>OX276336.1:103565142-104805742 GCA_946251815.1 Dasysyrphus albostriatus | reverse complement strand
AAGAAATTCAAATAACTTTTTTTTTAATCGATGTATTTCATTTATTTTTTTTTTTATTGGTTAGAAAATTAAATTTTATTTTAAATAGTTAGTTATTTTTAAAGATTATAGACCGCAAATGACCTCCACGCTCTCCCACGCATATGCGGCACCCGATCAAAAAATTATTCATTGCGGCCTGAAGAGTTGAAGTACGGCCTTCGTGCGATGCTTCCAGATTCGGCAAACATGTTTACAAACCCCATAATGGTCCATCTACTCGGGGGATTACCGCCAAACTCCCGCCTAAGTTCCCTTTGGACGGAAATGACGGACTGCAAAGCATGGTACCGTTGCACTATCCAAATTCTTTTCTCCGTATCCCAAGCATCCATTTTTATAAATCTAAATAGTAACCTACAAAATAAAAAAAAATAAGCCGAATACTCACACAGAAAAAAAGCTATTACGTTTTATTTTTGTAGCACGATTCGTGCGCCACCCTGTACAAAAAAAATCAAAATAAAGGTTTCTCTCAGACCTTGACCGAAAAATTGTTTCCTTAGAACAAAGGTTATTCAGTGACTTTTATTCAAAATGACAACAAATAAGAGTTAATGAAGACATTTTCAAAATGTTGAGTTTTATTTCTGATCTCTGCTCCAAATATAATCTTAGGGCTCAAAATACAAATCCATAAAAATTGTTGTCCGTTCAAAAATATCTACTATAAAAAAGTAGTTAGTCCACCCTCAGAGAAAAAGTTATTCAACTTTTCTTTCTTTGCACCGAAAATCAAGCAGGGCTCCAAACCCTCAAATGAAATTATACGACAGGGTGGTCAAATGTTTTGATTTTCCACCAATCACTACAAGGCATCCGCTAGGCCTTTGCTAGGCGTCCATCAGGCCTCCGCCAGGCCTCCACCAGGGCTCTGCCAGGCCTCCGCTAGACTTCCGCTATGCCTCCTCCAGACCTCCACCAGGCCTCCGCCAGGCCTCCACCAGACCTCCAATAGGTCTCCACCAGGCCTCCACCAGGCCTCCACCAGGCCTCCACCAGGCCTTCACCAGGCCTCCACCAGGCCTCCACCAGGCCTCCACCAGGCCTTCACCAGGCCTCCACCAGGCCTTCACCAGGCCTCCACCGGGCCTACACCAGGCCTCCACCAGGCCTCCACCACCTCCACTTTTACTACTATTACAACTATTACAAACTGCATTTTCGTAGTACCTCATGGTATGATGGTTAGTGCTTTGGACTCTGTCATGCCGAAGAGATGAGTTCGAGTCCCAGCCGCTGCCACCCAAAAACAGAAATGTTTTTTCCAAGGTACTGCCTCGTGCGAAGAACTGACAAATCCTCTAAGAGTATACTTTTCGTGAATAAGTGCTTCTCATCTAGCCGTTCGGAATCGGCAAAAAACACGCGCCACAGGAATGGTTGAGAGTTGTAAGTCACTAGGCCCTGGTTCTCCATGAGCTGTTGCACCACCAAATTTATTTATTTATTTTATTTTATTTTTAAAGACAACCTGAAGTTATTTTTTTGCTTTGACTGTTCTATTTAAATATACACAACTAGTCTGAGCACAACCGCTGGCTCGTTAGGTATTCTAAATCCATGTGATATGTGACACTACTACGACCTGATCGAAAGGTTCACTGTTCTCCGGATACACCAGGAATAAATTTGCATCAAAAACATGTCCAGAATTATTTTACCTTTTTTTTTGGCATTATATTTGCTTTAAATTGGTATTCTCTTACAAAAGCATCTGAAATTGCAACACATTCTGTTTATTAATTTAATACTTTTTTTTTTTTGATGAGGAGGTTTCAGAGATGAATGACTTTGTAGCAAATATCTATCCTTATTATTTTTGTTTATGCTAATCTTCTTGGCAAAAAACCAACCAACTCCTGACTATCTAGTTCAACTCAAAAAAATAACCTTTAACCCTAGCATCGAAATTCCTCGCGGGACTCAAATGATATATTTTGTTCAAAAAGTGATGTATGGCGTATGAGTGCTTTTTTTCATACGTGTGCACAATGTTTTGCTTGGAACAAACTAAGTAAAGAGAATGATTTGCAATGTTTTTGATTTATTTTGTTCGTTAAGTGCACATCTCCACGTTGTGTTGAAATTACTCAGAAAATTAAAGCTATCCCTATCTAGATGTCTACAGTTTCGCACGCTTTTTTGGTAGAGGTCCTCTTTCACTTGCGGGGCGCCACTTGTTACGATGTCCTCCTCTTCTGCACTGCATCCCACTGTATTATTCAAAAGACTTTCCAGATCGGAGTATTGATATTCATTCATTTCCCATCTATGCAGAGAGAATTTTCCTCTAAAAACAGCCTAAGGCCTTCTTATCCATCATTAATAGTGTCATTTCCTATGCATCATACATCAGGATGGGGGCGATACGCTTCGTATACACGGACACCTCAGTAGATGGTCGAGAGAGGCATTTGCTTTTCAAAATTGCCTATTTAGCCCAAAGAAAGCTGCGATTGACAAGAGTGATTCTTCGTTTGATCTCAGCACTTGTAATATTCACTGAGTTAAAAGATAAGTCTTGGTACAATAAGTCTTTCGAAATAAGAACTGTCTATGATGATATATTGTCCTAGTCATCAGTCTTGGACATCCTTATTTATTGATTGCATATAAATATGTATGTAGATTTGCCTTTGAAAGATTGTGTATCTAGCCTCTACAGAGTTTTGTACTTTTATTTTAAGAACGATGATGAAGAAGTCACACGCAGTGGAATTGGTCTTTATACAATTTTCACAAATGATATTTCCATATCCTCAATTTAGACTATGATTCTATCAAGATGTTCCCTGATTGTTGTTTCGTTCGATTCGTTTTGAGCTTTGTAGCCTTAGGAGTTTTTTTTTACTTTTTGATAAAACTTCAGAACTTCATTGCTCTTTAACTCAATCCCACGCTTCCCCTGTTGCGTGTTCTGCTCTCCTCTTCTCCTCATAGAGGTCGTGAGTAGCTCTGGTCCTTAAATGCCTGTTTTTTGTCTGCATGCATATTTATCGACATTTTTCGTCACCACTAGTTTTGTTGTGGTGGTCGTGGAAGATCTAGCACGTCAGAGGAGCCATCTCTGTTGGCTTCTTGGCAGTTCTTTCACTGTGACATAGAGGACTATTTAAGAGGGTTAGAAAACTCGCTTGGAAAAGGAAATGCCAAAGGTTGGTTCGATTCCCAGCCACTGCCACCTAAAAACAAAAATGTTTTTTCCGAAGTACTACTTCTTGCGAGGAGCTGAGAAATCCTCCAAGAGTCATTCAGCCGTTTGGACTTGGCAAAACATTTTTGGTCCCCTCTATTCCTGCTAACAACACGCACACAGGAATGGTTGAGATTTGTAAGTCACTAGGCCCTACCTCGAGCCTACCCACGAGCTGTTGCGCCACCAAATTTAATTTATTTAAATACAAAATTTATAACCAAGCACAAAAGCCAAAATAGTCTTTGGTTTTGAAGAGTTGCGTAGTTAACAGAGTCATAGGCTTTTCTTAATTAAATATGGTGTATTAATCTCGCTTTATTAATCAGAAAAAAACAAATAGGTAAGCTAATCGAAAAGACTTATACTTCGATGAAAGTAATCTGTAAGCCTAGAATAAAAAAAAATACATAATCAGCCTAATTTTGAGTTTCACATGGAAAATATTTCGCCCGAAAAATTTTTGTTTCCCCGCAATTTTAAAACAAAGCAAAGGCTCCAGTTAGTTCCGTCTATTTTTCGCCCTCAAAAAATAAGTGACAATTTCAGCTCTTAATTACGAAAATTAACAAATGAGTATTCACAAAACAGGGGAATTGTCGTTTTTCGGGTGAATCTCATAATAGGCAAAAAGTGAAATCCCAATTTTTCCGCGTAAAATGTTGTTCACGTGAAACTGACATAAAAGTTGAATGTAAATATGTAAATCCAATAATTCCGATGTAAGCGCATACATCATTTATGTATTATAAAACGTCAAACACGAATTTTGTGATACAGCTTAAGCGGTCTACAAAAGCCGAAGGAATATAATTTATATACCGGGTTATTCAATGAGAGCGCTACAAAAGTTTTTTTTTAAACAAAACAAAAACGGTTTTGGATATCAATGAAATTCTTTATTCCTGTGAAAGTACGTTCGATGCCATTATGTATGGAACTCGATTTCTTGTGCAAGGCCACCACGAGCACGCTTGCAGAAGTCCAGACGCTGAACCAAATTTTCGACGGTTTTCAAACATAAATCGGCCGATACTGCTGCAATTTCACGTTCGATATTCATACGAAGTTCATCAATCGTCGCTGGCTTGTTGGCATAAGCCATAGACTTGACGTAGCCCCACAGAAAATAGTCTAACGGCGTCAAATCGCACGACCGAGGCGGTCAAGCGACTAGACCATTTCGTGAGATAACACGTTCTCCAAACTTGGTTTCCAATAAATTGATTGTGACATTCGCTGTGTGGCTTGTGCCTTTTGGAACAACATGTCCTCCAAGTCCATATCATCCAATCGGGGTCAAAAATATTCGGTTATCATTGAACGGTAACGATCCCCATTCACAGTAACGTGCCGGTCTTGATCATCACGGAAGAAGTACGGCCCAATGACGCCGGGCGCCGGCCATAAACCACACCCAACCGTAATTTTTTCGGGATGCAATGATGAATCATGGAGTATACGTGTGGATTGCTGCCTGACCAATACCGCATATTTTGTTTATTGACGAAGCCATTCAGCCAGAAATGGCCTCATTGCTGAAGATGATTTTTCGATGAAAATCCGAATCATTTTCAAGTTGTTGCTCAGCCCAATTTACGAACATACGACGCTTATGTTGATCAAGCGGCTGCAGTTCTTGCGTCAACTTAATCTTGTAAGGATGTAGGCCAAGATCTTTTCTCAAAATTCGCCACAATGACGTCACAGAGATGCCCAACGCTTGAGAACGACGTGTGAGGGACACATTTGGGCTTTCTTCAACTGAAGCCTCAGCTTCAGCAATATTCTTGACACTACGGGCACTTCTTTGTCTCGTCTCACTGGCATGGGAATATTTTGTACTGTGCCTGTGGATTAAAATTTTTCCACTAGACGCTCAATTGTTGATCTGCTAGGACGTTTATGACGACCATAAATTGGACCTAGCGCTCTTAACGTTGAGGCCACTGAATTCGAATTTTGGTACTAAATTTTAATAATTTCGACTCGTTTTTGGCTCGTATATCTTTCCATCATGAAATGGCAAACCTTACTGAAGAGAAATGTCAAAAGAGCGACAAAAAATATATCGTTGCTTGCTGTCCCTGTCGCTCTACTTTTGTAGCGTCCCTGTTGAAAAACCCTTTATCATTGGAACGGTTTTTTTGCGCCGAAGTGCAGAATGCAAACATTTATTTAATAACTGCACCACAAAAACTAAATAACAAAATTAAATTGCGTAATAAGTGTAAGCAAGAGCGAGAGCGAACCGAGTAATTATTTGTTTTATTTGGCGTCACCTAAATGTGACATTTTGATTTTTGCCCACCCACTAACCAACCAATTTTCCAGCACTGACTGGAAAGATTATTGGATTGTATGATGGTATTGCTGTAGAAAATAGTAATAAGTAGCTCAGTTTTCTCTACGCTAAAGACAGCTTTTATTGATAAATAAAGCTCTCGAGTTTCGAGGTTTGAACGTACTTCTAATCATAATCAGCCATCACAAGTTGACCTTAAAATAAATTCTAGGTCAAAATCTGGTGCAAAATAATGTTATTATCAATCAATCCACACATAAAACTAAAGGATTTAAATTATTTAGAGCTTTCTAAGTCAAGTATATTCCAGGAATTTTTTACTTAACTTCATAACATAAAAGTTAATGACTGATAAAATAAAAAAAATGAATTTGCATATTCTCACATCTCTCATTCAAACATTATTAATAGCTTGAGCCTTTCTATAACACTTTTGTGTCCATAACTTTTTGTAACAGCAAAAATGCAAATTACCACCATAAACAATTAACCTTCATAAAAATACCCTTCCAATGATTTATGAATGGTCGTTATTTGCCGGGGACCGGATTGCATGCATTTTGTTCCTCCATTTTGTCTCCATTGTGACTCATTTAAAATAAAAATTATACCAGAACCAGCATTTTGTAAACAAAGCACACGTTTTTAAGAATATCTATCAATTTAAATCTAATTTATTTTATGAAGATGGCTAAGTTTTTAAGTATTTTATCCACGTATTAAGAAATAGGTGATTTGTTCAGGAAACTGTCATTACAATAAAGAATCAAAAGAGCCTATAAAAATACTTAGGATAAAGGATTTTTTCGTGGAGAGTTAATGTTTTGAAACAAAACATAGAACATACTAAAAGCCCATCCACTGTATAAACATAATCACTTTTAAATAAAATGCATGGCTGGGTCGCACATACTTTGCTCTTATGTTCAGGCGCATAAGATCCAAGAACATTTGTTTTTAGGAAATGGAAATTATGAGAGAAAAATGTTTAAAAGCATGAAATACGATATTTAAATTAGCTAAAACAACTTCTTTGAGAGTTTTAAATAAAAAAAGAACACTGTCTTTACAAAATATTCAAAATTGTTGGAGCGGTTTTAATAGAAAATAAATTTTTACATATTTATCAAATTCTTAAAAACATTTTTAAGGAAAATTTTTGGTATGCAAATCGTTAGTATTTATTTCTTAGCATTTAAAAATTAAATTTCAAAAAAAATTGTGAAAACGTGTTTTTAAATATTGAATTCAAAAATAATTTACTTTTATAAAAAAACTTTTATCAATTTTTGAGATGCAATATTTTTTAATCTTATTTCAAATTTGTTGTTAAAAAAAATATCGAAACCTGTTCCGACGATAATGAGAAAATACAAAATTTAAAAACAAACGTTCTATTCATAGTAACTATTTGTAAATTTTTATGATTTTTGGTATACATAATTTAAGAAAACAGAAGAAGTTTAAAAAAAAATCGTAGCAGCCGTAGGAAAAAAAATATTTCCCATTAAGGTTTTTTTAAATTTGCACAGAATTATTTTATATTTTCTAGAAGTAAACTTTTTTTTTTTAAATGTTTTACAGAGAGTAAGAAAACCTTGTACACCGAGTTATATTAAAATCGACCATTTAGTTTTCATAATATTTGTTTTCAAAAAAAACTAACACTAAAAAAAAAATATTTATTTTTTGTTAATTTTGGTAAGAGAAATTATTTATTTAAAAGCTTAGAAGCTTCTGTTTAAAAAAATATTATTGAAATAAAAATAACCGTTTTGAAGCAAATCAAAATTTAAAAAAGAGGGAGAAGGTACCATAAACTAAATTAACTATATCACATAAAAACAATTTATTTATTGGTATAATATTGTATTAGAGATTTAAAATTTTTGAAACTCCTTATATTTTGATTAATAAAAAATACAATACAAATAAAGTTACAGTAAAAATGTGTTTCACTATCTTATTTTATTTTTTTTTTTTAATCTCAATAAGCTAGAAAAGGCAGTTCCTTGAGTAATCCTACTAGCCTGGATCATAATTATTGGTTGTTTTCCATGTGATTATTGTATTCGGCAGAAAAACTCCAAAGCCTCTTTGCATGGGCAAAAGGCATTTTGGAGTATAGGCCGCAATTACCATTAATAATGGAATTTTATTCATAAACTCTACAACAATTAAGAAATAAATGGTTTCATTGTTTTTAGTCTTTGACCATAAATTTATTTTTCTATTTGTTTTCTTAAAAACACTTCTACTTAGTTATGATTTTCTCTATTTTCTCTTAATGTTTAAATGTTTGAATTTTGTATCCACAAACTGTAATGTGTCGATGTCACCAATAATTTTGTGTAATAACCTTATAATTAACTGCCTTAATAGTTGAGCTTTATCTTCATAGCATCGATTGAGTGAAAGAACGGATTTGTACTGTACTTTTACTTAGTGAGCGATCAGAGTAGTGCAGTTAAGTATCTATGAATTCAATTATATATTCTATTCAATTATATTTTTCAAAAATTGGTTGTACCTGCAAAAGAACATATTTTTACTTTCGATTTTCTTCCAAACGGAAATTCGGATTTTTGTTTCGACAATATATAAATAGTTTTTCATACCAAAATATTTTTGGATTTTGAAAAAATGTAAAAATTTTTTAAATCAAATATTTTGAAAACTATATATTCGATTTTTATATAACTTTATATTTAAGTGTTTTTTTACGCTCTTTAAATTATTTTAAGAAAAAATTTCAAATAAAATAAACGTTAAAATTTGTTTTCATTAATTTTAATATACGAATTTCAAATAAGATTTATAAATATTGCATACCAAAATTAAAAAAAAAAATTTAATTTAAAAAAACAGTCTCAATTTTTGTTTTTTTTAATGGATATCTCAAAAACGTGTTGGCAATTTTTATTTAAATTTAATTTTTATAAAGACATAAAATTTGCTTACCAAAGTTTTCCTTAAATTTTTTTTAAGGATTTGATAAAAAAAAATCGCTCCAACAATTTTAGTTTTTTTCCCATATAACCATAGATATTCAATCTAGAAATAAGATGGTGCAAATTTTCTTCATCTCAAACTCTCATAGAAGTTGGTTAAACTAATCTAAATATCGTATTTCAAGCCTTCAAACATTATTCCCTCATTATGTCAATGTCTTAACATTGAATCAATACCACATAACTTCATTCGTTTCGCCTTGAAAGGGCTGATCCATACAGCCTGCCACCTTACAAATACAGAATTACGCTTCTGCAACTTCAAACTTTATTGAATCAAAAACATTGTTGCGCACCAGTTTTACCAGATTTAATATTATCTTATTTAAATGTTTTATATTATGTTTCTGTTTCTAATAAAATAAACAAATTGTTTATTTAATTATTTATATGCTTGTGAAAGCTTACTTAACCTATTAACCACTTACACATGCACTCATGGTGATTGTAAAATGCAGCTTGTTTTAACCTCACTACAACAAAGAATTTTGAAGTAAAAATAATATTCTTTAACCCTCAGCGTATTGAGGGCTTAAGAGTACTTGCCCTTATGCAAGTACGTGTACGTGCGACCCAGTCGTGCATTGTGTTTGTTTAACATCATCTGGGTTAAAGATATTGCTCAAAAAAGTATGATGTTTTTTTGTTTGCTTCCAGTACAAAAATGATTTTTTTCGAATTCAATGGGATTTTAAAAATCTCACCTAGCATCTCTGTGTGATACATTGACCCATTGCTACTACTTTAAAGAGAGACAAGCAACGCATTTGATTCAAGCTGACTTAAGTATTAAATGAATATGGACAGCAAACAAGAATGATACAGTTTTGTTAAAGGCAGGTAAAATTACATGGTAAGGAAGGAGGTTCTGGTTAAAATGTCTCTTTTTAATTGTTTTGATACAATGTTTTTTTCGTAAGAAGTTCACTGTTTCCAAGTTATTGACCAATATATATTCCTCCCTCCTTTTTATACGGGGAGCAAAATTTCCTTAAACAGTAAACTTTAGTGTTTTAAAAAACTCTTTTGAAAACTCAAAATTAATTAATTTTTTTGTTATACAATTTTATATTTTAAATCAGCTAAACAAAATTTTTCAATTTTATTTAATTGCATAATTTAGTTATGCCTCCGGTATAAAAAGGAGGGGGAAAAATACCTTCTCTCTTAAATATTTTTTTAAACATGGTCAAAATTATTTCATCTTAAAGTATTGGCCATTAACTTGAAAACATCCCCTGTGCTTCTAACCTTTAAAGAAAAAATGTTTGAAAAAAAACACTGTATGAAAAAAAATAAAAAAGGACATTTTAAACAGAACCTCTTTCCTTTCACCCCAACTTCCTGTTATGACGTCACTGGAATGACCATTAATCAGTTCGATTCCCAGCCTCTGCCACCTAAAAACAAAAATGTTTTTT
Organism: Dasysyrphus albostriatus; assembly: GCA_946251815.1. NCBI lineage: Eukaryota > Metazoa > Arthropoda > Insecta > Diptera > Syrphidae > Dasysyrphus > Dasysyrphus albostriatus. Next base: position 104,795,770 of record OX276336.1, on the reverse strand, counting down.
CCGATGTACTGCCTCTTGCGAGGAACTGACAAATCCTCCAAAGACATACTTATCATGAATAAGTGCTTCTCATCTAGCCGTTCGGACTCGGCAAAAAATTGTAGGTCCCCTCCATTCCTGCCAAAAATACGCATACAGGAATGGTTGAGAGTTGTAAGTTACTAGGCCTTGGTTCTCCACGAGCTGTTGTGCCGCCAATTTTTTTTTTTAATTTTTTAAGTTTAATTTTATTTCACGTTTTTCATTTTTAACTAATTTTATTTTGGTATCTCACTTAAAAACATACTTATCAAAGTCACATTCTCTTATTAGTTTATTTTTACTGATCTATTATTTCAGAATCATAGAGTATCCAGCTTTGGCGAACTTTAAGGGTGAAATCGATTTAGAGTACATTGCAAAAATTAACTCATTTTGGTTGGCGTTTGATCCTCCTAATCCAAGGTCTCATTATATTATGGCTGTCATTTATATAATAATCACAACGATTGGATGTTTTGGCAATGCATTGGTTGTTTACATGTTTATCAGGTGAGTAAAATTATTTTAATTTTTTAAATGAAACAACAGGATATTATTTTCATACAACATCTATTATAATCCCAGATAAGTCTATCACACAAGGAAATATCATTTACATTGAATTTAAGTTCAAAACATTTAATATTTCTGTACTATATGTAGTTTCTATGTATTTCCATCAATGATTTTATCAAATATTTTATAAATATTTAATATAGATAATCCTCTACATTATATAGGCTATCCATTTATTTTTAATCTGATTCAAAACCTTTTTATTTGGACATACTTTGATGTCCTTTTTGAAATGATAAATAGGAAAAAGAGAAACCATTTTTGAATTTTTAGCATGAATTGATTGTACTTAATTAAAGGATTCATATCTTAAGGATATTAAGCTCTTTTGGGTATTAATTACATAAACAAACAAATTAAACTTAAATAATATTTTTTTTGTCCCTTATTAAAATTGACCCATGAAAGAAACTCAATGAATGATGAATTTTAGATTAAAGAGATGAAAACAAAAACAAATACATTTTTCTTGGTCTGTTAAAAATTGAATAATATTTTTACTGTAGAGACAGACAGCAAAGATAAGAGGAAGATAGATTTTTTCTAGGAAATAATTTAATGACTGAAGGAATAGGAGAAATTTAAAGAAATTTAATGACTGTACTCATGTTCATATTTGAAATGAGGCAAATAAAGAACTTTAAGTAAGGGGCGGTGATGATTTAGAAAACAGGAATTAATTTATGCCTCTAAAACTATTGGTTTAAATGGTTAAGATGTGCCCAAGACTAATATATATTCATAATATTTTAAACACCTCCCTACCGACTTTTCCTGTTCTTCCATCTTATTGATTATTTGTTTAGCACATTTACCAAAATTGTAGGTGTAAAAAGTTTCCTCAGAATTGGCATGAAGTCAAACGAACACAAAACAATACTTATGCTGGATTTATACATCTGGAAACTTGCCAGTTTAATGATAATGCCCACAAGAGAATGAATTTGTCCATTCTTTTAGTAAGTTTTATACTCTTTATTGTTATTTATGATCGATTTTCTGAAATAAGCATCAATTTTTTAACTAATTAATTTAACTGCTTGGCACAATTTTACTCCATTAAACACAATTTTACTTTTACTATTGGGTATTTGATGCCTTAAATATTCAAATCCGTGCTGGAATTATTAGAGTTATAGCCAAAAACTTTTCCAAACCAATGTGATAGTCTACTAGCATCTTCATACCGAAATATGGATATATCACAATCAGTGCTCATACGCAACCAGTTCTTAAGTGGTGTCAGAATGTGTATTGAGTAGGCAGATTAAATGAACTTGGCATTTGGCAAGAACAATAATACCTCATAACCTAGTCAAATGGTGTTTAAAAAGGATTCGAAGTGAAAATTTTTATTGAAATTACTGTCCACTCCTTTTTGTTTTCTTAACAAGGACAGTAACTTCTTCTTCTTTAAGTGAATTGTCCCTTCAGTGTCCTCTTTTTATCTTTCAAATCATTTTTCTAAGATTAAATACACATTAAATTCTTACTGTTGGTTTAAATGCAAATATTTTTTTCAATGTAGGTACTCAACAGTGCTGCCATATTGTCCTAAATAAATAATCATACAATGCGCAGATTTCTATCATACGAGAGTAAACATTATCATACGCAAAAAAAAAACAAACAAAAATTAATTATTTCAAAATTTCAATAGTTTTGCGAGGGGAAGTAGTGAAAGAAAACTAGATCTTCTAGTTCAGTGTTTCCCAACCTTTTTAATGCTATGCCTCACTAAGATTTTTCCAAAATTTTAATGTCCCTCTTACATTGTATCGCTTTATATAATATTGTGAACATTCAAAACCTTTAAATGTTCACCTAAAACTTGAATGTTTAAAAATTAGGAAGAAATCGCCAAAATCAAAAATCACATCTAGTGTATAGGTCAGGTAGAAGTGGCTGTCAGTAAATTAAAACTGACACACATAGACCAGAGTTGGTCCATTGTGATGCCACATGAATCTGGAAAACTCCTTCCTTACTCATTAAACCACTTGGAGCTTCTGACGAAGCGAACGAGACTAATTATATCGGTGTTTGCCAGATCACAAGGATCGTTATAGAAGTAGTCTAAGTGGAGCCTACGTCTGTTGGAAAGCGCTGGTCATGTACAGATATGGTGAGGAATCGTTTCTTTCTCCTCCTCGTCCATACAGCTTCTGCAAAAATCGTTTGAAGGTATGAGCCACTTTGCGTGCCTGCCTATTAAACAGTGTCCTTTTATGACACCTACAACAGGGCTGCTGTGCAGTCTGTTTAGAGATATTAAATACATGGAGCGCTTTTAATCACGGTCTTGCCATATTAGTTTTGTCGCCAAACAAATAATGATGTTATTTCACCTAATGTTTGTTCTCTCCAAAGCATCCTGCTTCAGCAAAATTTTACAAGTAGCGAAGGGTATACCAATATTTGTCCTTTCAGATAAAATGGGCAGTATTGTTCCATTTCTAGCGAGTTCATCAGCTTTATAATAACTATGGCCCGGCACCCAACAAAAATGAATATTAAACTGTTGCGCCATCTCTACCAGAGATGCTCGACAGTTAAGGGCAGTTCTAGAGTTTATAGAGACAGAGTCCAGAGACTTGAAAGCGGCTTGACTATCAGAGAAGATGCGGATATCTGAGGTTGATATCACGTTTTCTTTGAGCCAAGATAATACTTCTTTTTATCGCTAGAAGTTCTACCTAGAATACGCTACAGTGAAAAGGAAGACGAAACGAGAGACTTAAATTTAGTCTATCAGTGTACACACCTCCACCAACCCCATCTTTGATCTTCGATCCGTCGGGTAGAAGTGAATCGATTCATCTTTAAATAATACCACATCCTCCCACGTGAGTCTGGAAGGTATGGTAACTTCAAAGTTTTTGTCGAAGTTCAATACTGGAGTTGTGTAGTCAGTGTTACTTAGAAGTGATCCGAATTTATTCAGAATAGCGGAGTGGCCAATCCTATTATTGATCCACTGTGAAGAGGCTTTGAGGCGAATGGCTGTGTTCGCGGCCATTTGTTTGCTGAAGATATCAAGAGGTGTTCGATAAAGTAGAGTGTCTAATGCAGCGGATGGAGTCGACCTAAGTGCTCCACTTATGCATAGGCATGCAGTTCTTTGGACTTTGCTTAGTTTATCGCGATGTATCGCTTTATCCAAGGCAGTCTAATTACCGAAATGTATAGCCAAAGAATAATGTGTGGTTGGAGGCCCCACTTACTACCGACGCGACGGCTTTTCTTCAAGCGAAGAGTGCCACGGTGACTTTTTTAACCTTTTTTTGATGTTAGGTTTTCTGCTTAACTTCTTATCTAAAATGTAACCCAAGTATTTAGCTTCGTCTGAGAACGTTAGTGGAACACCATTAATAAAAGGTGGGAATTTTGTATTTACTGGAAAAGAGGACAAGATATGTTGTATAGTGATATCATCCTATTTCTGAGATCTCAGAGAATGTATAAATACAAAGAGGATTTCTCCACGAAAATTCCTCACTTTTCTTCTTTAAGACTCAGACTGATTTTTTTTGGATTCGTTAACTACATAAGAAGAAATAAAAATGAGAGTTCTTTGGACTTCTATGTGAGGAATACTATTCTTTTTATTTTATTCTCCTGCTCTGTCAACAGACGGAGGAAAAAACTGAGTACTCAAGAAATTTAAACTGGCTTTGTCACTTCACTTTCTTTTATGGCCTCATTTTGTTCTTTCCAAATTAGCTGAAAAAGAGTTCACAAGCTAAATTTTGAACAAACACAGTTTAAGTCCAAGCTCCTTTCGAAAATAATTCAGTGGGAAATTGAGATCTCATTTGATTTTGAAATTTAAAACACCGTTATAAAGCATCAGAATTTGAAATCAAAATCGAAAAGTCAATGGAAGAACAAATTGGATCATCACCATCAGAAAAGAAATTATTTGAATTTTTCAAACATTTTTATGAACCGTATAAGCGTGTAACAGTGTAACCGTGTTACAGTGTTACCATGTTTCCGTGTTGCCGTGTAACCGGATAACCGTGTAACTGTGTAACCATGTTTCCGTGTATGTAACCTATTCCAATTATACACTGTGACTAAATTTCAAGGTCTAATCGGGGAAAAACTTTCAGATGGCGCCCTGAAATTACGCCAAAAACAATTTTGGAAAAAAAAACAAAAAATTTTTTCATAAATATTTTGAAAAATACGCCCAAAATGAAATTGGAAAAAACGCCCAAAACGTGGAAATAACGCAAGACATTTGGAAAAAGATTAAAAAAAAACTAAAATGGAAAAAAGGTCTAAAAAACTAAGAACTTTTTGGTGTAATTTCGAAATAAGTTTTGGAAATTAGACCCAAGAAGTATAAACACAGCTTTTTCTGGACATATTTCCAAAAAAATGCATCTGAGCGTATGTGCTGGGTGTTATTCGGCAGCAAGTACGGGGAACGGTGACTGGAAGCGTATGCCATCACGAACGGCGCGTCCGGTGGTGGGTGTGGCGTGTTCCGTTCGCTGTTTTCGCACCGTTTTCGCACCGCGCCGGCTGCACCCGTCATACGCCGTGCCGGCCGGCCATGTCACAGAGGAAACGGCGGCGGTGACTATATAATACTTTTTTTATGGCGTAATTTCAGGGAGCCCTTTCAAATATCTAATGTTAGGAACAAACTTACATTTACTTTAGATAACGTATGTTAGTACATGTTTCTTACTTCTTTGAGCATAAAACAAAGAAATGCTAAATTGCTAAATAGAAAAGATTATATCGTCGGCTTAGAGTGTAATGCGGCTAACTCCAATTTTTTTTTTTTTTTCATTATTGACCACTTTAAAAATTGCTAAAAAATACAAAAATCTATCAAATCTATTCAATTTCACTGAATTTAGTAATAACGAGTGCTGAAAAATATTAAATGTAATTTTGGTTTAATTCAAGTAATGCAAACACTTTTTTATAAATATTTTTATGCAAAAAATGCAAAATAGGAGTAAGCTGCTTTACACTCTAAGCTGACGATATGGAACAAAAACTGACAAAATGTTCCCTCATTAGACGAGTCAATATAAGTCTTAAAGTGACATTTAGTGAAACAAATTCCAATAAAAGGTTTTTGATGGTTTTAAGCTCTAATTGGTGTTGTATGCATCAGCAAAAAAAAGTTTACCAGTATCGGATAATCGGAAGTAATTTATTTTTCAAAATGGTGGCCGGTTACCTTAAAAATCATGAAAAAAATGTATAACTTTGGTAATTTTTATCGTAGAATTTTTTTTAATTTAATTCATGGTTTTTATGGTCGAAGAATTCATTTCAAAACAATTAATAAAAGTTTCAAGTTTTGCTAACCATGTGATTGAAAAGTTGAGTCATTATATGTTACAGTCATGTCCAATTAGTTGCATTTTCTTTTTTTTGTTATACATTATAACCAAATAAACGGGGTATTTGACCTAGCAAATAAAAATTTTAAATGCATTAGTAGTATTTTTTCCATATTTCAATAACAAGCATTCGAGAAAATCAATGAAGTGTTTGTCTATTAAACAGGTTTTACTGTTAATGTTTTGTATTTTGTTAAAATTAATGCTTGATATAGATTTGCATTTCTTATAATATTTGGTTTATGGCTTTCGTTGTTAGTTTTTACTGTTTGGAACACAGTTTTTTTAGGCAAAAACCATACCAAAAATTTAATTTCCGAAATAAATTTTTCGCACCTTAAAACTCTAAACTAGATACAAAAATCAATGTTCTACCACAAAAATTACCAACTTTACAGATTTTTTTCTGATTTCCAGGGTAACCAACCACCATTTTGAATTAAAATGACTTCCGATGGTCCAATTTTGATAAACTTTTTTTTTGTGTAGACAACAGCCATTAGAGCCAAAAACCATCAAAAAACCTCTTGTTGGAATTTGTCGCACTAAAAATCTTATATTGACTCTTCTACGCGAACATCATGAGTAGGTACCTGTCTTAACTTATAAGGATGCAATTGTGAAATTATTTTATAAACATTTTTGATAAGACGTTTTCTTAAAAAAATATATATATATCTTTTACGTTATCTATTCTTAATAACTCTTGATAAACTACACTCTCAACACTAAGCTGAGATTCATTTCATCAGAAAACACTTTTAATGTAATTTCTGGCGAAAAGTTCTTACAAATATGTAAGTCAAATAATTTTTCGTCAGAATACGCTTTCACTGTAACCATATCCTTAGCCTTAAACATGTGTAATGAATTTTCCTTTATCTTTACTCATTGCTGGTTGATACTACTAGCAGCAATGATAACCTTCCAAGCATGCCCTTCCATCATCTCCTTTGCATTCTGGAGCATATACGTAAGTAAGTACCTATTTGAGTGCTCCTTTTGCCATTTCTTCATTTCCTTAGAGAATCAATCAACATTGTGAAAGAATCAATAAGTAGAGAGGAGACTCGCTTATTTCTTTCTTCAAAAAACCCATTAAGCTATATTTTTGTTTTTGTAATTTATAACCTGCATGGACATACATAGCTACATGCCAATTCCGTAAAAAGATGTAGAACACTAAAAAACAATAGCTGTAAATTGATGTTTTGGTAATTAACTGCATTGTTTTTTCAGAAGTACCATCTTTGCCAAATTCATTGGTTGGTTGAAGAGTTAAGCAAAAAGGCGGACCTTAATGACGTCGTAAATGACAAAGTGGACGAAAGAATCACTTTTTCTAACTTAACAAAGAAATCATCAAATGAAAGCGAAGCATTTCTACAAATATGCAAAGTGAAGACGACTTGTAGCCAGTTCAATATTCAAAATGATTACCATCCCTTTTTGAGTCCAAAGAAAAAACTCAGATGAAAAGAACCGGTAATAAACTCTTACCAACCACCAACCACTTCTCTGACTTCTCTGAACTTCAATTGCAACTCTAGTCCTCCTTTTTTCGACAATTTAAATTGTTTTAATTTCTTAAATGGGTTTAGCTTAAAATCAATAAAAAATCATGATTTTGTTTATGATCTGTTTTATGTTTGCAATGAAAAATGAAAAGGACTCTATCCGTAAACGTATTTATTGGTAAACATGACTTCAAATACGTTTTATTGCTTTCACGTAACAATAAAAGATTTCTTGGAAAAATGTTCTTGTAAGTAGAAAATTGAATTCATGACTCAGCTTTCTTTAGTCTATTGTAAATATTTTACCTTTTTGAAAATGCAAGACAAGTTTCATTGATTTTTTTTCATTTGTCATTCAAGCTATTATCTAATTTTTTTTTAAACGTCAAAAGGTGAAACCGTTTTGGCAAAGCGCCATGAAAAGGCTTGCTGATGGTTGATATGTGATTATTTCACTTAAATGGACACAAATGTAACAAGGCATACATCTTTATTTATTTATATTTTTTTCTTTTTTATTTTTATTTTAAGCCCGAGTATTGGTATTGTAAAAAAAAAAAAGATGTTCCAAAATATGTAAATATTTCAAAATATCGTTTTAATGAATTCACTTTTCATTTTTAAACATTCTAGGGTCTAAAGTAACCAATTCATATAAATGATGTTGGTAGGTATCAAAATAACGAACATTTAATAGAAAATTAACGAGTTTTTCCAAATAAAGTAGTTTTTTTTATTTAAAACAAAATAAACTCAAATTGAAATGTTTGTCAGTGGAAATTAACTCCCAAAATAAGTTGATGTCACAGTCATCACCTATGGGTTTAATCACCACAAAAAGCAAGTTCTTACAACTAATTCTTGTGTTTATATTCTGTGAATGCTTTTGACAAAGATGTGTAGACGTTTTCCAAGTATTTGACTAACAAACAATTGGACTCACGTGCAGAATAATATTTTACTCTGATAATGCCTTGACAGGAAACACAGAAGAAGGTATTATTTTCGGTACAATAGTATATTTGAAAAGAAAGAAAACGTTTGGTAAAATTGATGACTTCTTGAATTTGTACAATATTCTCTTAATCTTATTTGTCCAGCTATAGGTATTATGTGAACTTTAACTTTTTGGTTTCAATGCTTAAATTGAATTTCTATTTTATTTAAGAATGATCACTTCAATACTTATAAATTGTGTGCAGTAAATTTTGTTTTCCTCCGTGGGTAGGTGCAAAACCTTCATAAGGCTCTATGAGGACCAAAAAACACGTGCTCATGGGCGTGTGAGATTCTTTTTTAGTTTCGGGTCTAAAGTCATTCCCAGATACTTTGCCTAATTTGCAAATAAAACACAAGCGGTATTAAGAAAGGCGGGTAATTCATTTTTTTTTTTTTTTTTAAATAAAGTCCACTTGAACTGGCTTTTGTACATTGAGCGTTATTCGCCATGTTTTTGTCCACTCATTAACATTATTAAGAGCATTTCGTAATTTAATTGTAGCTTCACAAGTCACAGCAACCCTTCCTTGTTTCCAAATTTAACCATTTTTTTATTTATTTATTTATGTTTCTCATAATATACCTTTTCTCTTCTTTTTCTTTCTACCCAATTTTTTTCTTTTCTGTACAATTTAATGCGCCCTTATTTTTTATTGTCTGCAAAATTTAATGCGCCCTTTTTATTGCTTTTTTAACTTAACTCAATTCAATCTAATTCAATTTAACCCATCTTATCATGTCACGTAAGATGTAACTCTACTTCACTTGCTGACTTCATTCCATTTGATTGATTGATTAACTTCATTGCACCCTATTTTAATTTATTTTATTTTATTCGACTTCACTTTTTGTTTATATTTTAATATATTTTATTTCATTTTATTCCACTTCACTCCACTTTATTTCATTATATTTTATTTTATTTTATTTTATTTTATTTTATTTTATTTTATTTTATTTTATTTTATTTATTTTGTTTTATTTTATTTTATTTTATTTTATTTTATTTTATTTTATTTTATTTTATTTTATTTTATTTTATTTTATTTTATTTTATTTTATTTTATTTTATTTTATTTTATTTTATTTTATTTTATTTTACTTTTATTTAATTTTATTTTATTTTATTTTATTTAATTTTATTTTATTTTATTTTATTTTATTTTATTTTATTTTATTTTATTTTATTTTATTTTATTTTATTTTATTTTATTTTATTTTATTTTATTTTATTTTATTTTATTTTATTTTATTTTACTTTTATTTTATTTTATTTTATTTTATTTTATTTTATTTTTTTTTATTTTATTTTATTTTATTTTATTTTATTTTATTTTATTTTATTTTATTTTATTTTATTTTATTTTATTTTATTTTATTTTATTTTATTTTATTTTATTTTACTTTTACTTTTATTTTATTTTATTTTATTTTATTTTATTTTATTTTATTTTATTTTATTTTATTTTATTTTATTTTATTTTATTTTATTTTATTTAATTTTATTTAATTTTATTTTATTTTATTTTATTTTATTTTATTTTATTTTATTTTATTTTATTTTATTCTATTTTATTTTATTTTATTTTATTTTACTTTTATTTTATTTTATTTTATTTTATTTTATTTTATTTTATTTTATTTTATTTTATTTTATTTTATTTTATTTTATTTTATTTTATTTTATTTTATTTTATTTTATTTTATTTTATTTTATTTTATTTTATTTTATTTTATTTTATTTTATTTTATTTTATTTTATTTTATTTTATTTTATTTTATTTTATTTTATTTTATTTTATTTTATTTTATTTTATTTTATTTTATTTTATTTTATTTTATTTTATTTTATTTTATGTTATTTTATTTTATTTTATTTTATTTTATTTTATTTTATTTTATTTTATTTTATTTTATTTTATTTTATTTTATTTTATTTTATTTTATTTTATTTTATTTTATGTTATTTTATTTTATTTTATTTTATTTTATTTTATTTTATTTTATTTTATTTTATTTTATTTTATTTTATTTTATTTTATTTTATTTTATTTTATATTATTTTATTTCCCTTTGCTTTGTTTTATTTTGCTTTATCTTTGGTATAGGACATCCCATCCTCGTCCCCAATTTATTAGCCTAGGGTCCTCCAACTGCATCCACCTGATCCGACGTGGTAGCTGGATACTCTGTCAAAAAAGTCAACTGGCAGCGACAGGTCACCGCAGCCCTCATTCGATTCAAAACATTGAAAAACAATTACCGTAATTCGATTAGATTTTTATTTTCTTTCTTCTTCTTCTTTTCACTTTAAGGTACTAATTAGGAACTTAGGGTAGTTCTTATAACACGCGAAAAAAATCAGATCCTGCAGATTAGATTCAGACGAGAAACAAAATTTTACTGCAGGGGGTCTTTTCCCCCCGTTCAGACAGGAGAAAGTTTACTCAAAACAAAAACAAATTATTAATTAAAAACGGGAATACCAACAATGCCGCTTAAGATTTTTTTAAGCTACAAATTTACTCTCTTTTATGCTCTTTAAATAAATTAAATATATTTTTTTGTTCACTTTTACAAAATATTGTTTTTCTAAAAATATTGGCTTTACAACTTTTACAAGAAAAAATACATTTCTTTTAGTAAAAAGCCTTTGGATAGAAAACTATTTTTCAAAAAATGGTTATTAGCATGGTTTCAAAGGAACCATTTTTTATATTTCAATTTTCTTCAAAATAATATTTCCGATTTCAATATTTTTTTTTTGTACAGAAACTTCTAAAAATTATCCAAAATTATTATTATGAAAATTTTCAACAAAAAAATATTTTTGCAATTTCAAAAAATCAATCAATCAATTTTTTTTAAATCAAATATTTTGAAAACAACATGCTTTATTTCCTTAAATTCAATATTTAAGGAATTTTTAAACTCTATAGAATATTTAAAAAAAAAATTTACATTTATGTATTTTTTCATATAAAGGGTTTTTCAAACCCTTTACAAAAGTAGAGCGACAGGGACAGCAAACGACGCCATATTTCTTGCCGCTCGTTTGACATTTCTCTTCAGTAAGGTTTGCCTTTTCATGATGGAAAGATATACGAGCCAACAACGAGTCGAAATTATTAAAATTTACTACCGAAATTCGGAGTCAGTGGCCTCAACGTTAAGAGCGCTACGTCCAATTTATGGTCGTCATAATCGTCCTGGCAGATCAACAATTGAGCGTCTAGTGGGAAAATTTGAATCCACAGGCACAGTACAAAATGATCCCGTGCGAGTGAGACATAGAAGTGCCCGTAGTGTTGAGAATATTGCTGCCGCTGAGGCTTCAGTTGCAGAAAGCCCAAATGTGTCTCTCACACGTCGTTCTCAAGCATTGGGCATCTCTGTGACGTCGTTGTGGCGAATTTTGCGAAAAGATCTTGGCTTACATCCTTACAAGATTAAATTGACGCAAGAACTGAAGCCGCTTCACCACCAGAAGCGTCGTATGTTCGTGAATTGGGCTGAGCAACAACTTGAAAAGATTCGGATTTTCATCGAAAAATCATCTTCAGCGATGAGGCTCATTTCTGGCTGAATGGCTTCGTCGATAAACAAAATAGCGGTATTTGTCAGGCAGCAATCCACACGTACTCCATGAGTCATCAGTCAGTGGTTTATGGGCCAGCGGCGTCATTGGGCCGTACTTCTTCCGTGATGATCAAGACCGGCACGTTACTGTGAATGGGGATAGCTACCGTTAAATGATAACCCAATATTTTTGGCCCCAATTGGATGATATGGACTTGGAGGACATGTGGTTCCAACAGAACGGCGCCACAAGCCACACAGCGAATATCACAATAAATTTATTGGAAACCAAGTTTGGAGAACGTGTTATCTCACGAAATGGTCCAGTCGCTTGGCCGCCTCAGTCGTGCGATTTGACGCCGTTAGACTATTTCCTGTGGGGCTACGTCAATTCCATGGTCTATGCCAACAAGCCAGTGACGATTTATGAACTTCGTACGAATATCGAACGTGAAATTGCAGCAATATCGGCCGATTTATGCTTGAAAACCGTCGAAAATTGGGTTCAGCGTCTGGACTTTGCAAGCGTGCCCGTGGTACCCAGGCAAAAGAAATCGAGTTCCATACATAATGGCGTCGAACGTACTTTCACAGGAATAAAGAATTTCATTGATATCCAAAATCGTTTTTGTTTTATTTAAAAAAAATCTTTTGTAGCGCTCTTATTGAAAAACTCGATACATTCATACAATTAATTTTGAGAAAAAAGAAAATACAAGGCAAAATAAGTACTCTGTCAATAAATTCCTAGTTTATTATGTGATAATGAAGGTCAGATAATTCCTTTCTATTTATTATGCTTCATTAATTTGTTTAAACCAGGTTATGTATTTTTTTTTATTTTTTATGGTTACAAAGTTTCAAAAGGGAACTAAAAGTTTTTTATTAGATATTCCATTTTCCTCTAAAATTCATAACAATTTTATAAAGAATTTAGTAGTAAATAGAGTTCTATATTCAAAATACAAAAAGCGAATAAACATTGAGAAAAAGTCTTTCGATCAAATTCAATCAATTTTATATAGATCGATAAAATTTCCTTTCACTTCGATTTCTTTAACAAGTAAATATAAATTGAATACAAAAAACAAACTACATTTTATTTAAAATCTCTTCAAATATTATCTTTTCTCATGCACAACACTAAACACAAAATAATAAATCTTAATTTAAAATTGCAGATGCAAATCCCTGCGCACTCATGCCAACACTCTGGTGATAAATCTGGCAGTAAGTGACTTCTTCATGTTGGCCAAATGTCCCATCGCCATATACAATAGCTTTAAATTGGGACCTGCACTTGGTGACTTGGGTGAGTTATGAGTCCCGCACCTCTTATGGTATTTTCCTCTATAGAATTTGAAAAGCTTCATCACTTTTTATCTTCTATGCAAAATTTTTTTATTTTTTTTTTTTGTGAATTCATTTCAGGCTGTCGTCTCTATGGTTTCATTGGAGGACTCACTGGAACTGTATCCATTATAACACTTACAGCAATTGCTGTAGACCGTTACAATGTAGTTGTCTATCCATTGGATCCCTATCGTTCGTCTACCAAACTGCGTTCACGTCTTTTAGTTTGCTTCATTTGGCTTTATAGCTTCTCCTTTGCTGTGATCCCGTCGCTAGACATTGGTTTAAGTACATACGTCCCCGAAGGATATCTCACCACCTGCAGTTTTGATTACTTATCCAAGTCAATACCAGCACGAATATTTATGTTTGTCTTCTTCGTCGGGGCATGGTGCATCCCATTTAGCATTATTTCTTATTGTTACTTTTATATTCTAAGAGTCGTCTCCAATGCGTCAGGGATTCAATCCAGCAAGGACTGTAACAAAACCGAAATAAAACTTACTGGAATTGTGATTGGAGTGATTGGGCTTTGGTTTGTTGCATGGACGCCATATTCGGTTGTGGCCCTGCTCGGGATAAGTGGCAACGAAAATTTAATCACCCCCCTGGGTTCGATGATTCCGGCAATTTTTTGTAAGACTTCAGCATGCATTGATCCGTATATCTATGCAATTACTCATCCAAGGTTTCGCATGGAATTCCGAAGGATGTTCCTCGGTGAGCGATACATCCGAAGGTCCTCAACGTATCGGTCGTCATTTCCGACAAGGTGTTCCACCAGCAGGAGACGTCGCATGATAAGAGATGTAGAATTAAACATTAATAATAGCAATAGTTTAAAGAAGATCAGTGAGAATTCTGCAGAAGAAGACTACGAACAGAATTGCTCGTTAAATGTTTAAGTGAAATATATATAATTCACGAATTAAAGAAAAAAAAAAACACAAAACAAAATTTTAATTCTTATTAAAAAAAAATAGCGTTTTCCTTTTGACGTAATAAAAGTGCAAAAATTATGCATAATTTGCTCATTCTGAAATCAACTGAATATTTTGCATTCACAAAAGAAAAAGTAAATGGATTTTTTTTATTTCGTTTATTAAAGAAAATTAACGGCAAAAAAATTTTTAATCAAGCTTTAAGCATTCAGTTGTATTTATAAAAATTATGCTCATATTAGATATTACTTTGAAAGAGAAATATAATGGTTTTTACTTGAATGTTAAACTTCTTTGGTAGAAATCAATTTTTAGTAAGAAAAGAGATTATAAATTGTAACACTTACTGACAGATAAACCAATTTTGATCAAATTTTCTATGAAGGAATTATTAATTAAAAAATTAAAAATTGAAAAATAATTAAAAAATGAAAATGGAGTAAGAATTCGGTTTTAATCTCATGTGAATAAACAATCACTCTATAATTTGTTTTTCAAAAATGCCTTAAAAATAATCATTTTTCACATTCACAGACTTTAAATTTTTTTAAAACTTTAAAACCGAACTACTTAACCAGACTCTGGTAGTAATTGCGCTGGCAAAATAAAGGTAATAAGGACTTCATTGACCCTTAAGAAACTATTGATTGCATGAAGAGTGTCCAAAATAACTTTAAGGTAGCTTCATAGAGTTTTCTAGTGAAAGAACTCTCAAATGCAAACGCAGCTTTAAGAAATTAAGTTTACTATAAAATGGGTTTTAAAGAAGGGTATATAAAAAGAAGGTTTAAACACCCTATTTTCTAAATGGAATGTGCTATTAGTTTTATTTTTCTTTCATTTAATACATTTTTTAAATATCTACAACAAATTAAATGAAAATTTTAAAATATAAATAAAACTTTGAACTCGAGATATGAAGGTCTGAATATCAAAATCAATATCAGGATAATGTTTGATTGTATTAAATTGTTTATTTATTTATTTCGTCTTTCAAGTTGCATGACTTTATGGAGACTACAATTAAAGCAAAGAAAAAAAGATATAAAATAAATTCAATAAATAACGTACATGGTTAGAACTTAGAACATCAAAAGCAAAGAGTACCGAATATAGTTTCCATCTCAATATCAAAGGTTTTAAATCAATTAAGATACATCTGGTCTCATAAGACGGAAAACTTGAACTTCTAAAAATCTTTCGTAACGCAAACTTCTTGAATTTTTTTTCAATCCTTTGGATACTTGATTGTAAAAAGGGATTTCATATAATACAACAATACTCAACCAAAGGTCTGAACAGGGATAGATAAAGGGTTTTAAGAGTATATGGATCTTCAAAAGACTTAGAATTTTTAGAAATAAAACCTAGCATCGAGTTAGCTCTGGAAATAAGATGGTCAATTTGAAGCGAAAAACTCATTTTAGAGTGAAAAATAACTCCATGATCTTTTGGACTCATTAATCTTTCTAAAGAATGATTCTCAATTTAGTAATCGAAACTAAACGAATTCAGTATTTTTGAAAGTGTTACAATACTGCATTTTTTAATGTTGAAATATGTATAACCCATTTATATTGCACCAGTTAACTATGCCATCAATATCAAGTTGAATTTTATTGGCATCTAATGGAGATCTTAAGCAGCTAAAAATCTTGAGATCATCACACAAAGGCACCTTGAAAAAGAAATATAATAAGGCAAATCATTAATAAAAAGAATAAAAAGGAGTGGTCCTAGGTGGCTGCCTTGAGGAACACCTTAAAAATTATTAATTTCATTTGATAGTGCAGCGCCAATCTTGACATATATTGTCTACGTCCAACCAAATAACTTTTAATCCAATTAATGAAGGAAGAGTGAAAACCAAGCAGCTCAAGTTTTTTATAATAATATTGTGTTGAACACGATCAAAAGTCTGCGAGAAATCGGTATAAATTACGTAAACTGGGAGCGATTTTCTAAACAATCAAGATACAGTAATTTTTCAACTCTTTAGACCACTCATAAGTTCATGTTATTGCTGGGAAATATTTCCAGGTATCTAAAAATATACCTTGTCGTACAGGCATATTAAAAACATAACACAGTGGGACAGCAATATTCGATTTGCAAAATTTTAAAAGAAGAGGTGTAATATTATCAAGTGCTACAGAGAAACTGTTGTCAAGAGATGATAATACTGTCAAAACATCATCAATAGATAAACTCTGCCTACCGGCATTTATATTGGAATTGAATTTTTTTAATATTTTAATCATAATGTATGCTTAAGTTCAGAGAAATTTGATCGGAAAAACTTCGCTTAAGAACTTCTATTAATTTGTTCACGAAAAGTAACTAAAAATTTACTTTATGTGTTTAAGCCTATATAAACTTTTGCTTAACCAAATTGGAATTTTTGAATTCTTTATAGTCCTTATGGGAACAAAACTTAAAATAGCATTTTCTAATGTGTTCCAAAACATAATAAAAGCTATGTATCTCTAAGTTAGAACAATTTATAATTATTTCTCAATTCACTGATTCAAAATATCAATTCATAGAGACAAAATCAGTATTTTTAAAATCATATTTTTGAACTTCGTTGGAAAAAAAATTGAGATTCTATTAGAACAGAAACTTTATACAAAAATTAAAAATGTTTTAAGGAATTTTGGAATTTTGGATACATTTTATACGGTAAACTTTTTTTTAAACAGCAATAGGTAATTTGTTTCATAATTTTTGACAATTTTATTTTTGTAATTTTTTACGTTGTAGATTTAAAATTTCTAATATTTTTGGAAAGGTGGAAATAAGTACATGGGTAACCTGATTTTGCTTAAACAAGGATTTTTCAAATAGTTAATCAATCTCAAACCCACACTTGATGAGTGATAACATTTAAAGTCTGTGACTTGATTTCTGATTGTTTATTCTCGTGTTCAAATCGGTTTTCAGTAGGTCAGAATTTTTTAGTTTTTGCAGCTGGAGTATTTCCATAATTCGAATAGTCAAAAATATCAATAATGGCAAAATAAGCGTGTTTTTAAAGTTGATTTCTTTATTTTAGTACAAAACTCTGTATTTCATCCGGAACTGTAGGAATCTCGAGATAACTATGAAGATCTTCATTTCTTTTATTCCATGGCACATTTAACGGGTGATTTTTTAAGAGGCTTAGAACTTTAAAAAAAAAAAAACACAAAAAATTCGAAAAAATGAATGAAATATTTATTTGAATCGATAGTTTGAACCTTGCAATTTAATGTTTAAAGATAATTTCATGCAAATGTTGACCGCGGCTGCGTCTCAGGTAGCCCATCCGCTGAGTCCAATTTTGGCATACTCTTTCACACATATCGGCCGGTATCTCACGAATGAATGCATGGATGTTGGCTTCCAGTGTGTCAATCGAAGCGGGCTTGTCCCTATAGACATTAGCCTTGACATACCCCCACAAAAAATAATCTAATGGTGTCAAATCGCACGATCTAGGCGGCCAATTGACCGGCCCGAAACGTGAAATTTACTGTTCACCAAACTCGCCTCGCAATTGCGCCATTGTTTCGCGTGCTGTGTGGCATGTGGCACCGTCTTGTTGAAACCACATATCATGCAAGTCAAGAACTTCTATTTCGGGCAAAAAAAAGTTTGTTATCATCGCTCGGTAGCGTTCACCATTGACAGTAACGCTGCGATTCGCATCATCTTTGAAGAAATATGGCCCAATAATGCCGCCGGCCCATAAACCGCACCAAACAGTGGCTTTTTCGGGATGCATTGGTAGCTGTTGCAATGCTTCTGGCTGATCTTCACTCCAAATGCGGCAATTATGCTTATTTACGTACCCATTCAACCAAAAATGAGCCTCATCGCTGAACACAATTTTTCGATAAAAAAGCGGATCCTCGGCCAGCTTTCCAAGAGCCCATTCACCAAAAATTCGGCGTTGTGGTAGGTCGGCTGGCTTTAGTTCTTGCACCAGCTGTATCTTAAAAGGCTTTACGCCCAAATCCTTCCGCAAAATTTTCCACGTAGTGCTGTAACAAAGGCCTAACTGCTGGGAACGGCGCCGAATCGACATTTCGCGGTCTTCTGTCACACTAGCTGATACGGCCGCAATATTTTCTTCACTACGCACAGTACGTAAACGTGTTGGTGGTTTAATGTCCAACAAAGTAAATTTGGTGCGAAATTTGGTCACAATCTTCCGAATAGACTGCTCAGAAGGTCGAGAATGCCGACCATAAAATGGAAGCAGCGCGCGATGAACATTTCGAACCGAGCACGAATTTTGATAGTAAAATTCAATAATTTGCAAGCGTTGTTCATTTGTAAGACGATCCATGGTTAAATTGCAAACCAAACTGAAGCTGTTTGACAGTGACACAAGGTACTAAACACACGTCAGCTGTCAAAACCAGTGTTGCCAAAACCAAACCAGCTAAAAAATCACCCGTTATAATGAATGACCTAAGCAATTTATTTTCAAACGTTTGTAGGTTATTAAAATCCATATCGCAAGTACAACAAGTACCTGCCTGTATAAAACCAGCGTATTATCAATACTGAGCTCGAATAGCCAGCTCATATCTTTTAATTTACTTTTAAATTCTTCGCATTTCTTTTAAACGTACGGTTTCTATTTTAATTTCTTTCCCATACAGTCATTCTCAAATATTTTATCTTATTTGCAAATGAAATCTAAGCGGTATTAAGAAATACGAGTAATCTTTTTATTTTTTTATACGTAACAGACTTCATTGAGCGCTGTCCAACATGTTTTTGTCTGCTCATTATTTATTAGCATTATTTAGAGCATTTTTAAATTTAATTGTAGCTTCGTTAATAGTTTTGCTTCCTGCTAATATTGAAGTATCATCAGCAAAAATGTGGCTGCAGTATTATCACGGGACCTAATAAGCTTCCTTGTGGTACCCCACTAACTATTTTTAGTAAATTTGAATACTTATTTCCGTGTCGAAAAAAACCTGTTTTCTAGACATTTGTTCAACAAATTTTTTTTGTCGTTTAGGCAGAACTTATCTAATGTGAGTTTGAGACTTCCGTGTCCGGTGCCACACATCCATCAAACACATTTTCTTATCTTCAAGATCTCTCTTAATTACGTCAGTAATTATATGCACTTTATCAATAATTTTCGAATACCTCCTTCTAAATCCGAATTAATGTTCAGGTATTGATCATTTTTCTTCTTTTATCGACTGCAGGTGCATGAGTAGGTAGTATTTTCTCAAAATTTGTTGATATGTTAATGAGAAGTGAAATCGACCTGATGTATAAAACCATTATGACTTCCACAACTTTCCACTGGCTTGGTACAAAGCCTAATCTTAGAGTGGCATTTTTCGAATTTTCCAACTGCCAACTAACAGAATTCTTAGCCTGGTGATCAAAATAATTTTTTTTAGTAGGTACTTGATCTTAAATTTGATTTGCAACTTTAAACTATCCCAATTGTAAAATTTATCTTAGACTCGACCAATAATTTTCAAAAACAATATTTCATAAAAAAACACTAAAATTAGTTTCCATTGGGAATATTACTCAATATTTTGGACTCACTTTTTTTAAATTTTGTAAAAATCTTTATTGGAATAATTTGTGTATGAATGTATACACTCAACAAATATTTTAAGATATTTCAAAAATAAATTTGAATCGATTCAATTTTAAACTATATTTTGACTTAAATTGAACCCATTTTATACTGATTTCTATTTGTACAGTGTATGAATTTCATTAATTTTTACCGAGAATTAGAGTAGAAAATGTGGGTAACAGGGAGGTGGCGTTTGATTAATTTTCTTTTTTTTATTTTAAAATGAAAACAAAAACGCTCTAATAAAAAGCAATCAAAGTAATTCAGAAACCAATGAACCAATGAATGCAAACACAAAAATTCCTTAAGGTTAGATTGATAACTAAAAATTCAGTTATAAAGTGATTTCAAATTTTATCAAACCAAGACTGTTCCATATAAAATGTTGAAAAACGCCCACAAATTGGGCGTTGTTAAAGGTTTAGTTAACATCTGAATTTCAACTAATTTTTATGAAAAACTACTAATATGTTTAAGAAAGCAAAAGCAGGCATGGCACTGGGTGGATATTGATTGTGTTGGTTTTTTGCTCTAATAATTATCTCGCCTGAAAATTTCATCAAAATTGGTTCAGTGGTTTAGTTTTTAGGAAATTCTTCAACTTTCCGTTACAAGGTACCTTTGCGGCTTTTGTTTTTAAACAATAAACGAAAATTGATTTATCTTTCTTAAAAGCATCCCCATACATGGTTTTTTTAATGTACGGAATGCATTCTACGGTGATACCAAGCATACCTTCGGCTTTCTGTCAAAACCTCGTAAGTCCTACAATGCCATTTTATTGTATTTTGGATCAAAACAAGTCCCTGAATTCAAATATTAATGACTCGTTACTGCGTCATAGTTCCTTTTGGTTCTACTTCTATCAACTAGTTTAAAAACCTTTTACCATCTAAAAATTCCATTTTATTACCTTTTTAGTCGGTTTTTTGAATCTTCTAAGCTACTTTTCAAAACAGACTTATGGCCTTTTCACACAAAATCTATATTTCGATCCAAAAACCCAAGATCTCATCAAAATCAGCTAGATTTCCCATACATTTTAAGATAAACTTAAAATCTAATTGGCCTATTCACAATCACACTTATCACATTTTTTCTCTCCCGTATAAACTGTTATAAAAAAGAGAAGATATAAAAAGAGATTTTATATTTATGAGCACAGTGTAAGCAGATGGTGGTTCTTTTTAAGTTTTATTCAAAGAAAAAGTGAAATATGTGCAATTATTCCTGGGACTTTGTAAGATTGCTATGGATCTTTTCTTAAGAGTTCCGATGAGCACTCAAATTCTTTTGAGGTTTTGACAGAGAGCCGACGAGATTTTCCAGAAACCAAGGCTCTAAAAGACATAAATCAGTTATATTGGTGCCTTACGTTTTTTCCGTGTGGATCATAAGGAGAAGAACAAGTTCAAGTGTGCTTGTAACTGTCATTAATTCGTATCTAAACAAATCTTTGTTGTAGAAATAAGCATGAGATAGAAAAATTAGACATTAAGAATTTATCAAATAATTGAACACGTACCTGTTGAGATTGGCCAAGCATCGTTAAATTATAGATTTTCAACAGAGAAATATCAAGTTCTGACACTTCTGATTCTATTCTTTAACCAAAGAAAAATGGTACTAAAACAGTCAGCTAGATATGCCATCGGTAGACAGAGGACGTACATATACATTTACTGTGACTTATGACCACCAAATATTTATTGATGATTTATGAAAATCGTACAATTTTGCTCTGTTTATTCTGTAAATAATTAAATGTGGTTATGTTTCCTATTGATTAATTATTCATCTTATTCTTGGATTAAATACAAAAGTTTAGCTTTCTACCTTGAACTAATTTGTAACAACATCTTATTTAAGGTACCTATTGATGTTCGAACGAGTAGTATTAAAAAAGTTTTTCCTTATTATTTCTGAATGTGTACATAAGTTGTTTCATTAGGGTTTGATATATAATAAGTAAGAAAATAAATAATAACGCTCGATAATAGTTATAAATAACCCAATGTTTAAGTATAGTGTTGTGTTGGGTAACTGGGCTAAGGTTAAGGGATTCACATAATAAATGCACATCAAACTTGGTAAAAACTATATAAAAAAGTTCCAGAGCACACCAGTGCGAACCACTTTTAAGCCAACTAAACGTTGTTTGAATATAGATATTTAAAGGCTGAAATGAAACAGATGGATTGCTTTAGGTTAAGGGCTACATATTTTTCAAAATAAAACTTCTTATAGGGGGAAATTGGTAAACACAAAATGGAAGTACTTATATCTAATTTTTGTGCTTGAGAGCTTATGTTTAGAGAATTGTTTAAGAAGATGTCGTGAAGGTTAAGGTTTTTTTTCAACATTTTAGCAATGTAATTATAGGGTGAATTGGAGTTAAAACAACTATAGGTAGTAGGTTATATATATAGAATGGGCCCTGGAAATGTTTTAAAATTTAACTATTAATAGGATAAAACAGAAAAGTAGCAATCGATTTCAGAATTATAATTTTCTGTTTTTACTTGCGATATACATGGTACTATAGGGCAAGTTTTGGATTCGTGAAAAAAAAAATTCGAGATAATAATCAAACATGACATTATAATGATAGAGAACACCAAAAAAGTGGGTGGCACAATACTGCACCTATCCCTCTGTCTGTCTGTCCGTATATTGACCCAACAGCCTAAGCCACTGAAGCAATTTTCTTCAAATTTTGAACTTAAGTTTTTTTGTAACTCTACAGAGGGGAAATTGAAATTTTTTTAGCACCAAAAATAACGGTACTTGCCCTACAACCGTAAATCAAAAGCTTATTTATCTCAAAAACGGCTCCAACGATTTTGATTGAAAAAAATCAGTAAACTATTGTATACAAAAAAATTACCAAAAACCGTTATTGACGGTCCCTGCAAATAACGGTTTTTTCAATTTTCGATTTTCTCATTAACGACTCAAACGATTTTAGTCAAAAATTTTATGCAAACGCTCTTTTATAATATCAAAATTTTGAAAAGAATAAATTTTGGAATTTTAAAAAAATTAATTTTTTTTTTTCAGAATTCAATATTTCAAAAATGTGTTGATGAATATTTTTGAAACTAAGTTTAAAAACATATTTTAATACATACTCAAAATTGGCATAGCAAAACTTTGTATAAAAAATGTTTTTAAAATTTTATATATAAAAATTTATATTTTAAGAAAACCGCTCCAACAATTTTAAATTTTTGTTTGCACATATTTATATTTTTTCAAGTTACCAAATAGCATACTTGTTTTTGAGCTATAAATTTTTAACAATTTGTTAATACAATTAAAAGAACGATTAAAATGCTTTTTTTATATTTTTATATTTTTTTTGTTTACAGCTAGGATAAAATTAATATATTTTCTAGTTTTTTTAGTTGGGTGGTATATTCCTAATTCGTTGCCAACTGTGATTGTGTCCAGTGCTTTTTTTCTTATTTTTCTATTTTAGAATGTTCGTATATAATTTTGGTTTGAGCTGGGTAAATGGCTATTTACTACAATCTACATTTGATATCAAGACTAAATTTGCTACTTATTCTATATGGCTAGGGAAAGTGTAGTCAAAATGTCAGTACCGTGGCATGTCCGTTCCTTGTTTTTCCAATTAAATTTACTTTTTTTTCTAATGAAAAACTTCATTGAATAGAAATGTTGTTCTTAGAATAATTTGAGTGCAATATTTGCTTAAAATTTTCTTACAAAATTTAACTCAAAATACTTATTGCTGAAAAAAATTATAATAAATGAATGTTGTGTCAGGATTTATATTAATTTTTGATTTCAAAATATTACCCCTTGAACTGTCATATTCTTTTAGTTTCAAAACGATTGAATGATGGTTTTCGAAAAAAGGAAAAGTATAAAAGTTGTAAAGTAGTTTACAACTGTCGTTTTATTTTTTTAACGTTGTGGTACTTTAAGAGTTATATTCTTTTATGCGAAGAAAGTGTGTCACAAATTTATTTGTCAGTACCGTGGTAATATTTTTTAAGCATGTTACAACATGATTTTTGTCTGATAATCAGAATTTTGTGTTTCTTTTAATGGCATTTATTGGAATTATCCTGGAAATTATTTTTCTCCTTTGCATAGCGAAGCAAGGCCATATAAACTGTCTAAATGCGAGTACCGTGGATGGTCAGTGCCGTGGCATCGTGAACTTGAATGAAATCATTTCTTGCAAAAATATTTATGGTGTTCCAATTTTCTTATATGAACGTTAGCATTACTTTGCACGGCACAAACAAAAATTATTCCGCGCAATAAATACTAAGTAATAACCCACTACAATGAAAAAGGTTGCAATTCAGAATAGAATAGACTACAAAAACGAAAAAATTATAAATTTTCAGAGAAAATAAGGGAAATAGAAATGTCAAAAGGTCAAAAAATAACACGTTATCAAGAATATCAACAAAAATATGGTCAAAAAGAGAAAGATCAAAATACTACTAAAAAAGTAAAATAGTTTCACTGTCCTCTATTCCAGTTTTAGTACATTTCACCATATTTTTCTATCTTTAAAAATTGAAGCAAAATGCTCTTACAGATTTAATATCCTGACTAAATAAAGCCACAAAAACAAAACAAAAATTGTTTCCAATAATTTTAAATAGTTTAAATTTTTTTTTAAGAATCACAGTGGGCAGAGAATCACCCATATCTAAAAGACTGTGGTACGTGAAATTCTGTAGGAAAATATCATCGCACAAAATTAATAATAGAACTAAAACCATTTAATTTTTATAGTTATTAACATATTTACTTAAAAATAAAAAACAAAATATTGTAATATTTTCTTAGGTTCAATAATAAACCTTTTTCACTTCATTTAAGATCTCCATTTATTTGTTTCACAAAATAAAACACTTTATTTTTCTTACTACAAAACGATTTATTGCTCACCACTGAAATTAGTTCAGCAACTTTACTTTTCAGTTATATTACAACCAACTTTATTCATTCACGATTTAAAACAAAATGTGGCCTCTATCGGTCAGAACTTGTTTGGCAAGCTCTGGTTATTGATTGAATGTTCTAGCATCTTCTTCTAGAGCTTTCTTCCATTTTGACACTTTGTTCTTAAGTTCTAAAACTTACGAAAGCTCTCTGTAAGTTCGATTGTATTATCCTTTATTGGAGAATCATTATAGTACAAAAGTGAAAGTTGTTACAATATTTAAAAAAAATGGCAATACTTAATTAAATCTTTGTTATAGCCAAAATCAAGTATTTTATTTTTGTTTTAAATAAAATTGTATTTAAAAATAAATCTTCAAACTAACTTAGTTTTATGAAATTTCTTGGTTTTTATTTTTGTCAGGCTAATTTTTTGCGAAATTTAATGTTATGAAAAATTATTTTTGCTTTTAGTACCTATTCAAAAATGTTAGTAATCCTTAATCAAGAACTACCAATCGTAGTTAAACGTCTTTTAGTTTTTGAGAAAATCAAAAATAGCATTAGCTACTTTAGTACAAACTGTTTAGTTTTTTTTTTTGTTCTGCAAAGGGGCAAATGCTCCAGGCGCCTTGCTGCGAAGGGTGCCGTGCCACGAATGGCTCGCCACATTCCATGAAAGGCTGACATCAGACGAGCTTACGTAGAAAAAATTTTAAAATTATTATTGTTACTATTATGACCAACAACTGAAATGGATTTGGGTACGATCTGTCGATAAGGCTGATTTTCATAATCTTGGCAACACAAATTTCTAGTCTTTAAAAGACCGACTAATCAAAAAATATACAGAATTTCGAATGTGATCGACATTTTATGAAGACGGATTTCAAAAATCGATATTTTGAAAGTCATGGGTGGTTTTTAATAAGTCATCTGCCTCAAAACTGCATTTGTAGAATATTCTTAAATGAAAACTGCAAAAGTCTAGCTACAGTCACATGTTTGAATACATCATCATCTACGGTGCAACTGAGCACTTAAAAAAAAATCGTGTTGACGAAAAACATTGAAAAGTCAGACAGCGTGTTTGTTGTCAAATGCGTTTTCAAGTAAATTTACTGGCGTTGATCAAACTAATTTTTAGTAAACAGGACGGTTACGTACTATTTATCATGACCTAGTATCTTCGTCAAAAAACGACGATGATTTGACGACCAAATTGACTTTGATTTGACGTTTTCGAAAACAGCCAATATTGTGATCAGTTCATAGTTTAGGGATTGATATTTAGGTGCACTTAACTTATTTTGGATTGTCATCAATCAAATAAGAAAATTTATTTTAAACATAATCTAAGATTTATCATAACATCAAATAAGTGTTACATTCATGTTAAAAAGTCAGACAAGAACGTACCAGTTTTCGCTGATTCCATGAAATCATTCTAAGCAGAGAGTTGTATTTTAAATTACGTTGAAATGTCGACAGGATAAAATATCGATTTATATCGATTTTTTTTGGATGTACTAAGTATTGGGAAAAATATTAACAAGTCGATAAAAGTCGATCCTTTTCTCGACGGCAGCTGATGTTTTGTCTAAGTTTGAAGGTAAAAGTTTTATGAATTAGTAACCAAAATAGGTATTCTACTCGTAACTTACAAGAAAGTCGATACAAACCAACAATTTAACCGGCTAAATCACCTTTTTTGCCGGTTATTCGTACGCAACCTACTGAAATATGCTAGTGTACTGGTTTTGAGTCGGTATAAAGGCGCGGTGGAAGTAAAACTATTTAATATTTTATTTTGTATTTATTAATTCTACATTAATATGTTTGTAGCGAAAAAGGCGGCTTCATTGAGCTTTTCCCAGGTGTTCTGAGGGCTAGGAACGGCCTTGGAACTAGCTACGCATCTGAAATATGAAATATGATTTAATATAAAAGATAAAGCAGGAATCAAAAATTAAAAATTACCAAATGACTCTTAATTTGTAGGCTTTTTACAATCTTGTTATAATTGTCTGAAATTTAACATTGCGTTAAATCAAATTTATAATATAATAAAATAATAATAAAAATGTAATAGAAAAAAGAAAAAAGCTGCTGTTATTTAAGAAACAAGAAAACGTTTTAACAAAACTACGAAGAACAACTTGTTTAGATTCTGTTGCATTAAATAATTTGTTTATTAAATTTTACCTAAGTTTGTCTTATTAAAAGGACTTTTTTTACTAGAATATATAAACGCAATTATATATTTTTGCAAATGAATTTATTAATTGTTCAAATAAAAACAAAACTTTGACATTATTTTAAGAATTATTATTAATACATATTAATTGTTTCAATTACTAATCTAGTGAACTTTGTAAAGTAGCAAAATAAAATATATTTCCTTTTCCAAAAACAAAAATATACAAAAAAAAAGTTTATATGTAAAAGATACATACATATATGCTTAAAATTAATTTTAGTAAAAGAAAGTCTTGTAAATAATTTTGTTTGCCAAACTCAATTGATTAATATAATAACACTGGTCAGTAAAATTTAATTTGTTTTCTTGTGTAACAGAGAACAGAATATAATTTTAGAAAAGGTTTTAAGTGTGCTTAATCCGAAGTCAGAAATATTCAATCACAAATAATGCTTTTGAGATATTTTAATTTAAAAATTGAAACAAAAACTTATTCGCTGTTTTCGGAAAGATTAAACAGAATTTAAATTAATTAATTAAGGTCCTTAAGAAAGTGTTATAAAATTTTTTTTGAAACAAATTACCTCACGTTTACCATAACCTTGTAACCAGCGGAATATCTCAAAAACATGACGAGATAGAACATTTCTGAATTCAAATTCAAGTTCAAAACATCACCCAAAATCTTTTTAAAAATTTATTTTGGTTTCTGTTACAAAAATCTTGTTGACCAGTGTAATTAATTTATACAAAAATAACTGAATACAAAATGAAGTCGGAAATCGGTATGTGATACGGTCCAAACCACCAGTTTAAAAACAAAATACCATAGATAAGTATTAAACTCTATATAAGGAAGCAGGGAAAAAATTTAAAATAATCATCAGGGCTATGCATTAATTATAAGTTTATTTTAAGTTTTTTTTTTTTTTGTATAAAATTAAACTAAAATATAAATAAATATGACAATGAATGTATTTTTATAATTGTAAACTGACTGTTTATTGTGAATGGACATTTTTTGAGTCTTGAAAGAAGAATAGAAAGATAGTTACTAAACAAAAATAACTCAAAATATGTAATTAAAATTAAAACCTACTTTAAAATATTGTTTAAATGTTTTTGTATATGTACAAAAAAAAATATTTAAATTTTTGTTAGAATTGAAAGTCTCTTCAAATTAAATGTGTTCTGTTTAAAAGTATTTTATTAAGTTCCAATTTATTGAATGTGATGTATGTGTGTGTATTAAAAAGTAGATAAGTGGTGTAATGTGTAAAATAAGTAAAAAAAATGGTATACAGGTAAAGTAGGAAAAAAAAAGAAATAAAAATAAAAAACAAAAAATATTTTTACACATTTTTAAGTATTTTTTTCTAAAATATACTTCGAATATTCTTGTACCTTAATAAAGTAAAAAATAAAACAAATTTCAAATATAAGGCATATAAGGGTAAGAAAAAATTTTCAAAAAATTAAATTATTATAAAATCGTACATTAATACATTATGTATGTATAAAAAAAAATTAAAATATATATTTCTATATATATATTTATAGAGTACCAAGTACCTAAGCATTATAGTTTTTAGAGAAAAGACAAATTTCTATCATATCAGTATGAAAAGAAAGAAACTCAGCAAAAGAATGAAAAATTAACCAAAATATTTTCATAGTTATAAATTTAGTTATTAAGAATTCAAATGAATATAAATTAAATTAAAAGAAAAAAAAAAACAAGTGTATTTGTTGTTAAAAATGAAAAATAAAAGTGATTTAAAATTTATGTGGAAAAATTGAGTTTTTTTATTTCCTTAAACCTTAGTCGATATTTTCAATCCACTTGAGTAAGTTTATTTCCCACTTAAAAAACACTTTTTCAATTGGATAGCTACGACATTTTTCCCTAAAAATAAATATACTTCTCCCTTCAACTACCGAAATATTCAAAAAGTATTGATAACAGCAATCAGCTTAAAAAAAAAAACATTGAAATGTAGGAGCAGCTTTCGAATCAATAAATGATGACACCATTTCTCAATGAAAAGTGGAACCAAACCCTAAGACATTTTATGATGGTGGAGCCATGATGATAACTTCGCTCATTAATATAAAATCATTTTACAGAGTTTGGCACGAAGCTCACAACCTGTCTCATTTTAAAAATTAGTCCATTAAGAACTTAAACATATACCATACCTACCTCTCACAATTCAATTTGTTGTTTTGATTATTGTTAGGACTGATATTCATATCTAAGATGTGATTGTATAAACCTATGTATTCTAAAATACAGTCTAGACATATATTTTTATAGAATGGGATATTAACAACTGCGTAGAAATAAAGTACATACTCATCAGGCCATATAGCTGCCTTCTGAATAGGTTAAGTGGAATATATTACCATTTTCATATAATTATTATATTATACCTACATGAATTACACTTGCTTTGAAGCCATAACTTTTCCGTTCATAATTATTTTTGTAAAGCCATTTCATGTGGAATAATCCCATATTTGATAATGAAATAAAAAACGGTACAAAATATCTTCTTAGCAGCACAAAAGGTACCTACGTCTCGGTGTTATTAGTTCCTAGACTAGCTTCCATAAATTATTACCAACAGTCGTATATTTTTACAAGAAAAAAATTTTATCTGAGGGTTGGTTTTCCTTCTTCTATTTAACCAAGAGGCCGTATTTAAAAAAAAAAACATACTAAGGGGCTCTTAAGTCATACATATATGGGAAATTTGAGAAAAAAAAATGTCATCTAATTGGGCAGAAAAGCTAAACTAGTCCTAGAAATTGGTCAGCCCTAGATATATCGTATAATAAAGGCTTTAAGTTTCTCAAGGTCACTCAAGGTAACGCGGGACTTTTGGCACCTTAATTACAGGAAAAAAAATGTATGCTATCTGAAAGATCTCTAGATCGTGATAGATGGTCAAATATTTTCAGTTAACCATAGATTTTTTCTATGAATTTTAATATATGGATGTTTCAAGGTCACAGAAAAAAACTTTTGGCACCTCATTTCGGTTGTTTAAAAATAAGGAGTATGGCATTCGAAAAATCACTTCACATTCATAAAAGGTCAGCTATTTTTAGTATTTGGTCGTCCATACATATTTTATTATGAATTTTAAATTAATTTTAAGAAATTGAAGGTCATAAAATCTTTATAAAAGATAAGCTAGTTTTTGTAATTGGTCAGTTATAGACTCTTGCTTACGACTTTTCAAAGTTTTTTTCAAGGTGACGAATGATTTTGGTACCTCATTTGGGTAGTTTTACAAAAAAATATCGTCCCCTGATTGCAAGAACTAGGTAACTCAATTTTAAAAATTTTGGAGATAGCAAGGTTCATAGATACCTAACTACTAGAGAACGATTGAAATTTTAATTTTTATATTTCTTACACTTCATAAATATCTTATATATCTTACGGTAGACAAAAATTGGACGAAAATTCTTGAAAATTGCACAAAATAATACCGTTTTTGCCGAGACATTGTTAAAATTGGAAATTGAGCTACCTAGTTCTTGCAATCAGATAGTATATCTGATACGATACTAGATCATAATAAAAGATCAGTTAGTTCCAGTTATTGGTCAGCCACAGATTTCGTTCTATGAATTTTTATCTTTCATCAAAAATCGTTCGTGACCTTAAAAAACAACTTTGAATTGAAACTAGCTGACCTTTTATATTGATCTTAAGATCTTTCAGATGGTATACAATTTTTGCAAATTTCCCATAATTTATCAAAAATGTATTTAAAAATGTTTGGGTGACCAATTACTGAAAATAGCTGAGCTTTTATAACTTCTGGACCTTTGGCATCTCATATATTTTGGAAATTTGATGTTTGAGAATGCTTTCTAATTGGTCAGTAAAATTTGCCAGAAAAAGTCAATTAGTCCTAGAAATTGGTCAGTCCTAGATAACTTGTAATAAAGGCTTAAAGTATCTCAAGGTCACACATGGTCACGCACGATTTCTGGCACCTCATTTAAGGGAAATTTACAAAAAAAAGTATGCCATCCAAAAGATCTCTAGATCGTGATAAAAGGTCAACTATTTACAGTTATTGGTCAGCCAAAGTTTTTTTTCTATGAATTTTCAAAATTCGTTGTAAGGTCACAAAAAACAATTTATCATGTAATTGGTTTTTCTTTTTTAAACTTCCCATGTACTCGTATTAGGTGCCAAATGCCCAGATCCATACTAAGGGTATGGTTCTTAGAGGTTACAAATTTTTTAGCATTGCCATTTTTGATTTTTGAAAAAAATGGGCTGTATTGTGTTGATAATATTAAACCATATGGCAAATTTGAAAATTTTTAATATTTTTTCTTAAGAATGAAATTTTTGTTGTATTGTGCCTATTTTTTGATGCCATACGGCAGAAAAAAGAAGCATATTTTCAATTTTTAATGCAAAAAAACAATTTTGCAAGGCGTGAACCTTCCACCACCATTTCTGGTTTTCAATAAAAAAGTTTTCAAGTCTTGTGCACAACTTGTGCTGCTTGGTGCTGTAAATATTAAAGAAAAATCGCAATTTTGCAAATTCTTCGCATGGAATTTAGTTGAACTTTTGCTATTTCGCAAAATTGAAAGTTGTACTGTTTTTTGCTAAGTTTACTGTGCTTATTTTGTCCTGCTATGCACAAAAAAAACATATTTGCAACTTTTTTGCCAAAACACAATTTTGCGAAGCGTGAAGTTAACACCGCCATTTTATTTACCTACCACTTGTGTTTTTATATGAGACTCTGCTTACCTCTTGCATACAAAAATTAGTTTTTGGCGAAAAAATTTGTTCATCCCTTTGGCACTAAATGAGGAAAACACAGTTCATTTTTTTAACGAAATTGTAAAATTTCAAAAAAAATTGTAATTTTCTTTTGATATATTTCGCATAACACACCGTAACTTAGGGATAATACAGCACAACTTTCTTCTTCAAACAAAAATAGTGGTGCTAACTTCACGTTACACAATTTCGCAAAATTTATTTTTGATCATAAAATTTGCTAATATGCGAATTTTGTTTTCTATTTTTTCAGCGCATGACAGCACAAATTGAGCACAAAACTGCGTGTTAAGAAGAAAAAAATGTATCTGACTTTTGTATTAAGTCAACACCAGTTTTGGTATCTTATATATTTATGTTTACTTTTTTATTCTTCGATGTTCAAAATATTAAAAAAATTATCAAAAAAGTGAGGGTGCCACCCTTTGACATAAGGAAAAAGTATGTTCCCGAAAGATGGCAACACTGATTTTTTCTGGGAGGTACATTATGCTGATAGGGAACACGAATATAGTGTTTGGCACAATTCTATCCGTTTGTCTGCAACCTTTTACGGCTGGATCGATTTGCTTACAACTTGGAACATAGTGGTTTTCGGTGATTCTGCCCAAACATTTTTTATTTTATTTTAAACTAAAAAAAAAGGCACCATATAATTTTACAAAATCTTATTTTTCTCAAAAACGACTAAACAATTTTTCTTAAAAAAAAATTCAATACATTTCTTTTCGTAAAATTTACTTTCAGATGGGAAACCATTCTTCAAAAAATGGTTATTAATGTTACCTCCCAAAGAACCAATTTTTTTATTTTCGATGCTCTGCAAAACGGTATATAAATACAAATATTTCAATTACTTTTTTTATATAAAAGCTTTTAAGCAATGTAAATAATTATCTTAATAAAATTTTCAAAAGGATATTTTTTGGATTTTTAAAAAATGCTCAAAATTTTTATAAATCATGTAGGTATTATGAAAACTAAGGAATCTTTTTTGATTACACTTTGTGGTAAAGTATTTTTAAGAAAAAAAATTACTTTTAGGAAAAAACAACGGCACCTTCCATATACAAATGTTAAAAAAGGAAAATATATTTTTTTTTTACAGGCTCCTATTGATTTTATTGGTATTCTCTGTTGAAAATATAAGCCCTTATATTCATTTTTATGATATGCAAATAAATTTTTAGTAAGACAGCACTTAAATGAACTGTTTGTCAAATCAATATTTACGAAAAAAAGTAGCAGTTTCCTTTGATTTGATTGTTTTATGAAGCAAAATGATAATAAAAATGTGCCATTAAAATAATTTATAGCTTTTCCAATAAGTAAGCAACAGATGACCAACCCACCTCTAAAATTTCAACCTTCAAGCATGGTGGCAATAGTCTTGTCTTAAAAAAATGTACAAAGTCTCATAAAACTTTAATAAATCTAACTGTTAGTCTATTCAAATATTCAAAATCTGTTATTTTCGAATTTTGAAAGCTCTGAACTTTAAGTGCAAACTACGCATGGCTCCATTGCACTAAGCTTTTTTCGTAATAAAATGTCAACAGGTGCAATATTTTGCATCCCTCTTCTAGAATGTCTTCCATTTCGTCTACCAAATTTCTGCAAAAGCTCATTCCACCCTCGCATCAAGATGATAACATCAATCTCTAGACAAAACAAGGCCGAGTCTGCGATACATGACCGGTCCAGCATCATAATAACCGTCAATACATGTCGCTGCCGCCCGCCGCCGGTACATCGTACATGACCATATGATTTTATGCGCAACACAAACTTTCATTTTCGCGCATAAACAAACCACACACTATGAAATCCACAAGAACTCTCTCTCAATTTTTTTACCAAATCAACTTCCAACACCACCTTAGGACTGAAAATCTATCAGATACTTTAAGCAAATTTTTCTGTACCGCCTATAAGCAGTGTATAATAATTCCTTAAACCGCTAACATGAACTAGAGGAACTTTCGGCGCGATGGGGTTCATAATTGTTTTGTCAAAAAACAAATTTCAAGTGCAGGCATAATCTCAAGAACATAATCGCATTTTATCTTTGAAGTTCTTAATTATATGCATTTCATCTAAAATATTTACTAAAAATCAAAGTTTTGCGTGAAAGAGTTAACTGAAAGGATTAAATTCGGTTTTTCTTGTTCACTGTGATTAAAGTTTGATGAAAAAAAGGTCAATTGCGTCTTCCACCCACACATGAAAATTAAGGGTCCGGTCTTATGTGAATTGAAATTAATTTAACTTGTTTTTCTCATTCAATATTTACACCTGGAACTGGAATTTATAAAAATTATTCATCAAAGGATTAAAAAGGATACATCCAAAAGCGACATTTAGGCATACATTAGTTTGGATATTAAACTACAAGAATTTTTCTACCGGTAATTAAATTTATTAAAAATACACGGTTACGCAAAATTTATGTAAAAATACGAAGCAAAAAATCCATCAAATCATTATCCGACCAAGATAAATTTAATTGGAACAAAAATGGGGTAGGATAAATCTTCTCTCGATCCTGAGTGCCATAATTTTCTTCTTATTACGGCCATCAAGGGTTTTTTTATTTTTCCCAACAAAAAGGGTTTTATGGGCCACGAAGGTGAGGCGGGGGTGTTGAAGGCGGCTTTGAAAGACTCCTGAGTGCTCCTCATGCTGTCAGAGTGTGCGCTGTTCTATTTGCTTTCAAATGACAGCAGATAAAACAGCGACGTCTACCCTACTTACATACACACACTCACACAATATTATTGTTGGGGGTGCTATACCTACAACTACTGTCTGTCATGCATTGTTCTTCACGGTGGCGTTTCATGCTGACAAATGCCAAAATGTACCCCATTCAGACGTCACAGCAACTAACACTCACAATTGTATATGCATACAAATAAATATTTTTTGTTTGCTTATGTATACAAAATATTTCGCCTTGATTGTTTTTCTATCATCATGATTATTGTTATTATACCCGTTATTATTTTTTCTTTCACTTATAAGTCAGAAGGGTGACAAAATCTTTGTGTACAATGCACAGTACATGCTGTGTTTGCATTTAACAAGGAAGACTAAGATTTTATTTCTTCGAATAATGGAGATGGGATAAGGCCAATAATCTCTTAAGAGATATAAATTCCATTTCATTTCGGATGGATACAAGAGTCGAATAATGGAACTTTAGGTGGATGATAGTAATTTATTCAACAAGTCATATGGAAGCATAAATTGACCTTTAATTTGTTTTATTAAACAAATAAATTGTAACAAGGTTACACTACGCCAGACATTAGACAAAAAAATGTATATAATGTGCATTAATACTACAGGGTGTCATGCAGTTACTGGTGCAAGTGACAATCCGGTCATTTTAGGTCAAAACATTTTTTAAACCTAATTTTGGCCAGCTTTGCTTTGTTTTGGGGTAGAAACGGTTTTTATGCTATTGGTCCTGGTTTTTTTTTTTTTACTGGCCTTATTTTTGCCAAATTGCAATGATCTTCTTGAATATTTCTGCTAAATTTTGGACAAAATCTAAGAAATAAAAAGTTTTAGCAAATAAAGGGTTTTTCAACAGGTACGCTACAAAAGTAAAGCAACAGGGACAGCAAACGACGCCATATTTCTTGCCGCTCTTTTAACATTTCTGTTCAGTAAGGTTTGCCATTTCATGATGGAAAGATATACGAGCCAACAACGAGTCGAAATTATTAAAATTTACTACCGAAATTCGGAGTCAGTGGCCTCAACGTTAAGAGCGCTACGTCCAATTTATGGTCGTCATAATCGTCCGAGCAGATCAACAATTGATCGTCTAGTGGAAAAATTTGAATCCACAGGGACAGTACAAAATGTTCCCGTGCCAGTGAGACAAGGAAGTGCCCTTAAAGTCGAGAATATTGCTGCCGCTGAGGCTTCAGTTACAGAAAGCCTAAATGTGTCTCTCACACGTCGTTCTCAAGCGTTGGGCATCTCTGTGACGTCGTTGTGGCGAATTTTACGAAAAGAACTTGGCCTACATCCTTACAAGATTAAATTGACGCAAGAACTGAAGGCGTTTGACCACCAGAAGCGTCGTATGTTCGTGAATTGGGCTGAGCAACAACTTGAAAATGATTCGGATTTTCATCGAAAAATCTTCTTCAGCAATGAGGCTCATTTCTGGCTGAATGGCTTCGTCAATAAACAAAATATGCGGTATTAGTCAGGCAGCAATCCACACGTACTCCATGAGTCATCATTGCATCCCGAAAAAATTACGATTTGGTGTGGTTTATGGGCCGGCGGCGTCATTGGGCCGTACTTCTTCCGTGATGATCAAGACCGGCACGTTACTGTGAATGGGGATCGCTATCATTCAATGATAACCGAATATTTTTGGCCCCAATTGGATGATATGGACTTGGAGGACATGTGGTTCCAACAGGACGGCGCCACAAGCCACACAGCGAATATCACAATAAATTTATTGGAAACCAAGTTTGGAGAACGTGTTATATCACGAAATGGTCCAGTCGCTTGGCCGCCTCAGTCGTGCGATTTGACGCCGTTAGACTATTTCCTGTGGGGCTACGTCAATGGTCTATGGCAACAAGCCAGCGACGATTGATGAACTTCGTACGAATATCGAACGTGAAATTGCAGCAGTATCGGCCGATTTATGTTTGAAAACCGTCGAAAATTGGGTTCAGCGTCTGGACTTCTGCAAGCGTGCCCGTGGTGGCCAATATATAATCGAATGTACTTTCACAGGAATAAAGAATTTCATTGATATCCAAAACCGTTTTTGTTTTATTTAAAAAAAAAACTTTTGTAGCGCTCTTATTGAAAACCCCGATATTTTGTTAAGTTTCTAAAGCCGTTCAAACACCGTTGCCAGACTCGATGTGACTACTGACTAACTTACCACCTCTAATAGATTAACTAAAACTTCTCTATTTTAATACCTGAAAGGCAGGGATGGGACCCTAACTAACTATTCAGTGAACAAGGTATCTCCTTTTACACCGATGTGTCTATAAATGGAAGAAAGAACAGGAGCTGGGGTATTCTCTGAAGTTCTAAATATCGGCTCTGGACCTTTGGCACGACCTTTTTTTATCGTTCGTGACCTTGAAAAAACAAACCTTACAAAATTGTAAAAAAGAATCTATAGCTGACCAATTACTGAAACTAGATGACTTTTTTTTATAGATCTTGAGGCCTTTCAGGTGGTATTAATTTTTTGCTAATTTTCCCATAAATGCGTAAATGCGGTGCCAAAAATCGCAATGACCTTGAACAGAAATTTTAGAAAACACATTTTAAAAAATCTATGGCTGACCAATTACTCAAATTAGCTGACCTTTTATGACCATGAAGTGGCCTTTCAAATAACATACTTAATTTTTTGGAACGACCCAAATGAGGTGCCAAAAGTTTTTAGTGACCTTGAAACGAATTTTGAAAATTCATAGAAAAAAAACTATGGCTGACCAATAACTGTTAATAGTTGACCTTTTATCACGATCTAGAGATTTTTCGGATGGTATACTTTTTTTTCTAAATTTCCCTTAAATGAGGTGCCAGAAATCCCACGTGACCTTGAGTGACCTTGAGAAACTTTATGCCTATATTACAAGTTATCTAGGGCTGAGGACTAGTTGACCTTTTTTGACCAATTACTGACCAATTAGTTCGCACTCTCAAATATCAAATTTCACATATATGAGGTGCCGAAAGGTCCAGAGAGCCCTCAATATCAGAGAATCAATTAAACTTCCAGATGAATGTAGTGTCTTTCAGGTTGAGATTTAAGTAATTGGAAAAGCGGCTATTAAAAAGTACACAAGAAAAAAACTGAGCTCATCGGGGATCACATTTTTCGTGGACAGCTAAGCAGCTATCAAAACAATAGCCCGTGAGACTATAAGATCAAAGGTAGTAGCAAAATGCCGACGCATTCTGAACAATATTTGCAATATTTCCTGGACATAGCAATAAGGCCAAATCACAATCTCGCATTGGGTCGGTCGGGCTTTCATAGGCTTTTTACCGATACCATAATCTATATCATTAAACGTGACCCTAAAATTTGCAAAACGGAATGTAGCTTCAGGCTTCAGGCGTTGACAAATTACCAATATGACAGAATAAAAGTTCTGTTTCCTTAAATTAACACTATGAAAACTCTTCACAGAAAAAAGGGGGACAAAAAGTCTCTGTTATACTCGTAGTTATAAACAAAAAAGTATTTAAAAGGCTTTCTCGATGAAAGAATTTTCAAAATAAATTGTGCAAGTGGGTCCCATGGACTTGCTTTTATGGTGATATAAGATTGCTAAGAATAATTACATTTGAATACACATTAAATAAGAAAAATGTTAAAATTATATTTTTTTATAAAAAAAAAAACAGTTTTGGTTGGACAGAAAACTATGACATTACATTTTGTCTTCATTTTATTTCTCATCAAATCAATTTAAGTGTCAATAGAGCAAAACATTGTTTTTAGGAAAGGTATACATTTCTCTAAATTATTTTTTCACTGTTACAATGTGTCCCAAAAGTTAATATACATTATTAACTAGTGCCCTTAAAGGTTCAGTGTGTATTTGTTTTTGTGGGTAAAAGTATTGATTTTGAAATTATTTTGAGTTTATAATTCTGAAGTGTCAATGAAAAGCTGCCAGAATCTGAGAAATAGAAGTAAATTTAATCCACTAATTTCGACGGATTAAGTGCGAAGTTCAATGATGTTTCAAGCATGTAAATTTAATAACTTGGCTACTATCACACACTTGAACCTTGAACCATCATTGGACCTCAATTACTCCACCAAAATCGGTGAGTTAAAATTGCTGAACCACAGATCCAAGTATGAACCACGTTCGTACAATTAGCTCAAAAAAAAAATTAAAACGACTTAAACAGTGAGATTTCTTGCAAAAACTAACCAAACACACCTTTTTTAACATTTGGAAACGTCAAGATAAAAATCGGAAACAAACAAACCATTTCGAATTATAGTTCCATATTACACGATTATAGACCCCTATTACACAATGACTCTTTGTCCCTGACTCTTTTTGCAATTGAGGAAACAAAAGGAAACAAAAGATGTGATTTCACCATCAAACTCATTGAATTTAGAAGGGGTAAAAGACACCATGCTATACGTAAGAGAGACCTATATGTTTCGTGCCCTTTGTGATCTTTTAATATTTCACTAAAATTAATGGAGCTCATTTATTAAAAAATTTTCACAATTGCTGTCAGAACCCTTAACAAACAGACCATTGAAAAACTTTTATTGATAATTCAAAATT
Organism: Dasysyrphus albostriatus; assembly: GCA_946251815.1. Lineage (NCBI taxonomy): Eukaryota > Metazoa > Arthropoda > Insecta > Diptera > Syrphidae > Dasysyrphus > Dasysyrphus albostriatus. Next base: position 104,756,519 of record OX276336.1, on the reverse strand, counting down.
ATCTTGGTTTAGAAGAACGCAAACAAGTGCCCTGTTCTATAATCCTTGCATAGACAAAATTCACCGTCGCCATGTATTGTTTCAGATTTATAATAATTTCTTGACGTATTTTATCGATGCAAGGGTTACAGAACCTGGACAACGGGTACATAAATACTCTCTCTGAACTTAAATTGATTCATTCATTAGAACATGCTCAAGAAAGAGAACAGTCCGAACAGCTGTCAAATATAAAAAAAGGAGATTGGAAATGAAATGAATAAAACGCAAACAATTAATTTCACAGGAATATTTTGTTTATTTGATTGATTATTTTTTGCTATCATTATAAAGTTTGATTTGATTAATAATTATGTAAACAATAGAACAAAAGAAACACTTTAATAAATTTGCATTGTTCTAAAATAGGTATCCAATTTGCTTGCAGTACACCAAAAAACCAACATCAAACAAGCAGATGAACTTGCAAGGAAAGTGTCAATATCAAATAAATAGAAACAGTATTATTCAATTAGATAAGGGACCCGACATACTCATTGGCGTGATTAAAAGGAAAATAGACCTTATAACAAAAGAGCAAATCAATAACTTCTGGATGACCAGAAATGACTGCGATATATCTAGAAGCTTATGACTTAGAATTAATGAAAAGAAAACTCGGTACATTTTATCGCTTTATCGCACCCGATTTCTGTAGGAGCTAGAAACCATTAAACATCTGCTCTATGACTCTCCAAACTTCCAAAGAAATTGCCTCCGTTATTTTGGAAACAGGTTTGTTGGAGAACTGTATGATCTAGCGCAGATCTCAATGGCAAACATGAGTAAGTCCATAGACTCTTTCTCTGCTTTTATTCCGTAAGGGGATCACAATGGACCAATTGGTCCTCATGTATGCAAAGGCCTCCATGCTGTGAACACCCCTCCTAACCCAACCTTAAAATGTTTGTGTAAGCTTGGTGTCCCCGAACTCATGCTTGATATTTTGGGGATGATTTTTGGTTTCACTCAATGAAAAAAAAAAATATAGGTATGGAAAAATACTATTTTGTATTTATTTTCCCGTGGGTAGGTGCAAGACCTGCATAATGCTGCTGCTCTATGAGGACCAAACAACGCGTGCTCATAGGTGTGTGAGATTCTTACTACACTAAAACCACCTCCACTCCACCCAATTTGAACTACGTTGAAACTTATCTAGCAATTTATTTTTAACGAAGTTAAGAAACGTGTTGCAGGTTACTTTCCGGTGAAAGTTCCTGCTTATTCTGTGATTATAAAGCGGTTTTTTGTTCACTGCTCCAAGTCAGAAGGTTTTGTTCTTCGCAGACGGGCGTACTAAATTCGATTCGTCAAGAATGTCAATAATCGTTGAATTAACGTGGTCTAATAGTCGATTTTTATGTTTCTCGCGCGAAACTTTTTATTTCGTCCCGAACCGATGGAATCCTGAAATCCACGTGAAGATCATTTCTTATATACCATGGAGCATTTACACATGATCAAAGCAATTCATTTTCAAACGTTTGTAAGTTATTTAAGTTTGCATCGCAGGTACAACCCCAAAGTTGTATACCATAAGTCCAAACAAGTTTAAGAACCTGTCGATATAAAATCAATTTATTTTCAATACTAAACTTTGAATATTTACCGAGTAACCAGTTCATATCTCTTAATTTACTTTTTAGTTCTTCGCATTTCTTTTTCACGTGCGGCTTAAATTTTAATTTCGCGTCTAGAGTCATTCCCAGATACTTTGCCTCATTTGCAAATGGATCACGAGTGGTTTAAAGAAAGACGGGTAGTCTATTTATTTTGGTATACGTTAAGTCCACGTCGACTGACTTTTGTTCATTGAGTGCTATTCACCATGTTTTTGTTGACTCATTAACATTATTAAAAGCCTTTTTTTAATTTAATTGCAGCTTCGCTTATCGTTTTGCATACTGCTAGTATTGCAGTATCATCAGCAAACATGGCTACGATAGTGTCTTCTGTTTGAGGTATATCACGTGTAAATAAAAGGCACAGAACTGGACCTAATACACTTCCTTGTGGTACCACAGCCACTATTTATTTAAAATTAGAATATTAATTTCCGTGTCTTACACGAAAAAGTCTATTATCTAGTTATCTGTTTAGAATGTTAAAGTTCTTCAAGCTGAACTTGTCTTTATTTAAAATAAGTCAAACTTGTCAACGTCTGCAACATGTCCAAAAAGACTGTTATACAGATTTTCTTTTCTTCAAGAGCTCTCTCAATTACGTTTGTAATTAAATGGACTTGATCAAATGTCAAATGCTTGCTTCTAAATCCGAACTGATGTTCAGATATCAATTGTTTCTCTTCTATTATCGGCTGCAGAAGTAGATAGGAGAAGTATTCTTTCAAAAACATTTGATATTATAGGAAAAAGCGAAATTGGCCAGTAAAACTTCTTTTCGTGAGATGGTTTGCCAGGTTTCAAAACCATTATGGCTTCCGCAACTGGTCCATTGGCTTGGAATATATTCTAACCTTAGAGTGGCATTTATTATGTAAGGGAAGAGACTCTTTTGATTCTTCATTCTCATAGCACAAGAAACGTTTTCACCAAGTTTCTTGATCATTTGAGTCATTTTGAATATTTATAATTGAACATTTTTCTAACAATTGAATGCAAAGTACCATTATTTTTATGGCTAATAAACAATTTTTGTGTTCCTAAGGAAGAAGGTAACATAAAATTTTGATTTCAAAATTTCAAGGATATCGTTCTAGTGGCTTAGGAGTTAGGACAAACAGAAAAACCGAAAGACAGACGAAATTGTGGGACCCACAACTTCAGGCTACTTTCCCCATAGTACCTTCATTGTACCTTCATAATACATATGTCACAAGTAATTAAAATAATCATTAAAAATTATTTGTTTAATTTTTCTCACTCGACAACAAAAAAAGTACGTATACGCCATGTATGTCGCATCATTAATATAATCTTATTTAATATTTTTTCATTCACTTGTTTAGCTTATAATGCAACTTTTTTATTATGATTTTAAATTGAACCTCTTTATATGATAAGAAGTTAAAGAAGCGTCGTCTTAAAAATAAAAAAGTTGCATTTTTAAGAATAACAAAAATTAAAAAAAAAAACTTCTTTGAAATTCGTAAAAAGCTTATGTAATTTTATTGTTTGAAGTTATTTCTCATTCGCTACACTAATCTTTTTGACTGAAACTTTTACACATATTTCTCTTAGTAAATTGCACTCTCAATCATTAAATATGTAAATTTGTATAAAATAAATTATTATCAATGAAAATATCTTTTCCTCCTGTTAAGACTTTTATCCCATATTATTTAAATAAACTCATAGATACGAGTATGTTGTATCCTATTTTTAGTTGAAACGCAATTGTTTCTGTTTAGATAAATAGATCTTTGTTTGCTTGTGTGATGATGATGATGATGATGATGATGATGATGCATTGTGTGTGTTCTTACACTATGAGCATATTTGTGTCTAGGGTTCTTCTAATTACGTTGGCCTCGGGCCATTGCCCAGCCCATATCATTGCTTGCAGTGTTTTGAGTGTAATCTGTAAAATTGAATTATCCCATCTTAAAAGATTTTTGTATCTTTTTGTTTGCACAATTAACCATCTGATCTAAAAATAGCTGTTTATTCACCTTTGCAAAAAGAAATATATAAAAAAAATATACAAACATGCAAAAATTCCACAATTTCATGTAATTATAGTAATAAAATGTGATTTGTTTGTTTATTTTAACGAATAGACTGAGTTGAATAACAAAATTAACGTTGGAAGTTATTATTTTATCCACAAGAAATTTTCACGCCATCAGATTGTGGCTATAAATCATCAGTTTTTGATTTGAAAACATACATGTACATGTACTGTACAAGTATTTATATGTATTATTGGGTTAAGGGAAATTTTCATTTCAAAAATACAACAATTTCTGGATTATGAAAAAATTCAAGTGCAGATTATTCAATTAAATCATATAGTTGGGGTTCAAAAAGAGCCTAGAGTTATTAAATTCAATTCAAGGCCTTTTTCATTTTGTATCTCTCAGAATTTGTTTTCATAAAAGACTTTTTGATTTCTTAGCCTAACCTCTAGTAATGGACTAGGCTTTAAGTATAACCATTTCATACTTCAAACTTTGTAAAATTAATATTTCAACGCCGAAAAAAATATTAAATAAAATACTTTCTTTATCCCTAATTTTATATGTTTTTCCTAGACGACTAAAATATACCTCCTCTTCAATACATCCATCAAAATAATTGAAAATGTTATTAATTTGATTTATCCTATGGCTATCCTTTTTTCATAAATTATTCACCTGACAAATTGGACAAAAATAGGTACTTATTTTGTTTCATTTAAAATTACATAGCAATTTGTTCTGACTCCATTGACCATCGCGTGACACACAAATTGAAATAATAATAACTTTTTAACGAGTACATGCTTAGCCAGAAACTCCACCCTAATAATTCTAGATTCAAACAGCTTGAGTCTGCTACAAAGAGGCGAACACTTAATTATTTTGTATTATAGTTTTGTTTTGCTTATAAGATTCCTTTATTGCAACAACCAACAAACGCCAGAAGGCAAAATGAGCCTTTATTATTATCCTAGCAAGAACTTTGAATAACTTAAATCAAGTGGGACAGCAACAAAAACCGTTAAAGGAAGGAAATGACTCTGATTCAATTTCACACACGCCAATGAACCCTTGTTAACCCCACTGCTGGTGCTGCGCGCTGCCAAAGCCATGGGACAAATGGGTGATAAAAGTCACATTGCTCATAGTTCGTTGTGTTCCCTTATATTGCATGCCGCCGGAAGGTTACAAGTATGGCAAGTATGCTAATACCTAGTTAGTTTACACTTTCTTCTTCTTTTTTTTTTTGTATAATGAACAACCTTTGTGGTTGTTTTCGTTTTTTTCTTTTCTTGTTGTGGAACTTTTTTTTAACACCTGATTTCATTTTACACACTCATTGGGCAAATCAATTCAATTACCCTTTTTTTGAAGAGGAATATTTTTGATACAACTTGAGACTTATTAGTTTCAATTTATGTAAGGAAATACACCACATGCAGCAAGGAATGTTTTTTTTTTTGTTGAAAATTTACAGTAATGGCAGTTTGTGCCCTGTTTACCTTAATGTAAATGGAATCGGTTGGAGGTTTGGCTGAGGATGACACACATGCGTGAATCAAAGGTTATGTAGTTTTTGAAAATAGCCAATATTTTTGGCTCACTTATGAACTCTCCCTCGAACAATAGTTACAATTTATAACGTTTACGCTCTCAGCTTTTTTAAAGATACTCATATCAAAGTGATCAATTTTTTGGATGTCTATACGGGGCTCATATGTTATGGGAGTTTAAAAAAAAATGGTATCTTATTGGTCAGCAATTGGTCAGAAAAGGTCGAATAATCCTTGAAATTGATCAGTTCTTGGTAACTTATTATCAAAGCTTTAAAATTCTCAAGGTCACGCGTGATTTTTGGAATCTCATTTGAGGGAAATTAATAAAAGAAATTTATAGCATCAGAAAGATTTCTAGTTCGTGATAAAGGTAAACTATTTTCAGTTATTAGTCAACCATAAATTGTTTTCTATTAATTTTTCAAAGTTAAAAAATAAATAAATAAATTTGATGGCGCAACAGTTCATGGAGAAACAGGGCCTAGTGACTTACAACTCTCAACAATTCCTGTGTGCGTGTTAATGGCAGGAATGGAGGGGACCTACAATTTTTGGCCGAGTCCGAACTAAAAACTAACTTTTTTTCAAAGTTAATGAAATAAATCATGTCATACGTTTTTGGAAAGGTCTATTCAAAACGTATCGACCCCTCGAAGCCAAATTTATGTTCATGGTCTGGTTGGTAAAATACTTGCATCCTAAGCGATGCAGCGATCAGTTCCTCGCAAGAGGCAGTACCTCGGGAAAAACATTTCTGTTTTTTAGGTGGCAGCGGCTGGAAATCGAACGCAGATCTTCATTCAGACCTTTAATTTTTTGCAGTTTGTCTAGTAAAAAAAGTGGTAAGTAAGAAGACTACTTCACGGTCATAAAAGCTGAGAATTTTTCGGTAATTGGTAACTGATAATTTTTTTTTTATAAATTTTTAATGATTAAAAAAAAATCAAGGTCACATTGATTTTTGGCATCTCATTTATGGGAAATTTGCAAAATACTAAAACCACTTGAAAGGCCCTAAGATCTAAATAAAGGTTAGATAGTTTCAGCAATAACAATTTTTAAACGTTTATTTTCTTATAGTCACGAACAAATTTTTGCTTAAAAGGATAAAAATTCATAAAAAGTCTATGGCTGACTAATTACTGAAACTAACTGATCTCTTATGATGATCTAGTAACCTATCATATGCAAAAATTCCCAAATTAAATGTCAAAAATTGCTATGACCTTAAACAAAAATTTTGAAATTTGCTTAAATATTCTTGTTTTAATGGTCTTTAAGATAATATTAATTTTTGAAAATTTCCGATAAATGTGGTGACAAAAATCGCTATGACTTTGAAAGTTTTTAAAAATTAATATAGAACAAATCTAAAACTGACCAATTACTGAAACTAGGTGACCTTTTAGAAAGATTTAGAGATCGTTTAGATGTTAAATTTTTTTCAAATTTCCCATAAATGAAAAAACTTTAAGCCTTGATTACAAGTTATTTAGGGCTGATCAATTTCTTAGACTAGTTGACATTTTCTGACCAATTAGATTGTATTTTTTATTTCCTAAACATGAGGTGCCAAAGGTCTCAAACTAAAATTAAGACAAGTTCTGCCTGGATGGCTTTACAACATTCTAAACGGATATCTAAATAACAGACTTTTTATTTGTTCATCAAAATAATAGATGATTTTGCTATCTAAATATCTCAAAATCAATCACGAAAGTTTTCAATGATGAGTTTCAATGATAGCTATAGCTGACACCTAAGACACGGAAATACTATTCTAATTTCAAAAAGGTAGTGGCTGGGATACCACAAGGAAGTGTTTTAGGTCCAGTTCTTTACCTTTTATTTACTCGCGATATACCTTTAAGAGAAGACACTTTCCTAGCCACGTTTGCTGATGATACTGCAATACTAGTAGTAGGCAAAACGATTAGCGAAACTACAATTAAATTACAAAATGCTCTTAATAATATCAATGAGTGGTCAAAAACATGGCGAATAGCGCTCAATGAACAAAAGTCAGTCCCCGTGGACCTTACGTGTACAAAAATAAATAAATTACCCGTCTTTCTTAATACCGCTCGTATTCCATTTGCAAATGAGGTAAGTTATCTGAGAATAACTCTAGACCCGAAATTGAAATGGAAGCCGTACGAAAAAAAAAGTGCGAAGAACTAAAAATAAATTAAGAAATATGAACTGGCTCGGTAAATAGGTATTCAAAGCTTAGTATTGAAAATAAGTTCATTTTGTACAGGCAGTAACTTAAACCTGTTTGGACTTATGGAATAAAAGCTCTTGGGTTGTACCTGCGATGCAAAATTAAATAACTTACAAACGTTTGAAAACAAATTGCTTTGTAAATGCTCCGTGGCATATAAAAACGAAGATCTTCACAGAGATCTTGGGATTCCTATGGTTTGGGACAGAATAAAAAGTTTCGCGCAAAAACATAGAAATAGAAATTAGAACACGTTAATTCAACAAATATTGACATTTTTGACAAGTCGAATTTAGTACGCGGGCTGCGAAGAACAAAACCTTCTGACTTTGGCGATGAACAGAAAACCACTTTAAAATCATGGATTAAGCAGGAACTTTCATCGGAAAGTAACCTGTAGTGTAGTAAAAATCTCACACACCTATATGAAAACGTGTGTTTCGATTCTCATAGAGACTTAAGGCTCTCCCAAACCAACGTGAATGAGGAGCGTTTCGCAATGAATCATTCTAAATATGACAAATACACAACGCTAAACAACAATAAAAATTCGTCGTGGCTCCGCATTCGCGTTGGTTTGGGAGAGCCTTTATGCAGGTTTTGCACCTTCCCACGAGAAAATAAATAATTGTTTCAAAAATTCTTGTACCCCTATGTGCAATAATTAGGGAAGAAGAAAGAAGACAAATAAACAGATAAGTAAATGTTACGAAATAAAAAATACAGCATAGTATATCCATAATAGACATTCTTCAGAGTAACACGAAGTCAAAAACAATTGATTCAGGGTACTTGTCACTATTCAGATTGATTACAATTCAACCCAATATTCTTTTATTGAAGTGAAACATCAGACCATGACAAGAAAATATTTTTGTTTAAGTATTCATGATTACGATTTTTCACGCAAAAGTTTATGATTTCCAGCCCCACACTGTTTCAGGATTCTGAAAGTATTTCATAATACTTTCTTTGCTCCATAATGTACTTAGGCCACAAAATAACAAAGGTTAATACAAATTGATTATACACTACTCAAAAAAATCAACGTTATCAAAATTAATATTGTAAGAATTTTTTGAAGATTTTTTCAAATAACTAACATGAAAAATTATTTTTTTTCCACTTAAAGTGAGTATCAAAATTTTATAATGAGTACCTACCAAAAATTTTCGTGTTTGTGTTTTGAACTTTGAAGCTGTTTTAATTTTCCATTTCAAAAGAGGTGGGTACTAGACTTTTTATACAATTTTGTTTTGCGTGGTTTATCTGACTTTTAATGAAAAATATACTTTTAGATATGATCATCAATATCTCAGCAAATAATAACGTCATACAAAATTCAAGGACAGTTTTGAAAATTTAATAAGTTTTCTACAAGATTGCTTTAAAAGATTTTTTTTAATTTTTGTCCGTCTCCGTTAGTTTAAAAAGTCCTAAAAACTGACTTTTGATTATTCTTTTGCTTCTGTGCCAATTTTATTGCATTACTTGTGTTGGTATGCAGATTTGAAGACATAAAAGTCTTCATCATCAATCAATATTTACATACATATGTACATTTTTAAATCGATTCACTGAATCGTTTTTCCTCACCAAATTTTCAAAGTCTTACAAACCAATCTAAGGAACAAATTCTAATGTACCTTATAATTGCGTAGCCGCCATTTAAATTAAAATAAAACATCAATTCCTGTCAATTTTGTTCTCAGTTTGCATTTTTTTTGAAAGTTTTAAAATACTCTCTCTTTAAATTAAAATTCTGATAAGCCATGCAAACAAATATTGTGCAACAAAAACAAAAAACTAATCAAAGCTGAATAAAGTTATCTGAACATTACATTTGATTTACTTACACGGTACTTTAAAAATATTAGCAAATGAAAATCAAAACAAAAAACATAAGGCTGTGGAATTCATTTGGTTTCAACTTAATACGACTACTAAAATCGCTTAGATACAGTTCTTGAATTAACACTAACAAAATGGAAACAAACCTTGGTCCTCTAATTTTTTTATATATTAAATAGACGACTGGGTTGCGTGTACTTCGTTTTGTATTCAATATAAGTGCTTTTTTTATAGATTTGTAAAGATTTACCCACATTCCATAAACAACAAAAATCTATTTCAGCAAATGGACGCACGACACACGGAAGAGAAGCTAATTTCCTAAATAAGTTAATTGTAGAATCCTTCCCTTCTTAAAAGCAAGCTGTAAAAAGTATTCGTTATGGTTTGAAATAATCCAAAAATACATAAAGTATATTTTACACTCGTTATTATTAAATTTGGTGAAATAAAATTTTTATATTATTGTGCAATTTTTGAGGTAATCTTTATCTGGAACCGAATTTCTGCTGAGTGGCTGAGTTTCATCAGTATTCAAATGAAAGAGTAACCACCTGTTAGATAGCTTGAAACGGGAGTGGTAATTCCAAACCCACATAATTCAGTCATGTATTCCTCGATAACTGATTCGGAAATTCAGGCCCTGATTTCCTTGATGCAATATGTTAAGGGGTGTCTCCTCAAATGTTGATCCAAGTTTGGTGGGGGGGGGGAGTTGCCGAACCTCAGCTGTCATCTTGGAACATAGCTTTTATCAAATAACTCTTGAACCGTGCATTGTACGATAAAAATTTAAAAAATTTTGAAAGCTTATTATTTGAATAAAAGATATTATTTTTTATAACATAAAAACATTTATTTCATTTGTTTATTTACTTAAATGTATTTCGGAAACTTCTATCGTTAGTAAGTCTTATATAAAGTTTTATATAAATCTTACTTACGATGGAATTTATAATATATCAGATATCATCTATGTTTTCCAGATATCTCTTAATTTAAAGTTTATGTCCTAAAACAAAGTTTTTGACCAACATAATTTCTTCCAAGGTCATTATCGATTTCTTCTCTAAGGCCATTTCTTTCCAATACAAACGAGAATTGGACAAACCGTTTTCCTTTCGTTGGAAAGGTCTTTTTGTAAACTTCAAAGCTCACCTCAAATCACTGTGTGAAAAAAGTGATTCGGTTCTTAAGAGTAGTTTTATTTTCATATACTAAAAATAGCGTATATCTTTTTCACTAAATGATTTGAAATGTGTCCCTTTCTTCAATACAGAGATTCCGGGGGACTTTGGATTTGATAAAAAAGTTCTTAAAGGTATGATTTGCGTCAGATGCAATCTTAAAATTTTGTGAATTAATTTGTTTTACCTGTAGATTGTAGAATATATCTTCACTGATTTATGTGGGCTTTCCGGGTGACTGACATTTCCACCCTCGCATCATTCTTAGTATTGCTACTAGCAAAAATATGAATAAAGCCTTCCCCTAGGAAATTTAATTAATTTTTATTTTTGGACAACTTGATGTTTTGTAATAAAAATATTTACGAAAAAACAAAAACTAGCAACAGCTCATGGAGAACCAGGGCCTAGTGTCTAATAACTCTCAACCATTCCTGTGTGCGCGTTGTTGGCAGAAATAGAGGGGACCTACAATTTTTTGCCGAGTCCGAACGGCTAGATGAGAAGCACTTATTCATGGCAAGTATATTCTTGGAGGATTTGTCAGTCCCTCGCAAGAGGCAGTACCTGGGAAAAAAACATTTCTGTTTTTAGGTGGCAGTGGCTGGGAATCGAACCCAGACCTACGCACTAACCATTATGCCACGAGGTACTAGCTTATTTTTATACTTGCAATTTATTTTTGACATGCTTAGGATCTAATTCAACTTAGGACTGATTGTTGTCATCCTGTGGCTTAAAAGCCATCTTCAAAAATGGCAGAAAAGGTTAATTAAAAACACTGTTTAGTTACTTGGAAGATTTTCATGATCAAAATAACGATTGATGTCTTGAAAGAAAGCTTCTGAGAATAGTCATCTTCGGGTAAAATTTCAATGTTTCCACTTTTCGAGAACATACTTTTGTATGTCATCGGGTGAAACCACCATTTTTATGGTAATTTTTAATATTTAATTTATTTATTTAATTTAATTAATTGCGGATCACCTCCAGATGCTAAGCGTGTAATGGAAAATAAAAATTTATATTTTGAAAATTAGGTTTAGAGTAGATGCACCTTCAATTTAAATTTCAATTTTTCCACTTTTCAGGAACATCCTTTTTTGTTAGGTTAAAATGTAGGATCTCCCCTTTTTGTAGTTTTTAACGTGAAAAAGTTGTAATGGCCAAGCTTCTGTTGGAAAAATAACGTGTTTCTTAAAAGATATGTGTTGAGTGTTTTCGGAAAAATATATTTTTATATCTAAGGGTGGGGCTTCCACTTTTTTGGTTGCTTTCAATATTTTGAGCTGCGGAAACGCTTCCAGATGCCCAACGTGTATTGGGAAAATACCAGTTGATAATTTAAAATAACGGGTGATTTTTTAAGAGGTTTAGAACTTAAAAAAAAAAAACACAAAAAATTCGAAAAAATTAATGAAATATTTATTTGAATCGATAGTTTGAACCTTGCAATTTAATGTTTAAAGATAATTTCATGCTAATGTTGACCGCGGCTGCGTCTCAGGTAGCCCATCCGCTGAGTCCAATTTTGGCATACTCTTTCACACATATCGGCCGGTATCTCACGAATGAATGCATGGATGTTGGCTTCCAGTGCGTCAATCGAAGCGGGCTTGTCCCTATAGACATTAACCTTGACATACCCCCACAAAAAATAATCTAACGGTGTCAAATCGCACGATCTAGGCGGCCAATTGACCGGCCCGAAACGTGAAATTAACTGTTCACCAAACTCGCCTCGCAATTGCGCCATTGTTTCGCGTGCTGTGTGGCAAGTGGCACCGTCTTGTTGAAACCACATATCATGCAAGTCAAGAACTTCCATTTCGGGAAAAAAAAAGTTTGTTATCATCGCTCGGTAGCGTTCACCATTGACAGTAACGCTGCGATTCGCATCATCTTTGAAGAAATATGGCCCAATAATGCCGCCGGCCCATAAACCGCACCAAACAGTGGCTTTTTCGGGATGCATTGGTAGCTGTTGCAATGCTTCTGGCTGATCTTCACTCCAAATGCGGCAATTATGCTTATTTACGTACCCATTCAACCAAAAATGAGCCTCATCGCTGAACACAATTTTTCGATAAAAAAGCGGATCCTCGGCCAGCTTTCCAAGAGCCCATTCACCAAAAATTCGGCGTTGTGGTAGGTCGGCTGGCTTTAGTTCTTGCACCAGCTGTATCTTAAAAGGCTTTACGCCCAAATCCTTCCGCAAAATTTTCCACGTAGTGCTGTAACAAAGGCCTAACTGCTGGGTACGGCGCCGAATCGACATTTCGCGGTCTTCTGTCACACTAGCTGATACGGCCGCAATATTTTCTTCACTACGCACAGTACGTAAACGTGTTGGTGGTTTAATGTCCAACAAAGTAAATTTGGTGCGAAATTTGGTCACAATCTTCCGAATAGACTGCTCAGAAGGTCGAGAATGCCGACCATAAAATGGAAGCAGCGCGCGATGAACATTTCGAACCGAGCACGAATTTTGATAGTAAAATTCAATAATTTGCAAGCGTTGTTCATTTGTAAGACGATCCATGGTTAAATTGCAAACCAAACTGAAGCTGTTTGACAGTGACACAAGGTACTAAACACACGTCAGCTGTCAAAACCAGTGTTGCCAAAACCAAACCAGCTAAAAAATCACCCGTTATAATGTGTGTTCCTTTACTTTGAATTCCTGTGATTTTTAGTCCAAACTTCTTACAAAAGTAGTTTTTTTATAGGAATTTTGACAGAGCTTTGGATTTAAATGTGCAGAAATGCACAGAAAATCAAAGATATTCAAAGCAAAGGAACAAAAGCCTCTTCAGTTGGAAGATCAGTATTGCCAATTTTCGGGAATATGTTTTTTATTATTTCAAAGGGTAAGATTTCCACTTTTCTTCAAATATAAAAATTGTTGGTTCCCGAAAACCTTTCTTTTAAGACTTCAATCGCTTTTTTGACCACGGAAATTTTTCAATTAATTTACGATTTTTTTTTAACCAACCATTTTCTATAGAAATCCATTTTTGAAAATGGCGTCCAAGTGACAGAATTATTACAATGACTCCCAGTTAGATTACATCGTTGACATGTTAAACTACAAATACAAAATTGAGGTACTCCCCCTACAAAGATTGCAGGTACTTCGGTTTCCGGACTAAACCCCAGATTGGGTGCCATTTTTTCAAAATTCAAAAAAAGACTCCAACGTGAAAAGCGCACGGAATATAGTTTCCTGACCGGACTAATTGTGTTCTTACTGAACACAATTAGTCCGGTCGTAAATCGTTGAAAAGGTTATTTCATATTCTTCATTTTTTTATACCGCTTTTAAGCTGTTCACCATGGAGTTCGAGAGATATTCAGCTTCAACACACTGTAAAGAACAGAATTATAATTTGCCATTTTTAATGCCAAATATCTCTTGAACCCCATTGCTTAGAGTTTAACAGCCTTGAGTAAAATAAAATCTTTCAATACATCATCATTTCAAAACCTTTAATAATTTTAAACTTTACTCACCCTTTATCCCTGCAGGACCACACACAATATGAATTTGGATTGCCCCACTTAGCTAAATCTAAGTTAAGTGAGCAAATCAAGACAAAACTATGAAAGAATTTCTAATCTCCATCTTGCAATAAACTCTGGATTCTTCAAACAGGTGAGTTTGATATAGGTTAACTTTTTGTTTTCAAAATTTAAATACATACATACATCGAGCATATCTATGTATGTATGGAAATGTATTGTACCATATATGTATGTAAACATTTCCATTATAGTCAGCTACTATAGCCATCAGGACAAATATAAGTGTAACTAAAAATGTTCCACACACAATGGTTGCCAGCGGCATGTGGAAGCCTAGCACCAGCCCTTATACCTCCTGCCCACATTGCCGTTCTGTGGTATTTCTGGCAGAACTATGCTCGGTTTGTGGATAAGCGGTTTTGTTCATGTTCCTGTTGGGATACCGTATTCAAAGGACCCTACGAATCCGGAATTGCCTCATACAAACACATGTACTTCAATGCCACCCAGAATTCATTGAAAATGTGGATTTTAACTGTCCTGGCAGTGATTGGACTATACGAATGCATCAAGCAGTTGATTGCTCTGATTCTTCAAAATCGAGTGAGGTACTCAATGGTGCTGCTATTTTCACTGTCGATATTCTCTCACTATTATGCATGGTGGGCATGTATGAATTATTATAACGATGACTACTACAACCAGTGGAATCATCAATTGTTTTTTACGGTAAGTTTATGGGAAACAAAATAAATGTTTGTAGGTGCATGTTGAAGCTTTGGTGGTGACATATGGTAAAATGAGGTTACGTCAACTTCTTAGGTAAATTGTCTGCCAAAATATTGTTATTTAATATTTTATTTTGACGATTTTTATTACATAATGTATCTGGTGCATGATAGCTAGCGTGACAAATTAAGATTTGGGTAAAGTATGTTTATTTGATCGATTAAAGTGCTTTGATAGATTGAGTCTGAATGAAGCTTCTTTTTTTAGTTAATGTAAATATTGTATTTCGATAAATAAATGTTGTTCCTATTAAAGCAGTAAGAATAAGAAAATTATTTTCATTTTTTCCATGCCAAAGTGCCTTGCATATGAGCTGAGAAAAGCAAACAAAAGCAAAGCTTTGTGGAATGCATTCTGATGTTGTGGATTGTGAATAAGTGTTTGACAGTTCTCAGAAAATGTCGTGTTGGTAACGTAGAAAATAAAAAAATGCTAAATTTTACAAACTAAACTTATTTTAAACCATTTTTTCTTTTTAAAATTAACGATAGGATCGTTTATTCTCTTTGTCAAAAAAACTTAAACAAGAATTTTTGATATTTGCGCATGAAATTTCATAAATAAATATATTTGCCATTCTTAGGTCGCAGTTCATATGAAAGATACTTAAAAGTAAGACTGCACTCGACGGAACTGTACTTCAGCGGAACTGCATAGCATAACACTGCGCAGCACTTTACGGCACTTTTTTGATCTACCACACTTAGCTACAGTACATATTGGCATCACTTATTAATTAAATAGTAATGCTCATAAGTAAGGCCATGAGTTATGCCATTGTGTGAATATTTTTTGAATTTACGACTAAAGTTTCTTCTTCCTTTCATATAAGCCACGAACTGCGAATGCGAATAAATTGGTTTTAGGCAATTCCAAGCTCAAATATCAACCAATTATTGTTTTTAGTTTTCTACGAACTGTAAAACGACGCGGTCCACAATTTTTAAAAGAAAACACGACAACTTGTGAGATATTTTCTGTGAATTGTCAAACACTTATTCGCAATTCACAACATTAGGACGCATTCCACAAATCTGCGAATGAAAAATTCTTTCGAATCTAACCTCAATTTCTTTTAGCATCCATTCTACTGGTTTATTTTGAATGACAACTCTTGTCTGTTGGCGACCACTCATGTGAAATAAATGTCAAAATTAGCGACCATTCACAATTCGCAGTTCGCTATTCGCAGTTCATGTGAAAGGGACTTAAGCAATAATGCTATGATCCTATGACCGACTCTGTTTCTCCTTTATTTATTTTTGAAACGAAATATTTTCAACATGGAACAAAAAAAAAACAAAGTACACAACCAAACACAACGTTTACGACACTTGCTTTACCGCACTTGTGGCAACTGAAATGAACGAAACTTCTGGCCGCGACAAAGCTGTCAGTTTTATCAACTTTGCCGCATGATGCCACACCAGCCACACCGTAAAGCTTAATTGTCGCTTAGTGCGATAAAGCTCATACAATTTTTTACAAAACATATTTAAAAAAAGTTGAGTGACAATGCAGTTTTGCCGAAGTGCAGTTCCGTCGAGGGCGGTCTTAACTCACCTGTACCAGTTATCATTTGCGTTCTAGCTTTTTTCGTTAGTATATCGCACACTATGTCAGACATAAATTTGTTAAATTAATTCTAAAGGCAAATATCAACTGATTCTCGTTCTATCTTTTCGAAAGAGTGAATAAACGACCCTAGGAACAATTTAAGAAAGAAAACAAGTCCTTCAATTTTGCATTTTCATATTTTCTACTCAACCAACAAGATATTTCTGCAAACTGTCAAACGCAAATTTGCAATCTACATCAGGTCGTATTCCACAAAGCATCGAATGAAAAATTCGTTTGAATTTAACCTCATATTTTTTTTCTTGTTAAGAAGTTTTATGACTGGCGTCTTTTGGCAACCAAATGAAAGAAATGTCAAAATTCACAACACAACCATTGAAAAATTCGCAGCTCTCTATTAACAGCTCATATGTAAGATTTACAATAAAAAATTAAAGTGCTAAACACATCTATTCTTGTGATAAAATTTGACAGATTTCACACGAACTAAGGTGCTGCTTGAATATTTAAATCAGGCTTTGACGGTTCTAACTTTAATGTTAAAAAATAAAGTACTTTTGACATCGTCCATCATTTACAAAAAAGTCAATTTCGTCTACTGTTAATCTTAACTTGTTAAGTGTTGAGATAACTTCACTTTGATTTCGTGACGTTATATTTAGTCAATACATGTAGCTCTCAGGCCCAGTTTCTTAGTGCGATCATCCTAGTTTCGGGATTCGAGGTTGAGCCCAAATCACCCAATTTAGTGAGCTAACTAAACACATATTTTTGATAGTTGCGTTTTAAAAAATCTTTTCAAATTAAAGTGCGAGGCAAGTTGCTAGAGATGCCATCTCAATTTCCATGTAAAAGGGGTGAGATCCATAGTGTCACACAATAATTTAGGATCGACACCTGGAAAACAGTTTCTCTTCAGTTCATTCAGCATTCAAAACTTGATTGCACAATACAAAAATAGAAGGTTGTCAAAATTGGAACTGTCAGAAATTTAAAAAATGGTTGTGAACGTGAGGACGAAAACACACATAAGCACAATAACAAATTGAAATTGTCAGATATAAAAATGGCTATAAACGTGAGGTAAAAATGCACGTAAACACAAGAACTAATATTTACTAAACAAAAGTCAAAATTCTAAGACGGTGTTCACATTGGACTGAAAAACTGGATTTTTTTTTGACGTTTTAGTATTTATATCTTCCTTTTCTGAAGAAGTGGGAGCGAGATGTGACTACTGAAACGTCAAAAAAATCCAATTTTTCAATCCAATGTGAACACCGTCTAATGATATTACCTTTAAAATGTGTACTGTGCTTTGATTGTACCTATGCTTAATTGTGTACAAAAAACCAATTTCTATAATAAGTTTCATTTTCTCACTTTAAAGTTTAACAAAATATAAATTCCTTATTCCTATTTCCAGATAACTGAACTTATATCAACTGTGATGGTGATGCACCTAGCTAGCACCAACAATGCTGTCACATCGAAGAAAATATTTTGCATCGTAGGCATTGCCCTATTACACATAGCAGCCAGCAGTTTCGACCAATTTGTTATGAATGTGATTCGAGGCGAAGGATATGCCCATCAAGTGGTGCGAGATATTGGATTTATGATACCCGATATATTACAGCTGCTGATACCACTTTGGCTATTGCAACAGAGCCGTAAGGAATCATATACAACACGACCATTTTATCGTGATCGAACCCTTCACAAAGATATTATTGCTATGATGTTTTTTGTATTCTCCCTATTCACTGTGTGTTCGATTCTGTGATGAGATTCAAATAATTAAAACCAGAAGTGATTGAAACTGTTTTCGGGTGCAACCCAGTGGATGATGTACCTCTATGACGACGAGTTGCTAAATCGTGTAAGTTCATAGGCTCGTTCATTTCTATTTTGTTTTATTTTATACGTGTGTGTAGTAGATCTTTAATGAGATATCTGGATATACTAGCTTTAAATATCTGGAAAACTGCCTATTATACCTAAATGTCTGTCTGATCAATGTTAGTTTTAGTGTAGCATTTTAAAATTACTTTCACTGTAGGGTTAGAGAAAAGTAGGTATGACAAAAAGGCAACATGATTCGATTGAAATGATTGATGTTTTCGTTTTCTATGTTTAAAAATATTTTAGCTTCATTTTGATTGTTTTATTATTAAAAGTTAATAAGTGCCACTTTATTATTAAGTATATGTAGTTACTTGAGCCTTGGTTGAATATTAGATAATTCACCGATTACGGTTGATTAACTCAAGTTCAAGCAAAGTTCAAGGTTCAAATATGTGATAGTAGGTAGAATTCAGTGACTATACATATGTACATACATACATAATATGTACATATGTATGTACTTCCTTTCCAGCCACCACAGAACCGATATGTTTTTTATTTTTCCAAACCTAATCTTCAAATATCGAAGATCTTCTTGAGATCAATTCGTTTCGAATTAATCCCTATTCAGATTGCACTGAATGCATTTTTTGGAAAGTAAAATTTATTCCGTCATCAGGAGCTGGGGGGGGGTCAGAGAAGTCGTGAAGCTTGAAGAAACATAAATTCATGAGTCTCAATATGTTTGTTCCTTTACTTTGAATTTCTGTGATTTTTAGCCCAAACTTGTGTCAAAAAAAATTTGTATATGAATTTTGACAGAACTAACATGCGCAGAAATGCACAGAAAATCACAGACATTCAAAGTAAAGGAACATACCTTACGTGTTTCGAGGCACCTCAATGTACACACGATAACTCTCATGATCCCAATCTCCATGTCACTTCAAATGTTTTGCGCTGGCTTAGGAAAGCCATATTACAAATGAAACTTTCTATCGCATTCGATCAGAAAAAATGAAAAACTACTTTGTTTGTTTGCTTTTCAAAACCCATTTAATCCCATTTAAGTCCAAATTCATGTCAATTTTATTTTTTATATGAACTTTAACAGAACTTTGGACTAGAATTAATAGAAATGAAATGAAACAGACCTACTATTATTTGTATGCTACAAAGTGCTGTCAAAGCTAATGTAGGGCAAATTTTTCAGTGCCTCGTCATCCGAGTTTCGATTCGAAGCTGTACCAACTATGTACATTTTAAAAAGGCAATATTAGCCGGTTTCCTTTGGAGGTGGCAAAGTACTTGTGAGTAGATTAAAACCTAATCTAGTACTATCAACTGCACATGCTCTCATGTGCTAGTAGATACATTTTAAATGGGGAAGCAGTTTGATGTGTTCCATTGAAAAAAGCTGGCAAAGTACTTGAAAGTACTTCGCCACCTCCAAAGGAAAACGCCTACTAAACTACCTTTTCATTCGATCAAATGTGGTAATTTCGTTAAAAATTTTCAAATTCGATACAAAATATTCTCATTTCCCATATACATAAATTCCAATTTCGAAATGAGATAAGTTCTACCAAACTTGCACGAAATTAGGTAGGAAATTAAGTCAAAACCTCACGAACACACCCAATTAGTGAGCAATTTGAAGAGCTCAACAACAACAAAAAAGTGATTAAAAACCAGTTGAAATTCAAAAATAAAATGAATTGTCAAGCGAAATTACAGATGCAAACACTTCTTCCGTATTTTGCGAAATAACCTCATTTTGGCTCTTATGAAAACGTAATATTAGGTAATATCGTTACAAATTTCCAAATTCCAAATAATCTCAATTCCTATTCAAATTCACTTTTTTAAAATGATATAATTTCAACCAACTCAGGTTGGAAATAAATTTGAAACATAATGAACACACCCAATTGAAATCCATTTTAAAGGTACTAGATCTGTAATAAGCGGAAGACAATGCAAGTGTTCGTACTAACCTGAACGAATGCATTAGCCGTTTTTCTTTGGAGGTGGCAAAGTACTTGTGAGTAGATGAAAACCCTAATTTAGTAATATCAACGGCACATGCTCTCCAGCGCGAGTAGATACATTTTACATGAGAAAGTAGTTTGATGTGTTGAATTGAAAAAAGCTGGCAAAGTACTTGCAAGTACTTCGCCACCTCCAAAGGAAAACGCCTAATAATGCATGGTGTGTATGTTGTAAATATATGAGATGAAGGGCTGCCATATTTGTTTCCATGTGACGCCAGCACATAACTTTAAAAAATAAATAAGTTATTGTTTAACTTTAAATTTCAGGAACACAACTTCAGAACATAAATAATTTATTGCTTTACTCTGAACTGTGCCCTATTACACGACGACTTTTGAGTCATGAAAATAATATAAAAAAACATCTGACCTCAACTTCACATTCATTTAATCACGAAAAAAGTCACGATTTATAAATCTTCCTGTAATAGGGAACATTCTAACAAAAGAGTATTCATGCAACCGTGAAAAATCGTAGTTAATGTAGTAAAATTGTAAATTGCGTTTCATACAAATTGTGGCAGATTTAAAAGCTTGCGACGACTTTACCCGGTTGTATGAAAACCCTTATAAAATAGCATGAAAACATACCTCATCGACCACTCCTACGTAAAATATTTAGGATACCTCGAGTTTTTCTTGCGTGAGAGAAAATTATCAAATTTGAGATGAAAACACTTAAATTTCAGTTAAACAAAAACTAAATTGAAATTTTCAGTCACAATTTTGGTCCTAACTTAAATTATTTTATACCAAATCTCCTCTGCTTTGCTTACCAGCTGTTGTTTCTTATGTTCTCACGAAATTCCTTTAAAATCTCTTGTACCTTTCATACGAATAAAAAAATCTAGGTAATTTTGAGATTTCCTGGAGTTCTATTGATTGACCACACCTTAACCTTAGATGTGAAAGGAAATGTCAAAAAAATCACTTCAAATCTTCGACCGGGGAGATTTTGTTCACCCGTCTTTCCTTCTGCCCTTCTCACCATGGAACTTAAAGTTGCTAGTAGATCATTTTCCTCGTGTGAAAGGGGACTATGAAATTACATATCACCAAGAAATCGGGATCGCTTAATATAGGCAGCCACCCAGCCGAACGCACCCAATTTTTTGCAAGACTCTCTTCTTTTTGTTTTAAAGAAAATACAAAAGTAAGTGCGTATCTACATTGTCTTCCTACTAAAAGGTGGATCCACTTAGATAAGTAGATTTTGGGTGCGAAAGAAAGAGAAAAGAGATTTCAGCCAAAATCCACCGATGTGACACTTTTAATAATAATTCTTGGCTTCAAAATGAACGATTCTTTTTTGTGCGAATGAGAGATGTATGGAGTTTGCTTGCGTGAAATAAGGATGAGTATATTGAACTGAAAAAAAAAAATGTAGACTCGGTGTACATCAAAATATCAAAACATCAAACGACTTTATATTTATCTTTAAATACTGGACAAACTTAAATATATAAGGAAAATTTACTTTAGAAAATAAACTAGAAGTACTTCATCTATACATAAATTTCAATTTTTATATCATTTTCACAATAATGTGTTTGCTGTATTTTTGGAAACGGCTAGACACAGTTTGACCTGTCAAATTTCATATACGTCCCCTTTCACACGTAAAAACAAGTTTGCTGAAGATTTTTTAATTTTTTTTTTAATTTTCTTAAAAATAGCTTGTACCTTTCACACAAGAAAATAAAATTTCTATTGTTTGAATTCACCTGAACCTAGATGTGAAAGGAAATGTAAAACAAATTTCTTCAAATCCTAGACCGAGTAGGATTTGGTTCACGCTTCTTTCAAAATTCAAATAAAATTTCTCAAACAAGAAAGATCTCATCGTTCGTCTTCAGAACTCATCTTTTTTTTTAATAGAACATGAAAAA
The DNA here is from genome assembly GCA_946251815.1 of Dasysyrphus albostriatus. Classification (NCBI taxonomy): domain Eukaryota; kingdom Metazoa; phylum Arthropoda; class Insecta; order Diptera; family Syrphidae; genus Dasysyrphus; species Dasysyrphus albostriatus. The sequence goes on along the minus strand of OX276336.1, from coordinate 104,734,336 downwards.
AGGGAAAAAGGTGCAAATCTTTTCGCAAAAAGATCAAATCTTATCAACAATGAAAAACAATATAATTCTGGTCGATTCTACGTTTTCTAGTGAGTGGCCCATTTTACTTTGATAGGTCATTTTAATTATTTTAAATTTTTAAACTTATAGTTTTTTAATTTAGGTAAATTATTAACTCATTTGGCTTAGACCAAAACCAACATTTTTCGCCATTAATAATATGCAATACTATGCATAGGTGGAAAATTGTTTTGAAAATTTTGATTTTTTTTTGCATGAAACTGGACAAAATGCTTTTAATGCAAATACATTAGGCGCGTCTTACCAACTAAAATCTCACTGAGCGCTCAATGTCAAGTCGATGGAGGCGGAATGCTTTGGTGGGACAAGATTCTCCGTTGAATTGTATAAAAACATGTGTTAAAATTTTCGTACTGAAATTCTGGAAACAAATTTCAACTTTGCTTAAAATATTTAAATTAAAAAGCACAAAACTTTATCAAATGAATGAAAAATAAAAGCAAATTCAATTTATTTTCATTTTTATTAACATTCCACCTTTATTTTGAATCTTAAATCGACTTTAGTATTTGCACATCAGCGAGAAATTACAATTTGCCTGTCAAATGAACAGCTGTTTAAGCTGAGAAAGAACATTGAGAAATGAATCCAAAAAATTTTCGTCTCAGTAATCTCCGCAAAAAATCTCAGTGCTCAGGTGAGATTTTTTGTCCCACTTAAAAAATCTCTGAGCGCTCAGAGATTTTATTTGGTGAGACGCGCCTATTAACTAACAGAAAATATTTGCTAATGGTTTCGTTAGCTCTGTTTGTTTACTTTTTGGAAAACTTGTATAAACTGTTAATTTCCTGTCATGGAAAAAATAAAAAACACAACAAAGTTTTGAAGTCAATTGCGGCTTTCCGACGACTATCGAATAAGTTACATTCATCCGATTCGTATGTGAACGACCAAACCAGAAAACAGTTGACAAAGAAATTAAGTTTAAAATTTCATTTTTCGACTGAAAACTCTAACTAACTCTATTTCTTTTTTCATGTTGAATCTTCAATTTAAAAGAAAACTTGGTGACTTTCTCCTAGAATATTTTTTTATTAATTCAATGATTATAATTGTTAACAACAATTAGCGAACTTTCGTTTCAGCAAAGTCACACGCAATCGTTATAATATGGTTTATTCCTTCTTCGTTTTTCTTTATTTTCTCTGTGTTTTCTCTTTTATTTAAAACATCAAACATTTTGCCCATGTAGGAAGAGAAAGATAAACATATCCAATGTAACAATTTGTATACAATGAAAGTAAGAGCTTTTAAATAAATATAATATAAAATAATAATATTTAATTGTTTTGTATTACTGTTAGTTAGTAACTTTTTAATGTTTACTATGTGATTGATTAACAAATTAAAATAACTTAACATATTTGAAAACTTCTATACAATAAGGATATTCATACTCGTATAACAGCTCAAGGCCTTGTACGGTTTTAAACTTCGTAAACCTGTCAAAATTTCAATGGAAAACTTGACAGATTTACAGAGTTTACAACTTTCCCTACGTTAACGATGACTCTATGCTGTTACATGAATACTCTTAGTATACCTACATACGTATTACGACAGTTTTCCATTTTTCATGGCTTGTTTTATTGGAAAGTATTTAAGCGTGAATTTTCCCTCGGTAAACAACAACAAAAGTAAGAAAGAACTTTTAAGAAAGTCAGCTATTAAACGATTTTTGTATTGCTTCCAAGATAAATCATTCAATGCTAGCTATGCAACAAAACACGCTTTTATCAAAGATAAAATATGGAATTATTTTGCTGATAAAATAACAAACATCGAATCTCTTAGAAATGCAAAAAGAGCAGGGTCTAGATATGTTTTTTAAATTATTGTTAATCAATCAAAACAAACATTAACATACCTACCTTACAAAAAAAAAATAAAAATTACATATATTTCGAAAACACATACATACATACATAAATATTAATATATTTGTTATTTGTACAGAGGCAATATTATAAATTAGTAAACTTCCCATCTGAACTTAGTTCTAAAATTTGATAGTACCTTTACATCACTTTTTTATATTTGTATTTTTTTTTTGTAGACTTAAGAATAATTATCACAACTTAGTGTGAGACCATTACAAAAAGACTTCCAAGCTAAAAAATAGATTTTTATTTGATATAATCCTAGATACCTATACAAATCCATAAATATTAAACATAATTATAAAAAAAAATATATTTAAAAAGGAGATTCTTTCTTTAATTTTAACTTTCTATAAACTAAATAAAACATAAAAGATTAAATTTGAATTTTTACAAATAGCAGCATGCAAAAACAGTTGTTAGTTTTTATTAGATTACATATTTTATTTCGTATAAGTGAAAAGAAAAAAAATTAATAAGACAATATCATTAAAAAATAGTTTACATTTTGTATCGAATTATCAAAAGAAAAACAAAAATAAATAATGCGTACAGATTTTTGATAGTGATTTACACTTTATTTTAAGTATAAATAAACATAACCATTAAACAAATTAAAAAAAAATGTTTTAATTTTCTGAAAGGAACAAGCTTAAGAGGTAAGTTAATAAGATAATGACCAGAGAAGGCAAACCTAAATAAATAAGATGTTTAAAAAAAAATAAAACCTTTAGACAACTTTTACTAAAAGTTTTAAATCAAAGCTATGATTTTCCATAAATTTTAGTATCAACAGTTTTATTTTGTATGAACTTTGACAGAACTTTTTTGATATACTCCATTTATAATGGCTTGGCAAGCTTGCTTTTGCCTAGCCTAGGCTCTACTCGTTGGATCGTTGGGTTCTTGTCATCACCACTTGAACTTCAAAAATAATATAACAAAAAACAGAGATATGAGAGAGGAATAAAAGGTAACCCTAGAGTGAATAGGACATGGGGCATCTGCTTTACTTTAGAGATCCCCCATCATCACAATGTAATGTGATCATGAAAAAAGCCATTTTCCTTTGGAGGTGGCAAAGTACTCAAAGTACTTTGCCAGATTTTTTCAAAATGTATCTACTCGCACATCAGAGCATGTGCAGTTGATAGTACTAGATTAGGGTTTTCATCTACTTATAAGTAGTTATTTTGTCAGCTCCAACGGAAAATGGCTAAAAATGGTGACATTACTGACTCCATGCGGTAGCCTACTTAAGCCAAAGCATAAACTAAACGTTCGAGGTAGCTAAAAGCTCACCACCATAGTTCCTTTCTTCCTCCTTGACATGTTAAGATCTCCAGCATTGCTTAGTACTACGTTTTCATTAGGCCAAATGAGGTAATTTCGTTGAAAATTTTCAAACTCGATACGAAATCATCTCATTTCCTATGTATACAAATTCAAATTTCCAAACGAGATAATTTCTACCAAATTTGCTCGAAATTATGTTGGAAATTTAGTAAAAACCTATTGAACACACCCAATTGGTTCCACTTTGAAGAGCTCTGAAAAGTATGAAAATGTCAAAGCTCAATGGAAAAAGAAAGAAAAAACAACAACAAAAACACTTTTTGTTGTTGTTTTAAATTGCCAGTTGCCAGTTTAAATAAATAAATAATAAAATAAAATCGATAAGCAGTGCAAAATGAAATTTCTATAAACACATATTTTTACTTTATTGAATATTTCTGTTTACAATTGGCTTAAAAATAATTACTAACTATAAGATACATTGATAAATAAAAGGATTTTGTTGGCACATAAAGGGCCTGACGTTATACATTGAATAGAAAATTTAAATACAAATAATAAACTATAAACACAAAAAGGAAAATCTTGTCTATTCTATCCCTCTACAAAAATCCGTTAATATTTCGAAATTATCTCGTAAAAAAAATGTTTTGCAAACAAGAATATAAACCCTGATTACAGAATCCGACGAATGTGCTGTGGAAAAAACCAAAATCAATTTTGATATTTTGAGCCAAATGACAAAATTGAGTCAGATTCCCTCCGCAACTCATTCGTTGGATTCTGTAATCGGGGTGATAAACTGGAAGACTTAAGATGAATAGAAAAATTTCCTCGGTATAACATGCTATTAATATCCAATCAATATTTTAAAGAATATCCATGTATTTATAGATTCATTAACTTATGCGCATAATAAAATAACATCACTTTTTAAATAAAAAACTCGTTTTTAAAAATTTTAAATATTATTTAATTTGAAGTTCAGAAAATTTAAATCATTAAAATGCATTTATCTCGAAACAACTAAAATGGAGATAAGCACTTTTCCTTATCACGGCAGTGTTATAGTATTTCGCGTGGTATTTGATAGTCAGGCCACAGCTCTTCTTCGGAACAATGTACATATTTGTTCAGTTTATATTTCAGTTATGCTCACTGAGCTGACGGAGCAAACATTTGGTGCCTTAGTTTTTAACAGCAAAACTAGGGAAATTCTCTGTAGAGCACTCAGAAATATAAACTGGAAAATTATAACAATAGAACTGATTATAACTGCAACCACTACCTCTGTAGCCGCGTCAATATGTTTCGGGTATAACTCTATTTAGATTAATAATAAATAATTTATATTGGTAGCACTTTTAGGACAAACAAAACAACATTCTACTACAATATCAACTAAAAATAACCAAAACAAAACAAAAAGAGAAAGATATCTACCAACGGAATATTTGCAGTACTCCCTCTTTTACATGCGTTTTGTAATAAACAAAAAAACAAAAAGTACAAATTGTTTTTATTATTGTAGTGCTGTCCTACTTTTTCACAATGCACAAAACAAAGCTCGGCTGCATTTCTTTTTTTATTTCTTCACTCGTTTTTCGCAAATTATTTTTCTCTAGAAAAGTGGGAAGAAAATATTGTTCGCTGGGTAGTGGTGTAGTGGTGAGGTTGATTTGGAATTTTCTTTCAAGAAAAACCGTGCCTTGCTGACTGTCTTACTTCAAACATATACACTTATTTTAAATTTACGTACATTGGTAGTTTGTTTTTTAAAATAAACATTTTGCTATATGATGTCATTGGCAGCATAATTTAAGGCACAATTTACTTTTTTTTCGTACCAACCCTATTGTGCCCGGTTATTTATATAAACGTGAGCGACAGGTGAGTCTCTTTATATTTTGGATTATGTTGCACTATGTTTATCTTTATTCCATTAATTTTACTATGAGCCGATGACACATCATGTGAGTGATGCATTATCTCTACTTGTTAACAACTTGAAATGAAAATGTTCTCATTATGCAGCTGAAGTACCTAGGTACGTGTATATCTGGAATATCTAGTTTTATTAAGTTCTTTTTACAGTGCTAATCACTGCAGCTTTTGTAGAGAAGTGTAATTGCAACTACAATCTAGAATTACCTATTTTCAACACGTTTTAGTTTCGTCAACGTTTTCCAGGTATTCGATAAGCTCTTATAAAGAGCTTGTAAAGATCAAGGTTCAATAAAACTTTAATTTGCAAATTGATAAAAGCTTAAAATAACTTTACAAATGAGCCACAATCATTTGTAAACATTTTTGTGCTGTTTTAAGCGTCCATCAGCTTTAATGTTTCTAGAGGGTGTAAAAAAGTGATAACATGGTTTATTTAACTCGTATTGAATTGGGTTGAATGATTTGTAATCGCATTGAATTGTTTTTATTGCATTTTGAAAAGGCCATGCTTCGGTCCCTATCTTCTTTTTTCAGTAGCTAGGTTGTCAGTTTGTCTTCTTTATAAGTACCTACTTTAAAAGTAATATCCGAATCTAGTTTCTTACTGGTTACCTATTCTCAAATCCACTCGTAACAAGTCATCATTAAAATAAATATTACTTGATTGAGGAATTCTTTGCCAGCTTTATTTTCCTCTCTCCTTTACAGAATTCAAAACCAATGAATATCAGAATCACTATTAATTCCTTCGCTATGCTAATCATTTTAGGGTTATCCCTAGTCACATCTTGTGAGTGCTCGCAAACTATGGAAAAGCGTAGATTGAACTTTTTTAAAGGTCAAGATCTTATGAATTTCCCAGGTGCAAAAATAGCTGCTTTGGGTTAAAATTAAACAAATCTTTAATATGTTGGCCTAGAAAATGCATTGCTTAGTCTCATATTTTTCATAATAATAGCATTTTTTGAATATTTTTGTTTAACTATTGTCATTTTATGAATTTATAATAATAAACAGCTATAATTATGTGATATAGTAAATAATTTTTAATTAAGCTTAAAGCCTAGTTAACAAATTATTCCCGTTCCTGTGCACTTAACTTCTTTTGATATCACACTCAAACTTCACAATCTCAATGTGTCTTATCGAATATTGTTTCATATCATTGTTATCAAGTTTTGTGAAAGCATTAGAGAGGTTTTAATGAAAATCAGTTAATTTCGTTCTACATTAAATCACAAGTATTCCGTCACTTTGGCTTTCTATAATTTTGTATTCTTATATGCTTAGCTATTGGTATTATTGTATTGTATTGTGATTTATTTAGGTGCGTTATTGTGTTTCTTCCGTATATTTTCATTATTGTTCAGACAGTTAATTACTCTTATAGTCACGGCCTCGATTTGATAAGGTGACATTTTGTTCTCAAATTTTGTAGGAAAAAAGATTTTTGGTAGGTATTTATTATTGATTTCGTAGTACGGTCGAACGATGTCTTACATGCAGGATGCAGCTAAACCGGAAAAGAACAAGATAGGAACACCGGTTTCTTAGAAGGAAAAGAAAAAGGGACATCAGAAGCGTGTGATCGAGTAAATAAAGGGATGTCATATGTCATAGCAAGAATGAAGTCTTACGAATTGATAAATAAAACATCTTAAGGTTATAACACCTAATTCGAAGCCATTAAGCGATTTTTTCATTACAAGAGCTGAACTGAAACGATGAATCAAACTTGCAAATTCCTGCATCTTTGTACTAAGAGTACCAACTAAAGTGTCCCTTTATAAGACAGTAACCGTTTAGGTCCTTAGGGCCATAGACATGGACAAGGTGAATGAGAAGGCTTTAGACTGTTTTGAGAATTTCAATGTGACCATTGGTCCCGTTTGCATAGAAATATAGTAGAGGAAAAAATCTAATAACGAACTGTTCGTTACTTACGTGGCTGAGTCACTTAGAGCAAATAAACAGCAATGCTCCTGTCCGGAATTTGATCGTGAGAGACAGCAACACAGGTTGAACACACGAATGAAAAAGAGAAAGTGCGAAACTGGAGAAAAAAAGCTAGCGACGGAGCTGGTTGGAACAAGCTTTGTTGGTTAAGAGTTTAGACCCTGCTTCACTGTGGACTATAGCAGTACCATAAGTAAATACTTACTGGCGTTTAGATCGCCAGGAGCGTTTTCAAATAATTGCCTCTTTTGGTTTTGGGAATAAGAAGAATTTACTCAAAACAGGCTTAAGTAGGAAAATTTGTATACAATCAGGAAAACATACCTGATCCAATAACTGACCTGGGTAAAAACTGAATTAGATAATAGTAATATGAGCAGTAAGAATACAACCGTTTTAAACACATAATTTAATTAAAATATTTATTTTTTGTAAGTGCATAAATTATATACGTATAATATAATTATATATCTATTAAAAATCTTTTTCAGGTTCGTTTAAAAATGGTTAACATAAAATGGTTCCCAGCAGCGCTTGGGAGTCTTGCACCAGCTCTCATACCACCTGGACACATAGCCGTATTGTGGTACTTTTGGGATAGTTTTAATCTGACTGTTGACAAACAAGTTTGCTCATGCTCCTGCTGGGATACCGTATTTAAAGGACCATATGAATCTGGAATTGCATCATACAAACACATGTATTTCAATGCCACACAAAATACTACAAAAATGTGGATTCTAACAGTCTTAGCTGTGATTGGACTCTATGAATGTATAAAACAATTAATTTCATTAACGATACAAAACCAAGTTCGGCACTCAATGATGTTTTTGTTTGCCCTATCGATTTTCTCACATTACTATGCATGGTGGATGTGTATAAATTATTATAATGATGATTACTACCGTCAGTGGAATCACCAAATGTTTTTTACGGTAAGATTACTATTCTTTATTTATATATTATAGATTTTAATATTTAAACAAGATTCCTTATCCAGTTAGAATGCAATTTATTTGTTTGATACACCGCAAACCCTATAAGTGTTGTACTCAAATTTCAATCTGCGTAATTTTTTTTTTAGTGGAAGTACATACTCAATATTTGTAGTGTTTTTTGTACACAATTCGATAATTTACTTTCCAGTTTCTTCATGTTATTCATAGGAAACAATTTTATAAATAAAAAGTATTAACTTAATCAAAGTTCTGTCTTATTTGTATATGTTTATCATTTATTATTATCGACTTAACATTGCTTATTATAAATTAAATGTTTTGGCATCTTACTTATAAGGTCACCTTTATACCTGGACAAAATGCAAAAAGTGAAGTTGAGGCCGAAAAACCTATTCATTGAATTTTGGCATAAAACTCAACACACACAAAAAGTATATAACGTAGATTGACTTCTAACAGTCTTTGACTATTTTTATTTTAGTTTTTTCATACATATCTTATTACGAACCAGTTAATTATTATCGCCAAAAACAGATTATGTATATCTCATTAGAAAAATAAATTGATCATTATTTCAAAGCAGCGACGACTTCCTACACAAAAGTTATTTTTGGGAATATCAAACGTACGATGTATATTTGTATAGTATGTCTCACGACACTAATAACGCTATTGTAGTGAATAAAATCGTAAAATATCATGGACATTTATAACCTAAAATATTGATAGGAATACATAACATCAAATAGACTAATAAGCTAGTCGCTAGTGAATATATGTACCTTTTAATAGGGATCAATTAGGATATTTTGGAATAAAAGTTGACATTTTGTCTTTTTTTTTTTAATCAGGTCAAGAACCCTGAATTCTATGGATTGCTCAGGAGTTTTAGTCAAGAATTATAACATTCATCATTGAAAATTCAACTTGTAAAGGCACTTTCGGGACAAAAAGTGCCTTTTTTCATTCGATGATGTAGTGGTGAATGGGCAATTTTTGGCGTAAATTAATGAGTCAAATAAAAGTTATATTAATCAGGAACATCTTTTATTATAGGTGTTGCATTGCATTTACTTTAGAAAAGAAGATACTTTTCAGTCTTAATATAATGCAATAGTGCAGAGAGAAATATCGCATCGTTCATTCCAAATATTAGTGGGTGTAGTGCTTTATCGTAACTTCAAAACGTCTTGTGACACTGTAGTAGTGTGTTTTGGGAAATTTCGGAACCTCCTTAGGTCCCGTTACGGTTTTAACACACCCAGTACGGATTTTACCAGTTTTTTTGTTTCTTAAACATACTATTTTAGTCAGAATTTGTATCCCAAGCTTTAAAACTTTAAAGTACAAGGTTGATTAATTGGCGCACATTTGTAGACATTAATAATGACCACTTAAAACCACTTAATCACTCGGCGCGCTATGATATTGGTATTAATATGAATAGAAGAAAAAGCAACTTTCTAAAGCACCATTTAGAGCGATTTAGAGCTTGACTATATGCATACAATTTTATGCTTACAATAATATATACAAAATTATCAAACATTTTTGTTAATATTATGTTTGTATTTGAATATACAACATATTTTTGAGATCGTCTAGATTTCTAATAATATAATGAAATTCTAAATTTTAGACTTGCTTTGTTGTTATACATAAACTGTTATTAGTCAAGGAGCATGAGGGTTTATAGGTAGACATATGCATCGTAATATCGATTGCCAAATCTAGCAGTTTCTTTTCTCAGCCTTTTTCGACGGGTGAAGGGTTAAAAAAAAGCAAGGTATATAGATATGATGCTTTGTCATTTTTCCTATGCATAAACACTAATCTTGACGGTTCGATTATAAATTCCATCATATAAATTCTAGGTGTATGAATTTAAACAAATTCTCCTACAAAAATATAATTTACAGTTCTTTAGCGCTATAAGTTTAATTAGTTGTCGGTATCCATCGATTGAAAATAATGCGCCTTAGAAGGGTACAACAGCATTTGACTGATTAGATTATTAATATAATATTCAATAGTCCACAAAATCAAAAATAATTCTCTATTATTTTCCTTTTTACTTCTTATCATTTTATGCGAACCTTATCACTCGTTTTTTAGAGATTGTAAACAAAACAAAAAATCAACAAAATAATTAATTCTCCACAAATCGGACCATCAAGATAAAAGTCCTTCAGCTTAGGGAAAATAACAGCATCATTTTCTATTTATATGGTCACGTTCGAATATTTAACTTATAATTAAAAAAAACTACTACGCAGCTAAAGGATTTTTCAAATTAAATTGGTGTCTGATAACGTTACACAAAAATTAGAATAAAAACGTAAATAATAGAAAAATTATTATTTTTGTTTTCATTTTTGTGGACTGTTGAATGTGAAATGCGTTTATATTTTTGCCAAATTTCATGCGGGTAAGAACTTTTTCTTTTCTTGGGTGTTATGGTTAAAATTCTACACTTGCACCTACTCGTACCTTTAAAATAAACACCCTCTTACCACAGATATTTTTAGGGAATTTTTTGATTCTTGGTTCTGTTGACTAATGAAACATTTATTCCAAGTTCCATTGACTTACCATTATTTTCTCTGCTTCGCGGACTTATATGGTTTTACTCTCTTTTTGGGTCGTCCTTTTATCAAGACTTTTTCTCTTCAGTGATCGTAGAAGTCCGTCCTTACTCCTAAGCTTTTCCTAGTTCCTACCACTCTTTTCTCCTTGCAGAAATGATGATACTCAAGCAGCGTGTAAGTCTTTTAGAAATGTTGGCTTTAATTTATGCCGCTGTCTATAATGTTTTACACATTCGCGAGTTACTGCACGGCGATAAATGACATGATTCTTTAACGTATTTTATCGAATCGCTTCCAGCGTTCTCATTTTTAAGTTTATAGCTAGTTTGACTTATTGCCTGTTTTTTTTTACTTCTTCATATTTTGGAGTGGTTTTGGGCTTGAAGTATTTTTTGATCTTTTGAGATATGCTCAGTGGTTGCTGAGATAAAATAAAGAGGTTAAATTTAGACAACTAAAAATAAATTTTAGTTAAAAAAAAGTTACATAACGTTACATATCTTTGATTACCGTTAAGGACCATTCAGATGAGAGCGGCCATAGAACGACAAATAAACGTTTATAAAAGTTTTATTGTAAAGTAAAAAGACTAAACTTCAATTCGAAGTGAACAAGTTTTATTCACTTTTATTTATAAAACATTTTAATTTTACTTATGTAAAACTAAAACTATTTTTTTGTTCACATAATGTAAGTCTTGTTAAAAAGTTTTCATGCAATTGTTATAATCACTATTTGTTTTTTTTATGTTAAATAAAGTTCCCTTGAAGAAGGCAGCAATCCCTGCCGAAACGTCGGGAAAACTAAATGTTTACTTAATTGATTCATTTCCACATTCATTGTGACCATAAAAGCCGAAGGAAAAACAAGTTTTGATCTTATCCACTTTTTCAACTGTAATCCAAATTGGTCAATAACTCATCTTTAAGATAAACAAAATTATCGAAAACAGAATTAAAAAAAAAAAAAACAGAGTTCTGAAATACAGAATTTTGGTCATAGGTATTTTCAAAAATATTTCAAACAGAATTTTGATCAGTTCAAAAAGTCAAACTAAACCATTTCTTATCGTTTTTGCAGATTTAACCCGAAAGCCTGTTTTTCCGTAACTGTTAGCTTTCCAACTGTTTTTTGTTTAGGTTTGCCAACACATATAGGCAAATTAAAATCTAACGTTAATGTGGAGACACCCTTAGTAATACTAATACTAATAATTAATATAATAATACTCATACATTATTTTTCTTATTTGTTCGTTAAATCAAAATTTCTTCTTTCATTTCAGATAACTGAACTAATTTCAACTGTGATGATAGTGCACCTAGCAAACATTCATAATTTAGTTACTTCAAAGAAAGTCCTGTGTGTAGTTGGTATTGCATTGCTGCATATAGTGACAAGCAGTTTTGATCAATTTATCACAAACGTTATTCGTGGCGAAGGATTTGCCCACCAAATTATACGAGACATTGGCTTTATGGTCCCTGATATTTTACAAGTCGTTCTGCCTCTATGGTTATTCCAAAAAACCCGAAGGGAATCATACAGATCTCTATACCATGATCGAATTCTTCAAAAGGATATTATCGCCATGTGTGTTATTGTTTTTCTGTTGTTTATATTTTGTTCGATGCTGTGATCGAATGATAAGACCAGGATATAATGTGCCTAGAAATTGTAAGAAAAAGTGAAATTCATTTAAGTTTTATTTTATATTGTTATCATATTTTTATTTATTTATTTTTTTAAAACTGCAGTTGTTAAAACGGATTTGAATTGCACGTCATTTGGGAACAAAATTACTACACCCATCTTACCCATTGTGAATCTAATTAATTTGGCTAATTTTTATATAACTTATTATCGCGTAGCGAAACCAAAAACTTAATGTTAAAAATATTACGACAATACGTATAAAAACTTATTAAATTTTTTATTAAAATCTTTTAGTATTTAGATTTTGTATATATAAATGTTTATATATTATTTTTTAAATTGAAATAAAAAATATTAAAAACAACATTAATGGTGTCAAGATTTATTTCATATAATTTTAACTGGTTGTGAAGATTGAGGAAGACGGCTAATGCTTTTAAGCATAGCGGGTAAAACTATTCCATTTTATTCGGTAATTTCTGTTATTATTTTTTATAAAAATTCTTCTTGAGAGGCAATAGGCGAAGTGCGTTGTTTTAAGCATTTTTAAGTCGATAGAAATGGGGAACACTTATAATATTCCACACGATTTATGGAACATAGTTGTTATAGTTCTGTAATTTACATATGTGGTGCATAAATATTCTGTTGTCTAATAGTACATGTAAAATACTACAGTCATTCCGGAAGTTCATAACATATTTCTACCAAGTTTCATTATGGCACCATTTTTGTGGCAATTTTGATGGCAATAATCCCGCCATAACCCGAACACCCTGGAAAACATACTTTCACCAGATATTTTCATATATTCCTCTGATTATTGCTTTTCTTGACAAATGAAACATTAATGCTAAGTTCCATCAATACACCATTAATTTCAATTGGGTTTCGGTAATATTTAACTATTATACTAAAAATACAGGGGGCCGCATCGACTTGGTTTTTCTATCATTTGTTTTCATGATGGTACTCATTTTTGTTGTTTTATTTGTAATATTTTACCTGTACTATGAAGAAAATATACACCAGTCTCTTTCTCCGAAGGTCCACCTACGTAACTCGATTCTACAAAAAAAAAACATTTGAATTCGCTTTTGCAACAACTTGCTATAGATTTGAAAGTGGAATAAATACATTAAATTACATAGTAGGGCAACAGACTTTGGTTAATAGTACATTCAAACAAGGTTTTAACACCCCTATTCATTTTTTTTTCAATAAATTGAGAAGAAGGTTAAAGAATTTTATTGAAAAAAAGACTTGAATTAGAATTTGGCTATTTCAAGAGCTATTCCATTTTCGTATCACGCACGCAATTTTTTTAAAAAGTTTTAGCAAATTTGAATATAACTTTTCTCAAAAAACCGCGAAAATGGGAATCCAAATATTGCTTTTGCTGGATTATGATCCATATTACGAGTATTTACAATATTTTTTTAACTTTTCTTATTTTATTTTTATGAAAATTATTTCCTGTTGTTGGAATCTCGAAAACAATAATTTTGTCCTTTGATTTGTGTGTTTTTTGGGTTGTCGGTACTTTGGGGTTTTTGGTACTTTGGGTTTTCGGTACTTTGGATTTTCGGTAGATTGAGTTTTCGGTACTTTGGGGTTTCGGTATTTAAATTTGAATTTTCGGTATGTATTTTGGTTTTTCGGTACTTTGGTTTTTCAGTACTTTAGATTTTTGGTATTTTGCGTTTTCGGGTCTTATGTTGCAATCAATAATTCAACAATTCCAATAAATGCTAACCAAGACCAGTGGCACGAATTTTTATAACTTTGGAATTAATTGATAGAAAAATTAAAAATTTTCTTACAAATAAAGTCACTTATCTAATTTAAAAAAGACTGATTCAGAAATGTGTGGGTATTTTCTTCTTAACTAATAGACAAGAAAAATTAGATTTTTTCAATTTTCCTCTACGAGAATCTAAAATTGAGGAAATATTCGGTTTCGATTTTTATTAGTTTTATACCGAATCTTAGATATACACGGCTGTTCTAATATTCGGTCGAATTGAAAACGAGAAACAAAAATAAGCCCCCGCCAAAAAATGGCGGGTTTTGCATGCATTCGTTTTGCCGAACGTCTATGAATAATATGATCCACAATCCGCCATTTTTTGACCTTTTCAATTCCGGTATCTTGGTATTGGCCTTTTTTAATCCATACGGATTCAATATTTCAACAAAATATCAGAAGAGCCTCCATAGTCATAAAAGACATAATTTTTACCAACATTTTAATTTTCTTATCAATTATCACCAAAGTTATAAAAAATTAAAATTTGATTGAATTTAATAAAACTTCTTTCATCTTGGGTCCCGAATTAACGGTAAATAATGAGCTCGGTAAACAACGAGGAAATAATTTTAGTTAATTAGCACCAACTTAAATTAAACAGTGACCTTTATAAGGACCACCCTAGTGTACACATATAGAATTTGTACTATAAAAACAATCTTAAAGAAACTATTCCTGGTCCTGAGAAAAAAAAAATTCCAGCTCAATGTTTTTTTTTCCAAAAATTCGTGGAAGATGAACAAAACTTTTTACATATTGCGTATGACAAAGTTCTTCACTAAGACACTGATCAATGGAAGTGAGGGCGCCTGGACGAAAGTCCAATTTAGACTAAAGGCCGTTAAAAGTTATTTTGAATCAAATATTTTGTTTGGTGCGTTTACTGATTAATAAGTAGGCAACAGATGGCACTGTGATTTAGGAATGAGTGAATTCAATGTTATTATGTGTCATAAAAATTTTAAAAATTATTATGGTTTTGTTTCACAGAAAAAAAAAATAAAATTTAAAAACCTACAAGAAAGGGGAAAATCACTTATTTTTTTAAAGAGATACCGGACAAAAGTTTCATAGATCAAAAAGAGGCTGACCAGACAGCCTACCATGACATTTTTATTTTTATTTGAGATTTGTTCTTATTTAATATCTACAAAGAACGCCATAAATGCAATCGTTGAATTTTCTTCCTTTTTATCTAATCTAGAAAGCAAAAAAATTTAATAAGGTCCTTTCCTCAAATTCAATATCTTTAAATTCTTTGTAATATATAATTTACCAAGAAATATTACTTTTAGATTTTTAACAGTTTTTCAGTGGTTCAGTGTTTTCAATTAAACTATAAAAATAAAATTTTATTTTGAAGCTGTACCTAGAATACGCTTTAAAGAAATCTTCAATCAAGAATTAAAACATTTTTTATCTTAAAAATTAAATTTCTTTATTTTTTCGCTTTGTTTTCGCTTAAAATATAATATTATTGTTATTTTTAGTTCTCTCTTGTGTTTGCTTTTATATATTAATTTTTTGTTTGTTCCTTACGAAAAAAAACATTATATTTTAACAAAAACATTCCTATAAAACTGCATCTTTTATATTTAAATATTAATTATAATGGAATGTTAAAAAACTCCAAACGGAAATACGAAATAGATAATAATATTTTTTTTAATATTAGACTTTATATTTAAATTTATAAAAAAAAAATATTATGAAGTGAAAATACATACAAGAGTTTTGAGACGGAGATAACATAGTTTCACTGAAGCAACTTTAAGTTTCTAGTGTTATTTGTACATTTGCCTGGATTATTTTGAAAAATATTTTGTTTATTTTATTTATTATAAATGCAAGCTATGAAATTGTATTTCATGGTTTAAGATTTAATTTTATTTTTATTATTATATACAAACACTGGCAAATACACAAAATAATAATTTCGGCGTTTTATTTTCAAAACTTAGTTTTTGCTGCCTCATTTACAAAATGCTGTTATTTGTACCTAATAAATAAGAGAGTGTAGAAAATTATACAAAAATAATAAAATGATTACGAAAAAAATACGTAACTTAAAGTACAAAAATGGACGGGACGAAATAATATCGTTAACATAATATTTTCTTTTTTTTTTTATATTTTTGTTACAAAAATTCTGTCAACTTAAGTTTAGTTTTGTTTTTTTTTTAATTAACTTAAGGCAGATTTAATTTATTTTTAAAGTCAATTTATTTACTCTCCATTTAATTTAAAGTTGCAATTAAAATGGAAAATTTATAAAATTTCATAGAAATTCTGTAAGCTACCCATATTTTTACGGACGACTTTAAATTTAATGAAGAATAAATAAATTAGGATTTAGTCATTTACATGGAAAAATGTGCAACCGTTAAGTTTATGAATTTTTTGATAATATAAATGGAAAATACGTTTGTATTTAAATTTTAAACAATTGTCATTCTATTTTTTGGCGGAATATTATCTGAATTTCACAAATAACTTAACTTTCAGATAGCAAATTCACAAATTTGTGCAAATGAAAAAGAAAGTTTGTTAATGGCATCGACTCTACATAATGGGCCAATGACTTCTTTTTGGTTGATCATTCTACATAACTAAGTCTTATCGTTTTCATGTAAATAAACTAAAAAGAAGCTATTCGAAAAAAAAATTATAATAAAAAAAACCTCTCTCTTTGCTCCCATCTCTTTATCAGCTGGTGGTTTTTTAAAGTATCTCTCTTTTGAAAACCATCTAAATGAACCACTCTTTTCTTTTCGTTACTTGATGTCCAGTTGTTGATTGTACAACAGCTTCGTCGGGATCGTCAGCATTGTCAGCGCCCTTGTCTTCGTGTGTAAGATAATCTCCTTTGTGTCTGTGAAGATATCTTCCGATCAGAACTGCCATAACAACGATTAGTATAAATAAAATTGCAAGAAGACCTGACAAAAGGGACAAATACATGACACAAATTCTTACAAAAATCAAAAAAGATGGCTCTTACTGCCCAAAAGTACAGAATTAACTTCATTGTAGGCTTTTCTGAGCTTCTCTTCATCAACCAAAGGTGGTGGGCGGGTTTCTAATTCAATTGGAGGATGTGTTACAGGCTCCACACCACAGAAGTCCTCAGTAAGTTGTGCTGAAAAAATATTTGTATTTGAGATATCTTGACAAAAAGTAAATTTTACAAGGCCTTTCTTTTACTATAATTCTAAAATTGCCGACACAGGATATCAGATATCTTGCAAGAATCGAGCAACATAGTTTTTGAAATCAGGCGCCGATACCTAGTTTATTTCATTTACAAATACTTACTTCCCAAAGACCTAACATTCGGTGGTGGATTTTGTTGGAACATAAGTTTAAGAGGATAGATATCATCAAACTGAGCTCTAGATACACAACCAATGAATCCATCAGGCATCGATTCGTTCTTTCCAATATACATGTATTGAATATTATTGAATTGTGCATCTGCAGACGCTTTGATATCGAAATTATATTCGACTGGTTCATAGTTATCCACCTGTAGTACAACAGTGGAACCACTGTTCTTTCTTGAGAATCGTACATCATGATACTGGCCTAAACCGAAATGTTTCTTGGGATAAATTATCTCCTGCCGTTCGAACCCGAAGTCAAAAACACATCGTAAATGACCTGAAAAAATATAACCAAGTTAAAAAAAATCATTTTTTACAAATAATGCTCTCAAATTTTACCTGAATTTGAAATTTGTATGGTTAGGTATTCTCCAGTTAAATTGGATGAGAAACCAAGAAGGAAACCCTTTGGATTGGTTGTGGTAAAACCAACACGTATATTTTCAGCAATGGTTGATCTAAATGAACCTTCAAATTCGTATCGAATCATTGAACTTGCACGAAGATTAACACCAATTTCTGTGAGGAATAAAATTAATATTAAGAGTTTTAAAGTTACAGAACAAAAAACAACTCTCTTACCATCAGCACAAATAGGACCTTTGAAGGCACTCCAACGACAATCGCAAGAGTATCCATCGTACTTCTCATAGCAAGTACCATTATTAAGGCACGGACTTGACTCACAACGTCCAACACAGTCGGCACTTATTCCATAAAGTCCACGAATAGCATAAGATTTCAAGTCAACCATCTTTCCATTAAGAAGAAGAGCTCGAATGCATCCTACATAACCATCGCGGTATTCTGTAGTAGCACCAATCACTAGATCTGATGTGAGATGTAGCGCACGCACTGGACCTGGTGGCTCTCGAACTTCTGCTTTAAGAGATCCATCAACGACAAGACGAGCTTCTTTCCTATAAGGAAAAAAGACATTTTCCAGATACACAGAATACAAGTTTTATAACTGGTCCTAACTCAAAGAATGTTTCGAATTTAAAGTTATAATGTCGAATCCGTCGACTTGTTTAATGTTATTTCTCTCATCCTTGCTTTTTGTTTTACTTACCGATTTCTTTCTACACTCACTGTATGCCAGCGATTGTCATTCAAATGATAACTCGTCTCCACATTGACACCCAGTGGTCCACTACCTGCTTGATATTGAAACTGCAATTTCGTTCCACCAATGATGCTCAGTTTGATATAATCTGTTGGCCCTGTAGCATGGAAGAGAACAGAATTCTCTGTGGTAGTCTTAAATTCCATATAAATATCTCCCGAATGTCCCATATCAAATGGTGGCAAATTGATAGTAGCATCCGCAATTCGGAACGTTACAATATTACTGAATAAATCATCGCCCTCGCAACGCAGCGGTCCGAGAGTATATCGACCTTGTTTTTCATCTAATGGTGTCCCTGTGTCACCAAAGCGCACAGCACGAACAGGTAGATATTCCTTTTCGCGGATGTCGCCACTGTCTTCGGTCCATTCCATTCTTTCCGAGTCGCAATTACACCATTTAGTTGGATCGATACACTTTCCTAGAATTCCACATTCGCATTTACGAGATCCTGGCAATGCACCTGCCCAATAGTCCATTGGTTGATTGTGCCTAGAAACCCACCACGAAAATGGCCGGAATGCATTTAATTCACCTGGAAAAATGTGCAATCAAAAAGTAAAAGAAAATTCAGCTTTTTATATGTTTTTGAGTTAAGACTTACTTGGAGAATTTAGAAGTCTTGCAGCCCTGCAGGAGTAACTAAGCCGTTGCCAGCACGAATGAGATCTGTTCAATAGCGCCTCTACTTGCATCAAATCTGCGTCGTACATAATTGCCTGTTCGAATGAACCTGGCTCCTGGAAGCCATCAACTGTTGTTGTGCGTTCTTGACTGTGACCAAGTGTTGTGATTACTCTTCCATCAGCTTAAGAAATTATTAAATTTTAAAGTCGCAAAATGCACTTTTGTTTTGTTAAATAACTTACAATAAAATTCACAGACAACCGGGAATGGTTTCAGCGGACCACTGCCATCAACATCAATGTGCATGTTAACCCTTTGCTGGACGCTCTGGACATTCTTCAAAGCCAAGCAGGAAAGTGGATATTTGGCTAGAAAAGGACAAAAAGGAATCAAACATAAGACCAAAAGTAAAAATTATTTTCTTACATGTGTGACAAACAGCTCCTGCATATCCGGTCTGGCTACAATCGCAGAAGAATTCCATTGAGTTTTGATGACATGTTGCACTATGACGACATGGATTTGGATTGCACCGATCGATCATTTGACAAGCATCGACAACAACCTCATTATCGCAGCATACTTCTTCACCTTGAACCCAATCCTTGGGTAGTTTGTAGTTACCATCAACTGATATCTGCCTCATACATCCTACGAAACCATTCTTATCGTGGCCACCAGCAATATTGTACACGTGTCCCGTAGAAATTTGAATTATCTTTGTTGTAGTCATAGGTCGTTGATCAATGTCCAGGACAAGCTTATTCTTTCCAATTGTAAGAACTAAAGAATGCCACTTGCCATCGTTGAATTGTTCCTCATAGTTGTCTAATATTATTCTAGGTTTATCACCCAGCTTCAAATCGATTTTGACTTTTCCAAATTCTAAGAATACCTTCACATAGCCACCTGAACTAAATTCGTGGTACAGCATCGAACCTCTATCCTCATAGGTACGGAAAAAGAAGGTCACATTCATTTGTTTCATATTTTCGTAGCCCTTGAGACGAGCATATGAAGATCTGGTAAGGAAAGTCACGGGATAAATTGGAGGCGATGGACACGCATAGATTGTGTTTACTCGTTGATAACGGAAGGCTTCGCCATACTCATAGTTATCCTTCATTTCGCGTATGAAATTCGATGAGTTGAGAAAGAGGTTCTCAATACAACCACTGAAGTTTTGTGTAACCAACATACCTTCTTGGACATTTGGAACACCACCCAAATAAAGCTGCAAAAGGAAATTATATATTTTAGAATGGAACAACTAGAAAATGATTTCATTTAAACCTACATTACGATTGAGATTCAATCGACTGTATTCTCCTTTAATCCTGCCTTTGACTATGACACGATCAACTGAGAATATGATGTCTCGACGATTTCTAGACAAAACCACATCATGCCACACATTGTCATCTAAAAGACTACCAACCGATAGTGAGGTCATAATTTTCGATCCCAAATCCATATTCAAAAGCATTTTATTATCTTTTACTTGTAGAGCAAGGTAATCACCTTGTGTGCCACGTGAATACATCAATATTCCATTGGCTTGAGCGGTCTTAAAACGAAATCTAATGGATTCTCGTGTTGAGGCAATCGGTTCTCGGAGCAAATCGTATTTGACTAAACTTGTTCCATTGAAATATAGGTTTTCCGATACTGAAAAAAGAATAGATGATGATTGATTACAAATTAATGGAAAAAAAAACCTTATTAATATGAAACTTACTGTAATCACAACCATATAACTCCACACGCATTGATATTCTGTCGTGCCATCTAGTGGGATTTATGCGTATCCATTGGGCAATAATTGGAACTTCGAAGACATTAAAATGAACTCCATTTCCATCGCTGTTTCCTTTGAACATCTTTGTTAAATATGAAATGATAATTGTTTAGATTGAAGATTCAAGCTTCTAGATATCATAAATGTTTGTAAAACTTGATGAAGTAGGTAAACAAAAAAGAAGTTTGTTAACAGAAAAGTTTGTTAGTTAGTTTTTTTGGGGTTTAGTTAGGTAGTATACATTGATTTTGTGAATTAGGTATAAATATAAGATAGTTTAACTAACACCACAAGAAAATACTTAATATTGTTTTTTTTCTTAAGGATAAACGAATAACCTTAACTTTGAAGAATTGATCTAAAATTATTTATGTTAAGCATAATTTTGTACCTCAAGTCTATAGGATCGACCTAAAAACGCCACTATGCAGTTGTCCAGAAAAGAAGGAAGGAAAAGTTACTTTGTTTGCTTGTAAGTTCGGGCTTATCTCAGAAACTAAATCTCCAATTTCAAAAAATTTTGTTTGTGTTTCAAAGTTTGTATTGAAAGGATTTTCATTACAGGACTTATGAGTGAGCTTTATTTTATGTTTATTTTTGAATGAGCCGTTTAAATGCAGTTAAAATTTGTGGAAATTTTAATATATAAATATATTTACGAAAAAATGGGGGTCTCACAATTCTGTCTGTCTGTTTGTTCGACTACAGCAACGCCTGAATCGATTTTAAAAACAGTCGTTTTTGGTCACAGTACACATATGAATTTGTGTACTGTGGTTTTTGGTCATTCTGCCCAAATTTTTTTTTAATATTTTTTTTAGAATTAATAACACTGCACCCTCATTTGGTGAACTGCCAAATCGAAAAGAAAATGCAAAAAAAATACTTCAAAACTCCTGTCAAGGTTCCGTTTGTGAAAGTTTTCCTGCTAACTGCTACCAGACTAAATCTTTTAGTTGTATGGTCATAACCAGTAGATCCTGCCTCTTTCTTGGTTTTCGCCAATTTTTTTACAATAAAAACAGCTATTAGGCTAACAACGACAAATTATTTATTATTATTTGTTACTTGCAATTTTAAAGAAGTTTTAATTTGAATTTAAATAATTCAATATAATATAATTGATAATAAAACTGTTTCTTGTCGGAGAACATAGTAAGAGATTTAAAACGCAGCTATCAAAAATTATTTCTTTAACGCATCGGGTCGCAATATGGGGAAGTGTGATCTGTCCATCTGTCTGTCTCGAATGACATTGAATTTTTTTTAGACTAAATAAAAGTGTCAAGCCTTTAAAATATCGACAGCGTTCAGTGAAAACTCTGCATACATATCTACATTTGCTCGGATTTTCAATTGAAAAAAAAAAATAAAATAGGTTTGAAATATCTAAATATCAGCTTCGAAGCAAATTGACAGGGAGAATTCATTGAATGACGACGAAATCTGTTTGAAAGAGATGCGGATTGTTGAGTTTTGAGTACAGTTTAAGTATTTTAGGTTAACAATTGAATTAAACGATTTTCCAGTGCACGGGATTTATCGAATATTTTAAGGAGTTGTTAAGGGATTCAGGAACTGGACATTTTTTATTTTAGATTATTTCTTTAAAAAATAATGATTTAAGTAACACATTCGGCTCTTATTTATGTCTACCTATAACTCATAAAAACAAGACACATAGAAAGATGCAAATTAATAATAAATCTCTACCAGCTTAAACAATGACATCAATATTTTGCACAGTTATGTTTAGGAAAACATTCAGAGCTGACATTAAGATAAAGGTATAAAAACAAAAAAAAACATAACGACTACAATAATAATTTATTTGTAATATTTTCTTTTTTTTAGGAATTTACCTGCGGTTCACTCATAGGACTAACATATGAACGCCAATATTCACCATCGTCCGAAAACTGAACAATGTATTCGGTCACAAATTCAATTGTCCTCGCTCGACCCATTGTTGCAATTTTTCGTGTCATTCGTTTCTCACCCAAATCGATTGTTAGAAAATGATTGTAAGTATTTTCTACCGGCGTCCATGCAGATTCACCTTTATTTTTTGTTTTGTGTTAAGAGTTTTACGTTTTTTGTTTTTTTAGTTAAGTTTCAGTGCACCATTTTGTTAGTTTGTGAGAAAAGATTAGGAGGGTTTTAAAGAAAATTGATTATATATTTAAGTAATGTATTTGTTTGGTTAGTTAAATAATGAATAATTGGTGATTTTGATTTAAAGTTTTTTTTGCTCCGAGTCTTAAATTTAATAGTTTCAAATAAATTCATTAAAGTTTTGGCCTATTCACAACTTAGTTTAGATTAGACTCATACTACAAATTCCGAACAAAAGCATCAGAGCTCTCCTATAGAACAATGTAATGGGGCCTCTTCTTATTTCTGTACTAAAAGTAAATCAGTAAAACATAATTTAAAACAAAAACGTTTGTCCATAATTATGCAAGCAAAGTGACCTCTATCACCTCGTTAACTTGTTATTTATTTTGTAAACGTACTTGGAAGAGGTTAATACTTTTTTTAATTTGAAATACGATTTTCACTAAATCAAAATCACCAATCAATTATTGTTGATTTTTTGTTGGTAATGTATGTCTAATATTTACTGACTTAACCATTCATTCATAACAAACAGCCAGCAGCCAACACCAGAAAATAAAATCAAACAAAGTTAAAATTACAAAACAAACAAAAAGATTCAAAATATGCGTGCAACCATTTTCAATGTATTTTAATTATCTTATACTCATAATACCACATGCCAGTTAGAAAACAAAAAATGTCAATAAATGATGGGGAGTGAATGATTGTATATTTAAGGATATTAAGGAAAAACTTATATTTGTGAAGACAGGGAAAGTGATGATTAGATTGAGGATGAAGAGACACAAAATCCCATGCGCACCATATTCCTGTTAATATTACACCATAAGACAAAGAGCTATAAAATCATATAATATGAAGGAACAATAAAGGGTAGTTCAACAGCTGATGAGTGATGCTGCTGATGACAACAATTACAGAGCAGACTGTGTGTTAATATTTGTATTCTTTTTTGAAAGACAATTGCGCCACATTTTGTAAGCCCATAAATAGGGAGATTTTTGTGTCGCTTACCTTAATATTGCCTCCTGGCTCCTTGTAGTCTGCAAATTCCAAATCAGTTATACCATAGCTTATGGAATATTCGGTAACATATTCATTGCTATGTGGCCTGCCTTGGATAGCAATGTGTGTCACGTTCATAACATTGCCCAGATCTATGATAAGTTTCTGGTCGAAGTCAGAATGGCGGGCGGACCATGATGTTCCAGCTTTTGTTTTTGTTTTGATTGTTTTTTTTTTTTGTAATTATATTTTGCGTATAAAATATATTTTATGATACGAGGTGCAATGATTGGAAAGTAATAATAAATAAATAGAAATGATAAGTACTCAAAAGAATAACTAAATGAAAATAAATATTAAATAAATAAACACACAAACAAAGGTCCACACTTTTTTGTTAACAAAAAAATATCTACATACGACAATGCGATTTACATGATTAAAAAAACTGACTTGGAAAAGTTCAATTAAAATTACGTACCTTTTTAGTTAAAAAATTATGCAAACAAAAATAAAATCGTTTGAGTTATAAAAATACTTTAATATATAACTAATTTGTTATGAGTATGACACATTCGTCTTGAGTAGGTAGACACAGGTGCTAATTTTTTGCTTTCGAAACCTGAAAGATGGATCTGAAACCTTCTCTAAAACCAGTGGAAAACAAAATGAATAATTTCGATTTCATGATAGGCCAAAAATAAAAAGCTGACTTTATTTAAATTGAATTTGCTTAGTGTAGTTTTTCCAAAATTGAAATAATATTAAAACTGGGTGTTTGACAAGTATTCGATCCCCATCAACATGTTTAAAAAATTGGACCATATAATTTTTTCAACCGAGATATCTTTAAGTGGAATTAAATTCTACTTTAACTACAAGTTTCAATATTCCTTGACAAAAAGTCGCTGTGGATTTGACATTTATAACTTTACGTGAACAAATGGCCAAACAAACAAAAATAGTGGATATGAATAAATGTATCCTCAACATTTGCTGGATTAACAAAAATATGAAGTATAATAATTATTGAACTTAAACTAACTCTGAATCACAAAAATATCTCAATAAATTAAAAACATAAATTTACATCCATACATAATGAATGAATGTGCGAAAAATATTTTTTGAATTTTTTGAGAATCGGAATGTGCACCATATTGTTTATTTCATTTTATATCAATTTAATTACGAACACACTTAGCATGTTACTTCTATAGATCATACCGCATCGCAGTCAAGAACATGCTACTGACAACATTTTGGATTCACTCCAAGATTTTACACACTACATACATGAATACAATTCTATTTGAAATGAAGCAATAAATAATTATTTCTCTGAGAACTCAATAGAAAGAAAGAATTACGTTTCATATTCCATCCATAAAATAACAATTTCAAAAATGTATATTACGCTATTCAATCAACCACGAAACTACATTTTTGGAGGAATTAATTTCAATCTAAATGAGGCGGAACTGCGTTTCCTGTCAGGATACACTCTCTAGACCTGTAAAATAAAATTTATTTTTATTGTTTCAAAACCAAAGGGTATATTTTTGTTTTTCAAAGCCATTTATAGGCGAATTATTGTTTTTCAATGTCACACCTGCCGGCGATCATGCGATTCTAAATTCACTTCAAACACCGCATTTAAGAACCGTCCAATGCTATTTTATGGCGTATAATCGTTAAAACCTCACCGGTAGTATTTTTAAAAGGGTCCTTTCATGGAAATGTTAAACCAAATAAAAAAGTAAACAAAAAATATTTTCTGTCTGGTCGAGTTTCATTATTAAAACTGTATTTGCGCTTGATCAACCTTATATCTGATGCCCTAAATCTAATTCTGCAATGTGATCACTTTCGGTGTCCTGACTGCATACAAAGAAAAAATTAAATATATCACCCTTATGAATATAATCCATCACAGCCAAGGGAACCTATGTACTTAAGATCGTGTTGGCCTGGAGGGTTTGTTGCTTTGCATTAGAGCTGCCATTTAATTCTGACACCCCTCTATGACTATAACATCTTTCTTTAGTTTTTATACGAAGGGAATGGTATTTTTCTGTAAACAAGGGTAGAAACTGCCATTAATCAGTTCGAAACGATTTAAAAAAAAAAAAGAAAAGGTTGGCAACATGCATAAAAAAAAATGTATGGTGGGTAACCTATTCGTGAATGAAAGTGGCAATTAATGGAAATTGTTGCAATTCAAAGTGCATGGGTGTTACACACAGCTTATTGATGTTTTATGGAATGGGGTCGAATTTCAATGGATTTCTTCAATTGTTGAAGGCCATATAAGGTTATTTTGTTGATGACAATACAAATAGGCGGGGGTGTATTCAAAAATAGGTACATATATGTAATTGTTTATTTATACTTATTGTCCGTGAAAGAGACGAGTGGATGCATTTGTTCCACTTCATATGGCATGACAATAATAATTGTTGGCACGCTTAAACGTTTGATTTTAGTTGTGCAGGACATTTTGATTTTATTCAAAAGATTTATTTTCCAATTGATAGTGAATGGATGATTGAAAAATCAGATTTTTTGATTGTTCAAGGCAATTTTTTATAATGAATGTCACAAGATTTAAAAGCTCCATAAAAAGTTTCGTTTGTAACTCATAAAGTTCCTGAAACAAATTATTAGATAATAGAAGAAGTGATATACATATATATGTATGTGCTCACGGAACGTAGGATCTATCGAAAATGTAAATAAAGTAAAACAACCTTCTAAAGAGCAAAATAGTTCTAAGGTGTCATTTTGTCATAAAAAAGAAGGATTTTTAGGAATGATATGTCGCATCAATGGCATTCAAGATTTTAGAAGATAAGAGGGCCAACTGTGTTACTCGATTCTATAATAAAAACACTCAAAATCGAAGTGTAACAACATTGAATTACTTCAAAAACCAGTTATTTTTCTAGAAGTATAAAATTACCAAAGGTAAAATTTAAGTTAAATTAGGTTTTTACAAAGATTGTTCGAACTTTAGTCGATAGGTTTTGCTGTGCAATTCCCTTGCCGCTTAGTGTGTAAAAGGTCATACACTTCCATACAAATAATATTTTCCCTCGTCGTGTAGTTCCTTTGCAGTACTGTTTTTCAACTTCGTTCCTATTATAAATCCTTTAATTCATTCTTTTCCGCCACTCCTGATACACATTAGGTTAGAATCACGTAGAGAACAAACATTTGTTCATAAGATGTAATAATATATTAAACACATATACATACAAAAATATGTAAACACAAGACCATACATTTGCTATCAAAGGGGTAACCTTGAACTACCCTTCTACGAAATATGACTTGTGAGACTCTCTGTGGATTTCAAAAATTCTTCCAGCATTTATCGTTTGTATACATTTCAATCCGTTTTAAGCAAAACCCCCGTGTACATTAGAATATTTTTAATGCATCGAGTTTTGTTATGTATGTCTTAAATTAAACACTACACGACCACATTATATAACTTAATAAAACTCCTTCATTTATTATAACTTCTTCTTAATACAGCTGACATCATAAAACGTGGATAGTTTTTGTTCCAGGATCAAATTAATGCAGTTGTTGCATTTGCTTGCACCTACATTGCCTGTGTATCGTTGTATAATACTGCCTTGCCGACATGTGCTGCAGAATTTCTTCTTTTAACATAGCAAAACCATCTGAACAGGCCGGGTTTGATTGTTTCTAGTATTGTTTCACGTCCTCGGATCATTAAACTGTTTATTTTATCTAACCTACAGAAAACTATGTTTATCTAAATTTACTTTTATACTTATTGTACATTGACCTACATTATTAATCGTTGAATTTTATGTGCCTATATACATACTTACATAAATGTGCTTATGTATTTTGGGATTGTTAAGTCTTTGAAGATTTTGTATCGAAGTTAATTTTTGAATTGCGAATGTTTATGTTATAATGTATCCATGCAATACAAATAATTTGGTAAAGGCGGGTAGCCGTTTTAACCGTCATATCTTCGACATAGTATCAGATCCACTATAATAATAATCATTGACGATTTTATTTTATTCTTTTCAGCAAATCCAATTTTTTTTTTGCTTCGTTTGCGTTTGCGGTAAGTTTTCAAATTATTTACTAAATCCTCCTTCAAAAACTTCCTTTACCATACATTCACAATCAGTATTGCATATCAGCACAATAATTGATATTATACTCATTAGTATTTATATATTCCCTTTGAACATGCATGGACTTCCGAACATTATGGTACCACGCGCCAGCAGATACGAACAAAAAAGAAAAACAAAAATTATTTCCAAAATTGATTTTTCTCCTACCCAAATCTTCATGCAGACATAGTTTAAGTAGACTAGACGTACAGGCAGACAATAAGATGGTTTATCAATGTATTAGTATACGACTGACACACACAAACTTCACTGTAATGCTAGCAACAAAATTCCCATTAATTCAACATTATCAGATTCAAAAACTAGGACAAAACGACTCCACAAACTCCCTTCAGTAAAAAGTAAACTAATAAATTCCAATCGAGAAATGCTATTTATATCCCCCGTAAATTAATTTAAACGTTGTCAAGAGAGGTGCATAGCAAATAAAGTTTATACGACCAGGTTCAGTTTAAAAAAGCTTTTTTTATTACTTATAAAACAGTTACATACATACTTAGATGACTAGATAGAAAATTTACTACTATGACCTCATTTGTTTTCGTTCCTTCTGCAGAACATTGCGACAGTATTCTTCACATTCTAATGTCGCAGGCGCACCTGTGGTCACATCACCCACCAGCAACTCATCGAAACTAAAGAATCTGAACTCCCCTTTTTCATTGGGAGTGCAATTTTTAAAAGCAATTGCTACACAATGATCCTTATCTAGCATGTGTTCTTCAAAAAGCCACATAGTCGCCGGAACATTATTAACACACAGTTTAGTACTTGTGACAATTTTATTTGTATCCAAGTCATCTGATTGAATAGAAAAACTAATTTTTTGCAAATCAACCGCAAGTCCAACACCAATGTTCTTAACATAGCTCTCCTTTAAACACCAGTGTCGTATGAATGCTTTCAAACTATCGTGCTCTGTATGGTGGGCGCGTTTAATGTAGTGCCATTCCCTATCTGAGAAGTTCCTAGTCATTATACGAAAGAATTCCGAGAGTGTCTTGCCGCCAGTATATTCTACTTTCATGACATCAATGCCTACTCCAAAGTCTTTTATCGATAGAGGCTTTTGTTGTTGTGAATCATCAGTTTGGAGAACTTCCAACGTCACACCAGCCAAAACAACCATGCTGCCATGATGAGAAACGTTGAAACTGATTGGA
Organism: Dasysyrphus albostriatus; assembly: GCA_946251815.1. Taxonomy (NCBI): domain Eukaryota; kingdom Metazoa; phylum Arthropoda; class Insecta; order Diptera; family Syrphidae; genus Dasysyrphus; species Dasysyrphus albostriatus. Next base: position 104,704,744 of record OX276336.1, on the reverse strand, counting down.
GGTGAATCTGGTTTAGCATTCTTGAGATAGGGCTTCCCTCGAACATCACGGTCGAATATAATTTCACTGTATCCAATGTTTGTGGTTTCGCTAACAAATTTCCTCATTAACAAACGGCCAACGAGTGATGAAAGAAAATCATCAATAAAATGGAATTTCATGAGTCGAGTTTTTTCTTCTGCTTGAACGATGGAGCATGCTGCTATAAGTTGAGTGAGCGATGGTGTAAAGTTTCTTAAATCTACTGCCCAACGAAAATATACATGTTTTGCACTCATTTCTCGGGAGTTTAATGCTAAATTGTTACAAAAGAAATATTTTTTTTTTACTTTTCTATCTGATATGAAATTTTTTATTTACAACAAAAATGACAGTTCATTTCTTTCTGTCATATGCTGTGACAAGCGAAACGTTGGTGGTGCCAAATTAACAAACGAATTTTTGTAATAGATTTTCGGAGATAACAGTGTAGCCATCGTCAGTACTCTAGTAATGAAACAAATACGTGTAACTGAATAATAAAAATTAAATTTTTGGAGTATATAAAAACTGAATAATCTACTATAGTTTTTTTAACACTTATATTTTGAAAGAAGAACTGCAGGCCCAGTGATGTTTTTTGTATGCACGTAGCTAGGTTTTAAAAAATAAATTAGGCATTGAGCATATAAATGGTGCGAAATGTTGAAGATAAAGATGCACCAAAAAACAGGACCAACAATTCCCTAATGTGGTTTTCTACACCATTTTCACTCGAACTACCCAAAAAGCCTTCGATTGGCTGTTCGGAGTACTATTTTGGGGGTCTTTTTCTGTTCCCGATTTCAAGAAGGAGTAGATGTGGATAAATATACAACTTTCGTCGGATTACTCGTCAAAAGTGATAAATGCTCGAAGATTCAATTTTGTGAAATGGCGTCAATCGGTAATGTGGACGTAAAATTATATTTTCATATTGAAAATATAGATAAGAAAAGTATGTACAAAGAAAATTGAACAACTTAAGGGACTACAGAGTTTTTTGCAGCCTCAGGGGAATTGGACGAAAAAATGACTTGGCAAAAATGAAGTTTCCAGACAAACTATTGATAGCAAGTATGAAATTCGTCCCGGTAGCACAGTAAAGGTAGGACCGCACTGTGATGGTATTTTTGAATTAATATCGCAAATCTTTCATATTCTTCATAAAGAACGTTTTTTTTTTTTAAATAACAAATCCTAAAATTAAACGTAACAAAAAAGTACGGTTTTTGGTTATGGGAAATAATCCCTCTCTATTTTTTATAACAAATAGAGAAAGAGTAATCACGAAATTTTGGCAATTTAATGTAAGTTTTAAAAGAAAATAAAATAAAAAAATACTCCACATACGCCATAGTTAACATTTGCATAGCAAACATAATTTTGTTTACTGTCCATTCGAAGTTGTGGAAAGAATTTGTCCTAAAGAAATTTTATGGGTAGAGTTTGTCAGGAAGAAGATATATTTTATACGCTGGCTGTTGAGCACTCTCTTCTGCCCAGAACAAACCAATTTTTAAAGTGTGAAACAGGAATTTAGCAATTCTAAAAACGGTTCTTCTCTTTTTGACGCAAAGCTTCTTTTCATGGGTTTATGACATTAGATTCAGTGAGCTTCCAATTATTAAATACATGATTAACTTTTAGTTAAATTACTACTCTAGCAAACTGATTTTGAGGCTAGAAACTTGGACATAAATGTGCGAAAGTTGTCCTTTCTCTTATATTTTCACTGGAAAGTTTGACATTTTTGGTAATAATGCCGAAATAACACGACTGGAAAGATGTTAATTAAGACACAAAGAGAATGGTTTTGTTCATTTTGTTGTTGTTGTTTTGGTCATTTCACTATATTTTATTAATGGAGCACAATTAGTTTTATTTAATTATTAATTTATTTTTATATCATGCATATGTATTCAATCGTCAAAGATCCAAAGTCGCAGACTGGAAATTGAGAGGAATAAAGGAATAATTACGAAAAAAGGAGCATTCGTGCCTAAACTGACAAAAATTATAAGAAATGGTTAAGTTTGCGAATTTTTAATTAAAATTAATTTTCGATCATGCCATATCAAGCCTTAGTCTCTACTTTATTTTATTTATGTATTTCTTGACCCAATTTTTGTTAAAAAAAAATTATGTGCAATTTAGAAAAAAAATTTGTTTGCAATTTTTGGAGCCACCTATTTCGATAGAAAATTTTATTTTGAGCAAATAGTTTTCAGTATAAAATTGCCAAATTTGACTAAGTTTCCGAGTTAAACCAAAAATATTGAAAAGCAGCCAGTGACCATTCTCTCAGAAACGCATGGATGAAATGAGTAGCATTTTCAGTTTAAAACATGCTTATGGGCCAAACAAACATATTCAATAATTGAAAAACTTGCACGTGATTGTTCCTTTTTAAAAGGTGTATTCAATAGGCGATATAATAAGAAGCTGTTGATATGAATTACCTTAAACGCATACAAAAAGTATGTATATTGATGATCGAGAAAAATATTTTGAAAAACAATAAGGCCATAACCAATGATATATTCATATATTTTCATAATTGGACTAAAATAAAATATAAAGACCAACCTTTTATATGAAGCAGTATACTGTAAGATAAAATAAATAAAACTTTCTATTTTTATTCTCAATAAACCACTTCCATGTTATAATGATTGTTCTGGAGATATTGTATTATTTAAAAAAAAACACGTCAGTCAAATTTTGAGTGTTATTGAGAAGAAAATATTTATATTGTTTCACACTTAATGCCATTGTTCTCGCATTAAGCTAAAATTATAAACATTTGGAGAGTGCCTTTTTTTATTTTTCATCTGAAGGAAAAATATTTAATGTGCATTGCACTCAGCAGCCAACATCTATATTTCGCACCTAATAGACAAAATGCCATAAATAATCATCAGAAAAGAACATCGCACGGAAAAGGGGTCCACACTAAGTATTTTCATAATATAATGTGTGCGGTTGAATAAAATTGAAAATAAATCAATGGGGTGTTGGAATTTTTAATAATAGGTTTATAAATAAATTAATTGGAATTCTAGTTGAATTAAATTGGTTAGATGCAAAAATGAAATATTAATAAAATTAGATCATAATATTTTCATTATTTAAAAATTCTTTTTTGAGAATTTAGAATATTATTTACATTAGGAAGAAGGGATTGTTTATATATACATATATGTATGTGAAGACTTTAGCTTAACTGTTTTGCAGCTTTATTTATAAGCAAAATACCTTTTATATGTATTCAAATGTTATAAAAGGATTTTTCATTGGAAGCATAAATCAATTAATGTTTGATTTCAATCTGTCAAAAATCTGATTTTGACAATTTTAGTTTTCATTGGGAAAAAATTGATTTTTCTTTTTTTGATTTAACGTTTTTCAACATATTTTTACTCCTCCTTGTATTAATACTTAAATAATTTTGAACTGTCAGTGTGAGATGTGGTTTTTGATTTGTTTAATTCATCTCGGCTGTAAAAATTTTATGAAAGAAAACACCTCTAATAAAAGTCTCTTTAATATGAGACTAATAAACGATTTATTGGCAAAAATAGCTTCATACAAATAACACCCAAATGACCAAATACAAATCTACTTTGATAGAGGTATTAATAGTCTACAAGGAACCAATTTTTATTTTACGACGTAAGCGTGGAGTATGGAGATTTAGTAATCTAAATTAAAGCAATTTAAAAAGGTCATTCATTACTGAAATTTTCAAAAACAAAAGATTATATTTTGAAATAGTTATGCAATCATAAACAATAGATAAGAATAATGTTTTCCTTAAATTCAATGTATTAAAGCAATTTGTTTTAAGTGTGTGTCATATTAAAGTTGTAGGATTAAAGTTCATTTAGATATGAGATGAAGCTTTGTTTTATATATCCTGTTAGTGCTGATAGTGTCATTTTTCGTGTTAACTTAAATAATGTTTACATATTAGCATATTTTTGTGTGTTTCGAAAAAAAAATCAAGAAATGGTTTATTTTTTATATCGGGTTTTTCAATAAGAGCGCTACAAAATGGTTTTGGATATCAATGAAATCCTTTATTCCTGTGAAAGTACGTTCGATGTCATAATGTATGGAACTCGATTTCTTTTGCATGGCCACCACGGGCACGCTTGCAGAAGTCCAGACGCCGAACACAATTTTCGACGGTTTTCAAGCATAAATCGGCCGATACTGCTGCAATTTCACGTTCGATATTCGTACGAAGTTCATTAATCGTCGCTGGCTTGTTGGCATAGACCATAGACTTGACGTAGCCACACAGGAAATAGTCTAACGGCGTGACATCGCACGACCGAGACGGCCAAGCGACTGGACCATTTCGTGAGATAACACGTTCTCCAAACTTGGTTTCCAATAAATTGATTGTGACATTCGCTGTGTGGCTTGTGGCGCCGTTCTGTTGGAACCACATGTCCTCCAAGTCCATATCATCCAATTGTGGCCCAAAATATTCGGAAATTTCAAAATTCCAAAATATTGAACGGTAGCGATCCCCATTTACAGTAACGTGCCGGTCTTGATCATCACGGAAGAAGTACGGCCCAATGACGCCGCTGGCCCATAAACCACACCAAACCGTAATTTTTTCGGGATGCAATGATGACTAATGGAGTACGTGTGGATTGGTGGCTGACCAATACCGCATATTTTGTTTATTGACGAAGCCATTCAGCCAGAAATTAGCGTCATCGCTGAAGATGATTTTTCGATGAAAATCCGAATCATTTTCAAGTTGTTGCTCAGCCCAATTCACGAACATACGACGCTTCTGGTGGTCAAGCGGCTTGAGTTCTTGCGTCAATTTAATCTTGTAAGGATGTAGGCCAAGATCATTTCGCAAAATTCGCCACAACGACGTCACAGAGATGCCCCACGCTTGAGAACGACGTGTGAGCAACTGAAGCCTCAGCGGCAGCAATATTCTCGACACTACGGGCATTTCTTTGTCTCACTGGCACGGGAACATTTTGTACTGTGCCTGTGGATCAAAAGTTTTCCACTAGACGCTCAATTGTTGATCTGCTAGGACGATTATGACGACCATAAATTGGACGTAGCGCTCTTAACGTTGAGGCCACTGACTCCGAATTTCGGTAGTAAATTTTAATAATTTCGACTCGTTGTTGGCTCTTATATCTTTCCATCATGAAATGGCAAACCTTACTGAAGAGAAATGTCAAAAGAGCGGCAAGAAATATGGCGTCGTTGCTGTCCCTGTCGCTGTCCCTGTACTTTTGTAGCGTCCCTGTTGAAAAACCCTTTATATTGATAACTTTTATTTCAAAAACTCTTCGTTGAAATAATAATATAGGTGTGAGATGCTAGGTATTCAATATTTCAAGTTTCAGCTTAGCCGGCTGAATTGAAGCCGATTTGGCCTTACTTTGCCTCGGTTAAATTGACAAAGGAATAAAGTGGCCTGGGCGATTTTTTTGTTGGTTTTTGTTAACTTTCAATTTCGATAGGAAATTTACTTTTCAACAAAAAATTTTAAGTGTAAAATTATCAAATTCAGTTTAGTTTTGGACTTTTATCAAAAATATCGAAAAGTAGCCAGTGTGACTATTCTCTCAGAAACGCAGAAACGCATGGGTGAACGTTAACACAATGACTGTTAAATATTAAAAATGGCACCTCTTTTTGGATAGCCCTATTCAGTTTGATGTTGACATATATACTAATATACTAACATACACACCCGTTCATTTGAGTAGGTATGTACAAAATTTTCGAGAGCGTAAAACCGAAAGTTTTGGATTCATGCCAAAAAAAAAAGTTGAGATAACAATCAAACATTACGTTACGATGATAGAGAACACCAAAAAAAGTGGGAAGCACAATTCTGTCTGTCTATTCGTCTACAGCCTAAACGGCCCGATCGATCTTCTTCAAACTTGGTACATAGTGGTTTTTGGTGATTATGCTCACACGTTTTTTTTTTTAATTTTTTAGAACCAAAAATAGCGATTCCTACCATACAATTTTTTTAGTAATTTTACATAATCGTATTTTACTCAAAAACAGCTCGAAAACTTTTCTTAAAAAAAATGGTTATTAATGGTAACCTTTAACCTTTTATAATTTTCTATTTTCTTCAAAACGACTTATTGAAATATTTTTTTATACAGAAGCTTCTATATATAATATATAACTATAAATATTTGTGTGTACTTAAATTAAAAAAAAAATATTTTTTGGATTTTTAAAAAATGTTCTAAGATTTTTTTTTGAAAATTAAATATTTTGAAAACGGTATGATCGATTTTTTTGAAACTCGAAGAGAAGAGTTTTTATTTTAGAACTTTCTAAATTATTTAAAAAAAAATCACATATATGAAAAAATAACGGTACCTTCCATACAAAAATAAAAAAACCGGAAAGGAAAATATTTTTTTCTCAAAACCGGCTTCTACGATTTTGATTAAACTTTTCTATATAATAAAATTAATACGATCTACTACAAAAATGATAAAATTTTGCACTTAGAAACTATTAATAGTACCTGTCATAGAACGTGATTTTTTTATTTTGAATTTTTTTTAATTTTCCGCTGGACGGATTTAGATAAATTGTTTTTATATACAAATTTCAGAGAAGATTAAATAATATTGCATATCAAAATTTTCACACAATTTTTTTTTTTTTTTGAATTAAAAAAAAAAAAGTTTCAATTTTTTTTCAAGATTCGATATTTCAAAAACGGGTTGATATTTTTTTTTTTAATTTTATTTTTATTTAAGATTTGCATACCAAAAGTTTTCCTTAAAAATGTTCTAGGAATTTTATAAAAATAAAAAATTATTTTTTAAGAAAACCGCTTCAACGATTTAAATTTTGTCTGTCCATACAATCATATCCAATATAGAATTAAAATGGCGTTCTTGTTTTTCATCTCAAACTCAACGAAGGTTTTTTTCCATGTCTTTACATATAATTTTCTTAAATCCTAAGCGTCTTGAACATAAGAGCAAGTACGTGCGACCCAGTCGTGAATTTTATTTACATTTAAAATCGCATTATCGTTTATATTTTTTTTTTGGTTCAATATTTTAACAAAATTAAATAATAATTCTCACACACACACAACACTATTTAAAAGTTAAAAAAAAATAAAATTTAACAACAGCCTAACGCCTAACGTTTACATACTCGTACAAACAAAAAAAAAAACATTCGAACAAGCCAAGTTTTCGTTCTCAACATTCTAATTTCAACAATCAAGCACACAAAATCAAACAAAATTGTCACGAAAAAACAAACAAAAAAACACACACTATAAACTTACCGTTTAATCTGGCTTTATTTGGACCACGATCCTGGAGCGAAGATGTAGCTGTTAGAACTGCTTTTTCAATCAGCGGCGCGTTACAGTCATAATCGGAAAAATAGTCATTATACGCATCTGGAATACAAAAAAAAAGAAACAAAAATTAATTCACCAAACCATTATAAATACTAAATTTGCTCATGTGCAAGATTTATTTGAACGATAAAATTATTAACAAAAGATTTTAAAATAAGAAACAGGACAAAAGACAAATCATAACCAAATGCAAATATAAACATAAATTTAGGTCGCTGAGAGCAAGTGGAAACCATGTAAGTATTTATGTGGAACTACACAATATAACGGGGGAATAATTTCTTCGTTCTTAAGTTTGAGAGTTCCAAAAACCACACAGTACCCTACCGAGAACGTTTTATTTTATTCTTTGTTTATAATATCTAAGCCAAGACTGAAAAAAAAATTCTATAAGATTTAATGAGCTTAGGAACTTACATCAGGCAGTAAGATTTGCTATAGAAGTGCACTCAAAGGGAAAACTAAACAAAGCAAATAAAAACAAGTAAAAAGGTAAAAAGGAATTCGAATTCGCATTTGATTCTTTCCAATACACACTACATATGTGCCTATAGTAAGTTAATGCAAGGGTGCATTTTTGTGCGGTTTGGATATTCATCAGTCGTGGCAAATAATATTACCTCAACAATATGGTTGTGTGTTCCCATAGGAGAACCTAATAGTTAGTCTATTTAGTCCATATAAGCCATTGGTTGCTTTTGGAAAACTTATCTACTTTCTTTGAACTCCATAAGTAAAAAGGGGCAAGACATGAAGTTGTCTAAGCTCTTGTAGTCTAATTCTGCATGTGGGTTTTCAAGTTTATTTTTATTTTTGCAAATAATGGTGTCTGTGTAGTATTAACATCAAGGGGTAAGTTTGTAAGTAGGTATGTAACAAACATTTTTTTTTTAAACTTTTCACTTGAAGCTTCTCACAAAGTTGAATGGCAATATCGCGTGATGAAAATATATTATTTTCTATGGAAATAAGTTTGACACAAATTTCAACAAAAAAAAAAAGTTCCCGGCATACAGTGGATATAAAATATATACAAATATACATAAATCATAATTTTAAAGCAAGCACTACACATTACGATAATGTAGCTTTTATTCCTGCAGGGCTTCTAAACAAAAAAATCAAAAGCCCGCAATGTTGGCCTCATAAATACTGGTACATTATGTTTATTGCATTCGTTATAAATACCACGGTGAGGAAATACATTTTCACGCACACACAGTTTCAGATTTTAGGTTAATACAAGGATGTTTGAAGCTAATCCACTGAATTAAGAGACGATATGATTCATACTTGGGAATGAACTTTTATAGCTTTTTAGAACCCAACAAGAATAACACAAATCAACACATTTCCGAAAAGGTATGCAGTAGGGATGTTAAGATTAAATCCAGGAATTGCCAAGTTTAGTTAAGGCCCTGGAAAGTTTACCGTAGGGGAAATCTAGTCGGGGAAAACTTGTCGAATACTCGTTAGGCCTTTGCTGGCAAAAACTTGTTTTGCTAACCCATCAGAAATACCACGTATATAACGAAAACAAATACTTTAGAGTTAAAACCCATCATATACATTAGTAAGAAATAGTTTAATAACAATATAATCTACTTATTTATTTTCAGCATAGCACAACTTTATTGTAAATTAGTAGTTAGCTTATTGCACTGTCAAACAGAAGATCTTAAGTAGGTATCGAATTCCAAATAGGACACCATTTTTGTAGCTCGAGGGAAAAGGGTTAATAATTGACAAAGCTCTTGCTACTTTCGATAATACCCCTTGTTACCGCCTTGTTGTTAGTATCTATGCAAAATTCTCTACTGTCCCATCGAAAACTGGATACTTTTCCACCTGAAAAAACAGTTTAGTTTTAAACGGAGCACTATAAAGTTATATTGACTCTTACGTGGGTCTAGCAAGGGAAACTCTCGATTTGGTCTCGGGCCTCATACTTTAAGTAACCTTTTGCCTGGAGACAACAAAAAAATAAAAATTTGTCTTAGTTGGGATTCAATCCTGCGTTCTTCTGATTACTAGTCCAATACACTAACAACTGAGTTATTTAACAATACAGTTGTGTAATGTTGAAAATGAAAAATTTTATACATATGTACTTTAACTGGTTTTTCTTACTATTGTTTGATGGGTATAAAATATTTGTTTTTGTTACATGAACATATGTACATACATGTATGTGTTCATTGTGATGGGATAAAAGGACTTGTTCAACATTTCATAAGTTTTTTCTTGTGTAGATTGCCTTTGCCGAAGCCTTTTCAAGGCCTTGACTAAACTTACTATTTTTTCAGGCGGGTTGTGCCTGGGATTATCAAATTACGAGTATATTAAAACGGAATTATATGTGCAATATGACCTTGTTCAAACAACCATTGCGGCTTTGCTGGGTTAGGTTAGGTTAGGAGGGATGTGCACAGCACGGAGCCCGTTGCATACAGGCCTATTGGTCCGTTGTGATCTCCTTACGAAATAAAAGCAATGCTCCTTAAATACTGGTTCAGATAGACTGTTCGTTTTCGAATCAGCCTGTACTTTCTATGAATTTCCTCATGTTTGCCATTAAGATCTGGGCAAGATCGTCCAGTTCTCCAAAAAATCTGTTTCCAAAATAACGGAGGCGATTTTTTTGGAGGTTTGGACAATCACAGAGCAGATGTTTAATGGTTTCTATTTCTTCGACATCCTGACAGCTCCTACAGAAATCGGGTGCGAATACACCCATTCTAGTGGCCATTGTGCCAATGGCGCAGTGACCCGTTAGTACACCCATCAATATTCTAATAATCTTTTTACTCAGCGATAAAATGTACTGAGTTTTCTTTTCATTAATTCTAGGCCATAAACTTCTTTCTTCGATGAGCAGTTTTTTTGTGCACCACTTCTGCCGCTTTTCCAATAGCGTAAAGAAGCCTGAAAGACACTAAATTCATCTGGAAGTGTAAATGATTCTCTGATATTAAAAGCTTCACAGAATACCCCAGCTCCTGTTCCTTCTTCCATTTTTGACCCATCGGTGTAGAAAGAGATACCCTGTTCACTGATAAGTGAGTTGGGTCCCATCCCTGCCTTTCGGGTATTAAAATAGAGAAGTTTTTATTAAAATCTATTAGAGGTGGTAAGTCAGTCGTCACATCAAGATAGACCCATGACCAAACGTGCTGTGCTTCCAAGAGCCCAGTTCTTTGAGTCGAATTGCGCTTTGGTTGATGTGCATCTAATGTGCTCGTCGAGGACGGGAAGGTTTAGAATAATTTCCAGCCCTGCTTGTGGCGTGGACCCCTGTGCCCCAGTTATTCCTATACAGGCTAATCTCTGTACCTTTGTTCAGCTTTTTAAGATAGCTAACTTTTTCAACAGCCTTCCTCTACACGGTTGAACCATAGGTAAGTATGGGGCGAACAATCACAGTGCACATCCACTGGGTGACCTGCGGTCGCATGCTCTACCGTGAACCGAAGGTTTTTTTGGTTTTTTTTACATGTGTAGAAAGCACAAAGTAATCTTTTCATTCTGTTCTCTGTGTTACTTTTTCATGATAGCTTGGAATCAAGGATTACTCCGAAATATTTAGCTTCTTTGAAAACTTTCAGAGGAATACCGCTGAGCTTGGGTGGAGTAAAGTCCTCTAGTTTCTTTTTCTTCGTAAACAGTTTTTTTAGGGTTAACCCCGAGACCATTTTGTGCTGTCCAAGAAGATAAATCTTTAAGTGCAGATACTATAATATCCTTGATGGTGGAAGGATACTTTCCCGATATCAAAATTATTATGTCGTCTGCATAGGCAACAATTTGAATGCCCTGATTCCTAAATTTTGTAAAAATAATGTGAACAACGAGGACACAGAGGAGAGGTGAGATAACCCCTCCTTGTGGTGTGCCCCTTGTAACTGTTTTCTCGACAAAACTATCTCCAAGTTTTGAGTTAATGATTCTACTATTGAGCATATGGTAAAAATCCAGTTCACAATGGCAGATTCAACTTAAACTTCTTCCAAAGCAGATTTAATGGACTCCGTTTTTACGTTGTTAAATGCTCCTTCGATGTCCAGAAATGCTGCCAGGGTATGTTCTTTGTACTCGAGACTTTTCTTAATAAGTGAAACGACTTCGTGCAACGCAGTCTCCACTGACTTACCATCAAAGTAAGCGTGTTGGTATTTGCACAAATTGGTTGGATTGAGATGGTTCCTAACATAAAGATTAATAATTCTCTCCAGTGTCTTGAGAAGGAACGAAGAGAAACTTATCGGTCTGTAATCTTTTACAGTCGAGTGTGTCGGTTTTCCAGCTTTTGGAATAAAGACCAATTTCACTTTTCTCCAGCTGATAGGGAAGTATCTAAGTTTAATACAACTTTTGAAAACTACCCTAAGGGGGGTGATTATCTGTAGAGCATATTGAAGAAAAGCCGGAATAATCTCGGATTTTCTTCAATAAGCAATACAGCTGATTTATAGGGTTTGAACGAGTTCATTGCCTACATAATCTTCTGTTCTATGATAAACTGTTCCAATTCTGGTACAGATTGTATAAAATCTAAAGAGTCTGCTTGTGTGTACTCTGAGTTTTCAGGATTTTTACAGCCGGGGAAATCGCAGTGTCTAGCCCATGAATTCTTTTCGGACCTTCTTAATTCTTTGGTGTAAGAGTTAAGTTCGGCTCTATATAAAACCCAGTCTTCCTCTAATTTACTAAGTTTGGCCTTATTGAAAAGTTTTCTGACCCCTGTTCTTCGTTTCCTAAGTTCACTATTCCACCATGGTGGGTTAGTGGGTTTAATGTTACGAGATATAGGGCAGTGTTTTTCGAAGGCCGTTCTCATTTTACTAGTAAGGTATTGAAAAACAGTGTCAATAGTTGAGGTTGTCGACAGCGATTCTTCCACTGGTGAATCGATGCGTTCTTTCAACCATTTTGTGTACTTGGTCCAATTTGTTCTAGTTGGGTTTCTGAAAGGCTATATATCTTTTAGATTCCTGTCTAAAGTAAAGAGTATCCTAAAGTGATCCGAGAAGGATTACTCAGGTGAGACTCTCCAAATCCCTACCGAAATTTTATTATTGTAACTCATAAGAGTGAGATCTAGAATTTCTTCCCTGGGTTCCTGACAAATTGTATTAAAGGATGATGAAGATGCCGATAAAGTAAAAACATAAGTTCCTTGCGAGGTATTTTGTTCATAAGTTGAGATATGCTCGTGGGATGCAGGATTTTACCAAAGAAGCAATTCACTTTTTGTTTGGTTCTTTAATGCATTATAATTTTTTTTACAATTTTCACGTTTACTTTTTACGGTATACATCTTTGACCAATTAGTTGCAATTATTATGCCTAAAGTCATTGATTTGTTTGGCAAAAAAAATAGAAACACACAATGTAAAGTTTATTTAAACGAGTTTTTGATCTTATGCCAAATAAAACGCGCAAACATTTTGATCTCACGCGGCGGGGATAAGTCTATCCGGATCATTGCAAGAGCAATTAAATGCTAGAAAAGTTCCTTAAAAAAGATGATACCCATTTAAAACGCATAAAGACTAAAGAACCTTGATTAGGAAAACTCAAAAAAAAACATTTATTTCCTTCAAGGACTTCAGCTGAAACTTAAAACACTAGTTGAAGTAAGTGCCAGAACGATTCACCGAATCTAATTGAAATCAAAACTGCTCGATTACTCTCCAAGAAAAGTGCTTTTTACCACATGCCAAACGATTACCTCCAAGTAACAAAACAATGTAGAAATGTGTTACGGAGCTAAGATACTATTTACCGGTCATCCCAAAGAGATTTGTTTTAGATTTGTCGACCAATAATACAGTTCTCCACTGCTTCATTCCAAAAGTAAAACCTTTTTGTTTAAACAGGGTGTGAACTATAATGTCACAGAAAAACTCATTCAAATAGGAATGTACGCATCATTAACTACAGCTTATGAAAACAGCAAACGGTCGTGAGAAAAATATGAGCTGTAGGCTGTTTAATGAGCGCTCATGAGCGTGCAAGGAAATGGAAATAGGGAAGTAGCCTAAATTGTACAGGTTAAGCTATTTTCCAGACTTTCTTCTCTGTTAAGTCCAATGCTTTTCTTAACAGAAACTCCCATGTTGGAAAATTATTTACATTTTGTTCGCTTGTTTGTGATTAAAACTGTCTGTCATTCCAACAAAGTCGAAATAAAACACATTTATTGTATTTCCTGCAGCATTTCACCACTTTTTCGCCAGACTCTAGTCCTTATAATGACAAGGATTCTTTTTTTTTTTTTTAAATGCCAACGTTAGTAAAAATGTGTTCGCATTTAATTGTTCTGTCTTAAAGTTTTAATTTATTTTTTTCTTCCGGTGCACATAGCTAATTCGGATGTTTGCCCCTCCGGCAACACCACTTCATGTCAATCAGCATTGTCGTTTAAATAGCTTGTGATTTTTTTTCTTTTCTAGCTACGAATGCAATGCATGGAAGATCCAACATCTAGCAAGCATTAATGCCAGACAGCGAATACAAATGCATACTCTTAGAAGCATTAAGTACGGGGCGTACCTAGGCGGTCGGTGGTTCTGGTGTGGTGGGGTAGAACAAATTTATATCATTAAAGTGTGAACTTTCCGTTGAGGTAAAAGAAATTGTTATCGCATTCATTTACTGTTTTTGTACTGCATTCTGCTGTTTGGGTATGCAAAATGCCAAGAGGACTCAATTCTCCAACACCACCCTAGAGTCAATGATATTCCTAAAGGACGACGACGACGGTACGGTTCCTCAACCTTCCTATTATTTTTGTTTGTTTGTCGACGAGCAGTGCAACCATTCTTAGTCAGTCAGCTAGTAGACTATGAGTGGTTTAAATAATTTTTTTCATAAGGCAGACGTGTATAGTTTGCTAAATGCGAATGAGTACATAATGCAGTACTGTAGATTGCATAGGAAAGGAATTCCAGAAAAATGCAATCTACAGAGGATATTATGCTCCTCTTAATTCATTCTCTGTCCGCACACATGGGTTGTTCGTCGCATTAACATAATAAACAATTCGTTGCCTTGTATTAAGATTAAGGACAAAGGAGCCATGTGTCAAATCGATTTGCTTTCTTTTTGTTATTATGGTTAGATTGAACTAATTTCTTGGTTTTACTATCAATCAAAATACAACTGACGCGACGGACTACGGAACTACGACCATTTTTGCATTTGAACTCGACGCAACAAAAACAAAAAAAAACAAGGAACGGCAAATTGACGTGATACGCCACCATTTAAGTATTACAAAGAGCCCAAGGATTGTTTGCTGTTGCTAGCGAAGAGCGCAAAAAAAAAAACAATTTTATGATGAAAAATCAATAAAAGAAAAATGAGTTTATTCACTTTGCCGGCTGGTGCATGTTGATTTCGATCACTACGTTTGTGATTGATGGAATAATAAAGGCACCAGGTGTTTGGTTAGAATAATTATATTTAGAAACAAAAATAATTTTATTATTTTCATGAGTCTGCACTTATTTTTGTTTATTTAACTTATTCTTCAAGGAATGGTATATATACCATATATGAAATAGTATACTAATTGAAGTAAGGAACTGGATACCAACAACATATGCAAACAACTTTGAATAAATTATAGAAATTTACACAAATCCTTACAAACTAAACTAAGAAACTAGCCACCTGGGAAAATAACAAGTTTTTGCCAAGTTTAGTCAAGGAACTTGAAAGTTTTTCATAAGATAAATCTTGTAGTGGAAAACTTTTCGAATACTTGTGAGGCGTTTGTCATTAAAATACTTGTTTGGCATATTTTGTCTGCCTTTCGAGGCAAAAGTCATCATAAAATGGCGAGGTTTTAGAAAATTTTGATAAAAATATTTTAAGGGTCTTGTTAAAAACTAGATTCTTGCCACTGCCACCTAAAACAAAAACAGAAATGTTTTTCCCGAGGTACTGCCTCTTGCGAGGAACTGACAAATTCTCCAAGAGTATTACTTGTCATGAATAAGTGCTTCTCATCAAGCCATTTGGGCTCGGAAAAAATTGTAGGTCCCCTCCATTCTTGCCAACAACACTCACGCAGGAATGGTTGAGAGTTGTAAGTCACTAGGCCCTGGTTCTCCACGGGCTGTTGCACCACCAAATTTATTTATTTATTTTTAGTACTTGTCTTAGCCATGACACTTGTCTGCTTCACACTAGTGACCCGCTATTGTTGACCACCACCGCCAGCGCACAGTGGTCTGTTTGTTGAACTTTGGCAACAAAAATCATTTCCCACTTCGATTCTTAATACAAAGTAATGAAATTTGGTATACCAAGTGATTTGGAGATGCTGAATTTAGTCAATTGCCTATTTCTTTGTGGTCAAATTTTATATTTAAAATGTACTTAAATATGTTTTTAAAAATTTTTTAAATAAACTCTTTTACAAAATTTACAAATTTGTGATTTTCTTTCAGAATCGATCAGATTAGGTCTAAAAATAATTTCCAAAACAAAACATTTTACAAATAGAATAAGTTTTAATCCTTTGGGATAATTTTACAACATTTGGACCATCTGCTTTAAATTTTTACAAATTTGTATTGAAGTAATTTTTAAATGTAAGTTTATTTTTAGGCACTTATTTTAGGACATTTCAAACATAAACTTGACTCAGCTTCTGACTTCGACAATACTTTATTTAAAATTTTGACATTTCTGACCTAAATTGTGTAACCATTATTTGAAGCAGAAATAGGCAGTACCAAATTTCGTAAATTCGTATTAAATTGGAGTGGGAAATGATTTTCGTCACCAAAATTAAACAAACGGACCACTGTGCTTCGCCGGGTTGACATTCCTCCTTGACGGGATTCTTAAATCTCTTGTTTTAACATGACAATACCAGGTGAGCCGTTCATTCTTTATTTTTTGCTAGATTTCACTTTATAGGTGTGTTCCTTAAATTCTTCGTACTACTTCGGACTTAATGTCAAATTGTGACAGGTGGGAATCATCTCAGAGAGAAGAAAAACTGTCGAAATGTCGGAAACGTTTTGGGCACTAATTTGCACCACTTCAAAAGAAATATTTGACTAGAGCTGCCGTAGGGCAATCATAAGTCAATAATTTTTTTTAGAAAATCACTGCACGAGAAATTGAATGGTAGTACCTCGTGGCATAATGGTTAGTGTGTAGGGCTGTCATGCCAAAGGTCTGGGTTCGATTCCCGGCCACTGCCACCTAAAAACGGAAATGTTTTTTTCCGAGGTATTGACTCTTGCGAGGAACTGACAAAGCCTCCAAGAGTATACTTGTCATGAATAAGTGCTTCTCATCAAGCCGTTCGGACTCGGCGCAAAAAATTGTAGGTCCCCTCCATTCCTGCTAACAACACGCACACAAGAATGGTTGAGAGTTGTTAGTCACTATGCCCTGGTTCTCCATGAGCTGTTGCGCCACAAAATTTATTTTTTTTTTAAGAAATTGAATGGTAAGAAAAAAAGAAATATTCTTTAATACCATATTAAAACATGAAACTCAACTTTGTTTAAAAAAGAAAAAAAGACTATATACAATAAACAAAAAGCCCACAGATTTTCGTAACAAAATGTTCTTCTACGAAAAAGATTTGCTTAGCGACACATGCATTTTATGAAAATCCTTTGATTTATAAAAAGATAAAAAAAATAATACATCTACCAAAAACAATAACCCTAGCTATGTTATTTGAGTTAAAAAAACTGGCAATTTTTTCAAATCTGACATATGAACACCTTGCATTTGACATCCAGTACGAAAAAGCTACCAGAAATTTCTCGGACCAAATCTGGCAAGAAGTGGAAATTTTCTAAGCTTACAATATTGTCAGACCTGACAACGTCTGACAATTATCTACCAATGAGCTGACATTTAAGTTGTGTGTGTACACGGTTGGTAGAAAATCTACCAATCTCTTACAATTTATTGTTAGTAGTTTTCTGACAATTTATTGTCATATAGCTGCTATATACCTACCAATAAATTGTAAGAGATTGAAAGGTTTTCTATCAACCGTGTAAACACACAACTAATTGTCAATTTTGTCAAACTATTCTTTCTGACAGTTAATTGTACGATATAACGATTGTCAGCTAGCGTACATATGATTGTTAGATTTCTAACAATTAAATGTCAGACAATGATCTTACAATTAATTGTCAGACAAATTTTCTGACAAGTAATTGTAAGACTACACAGTTGTAAGAAATTGTAAGCATGTTTTTTACTGACAAATCTGACAATATTGTAAGATCTACCAATCGTGTACACTTAGCTTTTTACTCTCTCGTGAGTGCTCTCTTTAGTCCGAAAAAGTACAAACTTCCACTTTTGGAACAACTTCACACTAAAAATTACTTAATCTGGAGATTTCAAACTGTTTGAAACTCGTTTTGGAACACACCTAATAAATGGCATGGGAAATTAATTGTGTGCGAAAAAAAGTGTAGACTTCTCCCAAAAATATGCAAAAATTTATTAATTTCGTTCATCAAACAGCGTACTGCAGAACGAAAAGTAAGACTAAATTTTTCATTTATGATTTCGTTGCGTGATTTTTGTATGGGATTTTTCGTTTGGCATCAGCAGCATACTATACTTAAGCTAAGACCTAAGAATAACTGATGTACTATGGGGTCCGTCACTTTAAGCAGGAAGTCAATAAAAAGCGGAGTACTGGAGGCGCTTACTTGATTCACATCTCCTGGAATTCTTTGGATTTTCTCGGTGATTCCAGTTTTTGGCACTGCACCCTAGTTAACCGTCTTGCGATTATACACACTTACGTTTCTGAAACTGCTTCTTGCATGATGGCCAATAATATAAAATGTGGTTTTCTAAAGATTCCACTGAGGAATCTCGATGTTTTGTCATAATGATCACAATACTTTTCGATTGTATTACCTAAGATAAACCAGCACAGCCGGTCATCGTATTTCGAATAAAATAAATCCACAAGTTTTACTTTTAAACTCATCAGCAAAATGAAAAATCTATTTTTCCATCATATGCAATACATACATATCAATTAAAAACAAAACAATACTTACACTTTACACACATGAGTACGTTCTTAATTTTAAGCTGAAAGTAATCGTATCGTTTTCTAGAGGCCATAAGTCAAAAAACGTTCTTAATACCCACCCCACCCATTTAATTGACTTAACGTTTAAATGTCTAATTTAATTATCCTAAACGCATGTGGATGCGGAGGCCGCCGATACCACCCCGATAGCTCACTATGACATTAGCCTTAATAAGTTTCAATACAATTGACTGCGTGTGCCCCGGAAAGTAAAACAATTAACTTTAAAGCTGCGAAAACACTCCAGCAAGTTATGGAAATCTTAAAATTTAAAACTCTTGAGAATATTACATTTTGTATAATTGCTTCATTTGACGAGGGTATATTAACCCAGTTGTATGGACTTTGAATACTGCATTCTTGTTCCTGCCATCTACTATGCAATTAATAGTCATCGTATTATGAGCAAAATTAAAATTCACGGAAGTAAAGAAAAAATATTTAACCATAAACGCGAATTCCTTTGTATTTTTCTATTGCAAAACCGATAATATTGCGAAGACATACCTAAAGGTTTTTCTAGTCTTTGCAACAACAAGCACAAAGCAATGCCCTTATGTGGGTCATTAAAATTCTATTTGCCTCAGTAGTGTGACAACCAAGCAAAGCTAAATCAATAGAACTGAAATAATTACCATTATCTGAAAAGAAATCTTTATTATCGGTTCTACCAGACAACTATGTGGAAGGGTCTTGGCAATAATAATTAAAGGTTACTAATTAGGTTTATTGTTTTGAAGGAGCCACCTACTTAAAATTGAAAGTTACTCGTATTTGCACCCATTAGGTTGATTGCCTTGGATTCGAGTCGAGGATTCTCGTTTGCGGGGTTTGACAAGAATAAAAGTATCCAAACTAATTACGTGATACACGTGATTTTGTTGAGTGGTGAAATAAATTTGTAGTATCCATTGATCAATGATGAATCATTTTTTGCTTTTGCTCTTGTGTACATATGTACATGTGTTTTTTTTATCAATGACATTTTAAAATTTATTTGTTCTTGATTGATGATGCATACATTGTCTTAGACAATTTCTAGGAAATATGTTTATATAAATAACTAAAGTATACACAAATATCGGTAATACTACTTTTGTTACATTTTATCATAAAATCATCTGAGAATAATGTGTAAATGTCAGTGGTTAACATTTATTGTAACTGTTAACATTGGTTGCAACTCGAGTTGAAGCTAAATTATCTAAATACTTTTCATGCCTTTATTTTGCAACTTGAGTTGAACTGAAAAATTGTGAATAATTTTCATGCATTGTTTTCGCAAATTGAAATAACTATCTCGGTTTGAAGCGAAATTTCATGAGGTCACTTCAGATAAACTTCACTTCACATTTAGTGAAGAGGTTAAATGGAAAACCCCATTAGGTTCGATTTTTCTGGAGTATAAAAATAGCGAAATTGCGTGATTTTTCAAGTTCTATTCTGATTTTTTAAAGGTTTTTAAATCCATCGCCATCGTAGTCATCCTTTAAAGGAATTTGACAGTTTATAGTTTGACAGATGGTGTTTTAAGGTTAAAAGTCGTTAAATTCGTTCCGAATGTCGCCCATTTGGCCTCAAATCACGTTTTTCTGAAATATTGAAAAAACTCCGAAATTTTCCGATTTTTTAGAGGTTAAAAAAAAATATTTTAAACGGCATTTTTACAAAAAAAATTATGCAATTAAGTATAATTTTTGTTTTCGCACTCAATGCTTTTATCAATTTTCAAAAAAACGGAACCCGGGTGCTAAAAAGTATTTAAGTTTCTGAGAAATAAATAAAAAATGAAACAGTATTTTTTCCAAGAAATATTTCCTTTTTTGGTGGTGTAAAATTTGACGTAAAACTTGTACATCAATTTATTTTAATGTCTATTGGTCGAAAGAAAAAGTGTCCTTACAAGAAATGTTCATCCTCCAATTTTGAACAGTTGTTGTCATAGGTAAAACTTAGTCCCAAAAAAGATAAAGAGCAACAAAGTTTGCAAACAGTTTTTGTTTAACCTTGTTAACGGGAGTGGTTTTTGGAAAATTTGCCGCTTTGTATCTTCTTAGGGACTAACTACAGAGAGTTGGACCTAAGACAACAATTGTTTCAAAATCGAAAACTGAATATTTTTTGTATGGACACTTTTTTCCTCCGGCCAATAGGCATTGAAATAAATGTATGTATAAAATGAACGTCAGTTTTTATACCTGTTTGATACCTCAAAGGCATGTATTGATATGACTTACAATGTTACGCAAATGACTTGACTTTTAAGTCGTTGGCTTTTACATTATAAGTTTACAGGTAGTGTTTTTTATTTATAAATAGGTTAGCAGTGCCAAGGATTTTTTAGTTAGTATGTTTAAGAAAGAAGTTATAGGTAGAACAAACTTAAAAGGAAAAGTTTGTCAAAAATTTGATGCAGATCATACTTTTCTTCAAGTTATAAGCATTTAAGTGGAACCATATATAACTTTTTCCCGTTGTTACGGGACTTTTATTTGAAGAAATACAACTTAAAGTTCAAATGAATCTTCTTTTCTTTTTTTTTCTTCTCTTCATATTTATTATCGTGTTAAACAAATTCACTCTAAACAAATTCACTTCAAACAGTTTCAGACCGCCGAATTTAGTGCAGTACAATATTTCACTTGTGGAATGGGTTTGCACTTAATCTGGCGGTCACACGCCTGTTATCGTCTTATTTAAAGCGGATGTGCTCAACAAATTTATATTGCTCTAGTAATACGCTCATTACTTGAGTTTTAACTGTCGGATCTTTAAGATTAAGGTCTAAAAATCACAAGAAAGTAAAAGGCTGCATTTATATGTAAAAATATTCATTCAAAAAATTATAATACTATTTTTCTGCTTTCGTATCCTAACACTTATCTAAAAAAAAAGAAGCATTTTTTAAATTGGACCGAACAGTTATAAATTATTGTACCTATTAATATTTCGAACTATCTTGTAGAAGCTCAAATCACGATCTACAAAAATGCAAAAATGCATTTGAAATTTAAAAGGACTGAGAATTTCTATTTCTATAACTTAATGTAGAGAAAATGTCTTTAGTTTACAGGTGTTAAAATTTTAGCTTCGTCTTCCCTTTTCAAATTATTCACGCCACGCCACTGATAGGAACGGCGATCCATGTTGTGTGTCACAATAAACCTTTTAATGTTATATTATTGTGTAGGTCTTTAACTAATGGCGTTTTCTTTTGGTAAATTCAGATTTTGATCTGAAAATTGATTTTTTCGTCGCGAATGGTATACGAATGCAGATTATTTTTTCGTTTTTATTGGATTTGTGTACAATTTGTGTCTGTGAAACTGTGGCGATCTGTCAAACTGAAGGATGTCAATTATTCTGGTGTTTAATGGTGCTAGTAAAAGAGGGGTAAAAATGCCGCAAGATCCAGATCTGCAAAATTGATTTTCAATCACAAAAATGATTTTTTTTTACCATTGGAAGGCTTTAATTGTCGAAATCTTTGTTTGACAAATCAAAAGGGGAAAAAACAATTTTTATTACCAAAACAAAACCCCATAATACTGAGCTTAAATTGAGAGCATAGTGGAAGAAGGAATTCTTTTTTTTTTATTTACATTTATGTAGATACTAAAATTTTCCCCCAGCTTCGCTCGCCTTAGTATTTACTTATTTCGTCAACCAATTCCGGCTGTCGATTCATACAGGTTATTGGTTAATACAGAAAGAGATTAAATAATTTCAAAAGGAACAAAAATTAACTCCAGAGTTATAGGTTTTGCCTCGCTGAGAACGGAAGATCCCACTATAGGTCCAAGAGCTGGCAGCACATTTTTGTCAAATGCCATAACTAAAATATGAGTTTTAAGTGCTAAATTTAATGAAATATTCTTTGTAGAGAACTTATAAATGAAACAGTGAACATAGGATTATCAAAAAATAATTTCATTGCAAGTACAGACCAAAAATCAATGTGTGTCCTTAATGAAGAAAAAAGTGATATTGAGCAAATCATAAGTAATAATAGGACCATAACAAATAAGAAAGAGATAACTGATAAGCTAAATAAATGTGTTGAAAGAAACTGTAGAGAATTTAATTAGCTAGAAATGTGCACCAAAGATATTTTTCTAAGACTAATAATTCTTAAGTTACCGTGGAAAACTTTTGAGACATCCTTTTCCAACATGGCCATAATGACATATTTTGTGGTTATTTTTTTTTATACCTAAGCATGTGTTATACCATTTTGGAAAGTACATTGAATAGACAACTTTTATAAGAAATTGGCCACTCATGTCCTCATACAATTTATATTTTATATTTATTTTATTTTTATTTTATTTATTGAATATTGTTCTACAATACTTTTTTTTATGAACTAATCAATCAATAATTTGCCAAGTGATTTAAAATTGGTTAACAATGTGATACTGCATATTTTAAAAAAAATTAATATTACATACATATACATACATATGTAAAATCTCATTATTGATAATTTATCTTTAAGTTTATTGTTAATTTATCTTAATTTTTGTCTGTTTTACTAGTTTTTGTTGGTACTAATAATGTAATTAATAGCTGAAGCTAAATAAAGAATTAAATTTAAATCTAATATAAATCTCCTCTCCCCCTCAAAAAAGCACCCATCACCTGCATCACTGAAAAGCAATTGTTAAAAACTGGTACTATTAATGTACTTTTTTTGTAAAATTTGCTCTTACTGTCGAGAGCAAGCACCCACGCTTCTTATTAAGTGGAAAAACTGTAGATCGGGCAGTTTTTGCCAGCAGAAATGGAATATGAATTGTGTCGTGTTCCCGAAAATTTACATTTACGAACTCGACCTTCATGTTAGAACCATTTTTTTTATTCGAAAGCATTTCTTTACTTTTTACCTGTACTACGTATGTAGTTTTTAACAGAATTCTTTTAATTTAAGAAGAAAAATAGTGCAGGTGAACCAAAACAAACGCTAGATACCCTTAAGTTTAACGAAAATGGATCTAGTTGTTTAGTTTAGACTGTTTGACTTTATTAATTAGGTAACTATGTGTTTTAAAATATGCATGCAAACGCATTTAAGATAAGGTTTTAAATTTTAATGTCTGTAAAAGCAAAATTTTTATATAGGTAGGTATGCTAATAAATAAATAAATAAAATTGATTGCTTAACAGCTCGTGAAAAACCCTATTCCTGATCGTGTTGTTGGCAGAAATGGATGGGACCTACAATTTTATGCCGAGTCCGAACGGCATATTTAATCTTAAAATCTGTAAATGCATGTACATATTCAAAAACTCATAGTTAGTGAATTTCAATTAAAAATAATGTAAAAATAAAGCCAATCTTTTCTGTAAATTTTCTAATCGGTATCATCTTAAATGCATTTTAAATCTTCCAATAGTACCTACGTAATCGATAAACAGAAAAATTCGTACTGTTTTGCGTTTTCTCATTCCAAAAACAATATGTTAAATGTGGAAACATTGAAAAACAATGCATCACGTGTTCCTTGTTCACATGGACCCGAACCCCACTTTAGTGTCAGCTAAAAACATCCCCTTGACTTGAAAAGGATAATCGCATGCTCAGTAGATATTTGCCGAGATGTTTGGCAATGTTCTCATCTCTTTAACCGGCAATAAATGAGTAGATTCATTATGCTTCCATCTTGTCAATGAAAAAAGCCGCTTTTATGAAATAATCGAAAGCAATGAGATCCTTTAGTGAGATTCCTCTGAATCTAATTATTAACATTCACCTAGACGCCGATACTTATGAATGATAACAATCACTATTTAAAAAAAATGATTCACCATCATTTAACAGCAGTAAACGCAAGACCAGTCAGAGTTTGAAAGCAACCAAAGCATGAGCAACAAGAGAAGCCAAGACCCACTTGTACACACCACCGAAACTGATGAATGCGATCCCCCCATGCCTCATTCCTCATTGAGATGTTACATCGATCGTTACCGTAGTGTTCCCCACTCTTGATTCTAGCGATCGAAACAAGCCGTACACGCCCAAACTCCACAAAAATTTGTATTGTTTCTCTGACCTGGAGCTGCAGCCACTCAGATTATTTATTCACATTATTGTGATGTATTTTACGGATTATTATATATAAATATATTCCCATAAGGAGAAAATACCAAAACAAATAGTTGTATTTAACTTGACTTTGTTAAAATTAATTATTTATTTACCTGCATTAATATTCCGAACGGTGACAAGAAGTGTTATAACCACAAGTACACTCATCGCAGGAAACATTTTCACTGTTTTTTCTTCTTTAATTTTTGTTGTATTTACACGAGCATTTGGCAAAGAACACTTTTTCTTCTGTTTCCACTGAAATTAGTTAGTTATTTGCCTTAAGAGATCATTCGAAGAATAACTTATAAAATTATAATGGAAGGAAACACTTGGTAAAATATAAATTCTTCACTTTTTATGGAGTAAAAAAAAACACACCCAAAAGGAGAAAATAAATTAACTACTGTTCTACAGCCGCGCGACGTCAACCAATTCGCTTGGCTTTCGAAATATTTCTGATTTTTTATGTTTTCGAAAAATACTAGAAAAGCGAAATTGGATGTCATTTTGCTGTTTTCGTGTTGTCAATGTTGGCTACATTGGTGGAAAATTAATTGTAGGAGAACAGTTGGAATGTAGTAGCATTGGTTAATGCATAGTTTATTTGTAGTAGAATTGCTATATTTATCTCGTTTTCCTTTATTTTTTTAGGCTAGAACTAAAGCCTAAACTACATTCACCACTTTTTGCAAAATTACAAAAGTAAAAATATTTTTTTCCCGCCAGAGCAGTTGTTTTGTGAAAAAGAATATACAATTTTTTTTCCTAAATTTCGCTCCCATACAAAATTCTCTACAAAATTTACAGTGGTTATCTGTCAAAATTTAACGTGTAAAGCCTAGTACGTAGATCGAGCTAAAATTTCGTTCACTCTTTTCTCTCCAAGCACCAGCTAAAACTCCTAGCTAAATTTTAACATAATATTTTTGTGGAGATTACATCACATAAACAGCTGTTTTCTGAAAAGAAATTATATTCAACAATTTCAAAGAATTTTATTTCAATGTTTTGAGTGAATGTAACCAAAAAAAATAGATTTTTCCCTTTGGCATTAATAAATCGTTTGTCTTTGAATATTTCTCGTTCTCAATTTTCATTTTCACAATTTAAAGCTCACGTAAATCTCACAAATATAAAAACATGCCACAATTTAGCTCAAGAATTAATGTGCCGCACAATTATTTCACGCGCTAAATTTTGACAGATAGGTCCCTTACAGTAAGAAACAAAAATTTGATTTTTAGCTGGAGCTGGGTACCTTTCGGCTAAAATGCTTGGCTGAATTTTAGCTCAGCTTAATTTTGGAGAGAATTTTGTATGGGAGCGAAATTTTAAAGCTATACTCCACATAAAAAAGATATACGCCACATAAGTTTAAACTTAACAAAACATTACTAAAATTGTATGTCCACTTTTTTACTGACTTATTTATCGACACCTTTGGGTTTGTTGTTGATTAAGAAGGAAAATTTTATTGTGTGTATCTTATTCAATTTTTTTATCCTAAAATGTTTAGGATAGCTAGCGGGATATATCTTTTTTGCCAACAGCTGTTTTCTTATCAGCTTTGTTTAAACAAGGGATTACAACAACACAAACCTATCCTGTTAGCTTCAGGAATGTACAACAAGAACGCAGCCACTTTTTAGTTTTAGGAGAAAAGTGGATAAGTCTGCTTTTGTTCACCAGCTGAATATCTCAAATTTCAAAATGATATGTTGCAAGTATATTCTGGTACCTTCATGCCTTTTGAATTTTATTAAAATTAAAATTGGTATTACTTTTGATCAGTTTAACCAACCGTTAAAATACCTGTTTTTTTATTTATTTGTATCTCCACTTTCTCCGTTTGGATGAAAAAAAAAGAAATTAAAAGAGAAAACACCATCTCAAATTTGTATACAACGGTATGACCTGTTTTCTTTTATTTATCTTATTCTTATCACTGTTTTTTAAACTATCTACTACGCCTAGTCATTCCGATTAAACATATCTAAACGAATGCTCAATTGATT
The DNA here is from genome assembly GCA_946251815.1 of Dasysyrphus albostriatus. Taxonomy (NCBI): domain Eukaryota; kingdom Metazoa; phylum Arthropoda; class Insecta; order Diptera; family Syrphidae; genus Dasysyrphus; species Dasysyrphus albostriatus. The sequence goes on along the minus strand of OX276336.1, from coordinate 104,678,102 downwards.
ATTGATAACAATTTTCTATATTCAGCAAATATCTGCAGTTACCATAGATACACCTCTTTTTAGTGTTTGCTTCTTATCAGAAAAAGACGTGGTTCTGGAAATTTTGTATTCGTGGCTCTAAAGCCAAATTCACAAAATGCAAGCTGCATTGAAACTATTCGCCGTTATTGGGATCGCGCTATTTCTGCCCTTAAAAGCGAATCTTGCCGCTGAAGATGATTCTTGTTATTCATTTGCCGGTGGTTCAGTGTATCCAGCAGGACAAGCAAAAGCCGATCATCAATTACAATACACAAAAGCAGTCAGTAAGTTTCGAAATACCTTCTGCTAAATGTTGCTTCCCGTACATTTATAAATATTTTTTTAGTTTCAAAACATGCACCTAGTTTTGAGGGGACCGCTGTAGTTAATGGAGAGATAACTAATCTAGCTCTATCCAGTTATTTGGGAAAATATGTCGTACTTTTTTTCTACCCATTGGACTTGTAAGTACATGAATATTTATTAGAATAGAAAATAGGATTTTATAAGTAGAAAGGAAGTAGAAAGGCCATAAAGACAGGAACGTATTCATTAATAATAAAATGTATGCATGTGTGTGGTGTTGCAGACCAATGTGACATTGCGTTGCATTTTCGTTAAGTAGGGTTCAGTGGGCTTGATTTAAGTTTTTATTTTTGTTGAAAAAACCTAGCTAATTATGGAAAAAAGTGAAAATAAAGATATAAATGCATAAACGCATACATTTTGTCATCATCGTCATCGTCTCTCCAACCGGTGTCGACTTCGAAGAGACTACAGTCAATGTCATCGAGTTTGCGTTATTCACCGAAAGGCTTCGATCGTTCGACACGTACAAACCACGTTATTTGTGTATTCCAGAATATAAACCATAAATTTGTTAAGAAATTAAGTTATAGGTATATTTTTGTGGTGGCTACTTCACGTTGAATATGTTCCAGTATACAGTCAGCAGAAATAGACTTTCCATATTCTCGGCAATAAGGCCATTCTACTATTAAGTTCTCTTAATTGTCTTTTCAAGCTGTTTTGCACTTATTATTATTGTTAGGAAGGTACCTACTTCTTTTTATATTTTGTTGAAATTTCAAAACAACTTTTCTCTTTGTTCTCAATACCGCGCTTCTTGTTTTTGTTTGAAGAGCTTAGGAAGACAAAGTACATTTTATATAACTTCAAGGACTTAGTTAAAATACTCTTACACCTCACTCGTCTGCTGCCACCCACAATCTTTGACAGATGGTAAAAATGCAATCTCCAGTTGAATAACTAAGCATAAGGACCTTAGAGCGATCAAGTAATAGTGGTAGTTGATACACTTGAATACATGTGCCAATATGCCATTCCATTGTAAATATTTATGAAACGATAATTACCTAATGATAATTTTGCTTTTATTTTAAGTTTAGACATTTTTTTTAAATTTCCAGCACTTTCGTTTGCCCAACGGAAATTCTCGCCTTCTCCGATCGCATCGAAGAATTTCGTAAAATCAACACCGAAGTTATAGCTTGCAGTGTCGACTCACACTTCACTCATCTGGCCTGGATCAATACACCCCGTAAGGAAGGTGGTCTCGGCAATATCAAAATTCCACTGTTAAGTGACTTGACACATCGAATTTCCAAGGACTATGGAGTCTATCTCGACGATTTGGGCCACACTTTGCGAGGTCTATTTATAATTGACCAACACGGTGTTCTAAGACAAATCACAATGAATGATTTGCCAGTGGGAAGGTCGGTTGATGAAACTCTTAGATTGGTCCAGGCTTTCCAATATACTGATACCCATGGTGAAGTTTGCCCAGCTGGATGGAAGCCAGGAAGCGATACAGTAATTTGTTATAATTTTCTTCATAACAATACAATCCAACTTAATGGAATATTTTTTTTACAGATTGTTCCAAATCCCCAGGAGAAGAAGAAATACTTTGAAAGAAACAATTAAATTTACAGGAAGTAAATTTATGTATTTTTTTTTTAATAAATAATATCAATCTTGATCTACCGCGTTTTCTTTGACGAAGACTGACTACGATGATTCTCTCCACGTTTGCGTTTGTTTAAAGGATTTCTAGGGTCATATGCATCATACCAGTCATCGGATTTTGTTGAGGCATCTTTGGCCAAAGTTGGAGCAGTTTGTTCAAAGCGCAGGGTATGCGCCAACCAATCATCTCCTTGGATTTCTTTTTCCACATTTGCTTCATTTAGTGATTCTTCAGTGTCCTTGTAGTCAGTATTCTGTTTAAGAGTTTCTAGTTTGTTGCGGAACTTCTTCAACAGATCTAAGGTGAATTGTTCCCTTAAAAAAGAATAATACAAATTGAATGACTTGAGTAAAAAAGCATATTTTACCTTGTGGGTCCCTTTTTAGGCAATTTTTGGTTCATCGTTGTGTATTTCACCTTTTCCTCGATGTAGTCTTTTACCATTTCATTGGATGGCTCTGGCTTTATCTCGATTTCTTTTTCAATTTTCAACTCCAAGAGCTTATCTTTTGCTTTTTTATCCGACTGATATTGTTTCTTAAGCGTCTGAATCTCTTCACGAATCTCCTCTTTCTTTTTTGCTTGGTCAATTTCTTTTTGTCGATCGGTTGTCATCAAGACATCTTCATCGGAATCCACTTCTACAGGAACTGGATCTTTTGCTGTATTTTTAAACTGTTTTTCTTTCTTAATTTGTAATTTATTTTTAATTCTTGCTATTTTTTCTTCGGTTGTCTCATATTCTTGAACACCATCATAGTCTTCAATATCAGAAGGAGAGTTCTCACGTTCTATACGCTCCACTTCTTTACTTAGTTTTGGATCATCGACAACATCATGAAGGGACTTAGCTTTGCCAGCATTTTTCTGTGCGAATGTGCTACTTTGCTCCTCATCTTCTTCAGCTTCCTCGCCGAAAGACAATAAACCAAAGTTTCTAAATATTTTTGTTTTTATATAAAAATGGAACAACTAAATAGTATGTTTTATTTACTTACTTTACTCCTTTTTCCTTCTTCTTTCGTTTCACTTTCTTTAAATCAGATTTCGTGGATCGGGGAACAATATCGTCGAATGGATTATGAAGGATTTCTGTTTTGATGATTTTGTGTGGATAGAGAGGTCGTTCGGTGTGATCCACAAGACCTTCTTCTAGCTTCAACATGTTAAATACTGTGTCACCTGTAACTTTGCCAAACAGTGTATTTTTATTCTGAAGTTCGGGTGTTGGAGCCATTGTGAAGAAAAATTGTGATGCATTATCATCAATATCTGAATTGGCCATTCCAACGAGTCCACGACGACAATAACGCAAACGGGAATGGAATTCGTCTTTGAACGGTGCACCGTATACGGATTCACCACCAGTTCCATCGCCATTTGGATCACCACCTATGAATATGAATTGAAGGGGGATGTTCTTTTAACCAAATCAAATGACCTAGCACATTATGTACCTTGAACTATGAAACCTTTCACAACACGGTGAAAAATGGTGCCATTGTAATAGCCTTCCATGCACAGTTGGATAAAATTTCTGCAAGCCTTTGGACATTCTCGAGCCCAGAGTTCTATATCGACATCACCTACAGAGGTTTTCAACAGCACCTAAGAGTTTAAAATGGATTAATCGTTGATAGCATAATTTCCAAATGGCTTCTACTTGTGAAAACTTGCCTTTCCTGAAGTAGGGGGTTCTTGAATGTAAATGTTACTCATTTTTGTTAATGTAAATTATAAATTTAAAAAGAAAATAAACTCCTATGAAGTTAGAGGCTTGACGTTTAAAATATATAAAAATTGAAAACCGATTTGGCAGGAACCGCGTTCGGTGGTTGTATTCAATTAAGGTGAAATCACAATGCCAGCGTAATCAATGGTACACATTAAGTGTGGTACACATTATCAAACTAATTAATTAAGGTGGAATCACAATGACAGCGTAATCCATGGTACACATTAAGTGTGGTACACATTATCAAACCTGAGTTACACTAGTATTGGATATCAAATTTGCTATCTGTTGGCCGTCAGACAACAAAATTCCAATAGTCCTACCCCGACACAACACGGGCAAGCAAGTTGCAATACATACATTTTGCAATACATATATTTATTCACTAACACATACCAAGCAACTTGCTCATTAACTTGCATGGAATTTTTGAAGCCAGTAGTGAAACAAGTTGAGACGCAAGTTGGGAGACAAGCAAGTGGGAAGCAATTAAGTGCCTTTCACATGAGCTGCGAATAGCGAACTGCCAATTGCGAATGGTCGTGAATTTTGACATTTCTTTCACATGACTGGTCGTCAACAGGCGCAAATTGTCATACAAAATAAACAAGGATAATAGGTGCTAAAAAGAATTGAGGTTAAAGTCGAGCGAATTTTTCATTCGCAGATTTGTGGAATGCGTCCTGATGTTGTGGTTTGCGAATAAGTGTTTGACAATTCGCAGAAGATATCTCGTTGGTCGTGTAGAAAATATAAAAATGCTAAATTTAACATTTAAAACTAATTTTAGGCCGTGATTTCTTTTAAAAAATTTAGGTAGGATCGTTTATTCAGTTTATCGAAAAGTAAAAACAAGAATTTGATGATATTTGAACTTGGAATTGCCTAAACAAATTTATTCGCATCGGCTCATGTGAAAGGCACTTTAGAAGGCAAGTGGAATGCAAATTGCGTATTTGACGGATAGTGTATGTAGCCAACTTGCTTGCCAGCACCCATGTGGCCTCGGGGTTAGTATTTTTTTTTAATTTGTGCCTATTCCCGCTTACCCCGACGCCACACGGGCAAGTACTGGCAAGCAAGTTGCAATACCTACACTTTTGTTCACTAGCACATACAAACCCAAGCAACTTGCTCATCAACTGGCATGGAATTTTCGAAGCCAGTAGCGAAGCAAGTTGAGAAGCAAGTTGGGAGACAAGCAAGTGGAATGCAAGTGGGAAGCAAATGGAAGGCAAGTGGAATGCAAATCAAGTATTTGACAGGCAGTGTATGTAACCAAATTGCGCGTGTGGCTTTTGGGTTATGAACGGTGGTAATTTTCTCTTTTACATCACACAAATTAGATTTTTCTATTTTGTTTGTACAATTGTGGCTCCAGCCTAGGTTCAAATTTTAAACTCGGTTCAACTCCAATGAAGTGTTGTACAATCGAAGTTTAGGACTTAACTCACCACTGAACCAAGCAAATTTGAACTCGACGTACAGGCGTCGTGGAATTATACAGAAAAACAACAATATTTTCTAATCTTGTTTTATCTTATTAAAAAAAAAAGGTTAATTAATACTGGCAGCCGAATTTATAAGATTTTCTTAGATGCCATTTAAAGCCCTATTCTCCCCATCATCACTGATACCTCACTAGTCACAAGTAGTGGTGAATCTCATTTTGTGACTTTTTCGTATTCTCCCCCTAAAATCACAACTTGTGGAAGTCACAAAATCATCGAAACTATGATCTCCTCCAGAGCAGGTCACAACTCACAATTTAATTTGGTTTTTACAAATCATTGAATTATATTCTTCCATAGCGGACATTATGTTCTCTGCGAAACAGGACAAAATGTATATGTTTATTTATTTCTTAAGCAAAAGATTAGGACAAATGCGCAATATTCTTTTTCTTTGCATTTATGAAAACGATAAACTGAATACACCTCACCTCATGAAAATAAAACCATGTGGGTTAGTGAGAAAGCAGTGCTATATACCCATCTCTTTTTTCCTTATGGTTCACCTCATGAAACATATAAGGCCTGTCCCTTTTCCTATCACTGATGACTTCTGCTGACAAAACGCTGACATCATTCACAATGGTAAATAGCCGTCTGCCGGTCAGAGTGAAAACTTGTATCTGGGTTATTGAAATTAACCTCGATAGAAACCTGGATCCCATGTTGTTTTTGTAATACGTGTAAAAAGATAACCTCGACCTAAGCCCGGAGATAATAAAACGCAGCTAATATAGGTTCAACGATGGTTCAAGGTTCAAGGATGTTATAGTTAGTAGCCATTTTAATGCCTGAACCATCGCCAAAGTCGGTGAGTTAAAATTGCTGAACCATGGATTAAATATTTGTACAACTGGCCGTTAGGCCTGGGGCCCACTGGGCAACCTAGTTGCCAGCAACTTTAAATGGCTCAGAGTTGCCGGCAACTTCGAGCAACTAAAATTGCTTGCTATCGCCCACTAGGCAACATTTTGGAATTTGACTTTTGTGTTCTTGTGTTTTTTTTTTTGTTAACTTTTGCCACTATTTTGTTTTGTGTCTGATCCCCAATTTTTGATGGCGATACAATATAAATGAAAGCAAAATTATGAAAATTTGCAAGAAATTTCACGTTATCAAAGACAGCTATAGTATAAAGGTTCTCCCAAACCAACGCGAATCGCTCCGCATTCGCAGCGAATCATTCACAATAGTACAAAATATGACAAATACACAACGCTAAACAACAACAAAAATTCGTCGTCGCTCCGCATTCGCGTTGGTTTGGGAGAACCTTAAAGCCTTAACTACATTGGCCACTTTTTGCAAAATTACAAAAGTAAAAATATTTTTTTTCTCGCTAGAGCAGTTTTTTTGTGAAAAAGAAAATACAAATTTGTTTCTAAACCTAAATTTAAGCTTTCTGTACCAGTTTTATAAGTTTCCCAGTGAGAAACACTATCCCAAAATGAGTTTGAAAATATTCACTTTTGTACTTTTTCACTTTTTGGCTTATGTAGTTAGGGCTTAAGAGTGGGATCAAAAATAAATACATTAAAATGAGTCGAATCACGCAAAACTAGTGTCTAATCACCCTGAGGCCAAACAATAGAGTTGGGTGCATAGACTAACTGTTAAATCGCTCTCTCTTCTGAACTGGGGCCCATTTCCTCAAGAGTAAGTTCTTTCTGTGTACACAGAAATTTGTGTCATCAGTCAAATTACGTGTCTGTAATAAAAATTCTGAAAATTCAGATGAATTTTAGCTATATTCGCTTGTTTTTGTTAGAAAAAAAATTCATCTGAAAATTCAGATGACAGCTAAAAACAAGACCCACAAAGAATCTAAATATTCTACTCACCTGGAGTTGACCAGAGATTCAAACTGGATTTGCTTTCGCGTTTTTTTTTAAATAGTGAATTCGTAGAAAGAACTATCTACGAGTAGAAGCAGGTTTGAGAGCTCGAGTTGAAATAGGGTTGAATATACCACCCAGTAAGGCCTGGCGTCCACTGGGCAACTTAGTTGCCGGCAACATTTAGTTGCTCGAAGTTGCCGGCAACTCCGAGCAACTTAAGTTGCTCGCCATCGCCTACTAGGCAACTTCCGAGCAACTTTTTGGAATTTGACGTCTTGTTTTTGTGTATTTGTTGTGTTGACTTTTGACACTGACACCATTAAAACATTGATAAAAATGTAAATACCAAATAAAAACATTGAAGTTTATAGCTCATTTTTGATAAATCAGAATTAGAGGATTATAAAATTCAGAAATCTGAAGATCTATATGTAAGATTTTATCCCGTCATTGACAGATAAAGTTGCTGGCAACTACAAGCAACTTAAAGTTGCCGAGAAAAAGTTCCGCGAGCAACTTAAAGCTGCCGGCAACTAAGTTGCCTAGTGGGTGCTCTCCTATACAACCCAATGTACATTTGAATCGGAAGCAACAAAAAGTTGCTGGGGCGAGCAACTAAAAGTTGCATAGTAGGCGCCAGGCCTTAAAAATTTCTATCACAATTAGCTGTCAGAAACCATAGCAGAAAAAACCATGTTTGGGAAGCTTGGTTAAAATTTTAACGTTACTAAACGGGCATTTTGCAAGAAGATTCACGTTAGCAAACGCACCTATTTTAAATTTTTGATCTTTACTGTATATAAACAAACAAACGTCGCTTTGACATTTTTTCTTTAATTTTTTGCCTTCCTTTTATAGTTTCCATTTAAAAGTTTCTTATTTTATAAAGATCATAATTTTAATTAAATTATATCACGTTCCGTTGCTCAAGAAAACAAAGAGACGAACTTTTAATTTGGGTTTAATTTTATTTGACCAAAAATATCATCAAAATGGAAATGGAAGAGGAAACCTTCACCCTTGAATCAGACTCGGAACTACGATTTGAAATCGAGGAAAAGGATGCCAAGGTCTACGTGCAGGTAAGCTTCAAATGCTTTCATTTAGTTCCACCAAAAACTATTTATTGTTTATCAGTTAAAATCCGGCTTTGCCGAAATGTTTGGCACAGAACTAGTTAAAAAGAAGTCATATGAATTCATAACAGGAGCCAAAGTCGCCATATTTACTTATCAAGGTTGTACGATTGGAGTTCGTGGGAAAACAGACGTTCGTTACACTTCTAAGGAGACACCAATGGTTCAGTATCTTAATTGTCATGCAGCTCTGGAACAAATGCGAAGCATAGCAGAGGAAAAAGACTCTCGTGGCCCTATCGCAATGGTAGTAGGGCCAAATGATGTTGGTAAGAGTACGCTTTGTCGTATACTTCTTAACTATGCAGTTCGTCTGGGAAGACGGCCACTCTTCGCAGACATCGATGTTGGCCAGGGAGCTATCTCAATACCTGGAACAATTGCTACGGTTTTGATAGAAAGACCTGCAAGTATCGAAGATGGATTCTCTCAAACAGCACCTTTGGTTTTCCATTTTGGTCACAAGAGCCCAAATGATAATAAAACGTTGTACACGTCTATCATTTCGAAAATGGCTGAGGTGACTCTGGAATCCTTGTTGAATAAACGCAGTAAGTTTTTAATGCTTAAAACTGAAAGAAATACCTTTCTAGATTATGTGATTCTTTCAGCGAAACACTCCGGAATGGTGATTAACACATGTGGCTGGGTGAAAGGGGATGGCTATCGACATCTGCTACACACAGCTCAGGCTTTTGAAGTGGGTGCAATATTTGTACTCGATCAGGAGCGTCTCTATAACGAACTTCTACGGGATATTCCCTCCTTTGTAAAAGTCGTCTTGTTGCCAAAGAGCGGTGGCGTAGTGGAACGAGCCAGTTCACTTCGAATTGATGCTCGAGATCAGCGAATCAAAGAATATTTCTATGGCTTCAGAACACCTCTGTACCCTTTTTCATTTGAAGTCAAATGGAGCGATGTGAAAATCTTTAAGATCGGAGCACCTCCGTTGCCAGATTCATGTATGCCAATCGGAATGAAAGCGGAAGATAACCTGACAAAGTTAGTGGCTGTGCAACCGAGTCCTTCTCTTATGCATCACCTGCTATCCTTGAGCTTTGCAGAAGGGCCTGAAGATGACGTTATTTCAACCAATGTTGCTGGCTTCGTTTGTGTGTAAGTAGAGAACTTTTGTCTTCATTCTTTACATTTATTTTGTTTTCCTTTTCCTAGAACTGACGTTGACACAGAAAGACAGACTCTTACTATATTATCTCCACAACCCCGACCATTGCCGTATAGCTTGCTAATTTTATCAGAATTACAGTTTATGGACAGTCATTAATGAATTCTTTAACAATTTTCTACAGGGAAAAATAAAAACATTTTTTATATAATAAAATTCTCTTTCATAAAATTTATAAAAAAAATAAGAAAATTATTTATTTGGCAGATAAAATTTTACCTAAAACCAAACGGATATCCAACTTATGGAAACGATGTCGGCCAAGGAGGGTTCTTTAACAAGCCAAAATGAAATGAAAAGAAAAAATTTAAATGCATTTACTGACGGTTCGCCATACAAAACTGTGGTAACAGTTTATTTTCTAGGAACTACTTCATTTTTCTTGTCACTAATAGTGTAGTTCTTAATCTGTTTCCAAGTTGCAAGCGCAGTTTTGTAGGGCGAACCGTTTGTAATGCATTTAAATTTTGTCTTCTCCTTAAATTTTGGCTTGTAAAAGAACTCTCCTTGCCTGACATCGATTCCATAATCCGGATATTGGTTTTGTTTTATCTGTGCACTTTTGCCAAATGTTTCAGTGATAACGGATCGAACGATATTCGGTTTTATAATCGGATTCAGCTTGGGTTTCCTTCCAGAGGGTCGGCTTTTTGCTGTGATATTTAACATTTTTCTGTACTTGCTGATAGTACTAATGGAACATTTCCTCTTTATGGAAATTTCTGGGTGTGCATTATGTCTCTGCACTAGTTTTTATGAAATCGGGCTGATTTTTCAAATTACCATTTTATTGAATTGTAATACAATCACAAAATTTAGTAAGGTCGAAAAATAAAGAGTCACGGTAATGAAAATTTCCTACTTGCATACTCTCACAATTTTCTGATCTGTTTCATGTAACATTTATAAGAATTGTAAGCTTACAAACGTACAACAACAATGAAACAAAGAACTCACAAAATTGATCAAGTGCACTCACAACTCATTAAATAGATTTTTTGAAACGGCATTTCCAATAAGTCGAATTTTTCTTCGATAACGCGTTAAGCTTGAATAGACAAAAGACATATTGTTGAAAAAAATTTTAAAATGCCTTGCAGTAACATTTTGTCAAATATTTTCTAAATTAATATCTCATGCTCGATCAATTTTGCGGGTCACTGTATATATGGGGCATTCCATGCCAAATCACGGAGTGGCCCTATTCGATTTCACTCATTTTTACTCGCGAGTTGCGATATAGTTACTATAGGTTAAGTTTAGGATTAGTGCAAAAAAAAAAATCGAGATAATAATCAAACATGACATTACGATATGATAGACAGCACTAAAAAAGTGGGTGGCAAAATTCTGCCTGTCTGTCTGTTTGTATCTGGATCTGTTTAACCAATGATGCGATCTTCTTCAAATTTTGAACTTAAGGCTTTTTGGTGATTCTAAATCGGGGAAATTGAATTTTTTTAGCTCCATGAATAACGGTACTTGCCATACAACCGTTGAGGTTAAATTTATATATCTAAAAACGACTCACGATTTTGATAAAAAAAATTAGTGGATTATTGTAGGTATTGTTTACCTTTTAGTAAGAAAGTTACCAAATTCCGTTATTAACGGTAACTTTTTTTATGTTCGACTTTCTTATAAGCGGCTCAACCGATTTCAATCCAAATATTTATCCAAAAGCTCCTATTAAATGTTAATTGTATTGCATACCAAAATTTAGGAAAAAAGCTGAGTTTTAGATTTTTTTAAAAAGATTGAATATTTTTTTTGAAAATTTCAAAAATGGTTTGATCAATATTTTTGAAACTAGATCTATAAATATTTTTATTAATAAATACTCAAAAGTGGCATAGTGCCCTATTACACGACGACTTTAGAGTCATGACTTTTTTCGAAATTCAATGAGTGTGAAGGTGAGATCAGATGTTTTTTCTCGTTCACACTCATTCAATTTCGAAAAAAGTCATGACTCTAGAGTCGTCGTGTAATAAGGCACATACCAATTTTTTTTTGTTTAAATGTTACCAAATTTTTATACATAAAAAATTAGTTCAAGTTAAAAGTTCAAATGAGCTCAACTCCATTGCGAAAATGGAGTTGACCGAATTTAAAATTCAAGTTAAAAGTTACTTGAATTATAAATTCGGTTACTCCACTCAAACAGAAGAATTTTCTTGTTAAATTTTCTTCATATTCAATTATAAAAAATTAGTGTTTGTTATATTTGACGTCTATGATTTGACAAACGAGTAGAGTCGGGGATGCTTATAAAATTTAAATAATGATCTTTAAATTGTTTTTCGCGGTTTAATAGACAAACATTTTAACAAGAATTGATTTCAAAATATTTTGAACATGGACTGCTAGTCGGTACTCATTTTCATACAAAAGTTTTAATGGAAGCAGTATATTTTATTAGCGACAATTATAAACGCTTTTGGTGTAAATTGGGAAAAAAATAAATAAATTGTATTGTATTGTATTGGCACTTGGTCTGAACCACAGTACACATATTAAAGGTAATATCATTAGCGTTTTCATTTTTGTGCAGTTCTGCGCATATGGCAAAATTAGTGGAAAACGGTGGATCCCGTGACGTGATTGAAATTTGTTGTATGTTATGTGTGTGTTTCTTTGTTACTTGTTTAGAAAATAAGATTGTTTCGAGCTATTTAATAAGGGTATTCATGCAAAAGCGTAAAGTCGTCGTAAAGTTGTAAACTTTGTAAATCTGTCAAATCCAAACAAATTGTGACAGAATTACGAAGTTTAAAACTTTACAAACGTTTACTATGCCTTTACGCTATCTACGCTAATAATTATTGTATTACTTTTACAATAAAATAATTGGTTTCTAGTGTTATTTAAAATATTTGTTCGTGTTGTTTTGTTTGTTGTTGTTGTAATACGGCGGACAAATCAAGATAATGGCCATCTTGAATTCCTTCTATGGTGTGTTCTTGATCTAATTATAGTTAACTTTTGTTGTTATGTCATCAATAGTTGTTGATGTGTCATTGTTAGGTTTGGTTAGGATTGTTAAGCTACGAGCAGACGATTTGCAAAAGTCGCAAATATTTGCAAGTGTGACGTCATTTTTACGTCACCATTTGCGGTCTTTGGTCGCAAATCGTCTGAACACAACTTTGGGACAGCCTGCAAATGCTCGCAAATCATTTGCGTATGATTTGCGAGGCCCAAGTCGCAAATACATTTGTTACATTTTGGCAAATCATGTGAACACTCACAAAAATAATTTGTGACAATTTGCGAGTATTTGCGACCGTCACAACCATTTGCGAAAACACGAAAATGGAACACTGCAAATGCGGACATTTGCGATGAATTTTGTTGTTGTACTTGAAGTAATTGGCTGTGGTTTTTAGTATGTATGTAGGTACCTTCATTATTTTTATTATTATTTTCTATTATTTAAATTAGATTTTTTTCGTTTTTTTATGAAAATAAGCTTTACGTAGTTAAAAAAAATTAAACTGACCTACAGCCCATAAAACATCACCAAAATATACATATAAGATACATACCCTTATGTGTTTGTATGTTCATATGTTTACCTATATAGTATTTTGAGACTAGCTATGACAAAACTCAACAAATAAACAAATTTGTCAATAGAGAAATGTCAGGCTCGCAAATCTGCAAATGAGTAAGAATATGATATCTACAAATGTCGCCGCAAATCGTGTGAACACCTCGCAAATATGCTTCAAAATTTGCGATCTTATTTGCGAGCATGTCATTTGCGAGTACCTTGATCGCAAATGTATTTAAAAACTTTGGGACAACCTTCGCAAATCGTCTGAACATGTGTATTTGCAGGTTTGCGAGCACTGTCAAACGTAAGGCATTTGCGGTGTATTTGCGAGTTTTTTTGTGACGTCAGTGCTCGCAAAGATTTGCGACTATTGCAAATCGTCTGCTCGTAGCTTTACAATTCTATTTAGGAACGAAACGTTGTTAGATATTGTTAATGTGTCAAATAAATTAATGAAAAATATTTTATTTGCATTATTATTGGATAAAATCGTATATTTTGCAGTACAAAAATTTCCTTTACTTATAATTGGCACAAATATCATTTTAATTATTAAGAGTATTCATGCAACTTCGTAAAACCATAGATAAGTTTACAAATTGGATAAATTTATCTTTTGGTAAATGAACTGTCAAATTTTGTATGGGAAATGATTTACACAATTTGGTTAAACTTATCAAAGGATTTTGTTGCGTAAAATTAACCAAACTGGTTAAACTTAAACGTCATTGGGACTCTTAGGCTAGTCGCTCACATGCAACTGCTACCACAACAAAATAGTTTAGTCACAAGTTGACTACTGAGCACGCACATGAGCAATGTGCGTGAGCACCGACAATGTTTATTCAGTTTTTCTATCTCATACATTCAAAGAAAAATATTATCGCCTTCGTCCTATTCTTTTGCTCAATTTTGCAACCAAACAGTTTCGAAACTGAAAATTGCATGTGCGCGACTAGCCTTACTCTGATTGAGTTACTTAGCATTTTATCAAATGTTTGAAAAAGGTCGTTCATGTAAACGTTGCGTAAACTTATCATTTTACACAATTTGTAAACTTACGACGTTGGATGAATACCCTTATTGTTTTTTCTGTTTTGTAAACAAATCGCTGCCATATGTATATGTACTTTGCAGATCAACACTTTCAACTCATGTCCTGGACATAACTGTCCAAACAGAATGGTGTGGCTGTAGCTGTGGCTCGTAGCACTGTCAAAGTAGAAAGATACAAAAATACTATACAGCGCTACAATTTAAAACTTACTGTTAATAGACATTTTTCTTTTTTAATTCAGAATAAAGCTCTGAACAGAGTCCGAGCATGTAGAGCATGTTCTGAACATCCTCTGGTCTGAACCAAGCGTACACTGAGTGCTCTTAATTATTTTGGAATTTCCTGAATAGAACACTAGCTGTCAAATGCTTGTGTTCAGCATTAAATCTGTCTGCTCAGTTATTTTATTCTTAGCTCATAGACCGTGCTCTGAACAAACTCAGAACACACTTAGAACGAAAAAAGAAACACGAATTTTTAGGTCTGAACGCTCAGAGCTTAAAAAGAAACACAATTTTTTGTTTGGCAGTTCGAGCTCTACTCTGAACTAAAAAAGAAAAACGCCTTATGCTTGAAATGTATGGTGTAGCTGAAGTTAAATAAAATTCAACTCTTGCTACAACCTACCGTTACAAGCATTCTGTTCAAGGGGTAAAGCTGTATTTAGACCTTCGTAGGCGGAACAACGAAGTGTACACGAACAACCATGGTATAAAAATACAAGGTATGTTGTATATGAGATGAAGGGTCGCCATATTTGTTCTCATGTGATGTAATAGCGCGTGTCTTACCTACATAACTTAAAATTTTTTAATTATTTATCGTTTTACTATAAATTTTAACAACATAACACATAACTTAAACATACTGCCTCTTGCGAGGAACTGACAAATCCTCCAAGAGTATACTTGTCATGAATAAGTGCTTCTCATCTAGCCGTTCGGACTCGGCAAAAAATTGTAGGTCCCCTCCATTCCTGCCAAAAATACGCACACAGGAATGGTTGAGAGTTGTAAGTCACTAGGCCTTGGTTCTTTACGAGCTGTTGTGCCACAAAATTTATTTATTTATAACTTGATAATTTATTGTTTTAATTTATTGTTTTACTTTGAATTCTATTAAAATGCCTCTACACTATCTCACAAACTATTAACACATGTCAGAATAAAGTGGGAAAGAATTTCATACGACTGCCAAATTTGTGTGCTGAAAACAATTTTCATATTTTGCTTCCACACTTGTATCCAAACAAATTAGTTTAACGCACCATAACCTCAAACCCCCAAGGGGGATAGAAAGTGTGAAGGTTTTAAAACCGTTCCTAACTAACCTAATTATTTTCTTATATTAACATATGTCAAATCTTGTCGGATGTGCTGTCAAGTTGTGTGTCATGAAATTTGATTATTTGCTTTCACACTATTATACATGATTTTCTTCACACTTTTTTGACATGTGTTAATATTCAATGGGATAGTGTGGAGTAGCTATTAATAAACTGGCCAGTTTATATTTCTTGAGCGCTCAGTATTTTTCCTCAATTTTTTGACAGAGCAGGAGAATAAAATATAAACAGTATTCCTCACATAAAAGCCAAAACAACTCTCGTTTTCTTTTCTTCTTATGTAATTTACTGCGACAAATAATTATTGAGCAAGCGAATCCAAAAAATTTCAGTCTCAGTTTTTGAGGAGAAAAGTGAGGAATTTTTGAGAGGAATCCTGTTTATATTTCTGAGCGCTCTGAGTCCTCTGAGATCTCAGAAATATAAACTGGCTAAATAACTTCAAAACAAAAATAATTTGTTTTTGGTTTTTGTTCCATCTGGCAAAAAATTTAGATCATTCACTCGCAATGACGTCACGAATCGTCTCATTGAGCGCATTCGGCAACATAGCTTTAGCGATCCGGATTTGTTTGCGTTGTTGTAATACCTTGTTAAAAAACAGCTGATGCAAAAACAACTCAACGTATCTGAAATTTTTTTGGATAATGGATACCCTATCGCTTGACCAGCCAAACGTGACCATTGAACTTTAACTGCCTGACCAGAATAGAGTGCTGCAACTGGAGCTGCAGTCGCAACTGGAATAGCTGTCAAAAAATGATGTACGTGCTTTTTATACTCACCCACAATGTGCTGTAGAGCTTTCTGATATTTTGGGCATTTGAAGTCAGCTTTGCGAGTTTGATTCAACACAGAAAATAAAATAAAACAATAATAAAAGTGGATAATGATGAAATGGAAGCTAAAATTACTTTACGTCTTTATCAGAGATTAAAAAGAGTTTGAAATACTCTTCAAACCCCATGTAAACACTTGGTTGCGGTCACAATTTTGAAACGTCAAAAAAGCTGCATGCAAAAGTTAAAAGTTGACCAACTTGTCCAGCTGCGTATGCAGCTCCGTCTGCAGCTGTGTCGCATACCTTGTTATTATTATACCATGATGAACAACGAAGAAATTCAAAGTTGTTACGAATTTTTGTATGAACTTTGCTCATTGTTCGTTGTTTGTGGAACAACGTTCACCGAATAAAGAACGAAGGTATATAAATCCAGCCCAAGAAAAAAAGAACACAGACAAAGAAAAAACACATCATACCTGAGTGACACCTGTGTTGGGTACCAAATCTGCCTGAAAAGTATCATTACACCAGTTCACTCAGGTATGATAGTGTGTACCTACCACACTTTTAGTATCATCTATCTGTTTCATTATCTTTCTCTTTCGCAGTCAAATCATGCAAAGCAAATATGCGCCGTGTAAAAGTGCCCAAAAGAATGAAAAAACGAATGGTGTAATCAGACTCTTTCTGGTTCAACACTTCAACTTTGACAGACAATCAGACGGTCACACGTAATCTTTATGGCCTTTCAGTTATTTCTTTACTTTAATTTAATAACAAAAATAGTGAATGTGAAAGTGGTCAGATCCAGATCATTAGTGAAAAGTAAAATAGTTAATGGATACTATTAGCTAAAAAAGTGAATAAAATTTTTATTTTTGCATAAAAAGATAAATTTAATTATTTCCTTTTCCATATAATCGCACTATTCGAATTGAGGCATGTATTTTTTAATATTTATGTACAAAAAACATTCGTATTTACATAGGTACATAAATAATACATTGCCTAAATGTGTACCTATGCATAAGTATATGAACTGCAAATTATCGATGAATTTTACTATTTTTCTAAAGCGTACTTATTTTAACATAATGTTGCTAGGTATGACCAAATATTAATCTATACAAAAATTATCTCTAGCTATTTGCGGATAAAAAACGAAAAATGTCAATGCCAATGAATAACGTCGGACAGGGCGGTTACGTTCCACCGGGATTTGGTGCCGGGTATCCACCACCACAGGGCAGTGCCCCACCAGATCATCAAAATATGGGAAGCAATTTTGTGAGTAATATACAAGTATTTATCAACCAACGCTATTTTGTTTTAAGCTAAAAGAAAAATGATGACTTTGAAGAAGGGAGAAGTAATTTCAAGGAATTTGTACTTATGTAGGTAAACACAAACAGACAACCCAGCCAAACTTGTAGGTACAATGTACATACACAAAATATCTTCTCGTGTCTCGTCTTCCATAGTTATGAAATGATAAAAATAATATTGGCGTCATCGATTTCTGAACATTTTGTCTTTAGATAAGAATAATATTTTTTGCTTGGACCATTAAGTTGCAAAGATGCTTGGTAGGTGAAATGAAATGAAAAAATGAAATTAATTCGAATTGAATTCACAGGCTTAGCATTTTTGATCCAGACATTAAAGAAAATTTATATATTAACCTAGTCAACCAAGAAAAAATAAATGCAATAAATCTCTCTCTCTCTCTGGGTTATGATGTATTTTATGTGGGAGGGGTGAACCCCAGGTATAACATACCTACTCAGAGTAGAGAGGTTAAAGGTTCCCTTTTGAAGTTTGCTTTGAATATTTTGAAAACCAAGCGTATTAGCGGAAAAGTGTTTCTACAAACTGAAATAAAAATGATAGATACGGAAAGTAGCCATTAAAACATTTAAAAACAATGTTAAGTGTTACCTACATAATTAATTTTTTGCTGACCCAGAAATAAAGGAGAGTAGTTTATTAATGGTCATTTCAGTGATGTCATGAGTTGGGGTTAAAGGAAGGTGGTTGGGTCTGAAATATCCTTTTAAATTATTTCCAGTGTTTATTCTTATATGAGAAAGACTGTTCTTCAAAGGTAAGATTTAGGTACGCTTGGATTTTTTCAAGTTATAAAGTACTTCTTTGTGAAATAATTTAAGGACATGGTCTGGAAAAGATGGCAGGGTGCATTTCCCGTCCACTTTATGCGGGGTGATAAATTCCAAAATCATTGACCGTAAATAGTTATTTTAAAGCAACGGAAAAACTAACAGTACTGTGCTAAAGCTGTTTTAAAACCTTAAAATGTATTCTTTCATTTTATAGCCAAATAAGGTAAACAGTTTTTTAAAACCCCGTTTGTAAGCTCAATATTTATATTATTTTTAACTTTATAAAGGGTAAACATTTTGCTTTCAAAATGCTGCTTCTAAAATTCAGCTTTAAAAAATTCTGTTGTCAAAATTCTGCTTTTTAAAATTCTGTTTTGAAAAAATTCTGCCGCTTTTTATTATTGGCAGAATTTTAGGAAAAATTTCTTTTATTTGCTGAAAAAGTGGTGTAGCTATTCTTTTATATTCTCCTATCTTCTATTTTTACATTAATTTGTCAAAATCTACATATTCATTCATATAAGATACCATGGTAAATTCTTAAATATTTTTGTTTATTTTCGTTAATAATACAAGTTATTTGATAAAAAATGGGAATAGGCAGAATTCTAAATATGTTATATGACAGAATTTTGAATAGCAGAATTTTTGAATGCAGAATTTTAAGAGAGATACAGAATTTTGAAAAACTGATTTTTTTTTGAAAAAAACTGAATTTTGAAACTAAAATTTTGACCCGCTGCTCTTTATATAGTATTCAATTAAATTTTCTTTTATTATTTAATATTATATATATATATATATATATATGTAAACATATTGCATCACTGCCAAAAACAATTGTTAGAATACTTTTTTGTTAATGTACTTTTTTGGTGAAATTTACTATCACTGTTGAGAGCAAACACCCAGTCTTTATATAAAGTGGACAAACTTTAAGTCGGACAGTAATTACCAGCAGAAATGGAACATGCATTTTGTCGTGTTGCCGAACATTTACATTAACGAACTCGACTATAATCATATACTATTTTGATGGCCAGATAAAACTAAGACTTAATTAATATTTCTTGTAAAAAAATTCAAATTTGCCTCGTAAAAAAACCTTAATATTTCAATGATCATTGGTAAGATAGCTCAATCAATAGGTAATTCGAAAATTTGGGAAGGTAAGCGTTGTCTTGTTAAGTATTCAGACACATTCACGTTCAAACGAAAACAGGTATTGCAGCACCTTAGAATGCATTCAGACAATGAATCTTGTTGTCCACTCAGATTCATTTATAAAAAGCGAAACAATATGAGTGTTGATTCGAAATAAATGTGAATGTGTCTGAATACTGTGTAAGGCGGTGAATTTTGTAAGTGGCTCGTAAAACGAGCTACCTAATGCAGCTCCCTACTTTCTAATCTTCAACTTTTAAACACTCATAACTTCTTAAATTTGTTTTAGAATTTTAAATACATATAAATATGACTTTTTTATATTCTTAATATCTATGGACTAAAAAACAATTATCATTCTACCACTTCCTATTCAGGATTTAGTTTTTCGACCATTCTTCAGTTTTAACCCATTTTGGCCTACTTACATATGTTTTACTTATTTTATTTCAGGGATTCAAGCCTGCTGGTGCACCTGGTGGTTATGCTCCAGTTGCTCAATATGGTCAAGACCCTCCACCATATTTGGGAAACCAACCTCCTTATATTGGAAACCAGCCGCCTTATGGTGGTGCCGCCCCACCATTTAACGGTCAGCAACCTCATCCGCAAGGGTTTGGACAACAGGCTGCATATGGTGGACACCAACCAGGATATGGTGGCTATGGACCTCAACCTATAGTTAACCAACCAACCGGACCGATGCCACCACCAGGAGCAGTTGGACCTGGTAAGTTTTGTTTTCAATGCATAAGTCGAAAATGGGTACTTTTTAAATAATTTACCATAATAATGTACAACGCCCCCTTCTTGATACAATTTTTGATAATTAAAGCCTAGTACATACTTGTAAATCATGTCGTGAATCCATACAAAATTTGCAATTTTATTCACCCGTGAACGTGCTTGGGAATCTGTGTGGAGAGTTTTCGTTCACGAGCAATTCCCGTGCAAAATGTACTGGTTTCGGTACGAATCCAAAACTTGCCTTGTAATAGTACCTAAATATGTATAACGCAAGCTAACATAAGCGAGCAGTAATCGCCAATGATGTGTAACATAAACATCTATCTAACCTTTCTAAGAACTAAAATTATTTTTTAAGAGAAATGGATTGGTGAAAATTCGATAAAAGCGTACTGTTCTTCCTGCTAAATTTACAACTGTTAAAATACAGTCATTGTTTTGAAAGGAGAGGTTAGAATAGTAGCCGTTAGTACAGGTAAAATAGTACAGAAAAGCATTCGAATAAAAAAAAATAGTACTACCATGAAACTTGGTGAACATTTTTCAATGGCTATGACAATGAAGAACCAAAAGAGTCTATAAAAATATTCCACATGGAAGGGTGTTTTTTTTTTAGGAGGAGAGGGGAGAAGTTGAGGTGTATCAAACAGAAAAACCTATCTTGGTACAGCCTAGGCATATGACATATGTTTTTAAAGTAGTTTTTTCGGCCTTATCATGAATTCCATCGAAATCGAAAACTATTACGAATCCCGAAAAAAGCTATCACCGTTCGTAGTCGCAATTTGTATGAGATTTTTTACTACGATTGATTCTGTGATAGTTTTTTTTCGGGATTCGTAACAACTTTTCGATTACGATGGAATTCATGATAGGGCTGTTTAATGCTGAATCAAATGACACACAAACCAAATCGATGCGGCCTCCGTGAAAAAAGTTATTAGCATTTTTTTGTATATATTTTCAGTAAAAAAGTTAAATATTACCGAAACCCAATTGAAAATAATGGTCCATTGATGAAACTTGGCATCAAGGGTTCATTTGTCATAAGATACAATAATCAGAAGAATTCATAAAAATATCGGTTGTGTAAAGTTGTTTTTTGGGGGGTGGGGTTATAGTGGGATTATTACCATAAAACCTATAACAAAAATGCTACCATCATGAAACTTGGTAAAAATGCTTTATGAACTAACAGAAGAAGAAGAATCGAAAGGGTCTTTTAAACTTTTTCACATGGAAGGTTGTTTTTTTTTGAAGAAATTAGGAAGTGTGGTTTTATTTTTCAAAATTCTTTGAAAAGGATGGTACCCTCAAGGAACTTGGTAAAAATGTTTCATTGACAATGAGAATGAAGAATAAAAGGAATTTTCAAAAATATCAAGGGTATTAAAAATGTTTTTTTTTTCGTGTTTGGGTGATTATTTGTTTCTTGAAACAATACATATTTGTTTTTGAAAAAAAGTATTATACTTTCCTTCACCCATAAAAAACACCCGTTTACTAAAAATATTTTTATAGACTCTTTTGATTCTTTATTCTGGTAGTTCAGAACCTATTTCTACCAAGTTTCATGAAGATACCATTTTTGTCACAGATTTTATGAAAATAATTCTTCCACTACCCTTACCCAAACAAAAAACATCTGTTCTGTTGATTATTACTTTTTATGACAAATGAACCGTTGATGCCAAGTCAACATATACATATATTAATTTACAATAGGAAAAGCTTAGACAGCTGATTTCGAAATGGGAAATTAACCGAATTCTATGAAGACATTTTTTCGTGATTCGTATCGTTACTATTCATACGGGTTCTTTTTATGATGGATTCTCGGATGGTTTTAACTTATCATTATGTATACATAAACACTATAGATATGTACATACGATGATAATGATATTCACAATAAAGATAAACTATAAGAAGACTTACATATAAAATGGCTTATGAAAATAAACTAAAATTGAAGACTGACACGAAACTTAACTTGGTTTTTCTCCTAAATTTTACTTTTAATTTGAATGATGCTCTCTCATTTGTTCTAACACTCAATGTTGACGGTCCTATTAATAGAACTCTAGATATAGCCATTTTATTACGAACCATCACCCCTTTTTTGGAGATTTGAAACAAAAAAAATCAACAAAGTAAAGTCTCCAAAAAGAGTCCGATAAGGTTTGATTAAAAATCTTAAATCATGGCTCCTTTTGATCGTATCATCAGACAGATCAACATTTCCTATTTTTTAAAAGATAGGAAGCCAAACGGGTCTTAACCTCCCACCCCTCTTAAAGGCTGAAAAAGAAACCTACTGGGCATTCTTATTTAATATCACGATACATGCACCTTTAAACCCTCATACCCTTATTTTGGTTTTGCATCCACTCCCAAAATTTTCTTTCGGATCTTGTACTATTACAAAATATATTTAAGGCAATATTACACTATGGCAAATTTTCCTTATAAATATGGCCCAAAACAGTCATATAAGTGTGATCGACATATTTATATGACAAAATATATATGACCATGATTTTGAGACATATAAATGACACAGTGTTATATCGGAACAAAGGCATTGTCATATTCATTTGGAAGTTTTGTGCCATATAGTCTTATAAAAATCGATTGATTTTATGTGTTCATATGTTTGTCATATAATTTTTTTTCTTTTGGATAATTAAATAGAATTCTTCATTGATTTTATCCTAATTATAATAGGTTTTTATTGAGGACCTGGGTGTATTTTTTGTTGTTGCATTTATGCACTAAAAAAAGTGAAGGTATGCAATTTGTTAACCATTTTTGCTACCATAGTCGTATTAAATGACAAAAAATAGGTAAAATAAGGTAGAAATAATTGCATTTTGTCCCTCGGGTTAAATGCAGCATTAGTGGGCGCTAACCGATAAACTTTTTAAAAAATAATAATTTCATCGTCTACTGCAATAACGGTATGGATCCGCTTTCACGTCTTTCGCCCTCATTTTAATTTCAATCGAATCAAACCCATTCAATTGCAATACATTTTAGTGCAGTGGTTTCCTGTAACATTCTCTTGAAAAAAATTACATTTAAAAAAATACGCGAATTTAATTGCGGTATCCCGCTGTTTGATTATAGTCAAGAGCTATCGATTATGATGTAATTCGAGAGGTACATATCGATACCTTCCCGTAAAAATGTATTAACCGACATTTTAAAAATTTAAAATTAAATTTCTTAAAAGATTCTTTTTTTAATTATTAATTTGTGTATTTTGTAGTAGTAAACAGATTTTTAGAGAGATTTTGAGTTGAAAATTACTTTCCATTTTTTTCTATTTCCCTAGATGCACACATAAAAAACAAATCCAGAGGTTTATTACGATGCCTCTAAGATTTTTGAAATGTCGCTTAATACATTCTTACGGGAAGGTATCGATATTTATTACATAATTTTTACGAGTACGAGAAATTCTATTGTAGTTGTATACATCACGAAGGACTCAAATTATTTAATCGTTAAAACAGTCAAATTGAAAATGAAACTAACTTAAATATATAAAATGAAAATGAAATGAAATGAGCATTGGGATGTGTAGAACACATTCTATCACACTTGTGAGTTTCAAGTAATGGTGAAACTGATATGTTTTGATGCAAGTGTAGAAACAAAATATGAAAATAATTTTAACACCAAAAATTTCTTGTAATTCTATCCCATAATTTTGATATGTCTTAATACTGTGTAAGATAGTGTGGATGTAAATATTTATTGCATAGATTTTTCCGAGAAAAATAAAAGTCTAATAAAAAATATTTTTTGTTTCAAAGTTATATAACCAGTTAAGCTAAATTTTACACGCAAACAATGATAAACAAATAATGTAATTATTGTTAGTTTGTTACATACTAAACTAAAAGTTATTTTTGTTCGTATGTAAATATTTGGTAAGCTTCACTTGAACATAACTGAAAACTGGATGAGAAAACATTTCCTTTTTTTATGTTTCAAGTCACCAGCCTCATAGCTTCTGTCTGTTTGTTTGTTCGCTACAATTGATTTTAAAAAAAGAAAACCTACCGATGAGCTTGACTTGAAATTCGACTAAAAAGCAAATAATAACACAACTCTAGAAAAACAAAAAAAAAAAATATGAAAAAAATATTCAAATTCCCCTTCAAGTTTGATTTGATTTTGTAGTGTTGGCAGTTGTCATGTACACTTAATTTTATTTATATTTTTACTCAAAGAGAATGGAAAAGAAATGGAAAGGAAATGGTACTTCCATGAGGTACCATCAGAGTGCACTCGAGTTATTCGATACGATCTCTTTTTTTAAGTTCAAAAGACGTATACAAAATGTCATTGATAAAGTTTGACTACGAGTATGTTATACTAAATAATTATTTTTAATAGTGTTTTGATAGGATGCATTAAAGTGCTTATCCTCCCATTTTGGTTATACATCCACTCCCGAAATTCAGGGATGGTGTTGATACAAACTAAAAACGGTTTTAACAATTGACTAAAATTTGATAGGAACAAAAAAAAAATAGAATATGTGAACAATAATTAGAATTTAAAAGCAAATCAGTTTGTGTTTTTTTCGAAATTTTAAGTTTGAAAATAGGTTTGTTCGTTGAAGTTTACCCAGGGTTGACCCAGGTTTCTTGACATCCCCAAGAATTTTCAAAAAAAAAACTTCGTTTTTCGGTTCTTAAATAACACCAAACGGCTCTCAATTGTGTTGGTGATATAAGCAAGACACAAAATTTTATTTAAAAATGAAAAAAGAAACCACAGTTTTCATTTTCTATTTCTATTTTATATTATTTAAGTAAATTTCTGTATTCTTTGAATTTCCATTTCATAAACAAAAGAATTACCTGCAGCACTTGAGTCCACAACAAAAAATGCTTCAGAGCTCCTGCCACTTTGAACATTTTATTCTTAACCTCAACTCGCCCCAGCAAAGAACCTAGTTCTACTTCAGGGCGACCCCAGGTTTCAAAAAACACGGAATTGGCTCGTCAGGGTAAGTTCAGATTTTTCAAAAAACGCTTTGGGGCGACCCCAAGGGGACTTTACGGCTCAACAAACAAACCTAACCTAACTTCTTGAAAAATTATTCATTATTCAATCAAAAAGGACAATAGGTACTTGAAATACAGAGGACGTGAAAAAACTTGAAAAATGCTAACATTGCTAGAGAGAAATAAATACGATATGGAAATTTGAGGAGAGTACTAAAATATAGCGAAAAAAATCTTGTTAGAGGGAAATTCGATTTAGAGGGAGTAGACTTCATTTTGCTTTTGTATTTTTCTCAAGATTAAAAAAACATAGAGTTATCCGGTTTTTGCACCGGATACTTCAATTATAATTTGTAACTAGTTAGACTTTTCGTATTAGTGTTCCTCCAAATCTTAAGCATAATAGACAAAATAGGCGTATTCGCCCTCCCAGCGCCAGTGCTTCCCCCCATGTTGAACTTCTACTTTTTAAATTTTATTTCAATATCTATCTTTTGGTCGGAGAGAAAAAGTGTGCTTAAAAAATATTCAGCTTGTAATTTCGAAAAATTGTTTTCCGACTGTCTGTAGTTTGTGTCCCTAAGAATATAGAAAAAGGCAAAGTTTCCAAATATCAGTTTCAACGTGTGGTCACGTGATTAGTTCTTAAAAATGTTGCTGCTCTCTTTCTTAGGACAAGCTTCACTATTAGGTTTTTATAATTTAATAATTTTGATTGAGACCAAATGATCAAACCACAAAATGCTACTTAATTCTGCCTCTTTTGAGATCTGGATATAATGTATATAATGTATATAATGTGAAAGGCGAATAGGTCGCGTTAAAAGGTCAACTAGTTACATTATTGGTAGCAATAGATTTTTTTAGATGAATTTTTAATTTTTTTTCAAGGTCACTTAATGTCACAGAAAAAATTGGGTAATTTGAACAAAAAAAGAGCAAGTTTGCCATTTGATGTCATTAAATAGTGATAGAAGATGAGCTAGTTTAAATAACTGGATAGACATAGGTTTTTTGTATAAATTTTTTCTTTGGACTTAAAAAAAATTTAAATATTAATAAAAATCTATCGATGACCAATTACTGAAACTTTTTGAACTTTTATCACGATCTAGCTGCCCATCACATGGTAGAAATTTTTTGTGATCCCAAACATCGTGTGTCATCTTAAAAACGCTTAATCATTGATTCAAAGTTTTCTCTGGCTGACCAATTTCTAAAACTAGTTGACTTTTACTGAACAATTACTGACCAATAAAATTTCATACTTTTTTGCGAATATCCCAAATTTGAGGAAGACATCTCTTCATTCTTCGATATATTCAATAGCTTATTTTAAAAACTAAAATATTTTGAGATTGCTAATGTATTTTTAGAATATCAACCATGGCAATCAAAAATCAAAGTTCATATTTTTAATTTGTATTCGTTGCGGAGGTCAATGCTCCTAAATGAATTTTTAATAAATAAAAATCGTTGCATTTAATTTTCATTGATAATTCATTATCATTGCATATTATCAACCACTTTCACTATCATTTACCTCATTAAATATGCATTTCTCATAGGCATAACGAACCCTAAGTCAATAATCTTCAACTATTCTAATCTTTCGGTAAACTGGAACAGTTTGTTTAAAATTTTGTCGCAAATATTTTCCTAATTAGAGATTAATTATATTATTAAGATTCCAACACTTATTTGTTCTTCTATCACACATGATAAGCATTAACTTAGCCTCTGACCTATCAAAGATAATGTCTTTCGATGAAGAACAATAATTCCATTCCTCAATTTGGGCTCGTTATTAAAAAGTTAAATTTAAATCTGCAGTGTTATACATTGATTCAGTCCAAGAGCACTACAAGGGTTGCGTTGATCATTTTGTAACTGACAATTGTTTATTGCCTAACATCCTCCCCCATTGCGGTTACACATAGTTGTCATAGATTCAATCGTATCGAATATCTACTGTGGTCTTCAAGCGCGCGGCTTCAAACTCAAAGTCATTTTCTCATTATTTGCGAAGATATCTGTCTTTGTCGCGCTTCTTATCATTCTTAATCGACAAAATGATACTTAAATTCTACATGCACTAGTGTGGTGGTTATATTTTAGTCGTATCTAACGTCTAATAATATTTTGATCACAGATCTTATAGCTTCATAAGTTGAGAATATTTTTTTGTTTTCAAATTCATTCGGCGTCTTTTTTTCGGTAGTTTTTCCCCAGTCGGTAAAATAATCTCAACGAGAGAACTTACAACTAGACTACTATCGCTGTAGTCGTTGGTTTGTACTGAGAATGAGTACAGTGATAGATTTTACTTCTACCAACGAACTTTATGATGATCCCCCAGAGGATTCGAGTAAAGTCAATGTCTTTCAAGTATTCTGGAGTCAATTGCGTGAGAAATATACAAATCTACGAAGAACAAAAATATCCTTCGTCACTCCATCGATAGTGGAAGCCAAGTCGTTGGGAAAGAAATTCCGTAGATCACTGCGAATGAACAAGTCTTCCAAGAAAAAAGGATACGAGACAATTTTATCAGATGAAGATAGAAGGTAATAACAATAACTAATAAGGAATAGAGTTCATAATAAAGTTTAAACGTCAGAGTCAATTAATTTAGATTCTACAAAGTCACTAAAAGCTATTGTAAGTGTCTTTCAATATGAATTTATTGTTTCTAAACTTTTAAATTAATTATTCTTCTTATCATATCGGCTTTCGAGATAAGTGAGGAGATAATCAGTAAACAAAAAAGATTTCCTTTCAAACTGAATAGTCTACTTGACAAATACGTAGGTAGCTTAATCTTGATAATGTCCAATGAAATTGTTTTCTTTGAATTTGTAAATAGGGTTAACTTGACCTCCCAATGACGATGCTCACTAATTCAATTTGATTCAATTGAGTTTATGTAGGTTGAGCTGACCTTAGCCGTAAGAAATTTGAAGAAGCGCTTGTAATAGTTTTTAGTCATAATGTAAGTGATACACAAAAACATCAAGATTAAGATGATGGCCAGGAAATACTATTTGTATTGTTGTTATTTTTGTTTGTCAAAAAAAGTGTAGTTAGTGGTTATTAGGGCTGTAAAAGTAACGACAAAATCAGTACCCGCATGTTTACGTTACTTTTGGGTCGAGTACTCGTTACTAAAATATCGTTACTCGTTACTCTCGTTACTTTCGTTACAAACGTATGCGGTATTAAAAATCGAAATCTTCAGAATTTATTTGATGTACCTTAACAATGCAATTTCAGGGCCACTTGAAAAGATATATTATTTGTTCCCAAAAATATAATTTTTTGTCCATCTATCAAGCCATTAACTGTCAAATTTTATTGAAGGATGGCTGCGATCTAAATGAATTAAGAAACCTCTGAAAAATCTAAAAATGTTTGCTCTGAAAAATCGAAATTTTTCAGAATTAATTTTATGTACCGGAGTAATGCGATTTTAGGGCCTTAGAGTGACATTTGGAACGAAATACTATTTTTGCCCTCAAATATAGTTTTTTGTCTTTTTGACAAGCCATAAATTGTCAAATTCCATTGAAGGATGGCTGCAATCTAAATAAATTAAAAAAAACCTTTGAAAAATCTAAATGTTTGCTCTGAAAATCGAAATTTTTCAGAATTAATTTTGTGTTCCGGAACAATGTGGTAACAGGGTTTTAGGGTGACATTTGGAGTGAAAAATTATTTTTTTCCTCAAATTAGTTTGTTGCCCTTCCGTCAAGCCATCAACTGCCAAATTCCATTGAAGGATGGCTGTGATCTCGAACTTTTCTGCTGAAAAATCGAAATTTTTCAGAATTAATTAAATGTACCTCAACAAGGCCTTAGAGAGTGTCATTTGGACGAAAAATTATTTTTTCCCTAAAACATAGTTTGTTGTCCATCTGTTAAGCTATTAATTGTCAAATTCCATTGAAGGATGGCTACAATAAAGATAGATTAAAATTCATCTTAAAAATCAGACACTTTTACGGGTTATTTACTCCTCCGGAAAAATAGATCTCTATACCGATTCATGTTTAATTCATACACAAAAACACAAAAGAAATATAGAAGCGTTACTTTGGTTGGTATCGATGCAAGGAATATTTCTCATGTGGTATTTTATTTTCGTTTCGCACATGCGAAAAATGTGACATGCATAATGTGCGATAAGGAATTGTTTGTATGGTATATACCAAGTAACGAAATCGTACGAGTAACGACATCATTTAGGTAGTAACGTTTCGTTACTTGGTATAGAAGTGAATACCCGCATCTTAGTAACGAATACATACGATTCGTTACAGCTCTAGTGGTTATGGCTATACTGATTGCATAGAAATTTATTTTCCCTGAT
Organism: Dasysyrphus albostriatus; assembly: GCA_946251815.1. Lineage (NCBI taxonomy): Eukaryota > Metazoa > Arthropoda > Insecta > Diptera > Syrphidae > Dasysyrphus > Dasysyrphus albostriatus. Next base: position 104,648,513 of record OX276336.1, on the reverse strand, counting down.
GTCACATCTAATTGTGAAAGATGCTGCATCTATTCTTGTTTATTCACTGATTTGCATAGAATGAAGAACTTTTTATTATAACTTTACTTTAGGAATATTTAAAGGATCTTAACTGGGTGATCTAGTTACTTGTCGCATATTGAAAACCCAATTTATGTTTTGCTGTTAAAGTAGGTACCTACCTGTTTTATTTGAATATAAGGTATATTGTCTCATTACCCACCAAGAGCCTAGGAAATATGATGAAATGTATTTTACATCAGAGATCTAATCTCAATTTTCTTTTTGTAATCAAAACAAGACGGAAACATTTTTATTTCTTATCTTCATTTTTTTTATATGATACTTTGATACTTTAAGAACTGTAACTTAAGTTCCTCATTTTTTATTACATTTCTGTTGTACTGTGGTAATAAGGCAAACCAGATTATATTTTTGATTTTTCAGGTGAAAAATTTTTCATTTTGCTGAATTTTTACTAGCATTGCATAATGATTTGCTTTCTTATATACAAACATATACATATTTAAATAAATATAGTAAGGGTAAACACTCAAACATGGTGAGACGGAACTTAGTTCGGGTACTTTTTCGAATTTATTTTACTTGTCTGCTGGGCTGGGCTGGTTTGAAAAACAATTGAATCGGTCATGTTAAAAACAACATATCGTCCCTGATTGCAAGAACTAGGTAACTGAATTTTCAATAATATAATAATATTTTGTGCAATTTTCAAGACTTTTCGTGCAATTATTTTATACCATAGCAAAAAAAAAAGGTATTCATGAAGTGTGGGAAATACAAAAATTAAACTTTCAGCCGTTTTCTAGTGGCTAGGTATCTATGAACCTTGTTATCTCCAAAAATTTTAAAATTGAGTTACCTAGTTCTTGCAATCAGGAGACGATATATGTAGCTAACAATACAAAAAAACTAAAGCGCACTGTAAAAGGTCGAAACGAATCATGAAGCTACCATAAACGACATTACCCTAAATACAATCACCGTTATGCATGCCAACAAGTAAATTGACAGTCTAAAGGGCCATTCACATAAGAGCGATCAGCGAACGACGAATAAAAGAACGAAACGGGATTTAACGCATTTCTCTTGGTTAAGCTATTAAAATGCAATTTTTAGTAACTCAATATTAGCGCAATTTTTTATTTCTGACATTTAAAATTTTAATTTATTGTTTTGCTTACGTGTGTTTAAGTCTTGACATTCGCAGCCATTTTTATTTCCGTCACTTTAAATTTTGACAACTTCTACAGTATAGATTTTTGTACTGTGCATTCGTCACTATGTTCAGGAGTTGACAAAGCCCTGTGTAATTCGATCTACATATAACATTAGATTTAACAAAAACCAAGCTATACTTTTTAGAAGGTTTTTAATACTCTAAATTACAATCTGGAAATGCTCTATCAAGTCAGATTTTTGAGATACTCTAACCTTAATGTACCAACATACAGCTTTTTCGTCATATGTTACGCAACTATTAAGGGTAAAATCTATATGTCGAACGAATTTCTACGAATTTAGCCCAAATTTCTGTCAAAATTCCTTTACTTGGACTTTCTGTGATTTTTAGTCTAAACTTGTGTCAACATTTTTTTTATGAATTTTGACAGAACTTTGGACTAAAATGCGCTGAAATGCACTGAAAATCAGAGAAATTCAAAGTAAAGGAATAGACCTAAAAAAAAAACAAAATTGTACTACATTCCTTAGAAATTCTTAGTTTTGAGAAGTACACGAAAAGACATTCTATTTTTATTTAGAATATCTCAAAAACCTGACGTGATGGAACAATTCTGAGGTCGAACAAAAAAATATTTTAATGTAATAGATTTTAACAATAACTTTATTAACTTTTTTGTATTACCAATGTAAAAATAATATAAAAAGACTCAGGCTTACTGTACTATCCAAAAAACTTAAATTGAATTGAATTGAGTTGATTCGAATTCAGGGTATCTAATGAGTTCCGCAAAAGTACAGAACACCTTGAATATATATAATTACACTGGGCTATAGTGAAAAAGTATACTTCCGATAGTGTCATGTCGAACAATACCTTTAAAAATTCAAAATTTGTTGCCCAGTGTTTGCGTTGACATTTTTGAAAAGAATGCTGCCTAGATTGAGGATCGAATGCAAAACATCAATTGAATCTGCCTGAAGGTTATAAAGTCTATAACAAAAATTATGTGCATTACTTTTGCAAATTCCCGGTTATTCTGATAACCCTATTACGGTTTCAATGCTGATTGGGCTTAAAATACCAGAAGGTTATACCCAAGTACGTTTTAAATTCCGAAGTGCTTATCTGAGCTTATTGTTGTTCTCTTGTTTTCTTGATTTCTTATCTCATTTTCCAAGACCCAACATCCTCTACTGTCTCCGACCTTATTGATTTTGAAATCAATTAGTTGGTAATCAAATATTTGCACATTTGTATCTGTTCTAAAAGCGAAGTATTGGTTTCGTGAAGTCAGAAATATCGAGATTTTATTCAAATCTAATATAATTATGATGGAAGAGCCAACAAAGATGGTGTTCGTCGTATAGTTGAATAAATATGATTATTAGGTGATTCCCAACTTATCTAGAAGACATAGTTTAGATATAATGGCTCTAACTTTGATTCACCCTTACTATCTAAGTTTAGAAAAGAGTTCTGTGAAAAAATGAGAAAACAAAATTATAAATCAATCGAACAATACAAAATATAGGTTAAGCAGGGTTACTGGTGTGTTTTGTTGAACAATTTTCTTTTCGTTCAAAATAGTTTACAGTTCCCACACGAAAAGATAAAAAATTTAAACAAAAAAAATCCAACTATTCTGTGCATCATATTGTATAATATTAAAGACGAAAAATGTTTTCCTTGGCCTAAACTATAGGCCTAAAAACGGAAAACAATTATTTTTGTATTACTCACTTGAACTCATCAGTGACGTAGTGAGGGCCTTGTCATACGCAATTTGTTTAAGTTCAGTTCAACTTACATGAATTCTTTTACAAAAATCCACTGTAAACTATATCCAACAAGATAAGAATTCTTTATCATTAAACTGGAAATATTTTTGCCTGGCCTGGCATAGTTTCTATAAGAAGATTTTTTTTTATAATACAAATTCTACGAGTATATACTACTGAAAAAAAGCCTTATAGAAACTATTAAAGATTAGGAATTCTAATCTTGTTGGATATAGTTTACAGAAGATTTTTGTAAAAGAATTCAATAAACTTGAACTGAACTTAATACAAACTGCGTATGACCAAGGCCCTCACTACCTCACTGAAGAGTCCAAGTGAGTAAGCCGGACGAAACGCCAATTTGTGGGACTAGAGGCCATAAAAAGCTATTTTGAATCAATAATTCAACAAGTCCAATCCTTAATGCTAAGTTTTCTATTTCGCTGATTAATTTCAGAAGTATATAGAATTTGTATTATAAAAAAACCTTCTTATTATTTTTGTATGCAAAAATCATTTGCATGTAATACATTTTTTTTTTCGTGTTAAGTGTTAACTAACCATACAAAAAAAAATATATTTTACGCACCAAACTTTTTTTGCGCATCCAAAGGTAAACCATGCAAACAAATAACTTTGTATTTCAAAAATAATATAATAATTCTATGAAATAGTAGTTCGAATTTTCTTCTTATATCCGCGTAGTTCATTAGCTGCCATGCTTGTCATCGTTAAATAAATTCTTGGTGATTTACTCGTATGTGCATTAAAAACACAACTAAATTTAATTTAATTTCTTAAAGCAAATATCATAGAAAGTTTGATATCTATAACTTAATTGCATTGTAAGTGGTGCTATTGTTTTTTAAGATTTTGAGATTTTTAAGTTTTGGATTCGTGCAAAAAAATTCCGAGATAACAAACATGACATGACATTACGAAAAAAAGTGGTGGCACAATTTTGTCTGTCTGTCTGGCTTTGTATCTCGATCTACAGACTACATCAATTCTGCGATCTTCTTCAATTTTTGAAAAATAACGGTACTTGCCATGCAACCGTTATTTTTCTCAAAACAACAATTTTGCGTATGTTGTACATTTTGATTTAAAAACTGAAAAATCTTATATAACGATGAATACTATTTTCAGAAACCAAAGTTTTAAGGGAGCTTAGATCATTATACCAATTGGGCATAGAGTATTGCTGAGAAACTTTCAATTCACTCTTATAATTCTCAACAAAACGCTTGTTATTTTTTAGATTGTATTTTTTTAACTAATTAAATTGTAATTTTTCAAAGTTATATTTATTTATTTCAGGCGATTGGATGACTATACCCGCTGGAGCTCCGAATTGTCCGCGCGGCTTGGAGTACCTTATGACTATCGACCAGCTCTTAGTTAAGCAAAAAGTTGAACTACTCGAAGCATTTACTGGTTTCGAAACTAATAATAAGTTCTCAATCAAAAATAGTTTAGGCCAAAAAGTTTACTTTGCTGCAGAGGACAATGATTGCTGCACACGTAATTGTTGTGGCCCCTCCCGTCCATTCGAAATGAGAATCTTTGATAATTATAAAAATGAAGTTATACATTTGAGTCGTCCATTGGCGTGTGATAAATGTTGCTTCCCGTGTTGTTTGCAGTCACTAGAAGTATCCGCACCACCAGGCAATTTAATTGGTTCAATTGAGCAAGAATGGTCCATATGTTCTCCATCTTTTAAAATTAAAAACCAAAGAGATGAAACTATGCTACGAATTGAAGGTCCATTTTGTACTTTTTCAATGTGCGGCGATGTAGAATTTGAGGTAAGATCAAGGATTAATAAAGACCTTGAATATCATTTTGCTAACGAGTATTTATTTCTTCTTTCAGGTAGTTTCATTAACTGGAGAGAAAGTTGGAAAGATCTCGAAACAATGGTCCGGACTGGCCAGAGAAATGTTTACTGATGCTGATTTCTTTGGAATTAATTTTCCAATGGACTTAGACGTTCGAATGAAAGCTGTCCTCCTAGGAGCCACATTCCTTATTGTAAGTCAATCAAATCTCTGTTTCCTCTTTGAAGTTTTTTTTTATATATATATTTAACTTTACTTTCTTCCAGGATGCAATGTTCTTTGAAAAATCAGGAAACCGAGAATCCGACACGCCAGGAATGTTTTAAGTAATACACAACAAAAAAAAAGAAGAAAACACAGCACAACTCACTTTATATGAGAGAAAAATCTAATTTTTTATATTTTTGTATTCTCAAGGCTTTAGCTACTGTTTTATGCGACATTATCACACTCATTAAAAAATATTCTTATGGTACGCACAATAAATTAAATCCTTTAAATTTCATAAATTCTAGTCCATTTTAGGCCAAAGCACTAATTAGAAAAAAAATAATAAATTTTATAAACGCATTTGTGTTGCCAATGATGTATTTCTAAGAAACTACTTGTTACTATATTCGGATTAAATTCATAATTGTTTTTGCCTTTGTAAAACTAAGTGCCCATGTTGATATATTCAATGTTTAAATGAGATAAAATCAAACTCAAATAATATTTTTTTAAATAGAATTATAATATTTCCTTAATAATGACTTAAATAATTTAAATATGTATTCTTGTAAGCTATTGCATTGTTATAAAGATTAATGTCCTTGTATATGGTTATTTTTTTTGTACAAATATACACAGGTACAAGCGGGTAAGAAACGTGACATTTTTGTTATAAATCGATTAACTGATAAACATTATATTCATACAAAATTATATTTGTATATCGAACATTTTAAGAGTTATCCACTAAGAATTTATTACTTTATTTACAAACAAAATAATATACCTACATATATAAACATATATTACATAATATATAAAATCTAAAAACTATATATATGTATGAATGTAAAGCATGTGAAGTAATCTAAACAAACAAATAAAATTCTTTTGATTTTTCACTAAAAATAAGCCTCCTTGTTCTTTGAGGTAGCTCTTACTCCATTTGAATTTCAACTAGAACTTCAAGGCCTTTCAACATTATTACAAAAGAGTTAGATAAGCGGCCAGAAGTTTGGAGTGACAATCACCGCGTTCATTGCTGCTGCTGCATACACTAGCCTACCCATTTTATCGCACCAGAGGGGATTCATTGCAGTCGCCTAGTGAAACAAGGTGACTGGATTTCTGTTTGCTTTGCCAAGGGTTCCCTGGACTTGTTGCCGTGGTATGCTTGCTGACAGATTAACAAAGTACGTAGGTATATACATAGTAACGCGAGAAATACATATATGTATTTAAAAGTGAAATTTAAGGGAAGAAAAAAAGAGTGGTGTCCGTTTACTATGTTACGGGAATTAATCAACACCACTAGAATAAAAACCAAGGTATAGCAGTGGCCTATTTCCCCATTTAACAAAATTTTCATTAGTTAAAACCTTGTAAAACAAATTTTTTTTTAATTCGAGATTTTGTTGTTTTTTTTTTCAAATACAAAATCATATTTGTGTAACAGAATTATAGAAAAATCTGATTTTCGTTGTATAAATAAAATTTTCTAAATAGTTGTAAATTAAAGCAAAAATTTGTGAAAAACGTTCACAATTGAATCGGCAGTTTGAAGATGGGAAAACAAAACTATATAACTTTTTGTTAAATTATTTTAACATCAATAAAATGAATTACAACGGTTTGTCAATTTTTGGCGTTTATTCCCTTATTCGAACTATGCCGATTAAATTTTGTTTAGTTGGTGAACGATTTCTACAGGTCAAAGATCGTATGTAAATTCTTCGTATACAGTAAATTGTAGTTGGAACTAACAATTTTCTCGTCTCTTGACAAAATTGTCAACACAATTGTTATAATTTAACAAAATTTTAAATATGAGATTTGTGGACAAAAAGTACAAATTTGTGATTGTAGATTGTAAAAATAGTTTGTTCGCTCGTGTATGACCAGCTTTAGAGTTTACTGCAAAATATGTTCGATTATACCTTCCAGTTTTCTTACCTGCTCCATGTGATACGAATTAATTGACTTTATAGCGTACGGTCCGTCCATGCAGCATTTTTCATTGCTAAGCTGAATTAGCTACCGACAATTCCAATAGAACTTATTATTTTCGAAAAAAAAAACAGAAATAAATTGATTTTCTTTCAATTTGTACTTTAAATTTTTATTCAGCAAACGCTTTCATACTTTGGTTTGTTTTGTCTACAAATATTTTTCTTTTTTATTTTGTAAAATGTAACTAGTATTATTTTCCAAATACATAACAACAAAATATCTATCAATATACTCAAATGTATACAAATGTAAAAACGTTTTTGATTTAATTTTTTGATTTAAAATTGCATTTTTGTTTCCGTTAAAATTTTTCAAATGGGTGTGGAAGGGGTAAGTCAGAATTGGTTCATCATTTACACTTTAAGATCGCCCAATTTCGTGGAAACGTTTTTCGTATTGGCCGGAGCTTTCTTTCCTTTTTTTGCAGCTGTTGGTTTTGTTGCGACTGGCTTCTTTACAACCATGTCTTTATGTAGAGTTTTAAGACTGGCATCGATTTTTTCTTGTTTACTTTTAACTGCTTCTTTGATCTAAAATAAATAGTGGATTTCCATATGAAAATAAAAGGAGAGAACGCAAAGTAATACAAATTTACCTTTTTCAATTTACCTTGAACCTCTTTTGGCTTCTTCTTAGACTTAGTATCGTTTACTTTGAAGACGTTTTTATCCTTCTTCGATTTATTTGGAGCTCCTGGCTTACCTTTGCCGCCCTTCTTTGCATTGCGACCCATACTGTTACGTTCCCTGTGAAATGAAGAGGTGGAAAACTTTCCAATAAAACTACTTTTTAAAGGAAAATAAATGTTTTATTTAAGTCTAGGTTATCTATGAACAAGGAATCTTAGGACTAGGTACGCCTGCTTCAAGTTCTATTTCTGATGATTTCCGCTTGCACCCTTTAATTTTGGGTGCCGTTAGAATTTCTTTTGTGAGATAGAAAGTAACTCTGTACATGTCCTTGTTTGGTGCGACATTCCGAACGAAACTTATAGATTGCAGATTTTCTCTCAAAGGGATACCGAGATTATCTTCCACCAATTTCTGGACGATTTCTTTAGTATTATCTCCTTTGGCGAAGGAGTAAACATGTACAAGTGGATAGTTGAGGTTAGTTCTATCGAAATCAACTTCTTGTGGGGAAATAAGCCCACAAAACGCGTCAAGGAATTCAACAGACAATGCTGGTAGATTCATCGTCAAGTGGATTTTATAGTTGGATGATTCTTCATTCAATCGACGAATAAGATCATTTCGGATTTCCTTCAGAATGAAATCTCTTCCGTCTTTGTTGAAGGTTGTTATACACTCAGAACATTTGTTCTTTTTGGCATTGTGTATTAGCCATTTGTAGCTTTCCGGGTTTAGATCATTGGCAAGGACAGTACAGCGTTTCTTAGCAGCCGGGACACTAAAAGGTCCAACTCCTGCAAAAACATCATACAAAACATCGCCTGGTTGTAAGATTTTCACAATTCTCTCGTGTTCTGTGGCCAATCGCGGATTCCAATACACTTTTGAGAAATCAAATTCAAAAGAGACTCCATTCTCCTTGACTTCTACTTGGAAGTCTTCATCTCCACAGATCAATTCGATTGGAAAGTTTCTGTATACATTGTCGATTGTTGAAGCCTTATTCACGACTGTCCGGCAGCCAGCGACTTTATCTTTCAATACATCGCCGATCAGTGCTTTGTAGGGTTGCAAATGGTCACGCAGATTGATGTGTACAATATGACCTACACGGGAATACGATGTCAAACCTTCGTCTTCTTCAGGCAGGACACATTTGAGGATTTCATCTGCGCGCCAATTTTCATAGGATAATTCTAGTTCACCAAAGTAGAAGTCAGCCTCTTCTAGCCCGACTTGACTGAGTTCTTTTGGGAGACTTTTCCAACCAGTGACAGGGCCAGGATGAAGGAGAATTTCCTTAAAAGCCTGTTCTTTTATCAATGGCCTTACTGGTTTGAGGCGGTCCATTTTAAGGAGCAGTTTCTTTATCAAAGGAATAACTTTCTGTGAGTTTTGTTCCGTGACTTTTAACTTAGGAATATTTATAATTTTGTGAAATGCATTACGATCAAGTGTGGTCATACCACGCACGCTAGTAGGAGGATGTAGCGTGGAGTAATCCATGTTCTTCCAATAATGGCGGAACGATAGTTGTGTGAATATTACAATTTGTTGATATGAAACAATGCACAAGTGTTTTTTTATGTAGTTTCGAATCATTCAATTTGTATTTCGCAATCAGTATAATTTTTAGTAAAATTTAAATGGGAAAAAATAATTTTATAAAATTTACCTTCTTTTGACACTTTGACAGAAAGAGAATGAAAAAACCAGAAGAAATCAATGCCGAAAGGTATGCAATGGAAAAGGAAGAAGCTGATTTTAGGTTCATTCACAATTAGTGAATTTATTTTTGATAGCAGTGCATACGTGAAATTAAAAACATTTAGGGTTTCAACAGATTGATAGCGATGCCATGCCTTTTAGAAAATGGAAACGTTGCACCAGAATTAGGAGACAGCAATCTGAGTTTGAAGTTTAATATTTGTTCTACCATTGAATTTTCCAACCTTCAAGTCTTGTGAGATTTTTGACAGTACTTTGTCCACCATGTTTTTGGTTTTGTTATTGTTGTTTTTCAATTGGCCACGGCCCGATTCTGGTTCTGTGAAAAAGTGAAACGAAAAACTTTTCGAATAATCAAATCGGAACATCAAAAACTTTTATATGCATAATTTTCTTTCACACCTTCATTTTAAAGGGAATAATATCGAAAACAAAAATGTGATTTCCAACAAAAATGAAAAATTTCATCATATATTTCTTTCTCTGTCAAATCCATAAAGAAAAAAGTGTTTCTACTTAATGAATTTCTTTGTTTTAAGAAAAAAACCCAAGAAAATTGAGAGAATTACGCTGATTTCAACAGAAATGGTTAAGTGGTTCGAGCATCGATAAAATAGCTTTCATTTACAGAACCCGAATCGCTTATTTTTGCCAAATAAATCAAAAAAGTGAAAGAAATGCTTGCATGGCAGCAAATCTGAAAACGATTCTATTTGATTAAATTTTTCACAGAACCAGAATCGGCCCAAGTGTTCCATGTGTGAATTGAAAATAAGTTTCGACTTAATTTTGTGCGAGGTTTCCATTTCCACATATGACGCTGTTCACGTTGGTGTGAAGAAATGGACCCATGTTCTGTAACTATCGCATCGATAAAATTCGTCGAGAAACGATGGAAACTGAAACAAATTGTATGAGTTTTGTTTCATGTACACTTTCCGTTCACATTCAAAACAAGTGTGAATAAATTTGACTGATTGTGCACACGTCATCTGCAGGAAACTTGAAATTCAGTCCTGCGGAATCGCAAAATTCGATGTGTACACGATTTTCTGTGTATACATAGGAAAAACTCACTGTGGCGGAATTGAGCCCCTGGAAATCATGGAGTGGGAAGCGTTTCATTTAGTTCCATTCACTTTTGCTTTCTCCACCTTATTGAAGTGAAACTGACATTCGACTAGATGGAAAAGCTACTTTCATTGGTTTCTAACATTAGCTTCAGTGCCCATCTGACAATCAAAGGGCACAATAGAGGCTCTACCAAACCAACGCGAATACGAAGCGATGACGAATTTTTGTTGTTGTTTAGCGCTGTGTATTTGTCAAATTTGTTTCTATTGTGAATGATTCGCTGCGAATCGCTCCGCATTCGCGTTGGTTTGGGAGAGCCTTTAACATTCAATTTTTGTCACTAGACCGGTGGCTGTCCATCGATTCTTATAATTCGAAAAAAGTCGATTTTCTACAACGCAAAAATTGGGTTTTAGAATAATATCGTCATTAGAAGGCTCACTTCAGTCATTCATAACTCAAGGCCAGTTGTACAAACTTGTTCAAATTTTGATACATGGCTGATTTCGGTGGAATTACTTAGGTTCACCCATGGTTCAAGGTTTAAGTATGTTAAAGGTTCTCCCAAACCAACGCGAATGCGGAGCGATTCGCAGCGAATCATTCACAATAGTACATGAATATGGCAAATACACAACGCTAGAACAACAACAAAAATTCGCCGTCGCCGCGAATTCGAAAGCAAGCCTGAAGGCTCTCCCAAACCAACGCGGATGCGGAGCGTTTCGCAGCGAATCATTCACAATATCACAAAATATGACAAATACACAACGCTAAACAACAACAAAAAATCGTCGTCGCTCCGCATTCGGTACGCGAATGCGGAGCGATTCGCAGCGAATCATTCACAATAGAAAAAAATATGACAAATACACAACGCTAAACAACAACAAAAATTCGCCGTTGCTGCGGATTCGCGTTGGTTTGGGAGAGCCTTTAAGGCTGACCCAATGATAATTAATGGCTGGTTTTGGCGGAATTACTTACGTTCAACGATGGTTTTAAGTTCAGGTCCTGTGCCGTTTGTTAACTCTCGCATCGATAAAATTTGATTCGAAAATCAAAACAAAATCGATCGTTTCGTTCTATATTTCATGTTTCTCGGCGAATTTAATCGTGTAGGAATAAAACGTCGACACTAGGCGTGTTTTATTAAAAAAAAGTAAAAATTCCCTTTGTAAGCAACAACAAATCCAAAAGTGTCGATATATAAGTCAGTAAAAGAGTGGATATAAAAGTTGAGATAAAGTTTCGTTAAGCTTAAACTTATGTGGTTTCGGAATTGGTTTCATTATAAAAGTGAGTATAGCGTGTTTTGTTGGTACTTGCATTGCTGCGCTAGCTATAAATACCAATAAAACGCACCTACTGTTACAACAAATGTCAGCTTTCCACTGCCGTGAAGTATACGCAATGAGCACCATTCCTCACTTACTATGCCACCTCCACTAGCCATGAACGATGCACAAGTGCCACAGCCAAACCAATCCAATCGGCAATCTGATTGGTATAGTAGATAACAGCCACATAATCCATTCAAATACATAGATGCGCCTCGTTGCCATAAGAGAACACCCATTTTGAGAGTAACGTTTTATCAAATTCACATATTGCTCGTAACTTGCCGTTGGAATTTGGCATCAGGAATTGGAGAATAAGCAAGAAAATAAAAATAAGCCCCCAACGTAATATGATAGCCCTTTACTATTGGTCTGTTTATTTGTATCCACTTCTTGAAATAAAAGTGCGCAAGAAAATCATACAGCCGTATGTGGTGAAATACTAGCCCAAATACAGAATAGATGGACTACCAAAGATAAAAACAAGCATTTGTTGATTAATAAATTCCTAAATTCCATCGGAAAAATGTTTACCAAATTAATCGGGCTCTTTTTCGAATAACGAATAAAACTGGAAGAAACAGGAATTATTAGGAAGTAAACTAACAGACCTTATAATATGTATAATTATACTTTACCAGCGCGAATTGTTAGTTTCATTTATTAAGTCTGGTAGTTCTGATTCCTCCATACTCTCAATCACAAAAACCTTGTTTAGATTATGATAAAACCAAGAACCTACACCAAATTCAAATCTAACAGATTTTTTGATCAATATTTAAAACGAACAAAACAACAAGATAACATTTCAAAGAAAAGGAACGCGTCACTAGTGCTGTAGCCAAGGTTCCCACTTGAAAATATATTAGACTGCTCAACACTAAGTTTTCATTAGATCAAATAAAGAAATTTCGTTGAAAATTTCCAATTTCGATACGAAATTATCTTATTTCCCATATTCACAGTTCAAATTGAGATAATTTCAATGAAAGCACAAAATTAGGTTATAAATTGAGTGGAAACCTAACGGGCACAGTTTGAAGAACTCTGTTAATATTTTGTATGAACATATTTAAGCTAACAATAATTATGACAATCTGAAAGAAACAAGAAAAACAAAAGAAAAAACCGATTAATGACCAGTTAAGGCTCCAATATTAAATTAGCTTTCAAAAGAAATTACCAAATTACACATGAAAACCTGCTACTGTGATTTTGAAATAACGTACCTATTTTGACTCTAGACTAGACATGCATTTAATTTTTGAGAACATAAAAAGTAAAGTCGAGGTTTTATTTTTTCATTTATTAAAAAAATACGAAATAGAATAATAAATGACAATGTGGCCAAGAGAAAAAAATTGGTTACAAACGATCAAAGTGGTAACCGTGAAACTGTGATTTTTTTGTTTAGTCTTCTTTATCTTCGTGTTCAGTATAGTTGGTCAATGGAATATTCTTGTTCAATTTCGTCCGCGATCGCTCCGTGGTGAATATTTATTTAACAAGTAAATTTTGAGTGCGCAGTTTTAAAAATATGCAATTATCATTCTTAAATAATAAAGTAATTTGTGAGAAGTGTTTTGATATAATTTTTGATGTCCGAACTAGTATTTTAAAGTGAAAATAAAGTTTATTTGCAATTTCCTTGCAATCTTTCTGCAATGGCGTTTTTGTCGTCGCGTCGGCGGTGGTTAAGTTCAGTTAATTAATGTATTAAAAAAAAAATAAATAAATTTGGAAACGGTGCGGTTTCTAAATGTGTGGTTATCACTATAAAGAAGTAAAGTAATTTGTAACGAGTGTTTTTTTTTTGTGAAAATTAAATTTGCAATTTCTTTGAAATCGTTCTATTATGGCGTTGCTTCGTCGTCGACGGTGTTAAGATGGTTCCGTCAATGGCGGTAATGTTTAAATGTGTTCAATGAAAAAAATCAATTAAAGTTGAAACGATGCAGTTTCTAAAATGTGTTGGTTATTATCATTCTAAAAGAGTAAAGTAATTTGTGAAAAGTGTTTTCATATAATTTATGAAGTAAAATTTGTGTTTTTTTGTGAAAATTAAATTCATTTGCAATTTCTTTGAAAATGTTCTATGTAAAATGGCATCTGTTCGTCGTCGTGTTGGTGTTTCACTGGTTCCGGTTGTATTGGTTGTGTTCAAAGAAAAAAAAAGCGATTCAATTTGAAATTGTGCGGTTCGGTTTTAAAAAAAATATCGAAAAAGCTGGGCTTATTCCCCTTTCTTTGCGAATTGCGTTTCTGAAAGCGATCGTTTTCGATATACCTAAAATGATGCTGTCAATTTTCCAATACAGGTAAGTGAAATGAATAATCAATCAAATATGTAGATCTAAAATAATCAGAGAAAGCAAATCGTCAAAACGTTATGTCTATTTCCATTGGGTTAGTTATTTGCATTTTAATGATTTTCTTTTTCTCATCTTCAAATTAATATATATTTTCAAAAATTCACTAAAATAAGGGGAATTCATGCAAAAGAGTATAAAGTCGTCGTAAACATAGTAAAGTTCTAAGCTGCGTAAGTCTGTCAAATTTTCAATACAAATTGTGGCAGAATTACGAAGTTTAAAACTTTACTACGTTTACGACAGCTTTAAGGCTCTCCCAAACCAACGCGAGTGCAGAGCGATTAGCAGCTAATTTTTCACAATAGTACAAACAACAAAAAATCGTCGTGGCTCCTCATTCGCGTTGATTTGGGAGAGCCTTTATGCTGCTGTTGTATGAATACCTTAAATAGCCTTATTATTTTATTATGCAATGCTCTTATTATAATTATTTTAGCGTTTACCTATAAAAATGAACTTAAGACTTTTAACCTTAGTATAGGGACATAACCTACTTGGTCGACACCTGCAATGAACCTTATGTACATTCGTGATTTTTAGCTATTAAAAAAAATCTTGAATTAATTTTCTACCGTGGAAGTTTTTGACGAAATCTATTGAAATATTTTGTAGGTATGTACCTTAGAAATTATATAGTTTGTGTAATTAATTTTAAATGGTACCTACACCACATAATTAACTAGCCAATACATGGGTATACAGTTGTGAAGAAAGTAATATAATTTACAGATTTTATAAGCATTAACAATTATTTGAATTTTTAGGCACGTTTCGATCGCGAACTTTTAGTGTCAACACATTATCTTTCTGACATAAAATAGTTAAAACTTCATATACATATATCAGAAAACAGAATCGGTCGTCTCTTCTTAAATGTGCGTTCCTTTACTTTGAATTTCTGTGATTTTTAGTCGAAACTTATGTCAAAAATTGTTTTTATAGAATTTTGACGGAACTTTAAACTAAAATGCACAGAATTGCACAGAAGAAACAGACCTAATTTGATGTTCAAATGGCTCTAAATAGGATCCTGTTTAGATTGGTTGGTTTCACTACAGCATAGCGGCAGTTCGCTGGTAAAATTGGGGAGGTGGAAATGGAAAGTTTAGTCAAGAAGATACATACAAATTTGAAGTCGCGTTGTGATCAATATTTTTTCTTGTGATTCGTGTGCGCTGTGTACCTAACTACAAATCATTTCACTTTTGAACAAAAGTGAAAAAAATGTTTTGTCTTTTTTCAAACAACTAGGTACTCAATCTACAACTTTTACAAAAGTAAAAGTTAGAGCTTATATATTTGTAGAAAAGTGCGAAACACAACAACATAAATAGTTCAAAGCTGAATGATGTTCATATTGGACTGAAAGAGGATTTTTTTGACATTTCAGTATTTACATCTCACTCCCAATCTTTCACTGAAGTGAAATGAGAATACTGAAACTAAAAAAAAATCCAGTTTTTCAGTCCAATGTGAACACCGTCATGTACAAAAAAACGATGTTGAGTTCCTACTCAACAATTTCAAAATACGGAGTTGCATTATTGTTCTGTTCAGTGCTTTGAAGCTGAATATCTCACTTACAATTCCATATTGTTATTGTATTTAACATGAACCGAAGATAAAAGTACGCTAAAAAGCAAGGATATTATTATGTTAGTCCCTTTACACACTGCGCGGCGACGCGGGAAACCAAACGGTTTGAAGGAGTTTTTGTGTGTGCATCTATTTTTCCTTATCCTTCTAGTGAAAGACAAGTTTAACATTAGGGGGGTTTATACGGATCAACTTTGTTGGGAACATTGCTTGATGGAATCGGAACAAGTTTTCAAAATATTTTGAAAACCATGCAACACAGGTTGACAACATGTTTTTTTTTGCGTTTAAATGATCTAACATCGGTGGTTGCCAACAATGTTGAACGATGTTTTGATCTATGTAAACCCCCCTATTGGAAAAAAACTGTATTTATTTGACGTTTCAGTATTTACTCATACTGCAATTCACTTACAAAAAATTCTATGACAAAATTTGTATTGTTATTTACATATGTCGAATTTAAACGAATGCCAAAATATCATACATTTTTCCATTTCCACGCCATTAATGACATAATCGTGTAAATGAAATATAAATTTGCCATAATATTTGTCATAAAATAAAATACAGACCCAATTAGCATTGAATATTGCCAATTAAAATGAAGCCATGTAAACGCACATTAAAGACCGGATTTGAATTGGATTGGTTGGTGAGTGAAAAGTGAGGGGCTAGTCAAAAAGAAAATATAAAAATTTGAGTGAGCAGTCACGTTTCATAACCAGATTTGTCCATTTAAATTAATTTTTTTTTACTTGTGCGATGAACAAAAAAGTTCTATCTTGTATGAAGTTGAATGAAATTGGAAAAAGAAATGCGAATGTTTTTATTAACAAATATTCCATTAGCAGTAGAGATACACTTGGGTGAGAACTACTAGTGTATACACGACATGACTATTGACTACGTAGTGAAACTATCCAATCTTAACACGGTCAAAGAATGTACTTTCTCATTCTTTGTCCCCTTACACGGTGATTCTTTGCGCCTGACTCTTTTTTCGAATTTCTCTTTCAAAATCATTCTGTGAGACACACGGTGCTTCTCGATTCTTGATGCAAAGTTGACAGTTCTCTTTACTATTTAAGGGACTTCTACAGTGTCTGTATAGGATAAATACGAAAGTAAGGAAAATTGTTAAAAGATACGTCAAAAACTGTCTCGGAAATCTTGGCCCACAACGCACAGGGCAACTGGTCTTCCATCTCACCTTTTATCTCTTTCGCACTCATTATTTACGAAGAGTGTACCTAATAGGAGACTTTGCTAGTATAATGGCAGAACATCAGAACACCATTATTTTGCCTTCGTGTAAATGCATGCCATTAATGATTTGGTTTGATCATTACTTTGCCACTTTAATGACGTGAATTTACAGCAATTTGTCACTCGAGTAAATCCAGGACTAATGTTGTGTATCTGTCATTTTTTGTATGGTTGCAAATATTTCGCTCCGATTTCGTATTAATTTGGTATAACCTACTCTTATTTTATTCCACACGAAATCGAGTAATGCTATATTTACACCTGAGGTTTATCTCAGTTCAGATTTAATAAATTTATTTGGTGTTTCCACCGCACAAAATATTAAAAAAAAAGATTTATTTGACAGCACCTTTGACAATGCAAATGATGTTTCATTTTTGTTAATGATGTGGAAAAGAGATGGAATGTTTCATGTAAGAAGGACTGAATTTAGCCATTAATGAATCCTTCAGCGCCCTTCAAGAATAGGTTAATTCGATTCGTAAAAGTAATTGTCCTAGGAAGATTTAGCAAGATTAATCTCTAATCTTCAAAATTTAAGAAATAAATTTGATTAGAGATTTGAATAAGATTTAAGGTCAATCTTATTAAATCTCAGATTAGTGTTAGGTGGAAATGTAGTATAAGGAAAATTAAAAAATAAACAAATTCGATAAATATTTTAAATATTTTCTTTTTTATGATTTTTTATTTTTAAATTTTCTCAATGTTTGCAATTTTGTTTTCTTTTCTCTGTCACAAAATAATATAATATATTGTTTTAAATTGTATTTATATACCTATATAGTGGATTCAATTTCAGTTTACAATTTTTGTTTACAAATAATCATACTAAAATCCTTAACAAATTCTCATTTTAATTTCCTGGAAATACATATACACATAATAATAAATCACACATTATCTAAATAATATGATGCTCATAAAAACAAGTAACACAACCCAAATAATCATAAAAACATCTCTCAAACATAAATTTTGTTTGTACAATATTCGTTTTCTTATTTGATTAGGTTTTGTTTTTTTTCATACATTTTTTTTTGTTTTTAATTTAAAAGTATATTTTCTATGGTGCTTATATCATTTTTTTTGTAAAGTTAATCTAAGTATATTTTATCTATATATAATATATACAATACATATAAATCATTTTTTGTTGTTGTATAGCTAATCTAAATAATTTTACCCAATGCTTTGCTTTATTTTACAATAGTTAGCTGTTTTTGTTTTTAGTTTAATATTTTTGTTTTATTATTATTATTTTTAACGATTTAATGAATGAAGCTTATTTAGCAGATTGATCGAATTGGATAATTCAAGCGAATGAAAGTTTTGTTTTGCACAAAAACCTTCTATAGTATGTTTAGATTTATTATTTATTTATAATATAGTTTAGTTATTTATTAATTGTACAGTATTACGCAGCCTCCACGTATTTTTCATTGTTTTTTTTTTTGTTATTTTGTTGTTGTTTTATCTGATATGTCTCTAATAGGCTATGTAAAATATTACCTTTTTATTTATTTAATAATAAATTACAAATAGTTTTTAAGAATTTGTTGATTTTTTTGTTTAATTGAATTTAAATCAAATAAATCGTTTAAACAAAAAAAATATGGCACTGTATAAAACATGATAATTTACCTAATGATAATGTTATAAATTTATTATTTTGCCCAGTCAACAAAAAAATATATAATCATCAGTTTTTTTCGTTTCCTTTTGAAGTTTCTCACTTCAATTTAGGATACGTTGCAAGGCTTGTTAAGCTACACGAACTATGTAAATACGATGGAAATATAAATAAGCCATAAAATAATGATAATTGAAAACCCCTTACATTATTGAAAATTGCAAATTATGGTGAAACATTTTCTTTTGATGTGATTTGCAATTGAAGCCATAAAATTAGATTTAAAAGTGGACGGTCAAAGCAAGTGCTAAATGTTTTGATTTTTGTATGAAATGCAAGAAACTAAGCGAAAATTGAATGACATTCTTGAAATTTTTGTAAATTAAGGGTTTTCAGTTCTTACTTGAAATAAATTAAATCTAAAAACTATTAGAGTTACTTTTATCTTGAATACTAAATTAAATAATAGTAAAATATAATTTGTTTTTTGTCTCAAAAGTTGTTTGTTTATTTATATTCTCTGGTATCAAGTGTAAAATAATTAACAAAAACTTTGTTTTTGTGAACTTCACCTTCCAACCTTTTTCCGCTTGCATGTCTGAATCAAATTCATTCAGACTATACCTACTTTCAATAATTTAGGCCTCAAAGAACTTGGTGATGACGAGTAAATGACTTTTTAAATGTCTTCGAACATGGGAAATACTAGTGCTTTAAATAAAGTGAGTTTAATTTAAACTGACTTTAAAGTCTTGGACCCAAAATTGAGCCTTGAGGAACGTCACTGTAGAAACTTGCTACTAAGATTATATGCTTTGTACCTACAATTCTTTCTCATAGAAGAACCTTCTCAGGAATTTGACCAAATATCCATAAAAGTTTAAATTGAAAGACTGACATTAACTACGACATCTGTTACTGACAACAAGAGGCAGATTTCAATAAGAAGTCTTAAGTGCCCCTCACGACGATTCGCATCACGGTTAAATTCTTATAACTTCATGTCCGCAAATGCCCCCACAGAGGAGAAAGATAATGTTACCAAGAACAAGTTCTAGAAGTGTAGCTCCCCGACAAGGCATATGAGTAATGCTCTGACCATGACATTAAAATCGAATAGTTTAAATGCCAAACTAGGAAGAGAAGACGTCTTTGGGGGACACATCGGAAGATATAGCCTGCACGACACCACCCAGGTCAATCGACTTTGATGCAGGGCAAAACGTTGTGGTATTAAGTACGTACATAGTTCCAACATCATGATATTCTCAAGCGAAACTGTTGATATCCTGGTCAACTGTCAAGCAGATTAACCCCTTTGCAATCGACGCAATGGACTCCTCTAGTATCAATGATATCCGAACGCTCCGAGGAACTTCCGAGGTTGACTCGAACCATTACCTCGTTGTGAGGAAGTTCCACGTTGGAACGCTACAGTTGCAAGAAGTCGCCAGGTCGTTTTCCGATCAAGTCTTTCGCTCCCTCTTAAATAGTCCTTTTCCGCAAACTTCAAGCATCGAGAATCGGTGGAAGAATTGCCACATAGTCATCAGTTATGTCACATCTGTTTTGCTGGGTCTCGCATGACCACCACCCCTGGTTCGACAAAGAATGCCAACAAGAACGTGAAGTCAAATAATAGGCACACGAAGTGGCACTGTACTCTACTGGCAGACTGGCAGAAGACGGGAGAAGAACACCGGTTTCTCAGAAGAAAAAAGAAGGAACACAAATAGAGGGGTGCTCCTGCAGGAATGAAGGTTGTAAGTTTTACCAAAAGATAAAAAGAACTTCCCGAGGTTAAAAAGCTCTAACCAAAGCATGCAAGGACGTTCAGGGGAATATCGTGGTAGAATCGCAGTTGGTACTCAGGATATAGAAGAATTATATCTGCAAACTGTATAACGGCACTGACAATTCAGCTGATATGCAGATTGCACAATTTCATCTAAACTAAAGTAGTAAACTAATGAAGGTATCGGAGCTGATGGCTTTGCTTCAAAGCGGCTAGCAATGAATTGGTAAGGAGAGTATACACCAGCTCATCGGAAAAATATAATGGAAGGAAAGGATGTCCGATGAATTTGGTATACCAATCGCTACTTGTGAACTTTTGCTGAAGCAGGATGGCTTTGAAGAGAACAAACAGAGGTGGAATAAAATCATTACTTGTTTGGCGACAAAACTAATATGGCCAAACCTTGATTTAAAGTGCTCCATGTGCTTAATATCTCTAAAAAGACTCCACATCAGCTCTGTTGTAGGTGTCATAACAGAACACTTTCAAATGATTTTTGCAGAAGCTGTATGGACGAGGAGGAGGAAGAACGATTCCTCACCTTCTCTGTACATGCCCAGCACTTTCCAACAGACGTAGGCCCCACTTAGGAAACTACTTCTATAAGGATCCTAGTGATCTGGCAAACACCGACATAATTAGTCTCGTTCGCTTCGTCAGAAGCTCCAAGTGGCTTAACGAGTAAGGAAGGAGTTCTCCAGTTTCATGTGGCATCACAATGGACCAACTCTGGTCTAAGTATGTCAGTTTTAATTTACTGACAGCCACTTCTACCTAACCTAACCTCTACCATGACCGATGAATGAAATCGCAGCACTGTTTGCACCAACTACAGAGGCGTCAGTTTCCTTAACATCACATACATGATCTTTCTTACCGTAGGCTGAAGCCATTCATCAACAACCTAATCGGTCCATATTAGTGTGGCTTTGGGCCAGGAGAGTCTATCACCGACCAAATATTCGCACTACCACATAATCTTTGAAAAATCCCAGAAATTTAAGATCGTTACCTACCACCTTTTTATCGATTTCAAAGCCGCATTCGACAGCATCTAAAGAGAAGAGTAATGTCCAATTTTGGCATCCTTCCCAAATTCGTCCGTTTGTGCAGACTTGAATTACATAGAATTTGTCATAGGTTTCTTTATATGGGAGTCATAATCCCTAGGGTATCACAACGGATCTACATTGATCTACAAATATTGGAAATAAATTAAGAATGCATCTGGGGATGTATGAGTTAAAATTTTAGATTTGAGGTGTAGAATGTAGATATAGCCTCAAATAACTAGTGCAGATGTGATGAATATAAACTTAAACTTGTGCGATGAGAAAATAAATAAGACTATCTCAAAAAAGAGAAACATCTACAACGACTTGTTCTTGATGAAGTTTTTGCGTACTGCATTAAAAACTATTATGTTGAAAAACGGCCTGTTTTCTACTTCTTATTCCTGAATAATATTCTTTTATAAGGAATCAGTTATTATTTATAATAAATGAATGCAGGCCCAAGCTAATGGACGGATAGTGTTGTAGTCTTACAAAAATATTAATCTATTCGTCGAGAAATATATGAAAACGAAAACTAAAAATTACAAGAATATTAAGAATGACAACCAATAGAGTATTTTTAAAATTAAAAAAAAAAATTTTCTTTAAAAATCTGGGAGGCTGTTTCCGTCAAAATAAATTCAATAAAAGTTTTCCTAGCATTAAAAAAAATACATAGAAAATCAAAACTGCACTTTCTAAATTTGTATTTTTTTGTTGATTGTGAAAAATTTATAATAACTCATAATTTAAATATCAATGGGACATGAAGTGAATTTATTTTTGATTAAATTTAGTTTAAATTTACAACATTAGCAAACTACACAACAATAAAATCACTTTCCTTTTCAATCATATTCTCTGTTGGCATATTGGTATAAGTGTTTTTTTAAAAATAACTAAATGATCCTATATTCATACATGATTTACAAAAAAATTGCTTTTCCTTATTTTCTAATATAAATTAAAAAAAAATTGTTAACATTTTTTTTCTGTATCATTCAGCTTTCACAATGCAAACTGCCTACAATAGTTTAGTGATTTAAACACACACAATATATAGTACCTTATGCAGGTACATACTAGCTACATCAATAAAATATTTGAATGTATTTTATTGACTTAGTTATTTCTTGATTTAATATTAATTTTAACTGAAACAAAAAAATTATTCCAATTATAAATTCAATTGACTGCGAATGAGAAATGAAAAAAAAACACAAATAATACTGTAAACTAATTTTATTAAAAATAAATAAATAAATAATTCTTTGCAAACATAACAATAATAAAATCAATAATCTAAAACTTAAATTAATAATTAACAAAAAAAAACTCTTATATGTCAAAATACATGAAGTAACAATGATTCTATTTTACAATGTACAAAATAATGTCTCTGTATTTTTGATTTATTTTATATTATGATGTAGAAAATAAATTCACAGATGCTTATCTTGTAAATAAATCATAGTTTTTTTTTTTAAATTTAGCTAAAAAAGTGCTATAAACATTTCATTTTATTTTTTTTACGAATCTTTGGTAATAGTTTTTTTTTTAATTTTATTTAATTTATTTTTTAGTTATAATAATCACAGATAAAAGCCATCAATTTATTAACTAATTCACTCCTAATTTTTTTCATTTTTATATTTATTTATATATTCTTTATATATATATATACTTTTATTTTATTATAATAATTATTTTTGTTTTTAGGATTTATAAATATGCATAAAATGTGTATATATTACGCTTGAAAGTAGATTTTTTATATTTTGTTTACTATTTTTGTTTTTTTTTTTTTTTTTGGTACGGTTTTTTAAATTTTCTATGTCTCTAGCTGTTGTCATATTTTTATGTATAAACTAAGGATTTCATTGCTTTTTCTACAATAAATTGGTTTTACCATTCTTTGGTTGAGATAAATATAAGTCCATACATTTTACATGCATTATAAAATAATAAGTTCAACTTTTATTGAAATAGAAACTAATAATTGTAAAAAATAAAGAGATTAATTTTTTGGGAATATTCACAATCTACTGCTTAGGGTCACACGAAAAAAAAAACAGTTGAAATTGGCAGAAATTCGTAGGGTCAGATAGGTTAGCAGGGAAAATATTTTAGCAATAGGGTATTTTTTTTCAAAAGTGCTGATAAATATATTTATCTATGTATCTGAAGCACAAACTCTGCAGTTAATACTAGAATGTGGATGTTATAGAAAACGTCAAACCAAAGTCAATTTGATCGTCAAATGATCGTCATTTTTTGACGCAAATACTGCGATCGTCAAATATGCAATCGTCCTGCAAAAAATCGGTTTGATAAACGTCAATTAATTTACTTGCAAACGCAATATTTTATTCATCAAACCGATTTTTGTACAGCACTGCAGAAGATGTCTTCGAACATGTGACTTCAGCAAGCTGCATTATCGAACACACTGCTTATACAGCAAAATTTGTACTAGCGTTTTCGAACAGAAAACTTTTGCCTTTTGCGTTTAAAAACAATCTGCAATTGAATTTTTGTCTATAATATCTGCCGAATGATCACCTCTGCTCCGCCTATAAAAGGTTATACACTTGATGAAAATGTGCATCAGAATTTCACATAATTAGAGCTGTGTTCCATGAACGGCAACTCTGATACCTTCATTTAACTGCAGAAATTGTTAGTGGACCTAACTGAAAAAGAAGAAGATCCAGGCGGCCAATTGAGGTCTCTATTTCGAGCAATCACTGGCTCAGAAAATTTGCTACGCAAACCTATTGTTTCATGAGCTGTATTGAATGTGGTGCCTACTGATAGTTGAAAGTCATTGACGTCCATAGCAATTATTTCAGGCAGCCAAATACTGTCGAAAATCATGTTGAAGAGTCCAAGTTCCTGAGATTTTCTCAAATCTGACACACTTAGGTTTTTAGCAACGCTCATAGCTACAGCAGTCATATTTTTATCTGATCTTTGTAGGGGAATGAGTTGGAATCAAAGAACGTTCAAATTTATGGACTTAATCAACTATCACCAAAATCAGAACAAATTGTGGTGTACTTAAACCATTTCAACACTTTTTGCGAGCGTATATTGATTCATAATTAACCAGAGGGCGTACGCAGACTCCCAGCTCAGGGAGATCGAAGAGTTTCGTGATCGAAATAACACCCGGAAACTACGTAAAAATGCCAAGCACCCGGCTGCTGCCTTTAAAACCGGAAGGCAGGTTCTTTGAACCAGCGAATGCAACCTATAGTCACTGAAGAACAAAGAATAGTAGATATATTCAAGCTGCATTTTCAGCAGCTGCTGATTGGGCAAAAGGTGGAGTGAAAAATAGGACAAGAAGAGAACCCAACTCAAATCATCCAGTATAGAAAGATGTGAATCTAGTCCAGAAATTCAAAACAGTTTGACTACTTAACTCGTAAATTCGCTCGTCCACATTGAGCCAATGGACAGTAATGATCCAGCCAAGAATGTCTTTGAATCCCAGCCCCATGTTCGAGAGAATGAAGACGACAGAATCTCCGGATTAAAGATGACCAAGCCATCGTATATAGAAAAAGGTCGATCTGGATGAATGGAAGCTGCGCGTTCGGGATTGTCGGGGATAAAAGACTGCCATGTCACAGGCTGCGAGCCTCTGTCGATTGGGAGCCCAGTAAAGTAAATAAAAAGTCAGAACAAAATAATTTATAAAAAGTTGCTCACTATTTCCTTACCT
This sequence comes from Dasysyrphus albostriatus, assembly GCA_946251815.1. NCBI lineage: Eukaryota > Metazoa > Arthropoda > Insecta > Diptera > Syrphidae > Dasysyrphus > Dasysyrphus albostriatus. Next base: position 104,623,237 of record OX276336.1, on the reverse strand, counting down.
CTGTTTGTTTTTCGTACAGTTCCTGTTTGCAACAAAAATCTATGCAAATATTTTCGCATGCCAAAAACTATTGATGAGGTGAAATACAAAATTATATTTTTGCACGATTGGTTTATAGTTTAATGCAAAAACGAAAACCATTGCTGTCATGAAATATCATGCAAGACAATAAATAGACCGGCAATTGTTTTGCATGCGAAAAAAAGTTTGGTGAATACATTTTTTTTTGGATAGTTGGTTTGCACTTCAAAAACAAAATATATATACACTCCATAAGGCATGCAAATTATTTCTATTTTGACTATGGTTTATAGCATAGTTTACAGTTCCCATGCGAACAAAACTAAAAATTTTCGAAATATTTTTCCAACCATATGCAACATATTGTATAGTATTCTAGGCGAAAAATGTTTGCCTCGGCTTAAGCCACCCATTGAGTCATTAATTTACACTTATTGAATGAACGTTAGGCCTAAAAATGGAAAATAGTTATTTTTGGATGCAAAAAACATTTGCATGCAAAAAATGCCCTGACTTTAATCTATTTTTTTAGGAAGTCTAAATCGACCATACAAAAAAATATATTTTATTCACCACATTTCATTTACAGTTGCCGATCCATTGTTTTGCATGACATTCCATGACAGCAATTGTTTTTTATTTTTGCATGAAACTTATGTAAAAATAATTTTTTATTTCTCCTCATAAATATTGACATGCGAAAATATTTGCATAGATTTTTTTTGTGCACAGGAACTGTAATAAATAACAAATTAGTTTTGTCAGCCACAAATTCTCAAATTTTTTTAAGTTCTCTTTAAATATTTGAAGGGTGGTTAAACAACAGAAATTAAAGCTGAAAACTAAAATTAAAAAAAAAAATAAATATTATTTTTAAAGCTCATAAATAAAATCTAGAGAATAGTACTAAAAAAACATACAGTACATTTTTAGTTGGCTTTTTTGTTTGTTAAAGTTTTTGTTTCTGTCTTTATATGTGATTGCTGTTGTTTTTATTTACTTAAATTTTGCATTATAATTATAGGTATACTTTATAATTTTCTAATGACATTTCTTGTGTGTTTTTTTTTTTTGTATTTATAGCTTTTAATTTGCATCTCGATGATAAAAATTGATTGACACTGATTATCGTTTATTTCGAAATATTGTATTATTTTTGTATTTTCAGTTTAACTAGATTTATATAATATAGTTTTTCTTGTCTTTTATAATCAAGCTTGAATTATTCTTTTGATGTATTCATATACATACTTATATGATGTATATGTATAGGTGTATATATATTGTACATTTATATATATATATTTTTTTTATATAATATAAAAAATGTTTGTTGTTTTTTTTTGTTTTTATCTGACTTAATAAAAATTGTATGCATTTTTTAGTTTATTTAAATTTATAAAGAGGTATTATGTGAGTAAGTGAGTGAGTGAGTTGAGTGAGTGAGTTGAGTGAGTGACTTGAGTGAGTGTGTGTGTTTGTGAATGAAGTTTTTTTTTACGAAAACGATGAATATATTATAGAAATTGTTAAAATATTCAACATACCTTTAGTCACAAAAGTCTACAATTTGAACGGATTTTCTTTTTTTTTAATTTGATGGATTTATTATTGTTTTTTTTTTTATATGGCTAATGAATGATAATTCTGTACATTTTTTCGGGTGATAACGTGGCCTAACTACATTTAAAAATAATTAAATTTTTTGTTTTTACTTTGTAGACTGATGTGACTAAAGTTAAGTAAGTTTTATTATTTTTTTTTTAATTTTTAGCTTTAATATAGCTTGGGTGTATTTTTTGTTTTTTTTTATAATATTATAGACATAATAAATTGCTTTTAGATACGAATTGAATGGAATTTTAGTTTAATAATGATTTAATGCTACGAAGTTCCTCCGCCAGATTCAGATTTCTCATAAGAGTTTCCTCGCTGTATAAGTGAACGATTTTCATCACTTGAACCACCACCTTCACCACTTTCATCGCGAATATTAACGTTCGATGTGAACGTCGTTTCTGAATCTAAAAAATTAAACAAAATTTATTGTTAATTTATGAATTGAAAAAAATTAAATGAGATCATAGTTAAATGGTGTCTAAGGGGACAAAACATTTTATGTTAAGCTGAGATTTCATTTAATGTGACTTAGAACAGTTTCAATCTTTATTACATTTTGTATATTGTATATAAAAAATAATTTTTGTTTGTTAATAAAAATATTATAAGCAGGTATGTGTAACAAATGTTATTTTACTTTGTTTTAGTAATGATTAAAGTGGTATAAATTTGTTTGATATTGTGAAGAGAGAGAGAAGATGCTTACTGTGCTATTCTGAATCTAGGGTTGCCAGATTTGTTTCGCACCCAAGCCAATTTCGTATATACCTACCCTGTCTTGTGCAAAGATTCTTTTGTCGAACCAAACAAATGTGGACAACCCTACGTGGTTTCTTCTTTTAAATCTTTTCATATTTTTTTTTTAACTTTGTTTATTCATATCGAAAGGGTAGTCACAACACTTAAGTGTTTTTAAATGTTTCCCACCCGCTTCGTAGGGTCAGAACCAGGTGCATCACCGTACAGAGACTCACAGAGACTTAATGCGTGAGAGATTGTGTTTGACAGTTAGTAATTTTTCAATTTGCACAACTTTGTTATTGTGATTTTGTTTGTAGCTAATTTACCTTTTCAACAACCTACGAATATCACAACCAATTTGAAATCATATTCATATCTAATTGGGTGCTTCCATATCTTTACGGGTGTGACAGTGTCCTTGATTTTATTTATTATTTATACGATTTCGAATATTATTCCCAATTTATAAATGAAAACTTTGGTAATCTACAGGGCACCTGAAGCCCTTCAAATGAATTAATATATGTTCTAAAATGTGTAAAAAAATGAGTGCTTCAGTTATAAGACACAGTTTAGTTGTGTTACGGGTGTGACATTAGAAAACTGGTGATATAAGCCTAGTTAACAGTTCCCATGCCAAAAAAAAAAAAAATCAAAATTTTCAGAACAATTTTCCGCCTATTCTTTGTAACAAATTGTATAAAATTCAAAGCAAAAAATATTTGCCTTGGCATAAACCACCCATTTAATCATTAATTTGCCCTTAATTAATAAACTATAGGTCAAAAATTAGAAATAATTATTTTTGGATACAAAAACCATTTGCAATGCAAATTATGCCTTGAGGTGAATATTTTTTTTTGAAGTGTAAACCGACCATGCAAAAAAAATAATTGTATTCACCACACTATTTTTCGCATACAAAACAATTTCTGGGCCATTGTCTTGCATAATATTTAATTACAGCAAAGTTTTGTTATTTGCTTGAAACTATAAACCAATTAATTTAGCATTTCACCTCAATTATTTTTAACATGGGAGAGTATTTGCATAGTTTTTTTTTTGGGCAAGGGAACTGTAAACTAGGGTTTACGTTTGGGATATCTAATGATAATGGGGTGTAAAATATTGCATGAAAACAAATGTTCACTCTTTTTCAAATATTTGCTTCCTAGTTGATCTTTAATTTAAACTACAAAATAAGAGGCAAATCTATGAAACAAAAAACAAAATTTTAATTTAAAAACGTTATGGGAGTGCCCAAGTATGATTTTAATGCATGAAAACAATATAATTTACGATATTTTAATAGTAAGTTTTTGTCATAGATGTATTTTATCAATCCTCACATGAAGTGAGAAACACTTGCTCTGGAAAAAAAAAAGTTGTTCTCATTGAAAAGTGAATATATTTCTCAATTCGATGAGATTTTTTACATTTTATTTTAAAAGGTAGGTTTAACCAAATTCAGCTCATTCGTATGGTAAGTTGTTTAGTTTTAAGTTTTAAGCGTCATCTATCGGAAGTGCAAAGAATTATGGACGTAACTGAGAGAGCTCTTGAAGAAAAGAAAATTTGTTTGACTGAATGTGTCATAAGCGTTTGATAACAAGGTATGAAACAGAAGTTTCAAATCCAAATTAAGACAAATTTTGCCTGAAGGACTTCAAAACAATCTATACGAATAACTAAGAAACAGACTTTTTGTGACACAGAAATGAATATTAAAATTTGAAAAAAAAAAAAAAAAAATAGTGGCTGTGGTACCACAAGGAAGTGTCTTAGGTTCAGTTTTGTACCTTCTTTTAACACTCGTGATATCTCTTAAAAGACACTTTCGAATCCAGGTTTGCTGACGATACTGCAATACTAGCGCTAGATAAAATAATTAAAAAAGTCTCAGTTAAATTAAAAATGTTAATGAGTCGACAAAAACGTATGTAAATCTCTATGGAAATGGACTTATGGTATACAAATACAACTCTGATGGGGTTGTACCTGTGGTAAAATTTAAATAACTTACAAACGTCTGCTACTCGTATGTTCATTTTGTAAATATTCTTAGGAATGTTTTCTATTTTTTTTGACTTGATATCAAGTCATCAAAGCAACTTTCCCGGATCAAGAAAGGGTTGATGAATAATTTGTCGTTAGTAAGTAGAGTTAATAGGTTGTAACAATTTAAAATTTGCCGTTCTATGTTTTCTTTGTTATTTTTTGCGAAAAGTAATAAACATTTCTAAAACTGAATATTTTATTGCTAAATAGTTTGCCGTTAATTAGTTTTGACAAATTCAATTGCTTGTGCGATGTTTTCTTTGGTTGTTCTTGTGATTTGTTTTCTATGCGTGTAGGTGAATTTTGTGCCGTTATTAGGTCGGTAATTAGCTGTGACAGTCTCGATTTTGACATTTAACGTTTTTTGTCAAGAATCGGCGAAAACTTCTTATACCTAATGGTTAATGGCTTTATAATATTTGCCTCTAAAAAATAAGTCGTCAATTGGTTGTGAGAAATTCAATTTTTTTTTACTTAATATCAAGTTAGCAAAGCACCTTTCCTGGGGCCGAATTACCGCTTTAGTTATCGAGTAATACGTGACTGAATCATGTGAGTTTGGCATTATCGCTCACGTTTCGGGCAATCAAGTATACCAAAATTTGTAGTATTTGTATTTCGACAGACATATAAATGCTGCTATGGCCAGGGCTAGGGGAGCTTTTGCCCTGACGAAACGGTTGTTTTATAGCAGCCGGCTTGATAGCAGGGTGAAGGTGATTTGCTACATGGCCCTTATCCGGCCGATGATTGCCTATGGATGCCCGGTTTGGTTCAACGTTGCCCCATCTCAAATTGAAAAGATTCGGGTGTTTGAGAGGCAGTGTCTTCGACGCTGCCTTGGATTGCACAGAACACCAGAGTCGGAGTACAAACACTACTATTCCAACCTGGCTCTATACAACGGGGCCAACATAAACAGGATAGATAATTTCTTGCTGAAGCTTATTCGAGGTCACATTGCAAGAGCGATGTCCTCGTCTAACAGCTTAATTTTCGGGGCTTATTACCCCAACAACGAATACTACGAGAGTGTGCGTCTAAGCGGCTTTATTCCGCCCGATGCATTCCTCCACCTTTTCTCTTGTATGGCCGACTTACATAGGTTTAGGTAGTTAGTTTTAAGTAAGGACAGTCAGGGTGGCACCAAAAAAAAAAAAAAAAATATATATAAAACATACAAAAACACCAAAAAAATTATAAAAAAAAAAAAAAAAAAAAAAAAAAAAAAAAAAAAAAATTATAAAAACCGGAAAATGCTTGCTGTGGCTGTTCTAGTTTGTAAGTAGCTTATAAGTAGGTTGTAATTAGTTTAAAATTAGTTGTAAGTAGTTTTAAGTAGTTTTAATTAGCTTTAATTTAGTTTTATGTAGTTTGTAAGTTTTATATAAAACCAAAAAATAAAGACATAGATACCGAGTTTTTTTGTGAAATTCTTCTCGGTAAAAAATAAAACCGACCTGGATTTAGTATTAAGATAGTTCTTAGGCCGAAAGGCATTAGCATTAAGTTATTCTAGTTTAACTTAGAGCGCCCGACTGGGGCCAGTAAGTTACTTTTAAGATATTGATAAGTAGGCTAGTTTTTATGAATTTTTGTCTAGCTTTAAGATAGTTCTAAGATAATTGAAAAAAAAAAAAAAAAAAAAAAAAAAAAAAAATACCAAAATTTGAAGTGGTTACTCGTTCATTCGATCACTGATGGCACTCACTCACTCGTTCACTGAAGCGGTAATTCGACCCCTGGATCGAAAAATAAGCAGGTGAATAATTTGTCGTAAGTAAGTCGGTAATAGGTCGTGACAATTTTGTATTTGTCGTTCTATGTTTTCCATCTTTTTTTCGAAATGTGGTAAAAATTTCCTAAGCTCAATATTTCATTGCTTAATTAGTTTTAAGAAATTCAATTTCCTTGTGCGATGTTTTTTTTGTTTGCTTATGTGATTTGTTTTCTATGCGTGTAGGTAAATTATTTGCCGTTATGTATTAAGTCAGCCATTAGTTGTGAGAATTCTGAACTTTTTGTTTTATGTTTTCTGTTTTTTTCGGAATGTGGTAAAAAATTCTAAATCTAAATATTTTATTTCTTATTAATTAAACAAGGATTCGTAAGTTAGTTGTGACAAATTCAATTTAAATTCGATGTTTTTTTGTTTTTTTTTTGGAAGATTTGATTTCTTTGAGTGTCAAGTTAGCAGAGCCACTGTAACAAATCGTAAATGGGAAGGTGAATTATTTGCCTTTAATAAATCATTCCAAATTTAGTTGTGACAACTTGAATTTGTTGTTCTATGTTTTTTTCGAAAAGTGGTAAACATTATTAAAACTCAATATATTTTACTGCTTAATAATTTGCCGTTGATTTGTTATTAGTAAGTTGTGTAATTTGTTTTCTATGCGTGTCAAGTTACCAAAGCAACTTTCAGAAATCGAAGAATAGGCACATGAATTATTTGCCATTAGTAAATTGTTAATTACGTATGGAAATTTTGAATTGTTTCTATGTTTTCTATGTTATTTCCCCAAAGTGGTAAAAATATCTTAAACTTTGTGTTTTATTGTTTATTTGCAATTAATAAGTCATTTATTAGTTGTGAAAAATTCATTTTATTCGTAAAGTTCTTTCTATGTTTTTTTGTGTTTTGCTTACTTCATATTAAGTAAGGAAAGCATCATCTAAAAAGGGGCAATATCTTTTATTAAATGGTTTATAGCTTGATAATTTATCGTTTTATAGTTGATAGTAAGGTAAGACAATATAAATTTTGTCATGAAATATTTTCTATGTTTTTGTTTTATTTTCCTAAATTCATATGAAATCAACAAAAACTTTGGAAATGTTCATAATGTTTAGTTTGTTATTAATTTATCTTTGATTAGTTAAATTCTATATTTTTAATTTTAACATTGCCCGGCAATGTATTCTATGTTTTTTCTTTATTCATATGAGATAACTTTTGACAAGGATTTAAAATTAACTACGTACATGTAATGAACTGTTTATTGTTCCACTACTTTTTTATTAGGTCAAATGAGGTCAATTTGAAGGAAATTAAAAAATTTAAGAGTATTATTTGTTTTTGGGCTTGTTCAGTTTTTCCGCTTTTTTACCATAGGTAGAACCGTTTTGAAACCAAAATTTATGAATATTTAGAAATGCAACAAACCGACTATTTTAAAATTCAGAGAGAATTTTACTGTTATTAATTTTTGTCTATAAACTGCATAAATCAAATCCTAGAAAAAAATGCATTTCATAATTAGAACACGATTTTTCAATAAAATTTCGTTAATGAGTACCTAATCATTACAGATTAGGTAATTTCAATGAAACTTAATTAAGCTTTAAACAAGATAGCGTTATATATTTTATGATCTCAGAACCAACAATAAAAAACTGCTAATTGAGAACTCGCTACTTGTTCTACCCACATAAACTACGTAATAGACACTTTTGTTTCAGAGGAAGTAAACCATTCCAACACACGTAAGAGTTCCGAGTTTGTATCAGGAACAAAAAAAAATTCCACTTAAAAGTGCATTCGTGATTATGTAACCTAAATTGTGAACAAATGTGAACAAAAAAACGAAACAAAAATTATGAAGGATATGAATACCTGATGAGTTGTAGAAATTTTTTTAATGAATTCCATTCATCCAATTATATTCATGAATTTTAGAAAGTATAGCCAATTATGGTTTTTAGATCTTTTCTTATTGAAAAAGTCAAAATGTAAGCTATTGAATTCAGAAATATAGTTTTTAAGGAATCGAACATCAATCATCTTCTTCAAACAAAATCTAAAGGACATGGAAGGAAGAGGAAAAAGTATAAATTAGATAAAGTTTAATAAGCAATTTACTCACCTAAACTACTGTCTCTATTGGCTGAATCATATCGTGAATCAGCTAATTGGGACGTGCCCGATGATCGTGATAATACGGGCTTGACATGCCTCAGTTGTTGTTCTTCTGGATAACGTGGCGTTTGGAATTTAGTCGGCTTGGATTGCAGTGTTGCTGGTCCTGAGCGTTGTTGTATTAATGTTCGATGCCTAAGAGGAGGTGGGGATATTGATTTTGCTAAAACTGAGTGAGGTAATTTGTTCGGTGAGTAATCGCTTCCAGATTCACACTGACAAAACAAAATCGAGAAACATGGATGAATTTTTGTTTGAAATCAGTAAATTTAAATAGTTTTATGTTATTCCCAGTTTAAAATTTGTTACTTTTCGATCAAAACTTACCATAACGGTTCCATTATCAGATACACCTGATCCTGACATATTATCCGCAAGCAACCGCTCACTTTCAGGGTCAGCAAGAACTCTCGATACATCCGATTTATTCTTCAGAATCGACTTGGAGCGCCGATGATGTTCCAAATTCGGCGATGCATCGATCGAATCAATCGACGAAGAATGTCTACTTTCGAATTTCGCTAGAAAACACGTCATTAATAAACCGTTATACATGAAACAGTTATACAAAATCAACATAAAACTTTTTACCTCTAGATCCAACATTTTGAATACCAAACAGATGCTGATTAATCAATTTAGTAGCTGTGGCCAGACTCTTGGCAGGCATGAATGACGAACGCTTTTTCTTAACGCTGCCATCCTGAGTGGAGAGGCTCTCCTGTGATAGCTTTTTGGTATCTTCGAATCTGGCACGAGGCTTTGAACTTTGTTGGAATCGTGTCTTACGATGCTTTGGCACTGGAGTCTCATTCAGACTTACCCTACTACCACGGTCCTGAACATCGAAATTTTGAAAAACGTCATCCATCGGACTGACGCCTCCACCCAAGCTCCGTAACGCAGTGTCACCCGAAGCACTCTTCTTGACTTGTGATCGAATGACACCGGCCGTTGAAGTCGGCACACTTTGCTGTTGCGTGTCTTTTTCCAACGGATTTATATACAGATTGTCCATGTCAATGTCGAGAGCACATGCTTCGTCAGCCAGATCCGATGTAAGATCGGCTTGCGACAAAAACGGATGCGTTTGGCAACTGGCATACGTGTCGGAGCTATCAACGCTGGCCAAATCGGCATTGTTATTGTAGTTATTGTTAACATTATTGTTGGCGGTGTTTGCTACTCCCGTTGATATACTATTAAAATTATTATTGTAATTATTGTTAAAGTTATTAGTACTAATATTAATATTATTGCTAATGAAAGGCGCGTAACGTAGTGGAGTTTCCAATGGTAGAGCAACGGTTGTTGTGGTTGTGCCATATGATGCAGATGATGATGAGGCTACCGTTGTGATTGCTGATACGGAGGTCATATCGGATGGCAGTAGTATACTGCTGTCACCATTGGCCATTAGAGATGCCGCCGATGGATGCGGTGGAATCGGAGGTGGTGGTGCCAGTAGTTTCAATTGATTCGTTTGACTGGATTGCAATGAACGCATTTCTAAACAAATGGGTTTATGGAAGTCCGATGTTGGAAGTGAAATGACCCCTTCGGCATCTGTAAATTCTTTGAAATCCTGAAATAGAGCAATTGTAAGTATGGATTATGCCAAATAACAAAAGGATTACTTTTTTTTCGAGGGAAATGCAACATTTGGAAGAAAGGGTGTTTTTTTTTGTTAGTATGTCAATGTTGGGAAAAATGAAACAACAAAAAAATACCCTTGTTTTTCGTTAGACTTACAACATTAAATGTTAAACAGTTAATGTGCAAAGAGGCAGATAGAGAGAGAGAGAGAGTGACAGATCGAAGACTATTTTAAGTATTTGGTAAAAACATACAACTTTAAATACATTACAGCAATAACATTGAAGTTATTTACGGGTGCCTAATAACAGATTGAAGAATCTAGCAAATATCTACTATATTTTTGTTTAATGTACCTACAACGAAACGGTCCATTGGATTGACTGTCAGCAAAAATTATGACTTTGAATGTATTTTGCCAAATATTCATAACCATTCCAATTATGGAATCCGTAAAGTTCTATATTCCCGGGCAGTTGGGAACTTTAAACATTTATTTTGAGATTTTTGGGTCCACAAAACTTTTGATGCTAATATGAAATGAAAATAGAATTGTGCAATGTGGATGATGCGCGAAAAAGTTAACTTGGATTTTACTTAAGAATTGAATTGTTTAAAACACGTATTTCTGGGTTTAACTTAGGATTAATTCCGAGACTATGATAATTTCGCCCTGAAAAATTGGCCCTTAACCATAATTTGGTGAGTTAGGACTGAAATGAGGGTGATTTTCATTGTGATTCCATTTCAGAAATGAAAGTTATTTAAATTTTTGAAAAGTGCAACTTCTGTTGTGGTGCCATAACGATCTCGGCATTGAAAAGCGTATAAGGGGTTCTGTACCTTTGGCACCTCATGTATGGGAAATTTGAAAAAAAGAAAATACCATTGGTTTGAAAAGGTTAACTTGTCATAGAAATTGGACAGCCCTTGATAACTTGTAATCAAGGCTTAAAGTTTCTCAAGGTCACGCAATATCACGCTCGATTTTTGGAACCTCATTTATCTGAAGATTGCAAACAAATTTTTACCATCTGGAACATCTCCAGATCTATGTACATATATTCATAAATGGTCAGCTAGTTTTCCATAAATGAGAAGCCAAAAATCGCGTGTGACCTTGATTGACCTTGAGAAACTTTAAGCCCTGATTACAAGTTATCTACAGCAGACCAATTTCTAGGACTTGTTCATCTTTTCTGACCAACTTTTCTTTTTCTTTTTTTCAAATTTCCCATGTATGAGGTGCAAAATCCATGCAGACTCGATTGAAACGAAAGCCACTTAAAAAGAAAGAAAAATCGTATCGCAGGAAATGAGTATGAGCGCTATTCGATTAGTGACTTCAAAAACAGATGATGCTTAAATCACATAGGGGATATTTTTTCGACATCAACGTTTATTTTTAGATTTACAAAAAAAAAAAAACTTGGCAACCCTGTTTCTGAATCTAAATTGTACACGATCATAGTAAAAGAATATTTTCACTGCGCTCAAACTATTGTATTTAGAAATTTAGAACAGCGTTGCCACTTATCCAAAAATTTTCCGATCAAGATTTTCAAACAAAGCAATAGGTACATATTTTTTTACAGTAGAGCTGCATCCTCCAATTTCCAGGAAAGAATCAAAAAATTGGGGGATTCGATTTTTTAAAGGCAGTGTATTTATTCGTACCAAAAAAGTACTGTTGATTTACTGAAATTGCAGAAGAGTGGCAATGCAGATTAAGAAATAAACCAGAAGTGATTGTGAACAACTAAGCAAGTTAAGTTACCCAAAATTAAAATGATGAACTAAATTAAGAAAATATAAAACATATTTCTCGAAATTTCCTAAAAAATCAGAAAATATTGTAAACACATATTCTTTTTGACTGTAAGAATGGATTTCGGATTCTCGAATACTTTAAATATTGTTAACTGTCTTCCTGAAAAGTTTGCCTGGCTATTTCTTACCACTTTAAAAATAAAACAATGGCAGTGGTGAGTCAAGGAGAGTGGCGTAATTCTTTCCTTTACTTAGCTGGGGCATAGCTATGAAAGTTTACCTTTTTAATGAACTGAAATGTAGAAAGAGTTCTTGGTGACATTGATTTGCCTTATAAAATTTATTCGTCAAACATGAAGGAAGTTCAAGGGCTCATATTATTTTAGGTCTAATGTATGTGTATTTGATATCTTCCTAATATCGGATTTAAGCCTGAGTTTACTCCAAAAAAAGTTTTTTTTTCAATCAATTTAAATTCTAACTGCTTGAACGGAAGCCTGGAGGAGCTTAGCAGAGAGCAGAATAAGACAAATTTTAGCTTTCGCAGCAGCATTTTTGACATTTACTGCACTATTTTCGACATCTATTCCAGCTCCGTCTTGCATTCTGTTCAGGCAGTAAATTAACTCCAAGATAATTTACCTAAGTAATTAAGGGCCAGTTTTTCAATGCGAGATCACCCTAGTTCCTAGTCTCAGGGATATACCTAAGCTAATTCCAGAAACGAGGTTTCAGTCAATTGAAATCCTAAGTTAACTCGGAGGTTACTCACCTACTTTGGTGAGTTAACTCAGGGACCAAATTGAATGCCTTTTCAGCTGTGGCGCCATCTCGATTTCATTAGTGAAAGTTATTGTCAGTGCAATGTCGTTGTGGCGCCATCTCTTTTTGGATGCATGAAAGGCGCAAAAGGGTGGTATCCATAGTGTCACACATCGATGACCTTAGATTTTTGACAACTAAAAGATAAAGTTAATCCTCAACTGAAAAACTGTTTCTGAGTTAACTCAGGGTTTTTTTATTTTTAGGATTAGCGTACCATGCCTCAACATAGAGATAACCCTGAACTGAAAAACTGGCCCTTAGTGAGTTAACATGGCTGTGGCGACACACAGTCTTCCGTTTGTTGAATTTTGGCGACAAAAAAACATTTCCCTCGCTGTCAAAGTCAGGAACTGAGTCAAGTTTATGTTTGAAATTTCCAAAAATATATTCCTGAAGGAATACTTTTATATAAAAAATTACTTCAATACTGATTTGTACAAAATTTTAAGAACGTAGTCAAAAATGTTGAGAAACTAATTTTAGTGCAAGTTTAAAAAAAATTTGTTTGTTGGAATTTATTTTTATACCTAATCTGATCGAATCTGAAAGAAATTTGAAATTTTGACGGCTGGCAAATTTTAAGTCAATCACTCAAGAACTCGAAAAATTATAAATTATTTTGAAGAAAAATTATTTAAATCTGACATCAGGTTTAGAGTTCTAATTGTTGGCATTTCAAAAAAAACGGTTAGTTACCATATTTTTTTAAATTTAAGAATATTTTAATTGCTTCAACTGTCAACTGTTTTTTCAACTGTCAACTATCTGAATTTTTAGCCTCATGTCAGATTTAAATAATGCAACCAGACAAAAATATCAAAATTATTAAAAAACTATTATTTGAGATTATTTTTAAGTTTTTGAGTAGTTGAGCTAATATTTGGTTTGCAACTTCCAGCTGTCAAAATTGTAAAATTTCTTTCTGATTCGATCTGTTTAGGTAGAAAAATAATATGCCATAACATTTTTTTTTAAACTAGCAATAAATTTAGTTCCAATCCCTTGGGAACATTTTTAAATATTTAAGACTAAACTCTCCAAATGTTGTGCAAATCTTAATTGAAGTAATTTTTAGTGAAAGTATTCATGCAGGCACATTTACACATTTGACACATTAACTTGGCTCAGTTGGTTCCACAATACTTTTTTTTAAATTTGAAATTTAGGACCATGTCCTGAGCTAAATTGTGAAAAGCACCAGTGAATTCAACATCTCCAAATCGTAATGTAAACCGAATTCCATTAATTTGTTTCAAAAATGGGCGTGGGAAATGATTTTTGTTATTGAAATTCCACAAACAGTCCACTGTACACCGTCTAGATTTTAATAATAAAAGGCGTTTAAGGGTGATATCTACAGTATTACGCATCGATTTCAATTGATTTTTGACAAGTGAAATATAAAGTTAATCCTTAACTAATAAACTGCTTCTGAGTTAACTTAAGGTTAATTGATTCTTAGGATTAACGTAGTCACTATTTCAACTTACATTTAACTCAACACTGAAAAATTGGCCCTAACAGGGTTAGGTACAACTTAATTTTTTGGAACATTATTTTAATTACTAAGACGATAATTTTCATTTTTTAAGGCCCTTCGATATTGTTTTGACATCCTTAAGACCTTAAACCTGAATATCTCTAAGAGCAGGTTGTACTAAATTTTAGAGTTTCCTATAAATAAATACTTCTACATTTGTGTTATGTGTTAAATGTTAATGAGGTGCGAACAAAAAATGCTATCGAAAGCTTTCTAGTTTTAATTAAAACATAAATGCACTATTTAATTTCAACAACAGTTTTTTTTTTATTTTACAATATTGTATTCAATAACAATTAATATATATATCTTTTGTGAGTTATATGTTAATGAAATAATTAACTAATTTAAAACATCCATGGAATGTGCATTAAAACATGTTAGTATATAGTTTTGATGTTTGTTGATGTGAACATAAAACACTGAGCTTAAGTCATTTTATTTAAAATTAGTTAATAATTATATTCTAGTACATTTAAATAAAAAAGTAATTGAGAAAAAAAATATAAATACTCACCTCTTTTGTAATTAAAAATCATTCACACATTGACTGTAGAATTGTGATTCTAAAGCTCTGTCTTTTATGGATTAAAATTTGACTAGTGTTTTAATTTTTTTCTTTTTAACTCGGCTTGTATTGTATGTATTTTTTTTTTCGTATTGTGGTTGAGAGTTGAACATCGTGCATATATAAATATAGAATTTCATTCCGAAATAAAAAATGATTCAAACTAATTTAACTATAAGTATAATGCAACTACTTTACTTTATAACAATTTTGAAATAAAACATGTTTTTTTTTGTAATAAGAGTCTTATAACGGTTGATGTAGTAATAATAATAATAATTATAGTAATAACAATAATTACGAAAGACAAAAAAACAACTTAAATCATATAATTATTATATTTTTATAAGCTTATAACGTGCTTAATGTCTTTTTTGTTTTCCATATATATGGTGTTTAAATAATATAATATTTTCATGCACATGTAGGTATACACTATTGAGGCATTATTATCATTTGAATAGTTCTATATTTTGTTTTTTTGTTAAACTATTTTGAGATATATTTTTTTTCTTTTAATTTGTCTTAATTCAAAAAAGCTTAATAATTTCTATTTAAACACTATTTGCTCGTAATGGAATACATTCGCCGTGACATCCTTCAATTTCCTTTAAATAAAAAGAAACAAACAATATTAAATAATAAAGAAATGAAGAAAATAAATAAATAGGTAGTAGATTTTTTTCTTTTGGTTTAATCTTTAAAAATTTAGATTAAATTAATTTGCAAAACAAATTAAAGCAAAATTATAAGTAAGTGAACTGGTTATTCTGGTTATTTTGATGAAGCCTTTTATCTGATTTTGAATTAAAATGCAGTTATCTCAAGAAAAATGTAAACATCCCTTTTTTTGAAATGAAACTTAAAATTAAATAGAGAATGAAAAAATTCGGCCTTAGTCCATTAAGAACTACATTTGCCTCGTATTCATATAATTTAAGAAAACAAAATATGAAATAAATGAAGAATACATTTTTTTATTTTTTTTTTTCAAGGTCGTAGCGACTTTGGGCACAATTCGAAAAGCACAATTCAGTGTGACATTCATTTCAATTCCATTATTGTATTCTTTTTGTTTTTGCATTTTATTTATTCATATTATGTACGGTAGGTACGTTTTCTCTTTAAATAAACTTTGCCTTAAAAAGACGTGTGGTTTTTTATTTATCTCTGTTTAAATTCTAACAAGATCATAAAGTTTGAGAAATATGGTCCGTTGTTAGTACCCCACAAATTAAGTTTCAAAAAAAGTCATGAAACTAAATTTAAAAAAAAAAAACATACAAAAAATCTATTAGGTACTGACTGGAATAAGTTGACCTTTCATCACGAAATAAAGGAAAACAATAATCTCACCAATTAGGTACTCAAATAAGCTGATACTGTATGACCATTTAATGACTTAAGGACCTTAAAAAAAAATTTCAAACATTTATTAAAAAATTATATCTCTGACCAATTCGTGAAAATAATTGGTGTTTTATCACGCTATAATCGCCTTTCAGATGGAATACTATGTTTTTTTTTTTGAGGTCCCAAAAATCGCTTTCAGCCTCGAAAAACTTTGTTAATTTTGAATTTAATTAGCTGTTTTTTTAAGGAATGCACATATGCATGATTATATTTTTGTCACTTTCAAAATAACCAGATCAGATATAAATGATTAAAAAGCTAAAATTAAATGATTTTTATTTCAAAACAGTTATTGAAAAATTTTACTGCTTGTACAGAAGCCCAATGAAAGAGTGCAAAAATAAAACAAAATTTTCACTCGATCCACTAGATGGAGCTCTGAAAATCAAAATTCAAATTTGTCAAAACAAGTACAAGAATATCGATTTAGTCGCATACTATGAAGGTTTAGTTCTTGCATCTTTAAATGATTATTCTTTTTTGCAAGTTAACGAGGCTCTGATATTATTAAATTATATTAGTACCTGTTCTTTTGATTGAGCACAATTGCTTCATTTTATTCCTGTGACAGTTACCTAAGTGTTAATTGATGATTTCAAAATCGAAAAAATATTAAATCATAAACCCCTATTAATAAAAAATGCCAAGATATATTCTTATTCAAAAATTGACTAGGTATAACGTTGATCAAAAGTTAATCCACGAATATATTTTTTAAAAAAATTATTAAATGAGCTGCTAACTCACGTTTAATTATCAAATGTCAATAAAAATCAACTACAATCAAAGAGAAATCTGATTTACCAAAGAGCATTTATTCCAAAGTTAGAGGAACGATCAATAATTATTATTCGTTCTCTCGTGAAATATTCAAAAAGTAATTTTATTTTTGATTCGATCTCGAATCGATCTTGATTCTATGTGTGCGGCTTTCACTGCTTTTTACTAATACTTTGCAAATCTAATCATCACAGCTGTTCGCTTCAGCTTGTAGGTAAGTCAAACTTACAGCTGAAGATTGCCATCTTTATATTGTGTATCAATGTCTCGAATCTTATTTTTTGGATCTTTTAAAATAAAATTCGTTATCACGATATAATCAAATTTGCTGTGATCGGTAAAATATGGTTCGATCACAAATATTATATCACATAAGGAACAATTGAAGATCCATTCACTATCCATTAAAATAAGAAAGAAAATAGAAAAAAAGTAGAAAGTTGTTATAGGTGAGAGCTGACACAAAATTAGAAAACACAAAAAAAAAGAATATGTTTACAGGGTGTTTTAAGAAAATGTCATTGTTTTGCAGCTTCGGTATTCCTTAATCAATTTCAATGAAATTTACACTGGTGGGAGCTGACACAAAATTGGAAAAGGTAAAATATTTTCAACGGTGTTTCATGTCCACATTTTGCAACTTCGTTGTTCCTTGAGCGTAAATACGAGTATTTTTTTCTTTTTAAAGTCTAGGTATATCAGCCATCACCCTGTTTTGAAAGTGTTTTTTCCTTTTGAACTCTGTCTCAACTATCACCTGTCTCAGTTTCATTGAAATCGTCCAAGGAAAAACGAAAATATTGTTATATTAAAATAAAATAATCTTATATTATGTAAGCACCCTGTTTTGAAACATTGCTGACATTTTTTGAAACGCCCTGTTTTCAAAATATTTTTTTTTATAATCTTTTTTTAAGGACTTACGAAGTTGCAAAATGTTGATATTTTTGTGTCTAGTTAAAAATATTTTATTTTCTAATTTTTAGTCAGCTCTCACTGTCACTGTCACTGTCAACTTTCTGCTTTCGAGAATTTTACAGTTTTAAACATATTTTTCACCTCAAACTAGAATTGCTGTTCGAAAGTTTCTTATCAATTAGTGTTCTATAACCTTCTCTTAAAAATACCTGATTCAAAAAGAAAAGAGTTCCTACGCACAAAAATTCTTAATTAAATATTTCGATTGAGAAGAGATGAGCGAATGGTAACATTGGTTACTTTTCAATGTATTTGGTATAACTCGGAAACTAGACAGAATTGAACTATTTTACACTTATGTTATGTTCAAAATTGAATTTCCTATCAAAGTAGATGGTTTAAAACAAATTCAAAAAAATTAAGGAAAAGTTAACTATCTAAACTAATAAAATCGAAAAATTAAAGATTTCATAATTTTTTAATAAAT
Source organism: Dasysyrphus albostriatus (assembly GCA_946251815.1). Lineage (NCBI taxonomy): Eukaryota > Metazoa > Arthropoda > Insecta > Diptera > Syrphidae > Dasysyrphus > Dasysyrphus albostriatus. The sequence continues at coordinate 104,604,981 of OX276336.1, read as the reverse complement.
TGATAGGCTAGGTTTGTTTTATTTAATCCAAAATGTTTTTTTCAAAACATCTTAATTTTTTTGATCTCATATATCAATGTTTATTTAGTAATTGTTGGTGAAATTAAAAAAAATGAAAATAAGTAATTCAAGTTTTGATAAAAAAGGACATACTCGTACAATATCGGCATTGGGCATCCATATATTTATTTTAATTATTTTGATGAGTGTCAAGTTAGCAAATCAACTTTGACGAATCGAAAAATGGGTAGGTGGATAATTTACCGTCAATTAGTTGTGACAATTTCATATTTGTCGTTGTTTTTTTTTTTTTTTTTGAAAAGTTTTTTTTTTCCAATTTTTTATATTTTTGTACTTAATAATTTGCGGTTAGATAGTCGTTGTATAGTTGTAAAAAAAATCAATTTGTCATGCGATGTTTTCTATGTGCTTTTTAGATAATTTGTTTTCTATGAGTGTCAAGTTAGCAAATCAGCTTTGACAAATCGAAAAATGCGTAGGTGGATAGTTTGCCGTTAATTAGTTGTGACAATTTCGAATTTTAACCGTTCCATGTTTTCTATGTTTTTTGTGGGTGCTTTGCTTAATTTTCAAATCTCGAAAAGTGGTACAAACTTCTTTTACTAAGGTACTCTTTTACGGCTTAGTAATATGCCATTAGTTAGTTTTAAAATAGTTGTGAAATTTGTAATCTAATCGTGCAATGTTTTCTATGTTTTTTGCGTCCTTTGCTAGCTTGATATCAAGTAAGCAAAGTACCTCCTAAGAATGGGTAAAAACTCCCTATATCGAAAAATGTATGGCTTAATAATTTGTCGTTTATTAGTTTCGAATTAGTTGTGACAGTTTCGATTTACATTTTTTTGCATTCCTTCCTAACTTCACATCAAGTTAGAATGAAAACACATCAAAAAGTGGTAAAACTGTTCAAACGTATTGATTTATTGCTAAATAATTCATGGTTATTTAGTCGCTACTTAGTTTTAACGATTTCAAATGTGTCGTTCCATGGTTTTATGTTTTTTTTTCGAAAAGTGGTAAAAACTACTAGACATAAAATTTCATTATTTAATAATTTGACTTTGATTAGTCGTCAAACGAAAACATCGCATGAAAAAACTGATTTTGTCACAACTAATTAACATCTAATTAAAGGCAAATAATTTTATAATAAAATGCTAGGTCAAGACGTTTTTACCACTTAAAAAAACTAAAACATAGAATAGGTAACAAATTTGAAATTGCTAAAACTTATAACCGACTAAGTAACCATGAATTATTTAGCGATAAATCATTCGGTTTAAGCAGTTTTTACCACTTTTTAAGGTAGTGCTATGCTCACTTAATGTGAAGTTAACAAAGAATGCAAAAAATATAGAAAACATTGCACGCAAATTTAAAGTGTCACAACTTATTCGAGACTAGTTAACGACAAATTATTAAGCCATAAACCATTTGGTATAAGTAGTTTTTACCCCTTATTTAGGTGATAATTTGCTAACTTGATATTAAGCTAGCTAAGGACGCAAAAAAAAAACACATAGAAAACACTACGCGATTGGATAAAATTGTTCACAATGGCAAATTATTAAAGCATAAAACATTAAGCATATGAAGTTCTTACCACTTTTCGAGATTTGTCAAGCTATCAAAGCACCCGAAAAACATTGAAAACATTGAACTACGATTTTCACAACTAATTAACGACTAATTAATGGCAAATTATCTACCTACCTATTTTTCCATTCGTCAAAGTTGCTTGCTTACTTGACACTCAAAGAAAATAAATGACCAAAAAACACATACAAAACATCGCATGACAAATTGGTGTTTGCATATCTAAATAACAACTAATTAACGGCAGAGTATTAAGTACTAAAGTATTAAAATTTAGGATTTTTACCGCTTTAAAAACATAGAAAACATTGAACGAAAAATTCGAAATCGTAGTAACTAATTAACGACAAATTATGCATCTTTTCATTTTTCTATCCATGAAAGTTGCTTTGCTAACTTGATACCGAAACTAGCAAAGCACCCAAAAAAACATAGAAAACACTGCACCATCAAATTCAATTTGTCACAACAAATAAACGACTAATTAATGGCAAATTATAAAGTTATCAAACATGAGGTAAAAGAAATGTTGAAAATTTACTGATTTTCAACAGGGCACAAAAAAAAACATAGAAAACATTGAACGATTGCTGTGCTAACTTGACACTCATAATATTTTGTATGTTGCTATTTTTCTGTAATAGTAACGTTTATTCTTCGGGACATGCAGTTAAATTTTTGAGAGTGTAGATATCCTGTCATCTAGAGTTAAGCTTCTCCACCAGTTCACTTATAGGTTTTATAGGGCTCCTAAGCGTTCTTTATCGGACTCATAACAGAAGAGTTTCCAAGCCAGCCCAATATGTACTTTTTTTTTATTGAGAAAGTCCATCACACTCTTCAGCTATATGAATGAGCACTGCAATGCATAAATATGAGGGCTTTGTGTCTCAAAAACCACTTTCGAATTTGTGAAATCAATACGTTTTCAAGGACTATTTTATATTGATCCTGTCTCGTAGTGTTTTCCACAATACTAAGAGGTCCTAATCCTTTTTGCTGAGATAACTTATCAAGCTCTAATAGATGGTTGACTTTTGGAAGAATGCCCTCTGGTTTGTTCCGCTCACCTTTAGTCTTCTACGCATAAAATTTTGTATTTTTAGTCTTTCATGTGTAATAAGAAATGTTTTAGATTTTTAAATTTTTTTTGCTGGCTGGGTTTTGATAACTTATCCTACTTAAATATTTTTAAAAAATGTTGAACTTTCATTTTTATGAGAATTTTATTTAAAACGAAATTTCTAGTTGGTCTCCAAAAAGAATACGAAGTGGAAAACATTTTACTAACAGTTGCATAAATAGAAAAAAAATAAAACGAATAATGCTGAAATGAAGAAAACAACAAAAATAAATACGTCAAAACTCAAAAGTTACTTTTCCTCGCACAATAAATGGTCTGGGTAATTAATTGTATGCAAAAAGAAAGAGTGTAGACTTCTCTAAATAATCTGCTGAAAATTTATCAATTTCACTCGACAATTTCACTCGTATGGGATTTTTTCGTTTCGCATGAGCAGCGTTCTAGGCTTAAGAAAAAAATAAAATGTAAAATTGACAAATTCGGTTTTGTTTCTGAGGTTATACCAAACATATTTAAAAGTGCCCAGTCTCTTACGAACGTATATGCGGATTTAGTAGCATTTTCGGTTTAAAGAATGCGTATGCCCCAAATAAATATATTCAATAACAAAAACCCTTGAACGGTATTGTTCCTTTCTAATTTTCCGGTGCGTTCACAATAGCCTGTTTTAATACAAATTTGTGTGGGGAAAAGTATGGTTTAGAGACAAAACGGTGTGATTTTGTCCACATATTTTGTATAAAACAGACAATTGCTATGCGTGACCTCTAAATATCAATAAAGGCTAGGAAAAAATTGTGTTCAATAAATGATTTGAATTATTTGATATTGTTTGTAAACACCTTTTTAAGTGAATAATTCACTTTTAAACAAAGTAGATTTATTACCATGCATCTGCCCAATCTACTATAAACAAGAGAAGAAATTTTTTGTTACAAATTAATTTTAAAACAAACTTTGATTTTTCTATTTTAATAATTACAACTATATACGAATATAAAACAAATTCTACTTTTACCTACTTATAAATGGAAATTATTTTAAGGATTATTTTAAACATTTAGAATAATACTAAGACTGTTTTTTTAAATTACTTGTGTCTTTTGAACAATATTATTATAGCATTTTACATGATATTACCTACAAATTTATCAACAAGGGTTTAATTTTGTATGTAAATATACCTACACAATTTACATTTTAACTTGTTTACCAAAGCCTACATACATAATAGAAACTTCTAAGTTTTGTAAAATTTCATATTAAGGAAAAAACATACCGTTTTGGCAAAAGTTTATTTTGGTAACTTTTTATCAGGTAGGTATGGTATTTAAAGATAAATATAATCGACCTTTACAACGCCTGTATCAATCATTTTTTTTAACATAAGATAGTTTTTAGGTGATGGTGGTGGACGGACAAGAGAAGTCATGTTGAATTTGTTGCCATCAATATCGATATTAACATCCTGAAATTGTTTTATTTTGATAAACTGCATTAATATTAATATGACTGAATATGTAGGTTCTGTACGTATGTAGATACATGTATTATTTGTTTCTTTAAAACTAAAATACTATTCTTTTAATTTACAATGCTACGTATGTATTATCTTTTCAAACTACCTACTGGGTTTTTAGATAGTTTAAAATTTTTATTTATTCGCTAAGAAAACTAAAAATTACAAATTTAATAAAACAAAAAACGATTTTTTAATTACTTATAAACTAAAGATATGTGGACATTAAGAAACTAGACATTAGAAAACTATTTTTGAAACATTTTAATCCTTATTAATATAAAAGGCTTAATTGTATTTTCTGATTCACAAAATTACAAAAAAGTTGGTCAAGGGTTAATTCACAAAATAAATTTTCTTATAACACAAAAATTGACTATACGTTCTAGTTCCGTCAAGTACCAAATCTCAACAAAAATCTAATGTTAACAAGAACTTTGTCGATTTTTAAAGATTTTAACGTTGACGCTATCCAGAAACTGCGATGGGGTGGAGAGGGTTTACGCCGACTGACGTATGATGCAACTAAGAATTAAGCTTACCAAGCAATACAGTAGACTAGAAATAGAGCTTATGTGTAAGCAGTATTTGCGCAAAAAAGGTTGGATGAGCGCTGTCTTCTCAGGAAGAAAAAGAGGGAGCACGAAAAGCGGAATGTTCAGAGGGTAGACATGTGCATTCAAGAGGACACAAGCGTCCACAGGTTTTTTATTAAACCAACTTCTGTCTACCAACTCCTACTCTCACCTCCCCGTGGTGAAGATGGGGATTAGTACCTAAATAGAAGATGGGGTTTCATTCAATCCCTGTGGACAATTGTGGCAGCAAACGAGAGACGGGGGGGGGGGGGGAGAAGTGTTCCCACCTAGGCACTTCTCCTTTCATCAAGGGGGCAACGGAAGAATTCGTGGTAGAGTCGCATTCGGGGCTGTATTGTATGACGATGATGACGAACTGAATTCCGCTGCCATACAGACTGCTCTTTTCTACCTGGACGACGTAGGCCAACAATTCTGTTCACCCACTCTTGAAGATAGCTTTATCTAAACTTAAGTACAAAAAAGCTTTTGGAGCTGATGACCTTGCTTTCGAGTTGTTCAAACTAGCTAGTAATGAATTGTTTAGGACCACCAGCTCATCGGCAAAATATGGTCGGAGGAAAGCATGCTCGATGAATGGAATCTTAGCATTCTTTGCCCGATACTTAAGAAAGGTGATACCCTGGACTGAACTAACTATAGAGGCATCAGTCTTCTTAAAATCGCATACAAGTTCTTTTCTACCGTACTCAGTGAACTTCTGAAGCCATTCGTTAACAACCTGATAGGTCTTTATCATCCTGGCCTCAGACCAGGAAAGTCTACCATCAAACAAATATTCGCATCATGGCAGATCTTGGGAAAAACCTACAAATTTCAAATCGATACCCACTACCTTTTTTTTTTGATTTCATGACCGCGTATGACCACATCTATTGAATCGAGCTATTAAGAGCATGGTCTTGTTTTGGCATCTCTCTCAAGCACGTTTATTTGTGCAGGATGACGATGGAGAATGCACGCTGCTGCATCGAGTTTGGCAAGGCCCTCACTGATATCGAAAAAGGCTTAAGGCAAGACGACACGACGCACTGTCATGGGACTTTTTTAACATAGTTTTTGAAAGAATTGTAAGAAACTCTCAAGTCAACACTAGAGGCACAATCTTTCAAAAGTTCAGCCTCGCTTCCGCTGATGGTATTGTCATAATCGGACGAACAAAGCGTGATGTTATTGGTGCTTTTATTAGTATTGAGATAGGTTTAACTGAAAAGAACGCAATACCAAAAATATGCTGTCAGCAAAAAAGGAAACCCAATGCTGACGTCTCAGATAAAGCGTCACCATAGACAGCTATAGTTTCGAAGTGGTCAAACCCCTTAAGTGTGTTCCACAACGAGTTTCAAACTGTTTGAAACCCCCAGACTTAGTGCAAACCTGTTCCAAAAGTGAAATTTTATATCAAGTCTGAAACTGTTTGAAACTGTTTCGAAAATTTAAGTGAACAGGCTTCTTGTGTATCTAGTGAATAATACCTGCTTCCTTGGGTTACGAAGGCAATTGAGAAGCAGAGCCCTCTTATCATCCCAGTCCTCATGTTGCGTGCAGAGGCATGGACATTTTAAACAGTGGATGAGAAGGCCTTAGACTTTTAGGAGCGTGTCGACGAAATAAAACTCAAAATTAATTTATGAAATATTTACTATTTAATTAAAGTAATTTTGATTATTTAAAAGAAAAATATGATTTATCAATTTGAAAGAAAATTATGTAATGCACCAAAAGAATGGTTGACAAGCTGAAGGCCAAAAACGGAATGAATGTTAATATAAAAAATAAGCAAAGTCTTTGATTGCTTAAGTGTCACACTCTGGTGGTCGATCCGTGAATTGGTGACATTTATTAGAAATAATTTTTTGAATTTTTAATTTACTGACTCCTACAGACTGTTTAAAAGAAAATTCTCAGGGTGATTTTTGGTCCTATCTGCATAGGAATAGAAAAGAAGAAACAATAATGAACTTTACTGGCTGTACACCGACATCGACATATCCATAAACGTGAAAAGCCAACAACTGAGGTGACAGGGTTAAACTGACATCAATGCTCTGGCATGGAAAGTCTTTAAGTCCAGCATCGTTGGATGTTATAGTAGAGGTGGACGGCGTAATTCATGGCCCACGCAAGTAAGAGTTTCACAACCAACTTGGTGTGTGAAACTTGAGACTGCTGGTAAGAGACTGAGCTGGCTGGAAAAGCTTCTTGCTTGAGGCCCTGGTCCATTGCGGACTGTAGCACCACCAAATGTCTTATTAGTTAAGAAGGAAGGTTTTATTAATACGGTTACAAGTATTTAATTAAAGGAGGATGACAGACGAAATAATGTTAGCTGTCATCTCCCTTGGAGAGTTTTCTGTCGAAAAAAAAGAAGAAAATTCAGAGTCATCTTGGCTAAGAGGAGTTCTGTCTGCAAATTCAGTAATGGCTAGCTACTTGAAAAATGCCGTTGGCTCATGGCCAACTCTTGCGAAGAATCACTCAACGTGTTACTGAATAGGTACCTATTTCCCTAGAAACTCCCAAAATATTAACTGCTTCGACAATAAAAGGCCAGACAATGATCCAAAATATCCACAAGGTCTGATAACTAGAGACAAGCTGCAATGGCCGCTCAATAGCTTCAAATTCAATTTTCTAAATCATTGCTTAAGCCTGGTCCACGCTACACTATTTTGGAAAAAAAAACAAAACTTATGTTGATACCCGAAGCTGGTAAATGTTCTCAAGTAAACCTGAAAGGCTTCAGATCAATAGTCTACAATCGTTCCTTCTTAATTTTTTTTTGAAAAATGGATCAATATTCACTTACAAGCAAGCATAGACACATTGCGTTATATACTAGTACAAACTATAGAATATTCTCTTCATCATAAAGAGTACACCATGGTCTCTTTCTTAAATATAAAAAAAAGACGTTCGAAACAAATGGGGCCTTCATCATCTTACCACTCAAACTGGCTATATACTTCGGTGATTATATCAAATTTTACTTATGCAGTGGCATGGTGGAATGGTGGACTGCTCTAAATAACTCTTTCAAGTCACCATTCCTGCTAGAGCCTACTGGGAGGATACAGCTTTCCTGGAAGATGAATCAACACATGGAAAACTGATGAGGGGGTTGGTAGAGGTGTGTCCTCAGAAAGACCAAAATTAAGTCTCTTCCATCTTCCTAATCGTTGAAGCGTTATCCAGGTGAAACTTATGTTGATCAAAGAAGCTTTATGTCGGCCTTAAAGATATCAACGACAGGTAATCAAGCAGCTATCAAAGCTTTGGAATTGGTTTAAACTAGTTCTATAAAAGCTATTAACTGCCGTTCATTTCTGCTACCAACGGAGCAACAGTTTAAAGTGTGTCTGTGAAGGGTGTCAGGCCAGGGCTTAGGGATGTTTCAGACAATCATAAAGCCGAAGAACTTGCTACAAGAGGGACAACTTACCATATTCTACTTAATAATGTAAGTAAAGTTATTCCGAGGCAAGATTCTTTAGAAGCGAGAACAAAACCTCAGGTGAAACAACGTCACCGCTTGCTTGGCAACAAAACAAATCTAGCCAGTAGCTGGATCTTAAACGATGGAATACCCTCTTTTGAAAATACGTTGTTCTTTTTTTGATTCTGCATCAGCTATTACCTGTGTCAATTTCATTAAAATCGCTCAAGGTACAACGAAGTTCCTAAGATTTCGGAACTTTTGTTTTTCGGAACTTTGTCCTTAGAGACTTTTTCTTGAGAAACTTAACATTTTCGAAACTTTCTTCCCAAGAAGCTTCATGTTTGTTAGTTTGTCTTTCAAAACTTTAACCTTTCGAAACTATGTCCTTTTAAAACTTTGGTTATTTTGAAACTTTATCTTTCAAAACTCTTTCCTTTTAATTGTTATGATTATGTTTAAAACGATATATCTAAAAGAATAGAAATTATATTGCTAACAGCTGTCAAATTTACAGTTTAAAAACCCAAAATCTACAAAACTCTAATTAAAAATATTGTAAAAAAGGATTAAGGTGACTCTACTTCTCACGGCCTTAAATGACACACTTCAGTTTATGGCTGAAGAAGTCAAATTAAAAACTAAAAAATCGAGCCATTTAAACAAAGATAAATTAAAAGTTATTTTTATTTTTGAATGCATGAAAAATAAAATTAAAGATAAAAAAAAAAATACAATTTGTCTACCTTATAAAAAAGTCACTTCACATGCAATTATTAAATTAAAAAAAATTTATCGCATACCACAAAAATGTTGCATTTAACAACGACAACGACAACAAGCACCTCTGCATGTCAGACTCGATAAGCATTCACTTAGACTATCAACAATGCATAACATAATTACATTCATTATTACACCTGTACGAGTACAATTAGCACTTTTATATCTTAACGACATCATAACAAACGAGTAAGGAGACTAGGCTTTTTAATAAATACCTACTTTAAAGTTAATTATACATTGACAAACCAAATACAATTTTTTACTACATCGTGTTTTTGTGTTTAATTGTTTATACGATAGTTGTGTTATATTGTGCTGAAGCCGTTTTTTCTTGTTGTTTATTCAATTTTTTTTTTTTTTTTCATTAGGATAGAAAATGTATTATGTAGTAAGGTTATGAATGTTTTATAGAAGAAAACAAAAAAAAAAATATAAAAGGATTGAGCTCAATTTTGCTGTACCTTTGTAGTGCAAAAGCAACATTCGAATTCCGTTGGGACGTCCTGTTCGAGATTGTCCATCCTTTGGTTTTGTAAATTTTCTAGAGCGACTTGACGTCGAAGTTCGGCTACCTCCTATAAAATGAGTTTTATTTGTTTGTTTTTAAAATTTTGAAAACAAAAAAAATAAAAATACGGTTTTGAAGATTTTTGTTTCTAATTTTCTTGAAATATGTAACTTTTTCTTGAAAAAATCAACATTATTGTGCTCTTACTACAGATGCAAAAATTTATCTAAATCAATTCGGGCAATCAAACTGTACTACAACTACTGTATTGAAAGTTTTGTGATAATGAAGCTAATTTATTTTTTAAGCAATTTTAATAGTACCTACTGTTGCAAATATTTCTAGAAGATGGTGGATTGCGGGTGCAATTTAATGAAAATGAGATAAAGATTGGCATAGACAAATCGACTATAGTAAGAAGGTTTAAACAAAACAACTGATAGCTTATTATAAAAGGATGAAAAAACGGTCTTTAAGTTAGGAGTAAACAAAAAAGAAATTTGAGGCGTACACTGTTTTAAACCTCGATTAGTTTGAATTTAAGTTTTTAACGTGCTTAAAGACGTTAAAAGATAATTTGTTTCAGCCAGGTGGCAGTGCATTTTCTCTTATTGCCAAACTGTTATAATAGGATTGCAGCAAAAACTTTGAGCTGTGTGTGTTTGGAGGAGTCTAGACGCTCCTAACTTGCGAAAAGGGACTGCTTGTAATGGTACTGTAAGACCTAGGAGATCTAGTCTCTGCGAATCACACTACTAAACTAGTTTCAAGAAACTCTTCATAGCAATGTCATAGCTCGAGAACTGGAACTGTCAGTCTCAATTTTTACTTTTCCGTAAATATTTTATAAGTAACAAAAGTATTTTCAGTTAATTAAATGAGAAGGTGAATTTCATTCGAAATAATTACGAGAGAAATATTGTAGCCTTTTCAATTCTTTATGAAACAAAAATTAGCTCTTAGCATCAAACGAAATAAAACACGGTTTTTCCGCTGCACCAATAAAAAATCAAGTGGTATAGTATTAGATGGATTTAGTCGTGCTTAGACCAGAAACCTTCAAATCAAGTTCAAGTTCATCAAGTTTTTTTAATACAATTTTTTTTTAAAAAATATGTCATAGATTTTGGTTTAATTGTAGTCCATAAGTTTTTTTTTTGTAAAATAACAAATTTTTCGCAAAACCCGTACACTATGCCGTTTACTTACTTTTCATATCTCAATATTTAAAATATTGTTTCAACCCGCTATAAAACCAGTTTCAACCTGGTTCAAATCAGTTTCAACTCAGTTCAACACTTGCTTAAAACTAGCTTCAACCTGGTTTCAAACCATCAAATGACCGTTCTGATTCCGTTGAAGTTCTGAGATAATTTTTAACTATTTTTAGCTTGGAAAAGGTTGTTTCAGCTTTTGCTTCTGTAACAGGAAGCGTCAAAAATAAGAAAAATGCAATAACAACTTTCAAAAAACTACAAGTAAGCCAATTAAATCAGCAATATTCTACAAACCTGTGGCGTAGCGTGGAATTCTGCCACCCCCGGGAGAACTTCTAACAACAAAATTCAAGAAAAATTCTAAAAATTTTTTTCAGCAAAGCTAACTATGTTACTCTCAAGGTGACGTGAAATAAGCCCCAACGAAATAAGGCCAAATCTCAAATGTCTCCTAGTTTCAGTTTGAAAATGGAAATTAGACCAAATTGGCCTTATTGCCATTTCAAAACCAAAATAAGTCCAAATTTCTTTGGAAATAAAGCCAAATGATTTCGTTTCAATATTTTCAAGACTTTGCATACACCCATCCTCGCACATACCCCAAATCTTATAGTGAGCCAACGCAAAGGGGCAGGTAAAGCAAGGCAAGTGTAAATAAGATTTCGAAGAACCAATTTCTTTTGAGGCTATGGTTTTTTTACATTTTTCTTACTCAACAGTTCCATCAGTCTGCAAATAAAACATGAAAACGAAATAAAGCCAAATTGGTCTTATTTTGTTTACAAAAGCGGAATGAAGCCGAATCGAAAATTTGGTGTTATTTCTATATTGAAAACTAAATAAGGCCAGATTTTGTATTTTTGGCTTTAATTCGTTTGGCGTTATTTCACGTCACCCCATTTTACAAAATTTCGTACCCACAGTGGTGCACTTTTTTTTTTGAAAGAGGACATAATTCCATTCCATAAAAACGAAACCACTCATAAACTGATTTTGACGAAACTATCAGACATGATAATTGATGAGATTAAAGACCAATTACCACCTACTGCCACACCCTCTTTGTTAAAACTTTAATAATTTAAAATTTATCAAAATTCGGATCCTTAACAGAAGGTACAAATATTTTAAGTAATTCGTCTGTTACCATTTTTTCTTTTAGATATAAATAATAATCATGCGATCTGCAGGAACATCATTGATGGTTTTTAAGCTCATCAACGTTCGATGTTCGTATCAGGTAACATTGATACATTAACTACCGCAAAATATTTTTGCGTTGCATCAATGGATTCCAATACAATATTGTCAATTTTACCTGATACGTGTGGAAACTGTTTTCTCAACAATGTTACTTGATGAAAAAGTTGTCAATGAAACCTGAAAGGTAACATTGATGATATAAATAAAAAAATAAGTAAATTGGGTGACGCAACAGCTCATGGAGAACCAGGGCCTAGTGACTTACAACTCTCAACCATTCCTGTGTGCGTGTTGTTGGCAGGAATGGAGGGGACCTACAATTTCATGCCGAGTCCGAACGGCTAGATGAGAAGCACTTATATTCATGACAAGTTTACTCTTGGAGGATTTGTCAGTCCGTTGCTAGAGGCACTTCGGGAAAAACATTTCTGCTTTTAGGTGGCAGCGGCTGGGAATCGAACCCAGCCCTTCGACATGACAGTTCAACGCCCCAAGCATCATGCCACAAGGTACAACAAATTATATAAATATAAATCTTATAAATCGTACCAAAGAGACTCAGAAATTGAGATATTGTTGTGTAATTAGAGAAATTAAAAGCAGAATTCGAGGTTCGAAATTCTTTTATCTCCTGATAACTGCCTGAACAGAATTGAGACGGAGCTGCAGCTGGAATAGCTGTCAAAATGTTGAATACACTCAAATCCAATGATACGAACAGAATACGACGCAGCTGCAGACGCAGCTGGACAAGTTTTAACTTTTGCATGCAGCTTTTTGACGTTTCAAAATTGTGTACGTAACCAAGTGTTTAGATTGGGGTTAAAGAGAGTTTCAAACCCTTTTTAATCTCAGATAAAGACGTTAAGTAATTTTCGTCATTTTCCAATTTTATTTTTGTTCTAAGTTTTATTTTTGTGTTGAATTAAATTCGCACAACTGACTATAAATAAAAAAAAATTTCAGAAAGCTGTAGAGCACTACAACAGTACAACAAGTAAAAAAATCTCGTATGACATATTTTAACAGCTGTTCCAGTTGCAGCTGTAGCTCCAGTTGCAGGACTCTATTCTGGTCAGGCAGTTACTCATCAAAAAAGCGCTTCGTTATTTTTCTTACTACAAACACTTTAAAGTATTTTTAAATCCGCTGCAGAATACTTTCAACTCAAGAGAAATGTAAAATCGAGCAGAAATGTTGAAAAAAAATAAGATCTCCGAAACTTCAGCAATCTTTTTCTCGTTAACAGGAGTCTAAGGCAAAATAGGTATCTTACTTATGCTGTCAAATAATTGAGGAAAAAAAATAGTGAATCTACTTTCTCACTTTTTGACGGAGCAAAATTAGTTGTGATCTCATTTTTTTGAACATGCCATAAAATCGATTTTGTTTGGAATAAAAATTGAATTTGTGCATATACGTATTAGGGGTGACGAAATATTTGTTTAGTTTTTATATTCAAAATGGGTATCGTAGATCTTATAAAGGCCTTATAAAGAAATAATTTTTGTTCTGAGAAATTTTCCAAAAATTGAATTTTAAGACCACAAGCAAAGCCCCAAGTAAGCAAACTACAATTCGAAAAAGTGGTCAGAAAAACCATTTAAATTTGTGTTCCCTAAGAAGATACAAATTTCCCAAACATCACTCAAGTAAACAAGGCTAAGCAAGTTATGTTTGAAAACTTTACTGCTCTCTTTTATTTCTTACGGACTAACTGCAGAAAGTTTGACCTATGATTACAACTATTCAAAATTGTTTTCTGACTAATTGGCGCCGAAATAAATTGATGTAAACATTTGACGTCAAATTTTACACAGTTATTGAGTTATTGGTTCAATACCTCAAAGGCTATTATTGATATGACTTAAAATGTTACGCAAATGACTTGACTTTTTATGTCGTTGGCCCTTAGACTATTACGCTAATAATCTTTCAAGTTCTTGCACTTGCAAAAAACAAGTACCATGTACTTGGTCCTTGAAAATCACCAAGTACAAGTATACTTTGTTCCAAATACATGTACTTGGTACTTGAATAATGCCCAGTACATTTTCAAGTACTTTTCAAGTACAAGTCCATTTCAAGTAAAATTTGTTGAGTTGTTTGGTTGAACTAACGAATAATGACTATTTCAACTCAAAAACACAGACCACGATACCAGATGGCGTTCGTTGTCTTGGTGTCATCTCGCTTAAGTCTCGCCATGGTCGTCATTATTCAATAGCTCAAACAGACTATTCAACGAAATGTACTTGAAAAGTTCTTGAAATTGACTTGTACTTGAAAATTACTTGAAAAAGACTTGGATTTGAAAAACACTTGAAAGTGTACTGGGCAGTATTACAGTACCAAGTAGATGTACTTGGAAAAAAGTACTGCATACAGTTTTTGTAGTGTTTTTACAGTGTTTTTCAATTACAAAGTAAGTTGTATTGCATGCTTTTGGCTTCATCAGAAATGACAAATGGCCCATCCGGTAGTCCTGATTTGAGTCTGCCGGATTAAGTCAAATGGTCCAGATTGGAGTTCATGGCCTCTCGCAAACTGCACAACATTCAAAATAGTTTAAAATTTAAGTCTAGAGAGACCGGTGGCCAATTATTCCGATTGAAGTGCAGTGTTATAAGGTTCATGATTGGCGTTACAAACCCAAAGCTTGTGTAAAGGCTGAAGGCCTTTTATAACGATGTATTGAGTATTTTCTATGTAACAGGATGCCAACGTATTTAGAATTTGTATTATAAAAAACTTTCTTATAGAAACTATGTCCGGCCCCAGGCAGACAAAAATTTCCAGCTTAGTTTACAGTGGTTGGTTTTTTGTCAATAAATCCACGTAATTTCTTTCACAATGTCTATGATAGGGTCAAGTGAGATTGCCGGACGAAACTCCAATTGGTAAGACTAAAGGCCATACAAAAGCTATTTTGATACAGTAAATAGTTTATGTTTATAAGCTAAACCGTCAGTGAAATTCGTGCAAATATCTGGAAATTCGAAAACTCGTCTTTGAAAAAAAAAAAAAAAATAAAAAAATATTTTCACTACATCCTTTTCAACAATCAAAAATAAGTGTAGAAAATATGTTTTTTCTAAGGACCTTACCGAAAATTTCCATAATTTTTGAGACCTATACAGGCTTTAAAGCTTTATTTTTATGAAAAATAAATATTTTCTTGTCGTTAATGAACTTTGTTACCATGAAAAATATAACAACCCCCCTCCTCTTGTAAACTTCCTGTCCACGAGCCTGTTTTGTATATAAAATACCAAATTCGGGCTTCCAAAAAGTGTTCGTGATATCGATTATTCGTTATATTGTATGTATACCTCGATCTAGAGGTCCTCTATATCGCATGTGACCCGTAGCATTGATATTGCTGATACTGGGGTAGCTACACCCCTGCAAATGGGGTTTTAACGTTTGTAATAGTTTGTTAAAAATGTCTACGGACACTTAAATCACCATATCGTACCAGATATTAATTATATAGTTCTCCCTGAACGAATTTTGATTTTTAAAAATAGTCTTTCCACCCAACCACATCGATATGATTTGTATTTAACCTGCTCATATCGCTGATTTCCAAGCTTATAGAAGATATGCTGGTTATACTTTATGCCTTTTGCCGTTGTTGAATTTTATCTCACCAAACTGACTTTTTCCAAAAGACCATTTTACTGGTAAAATCCTTATAAGCACTTCCTTAATGCTCTCAAATAAAGAAACAGTTCGCAATGACTAAGTCTTAATTTTATCAAGTTATTTCAGCTATAGTTTTCGTCTTTTGTAAATCAAGTAACATTTCCTCATTCTTTAACTTAAGCCATTTAAAAATTTTTCTTTTTAAAACAAGTCAAATCGATTTTTACGACGAAGCTTAAATCTTACCATAAAATCTTAAAAATCAACACAAATCATTAATGAAGTTTCTTACACGCTACTTAACTCAATTACTTTCACACTAACAATTTTTATATTTAAAAATAATTTGCTCCAAACTTACAAAAACTTTTCATTAATTTTTTTTTCTGCACAATAATTCACACGCAATAATTTCTAACCACAACATCAGCCACAGCCACAGCAAAAGCAATTTGCCATAGAAAACAAAACAAAAACAAAATTGCAAAGCATGTTTCGAGTACAATATGAATGCACCTGAATCTACATGTGCTTGAACACATCCCTTTAAGAAAGGTCGACATGATACACCGAGCGATAGAGACAAAAAAAAGTTAAATTAAAAAAACAAAGGACGATCACAACAATACAAACAAAAAATACAGAAAAAAAGGACGAAACAAAAAAACAAAGCGCAAATAAATTTTCAATGCTTTTGCTACAACCAGTTGAGCATATTCATGTAAGAATAATAGTGTGGTACTGCTGGTTCGGGCAAAAAGGAAGCACACAAGAACAATAAGGAGCCAAGAATGAACAAAAAAAGGCGTCTTTTAAGTATCCTTAGAATAATGACACAGAGACAACGTGCGGCAGGTACTGTGTATATGTATTTATAATAGCTCTATGGAAAGAGGATGAAGCGCAGCACTGCACTGCTTAGCTTAAGCAAAAGGAGCAGTCAGAAACTTGGTGTTTCGAGTACTCTGCCTGTGCATTTTATGCACATGAGAAGAACACTTTAGTTGGTTTCCATTAATTATTTTGCGAGAAAGGATCAAGGCTATAATATAGTTTGCATTGCAAGCATAAGGAAGAGGCCAGCACTTTGGATTGCTTATTTATTTGCATTTTTACTGCTGAAGTTTGAGCGCCTCGAGTAGTCATTGAATCTAGAGGAGGCATTGAGTTGTTATTGATGATATTTATGTATAGATTTTAGATTGTTTGAAGTTTATTTTTAAATTTCAATTTTTCATTAGATGTCAGCAGAAGTTCTATTTAAATACTGTGGTAAAGTTGTTTGTAGTAGTTGATTTGGCAATATGAAGGAAGATTTGATGTTTCGGAAAGTTGTTCTATGTGTCCTTTTAGTGATTTCATGCAAACTGGTAATAGGTAGCTTCGTGAGTGATGACAGTTTTCCCTTAAATCGTGTCTACGAATCAGGAAATCAGTATGGAATTTACCACAGAAGTGTCGAAACAACCACAGAGTGTGGTAAGTAAAATTTCAATTTGCATTTGTTTGTTGAAAATGTAGAAATCTGATCACATCTTTCTCACGAAATTGTTCTTAGTTTCAGTAACTTCTGCACCAAATATAACTACTGCTATAGGATCTCAAGGTGGAACGACTAATACTCTTAATACCAATTCTTCATCCAAAAGTGTTAATGGTACTGATTCAACTGTTGGATCAGCAGCAACAATTCCTTCAGACAATATTCCAAGCATTTCAGCATCTAAACTTTATGCTCTTGTGCAGCACATTTATGCTGCACAAGCCAGAGTTCAGTTAGAAGTAAATGAAATCAAGAGAGCACAAGCAGTGGCGAATTCTGCTCAGAAGACCTTAGAAGAATATGCCAATAATGTTCGCGTGATTACATCTGCTTTGCAATCTGCACAGCAAGAAGTTGCTGCTGCTGCAGTTCGAGCACAAACGGCTCAAATGCAATTGGCTGCTCATGATCAATTGCTTTTCGCTGCACGACAAAAAGTTGATGCATTATCTTCGCAAATGGTTGGACTTCAGGCAGAAGATGGAGTTGGTATGCCTAAGAATTTGATTAATATACAAGCTTTGCTGTCACAATTGAAAGAACCTCTATCTCCAAATCAAACACCTACTCCGATACCAGCAATTGATAATGCTTTTAATGAGAAAGATGACAATAGTGGCGAAGGAAAAGGTCTTGAAGCTGGGGGGCTATTGGACTATGATGAGTTTTATAGTGAAATGTTGTCTAATTGATGGAAAAAAAATTTGTAGATAAGATATTTCTTACATTGATATTTATATTTATTTATTTTTGTTTTATTTTTTTGTTTTTTATTAAAATAAAGAAATCATTTTTTTGAGTGTGGAAATTTGAGTAAGAACACTCTTTTAGACCTTTTCTGTAGCCGAGCTCTTAATTAATAAAAAAGAGTCACGTTTGTTGACCACTTTCTTGGTAAAAAAGGGATGGTAAAGTGATGCAGGAAGTTTCCAGAAATTTAAAAACTTCTGCCAACTTGACCATCTCCTTCTTTCCAAGAGATGAGAGCGAGACGGAAATATAAGTCACCTCACGTAAAGCTTGTCTAAACACCGCGAAATAAGAAACAAATGAGAGAGATGAGTACTCATGTGAAGCTTTTCTGAACACCGTCTTAAGTTTTGTAAAAAAATTACTATGTATTATTTACCACAGAGTGAGCCTTGATGTGGCTATGAGGCTTATGGTGACAACGACAATGAAACTATATGTGTGTTCCTTTACTTTGAATTTCTGTGATTTTTAGTCCAAACTTGTGTCAAAAAAAAATTTATATGAATTTTGGCTGAAATAAAAAAAAATCAGGTGGCACAACAGCTCGTGGAGAACCAGGGCCTAGTGACTTACAACTCTCAACTATTTCTGTGTGCGTGTGCGTGTTGTTGGCAGGAATTGCCATCTTGCCGAGTTCGGCTAGAAGAGAAGCACTTATTCATGACAAGTGTACTCTTGGAGAATTTGTCGGTTTCTTGTGAGGCAATACCTCAGGAAAAACATGTCTGTTCTTAAGTGGCAGTAGCTGGAAATCGAACCCAGACCGCTGGAATTTTGACTGAACTTTGGACTAAAATGCGCAGAAATGCACAGAAATTCAAAGTAAACTGACCTTATGTGACAGCGGAACTAGTTTCTCTCATAGTCGATTGGTCAAAGTAAAGTAGACTGTTGCTCCTAATTACCCTGCAACGAATGATTGTTCCCACCAAGGCACTCGAACGATTGAACAGCAGCCGATGAATTCTGGAGATGAAAATAATGATGGTTCCAGTAAAGTTGAATTACTGAATGAACATCTTATATGGGCTACTCCGACTATTCATAGTTGAGGCCTTATTAGGAGCGGTTAATCCGGTTCTTGACTCCTGGAGTTATTTAACCGCCATATTATTTACTCTGGATTTAAATTGGATTTAAGGGAATTTTAAATCAAACTATTAAATCCAGATTTATTTAATACAAACATTTAAATCCATGCTCATATTATTCACTCTAAACATGCCTTAAATCCAAAGGATTTAAAATGCCCCTGATCAAGATAAAATGTTTATAAATCCAGATGATTAATACAAATGTCAAATTTTCGAAATGTCAAATTTCTCCCGTGATAGTTGAAAGTATTTATTTTCAACGAGTGTATAAGATATTATAAACTTTTACTAAATAAAAAGATTTTTGATTGATAGTAAAATGGTGAATAATTTATGATTAATAAGAACTGACCAAAATATCAATAAACTTCACCTTCAAGTAAAATTAAATACAAATTTAAACAGAGTTGAAATGATTTTGGCGAGACCACAGCGATACTAAAGCCAGACTATGATAAAACTTGCACAATGAAAAAAACTGTTGCATCAGCAACCGAATTGCACTTTCAGCGCAATGGCAACTCAGGCTTAATATCAACGAAACATTCATTTGACATTTAACTTTCCTTACAACAATCTCTACAAACTTACCATATGTGAATTTTCTTACCTCGTGGTTAACCTTTCTAACTTCACTTTGAATTCTGCTTTCTTGCTTAGAGGTTATCCGCCATTTTTTTATTTGTGAATTAAAGTTAGATTTAATATTAATTACTTGGTCTTTTAATTCAAAGTTAAGTTTAAAACTTAACATTTGGCGACGAGGATTATTGGATCAGTATAATGTCCCAAGAAGCTATCGACGAATTGCTGAAGCAGCAGAAGACGTGGATGGAGGGACTGCTGGCATCGAACAATAATTTCTTGGAACGAATTCTCGAGAAAAGTAAAGTTACTGCTACTGCTGTGTCAGTTCCACCATTTAGGCAGTTTAATTTCGAGAAGGAGAGTTGGGAAAACTACCTTTTCCAGCTCCAACAACATTATTCTGCAAATGCCCTGGTTGACGACAGCCTTCGTAAGGCACATTTTCTCTCAGAATGTGGCCCTGATGTCAATGAGCTACTCAAAAAGCTTTTTGAGACTGGAGACGTAAGTATGCACACTTTTGAAGAACTTACGGTAAAACTAACTCGACATTACTCAAATAAATTACATGTTCTGGCCTCACGATGTAAGTTTCTTCGAACAAAGATGTCTCCCAGTCAATCATACGCAGAGTGGATTGCGAATCTTAGAGGGATAGCAAGAAGCTGCAATTTCGTTTGCCCCAAAAACGAATGCGGTCATTCGTATACCGATGTGATGATACGCGATATGTTAGTCTTTCACACTCCTCATGACGCCGTGCGAAATGCAGCGACCCAGAAGAAAAATCCCACACTGGAGGAAATTGAGGATATTGCTACGGCTTATGAATCCACTCAGCTTGCGACCGAAATACTTAAAGATAATGGTAAAAGTACATTTTCGGCTGATGTGAATTTGACCAACGTCAACCAAAAGTCCAAACGAACCAATGACTACCAAGGAAGAAAGTCTTGTCCAGGTTGTTATTTACACCACGAACGGAATGAATGTCGGCATCTGGACTCAGTCTGTGATCTCTGTAACAAAAAGGGACACATCAAAAGCGTTTGCATGTCAGCGTGTCGGAACGAAGGCGGAACGTTTAAGAAGAAAAGTCAGAAATACAAACGATCAAAGTCGCGATCTCGGGCAGGAAAGCAACCAAGCTCAGACGCTCGTAGAAATACCATCGAATCAGCACATTCCATTAATCAAATAGTGGAGGACACGTCATCAAACCTCGCCAAGAAGACAATGCCAGAGGAAGTTTCATCAGCCTGGGAAATGGAGCGTAAGGGACGCAAGATGTTTATTCGATTGGACATCAATCAAATCCCAACTACTTTTCAAGTGGATACAGGGGCAACTTCTTCACTCATTGGCCTAAAGACGTTCCGGGAGTTCAATAATCTGGAGCTACTCCCCACCAAGCGAACACTTAAGGCTTATGGCAACATGTCCGTGCCTATAAGAGGTGAAGCTTTAGTGACAGTGAAGTGGCGTGACGAAAGCAAACAACTTTCTTTACTTGTAGTTGACAGTACAAGTGCTTCGAACATCATGGGCCTTGACTGGTTCGAAGCTTTTCAATTTGAGGTTAAGTATCCACACGATGAAAAAATTCTCCATTTGTTAGACGAGTCACGTGATGAGCTTGCAGAGGAAGCAGGTAAGCTTTGCGAAGAATACAAATCTGTTTTTGGCACCGAACTTGGATGTAGCAAACATTTTTCTGCTCACTTAACGATGAAACCTAATTGTCGTCCACGGTATTTCAAATATCGACCGGTGCCTTTCGCCCAACAAGCTGCTGTCAAACAAGAGATTGAACGACTTGTTAATCTGGGAATTTTGCGTGCTGTCGAGACCAGCCAGTGGGCAGCCCCCATCGTGGTGGTCGAAAAGCAGAATGGAGATCTTCGGCTCTGCGGTGATTTCAAGGTTACCATAAATCCTTATTTGGAGATCGATAGACATCCGGTTCCACGAATCCAAGAACTTTTTTGTCGCCTTCAAGGTGGACGTTTTTTCACAAAGGTGGACCTCTCGGATGCTTACCTTCAAATTCCCTTAGATGATGAATCCAAGCGTCTATGTGTCATTAACACTCATCTTGGACTTTTTGAGTATCAGCGACTTCCTTTCGGGACGGCGAGCTCGACGGGAATTTTCCAGCGATACATAGAGCAGCTGACGGCTGACCTTGATTTTTGCGTCTCATACTTAGATGACATCATTGTGTCGGGCCGAGACAATGCGGAGCATTTGAAGAATCTTAAAACGCTGTACCAACGTTTCGCTGATCATGGTTTGAAGTGTCGTTTGTCCAAATGCAAATTTGCTGAAAGCAAAATAGAGTATTTGGGACACATTATAGACGATTGTGGAATCAGACCTTCAGAATCAAGACTCAAGGCTATTAACAACTTACCGAGACCAAGAGATCTAAAGGAGTTAGAGGCTTTTCTGGGTAAGTTGAATTATTACAATCAATTTATACCGAACTTTTCACAGTTAGCTGCGCCGCTCAACAAGCTTAGAGCCAAAGCAACATCATTCGTTTGGGGACGTCAACAACAAAATTCGTTCGATGAGTTTAAAAAGAAGATCATGAATATTTCAAGACTGGTACATTTTCAGAATGATCTGCCTCTTTCTCTAGCGACGGATGCCTCATCGCATGGCATTGGAGCTGTGATTTCCCACCACTATCCCGATGGCTCCGAGAAGCCAATAGCGTTTGCTTCCAAAACGCTTACCGAAACGCAAAAAGGATACAGTCAGATAGAGAAAGAGGCCTTGTCAATCGTTTATGGTGTAAAGAAATTTCACCAATATCTCTACGGCCGGCACTTCGAATTAATTACGGACCACCAGCCATTGGTTACGATTTTTAGTCCGAATAAGAAATTACCTGTGATGACAATTCAACGGTTACAGCGATGGGCTATTCTGCTTATGAGCTATACCTACAATATCCGCTACAGATCAACAAAGTTGCATGGAAACGCCGACTGCTTGTCGCGTTTGCCTCATGGTCCAGACGAGGATTTTGACAAATCAGAAGAGGAAACAGTTCATCTTGCCGATGAGGTCCTCGGAAATTTTCCGGTGAAAGCCCATGAAATCGCAGCTGAGTCAGCACGTGATCCAACAATTAAGAAAGTCATCTGGTATGTTCAGAATGGTTGGCCAAATTTCATACAACCATCTGAGTCTGAGTTATTGCCGTTTTACCGTAGAAAGTTCTGTTTGAGTGTGTGTACTAATGTTCTTCTTTTTCAGAGTGAAAATTTTTGTAGAGTTGTAATACCTAATGCTTTACAGGAAAGAGTTTTGCAGATGATTCATCATGGGCATTGGGGCATGACCAGGATGAAGCAGATTGCGAGACGTCATTGTTGGTGGCCTAGTATCGATGATCAGATACAAATGACAGTGAAGGAGTGCCGTTCCTGCCAAATTAATGCCAGTCATTCAGCCAAGGAATATTCTAGCTGGCCTAAAACTGCTGAGGTTTGGGAGCGAGTGCACGTCGACTTTGCTGGGCCATTTAAGAAGAAAATGTGGCTTATCGTTGTCGATTCGAGTTCTAAATTTCCTTTTGTGGTCCAGATGTCATCGACCACATCATTTGCAACAACGCAGGCATTGCAATCTATATTTGCGTTGGAAGGTTTACCCAAGACCTTGGTTTCTGACAATGGGCCGCAATTCGCTTCCAAGGAGTTTGAAGAATTTTGTAAACGGAACTCGATTCAACACTTGACATCAGCACCGTTCAACCCGGAATCGAATGGAGTCGCAGAGCGAATGGTACGCACATTCAAAACGTCCCTATCTAAAATATTGGAAGACTCGAATCAAAAAGATGACGCATTGGCTATATTTTTGGCAACATTTCGCTCTACACCTGATAGCACCGGGGTGTCTCCAGCCGAAAAGCTTCATGGTAGAAGCCACCGAACGTGTCTGTCCGCCATGATTCCAGACAAAATCAGCGAAGGAAAACTCAGCAAAAATAAGACGAAGTTTCTGCCTCAACAGCAAGTTTTCATTCGACAGTACCTAAAGCAAATCAAGTGGATACCTGGTGTCATTCTGAAAACACTGGGAAGAAGGATGTATCTCGTTCAGTCTGAAAACCACATTCAGAAGAGGCATCAGAATCAAATTCGTACTAGAGAGAGTCTTCAATTGTCAAAGAAAAACTCTGATGGTAATTTTCAAGTTATAAATAATCATAATCCTAATGAAATTTCAGAAAACGGGGTTCTACAATCTCCACAACCAGAGTTGCAGTCCACAGATGATTCCCTTGTTTTTTATAGTCCTACGGTTGAGAGACCTGTGGATCTAGTTTCGCCATTTTCCACTCCCCAAAGACGAACAAGCCCACAAGTGAGTTCGTCCACGCAGCATGCAGCTACTATCTCTTCAACCGCAACTCCTCAAAGACGAGCCAGCTCACAAGAAGTACAGGATGGAGTTGGAAATAGCAATCAAACCACTGCCACACATAATGATGTCGTGAATGAACATCAACCTAGAAGAGCTGAGCGTTTACGTTCAAAGCAAGTCAGATATGGTCCTTAATTAAACGCCAGGGAAGCTGTTGCATCAGCAACCGAATTGCACTTTCAGCGCAATGGCAACTCAGGCTTAATATCAACGAAACATTCATTTGACATTTAACTTTCCTTACAACAATCTCTACAAACTTACCATATGTGAATTTTCTTACCTCGTGGTTAACCTTTCTAACTTCACTTTGAATTCTGCTTTCTTGCTTAGAGGTTATCCGCCATTTTTTTATTTGTGAATTAAAGTTAGATTTAATATTAATTACTTGGTCTTTTAATTCAAAGTTAAGTTTAAAACTTAACAAAAACAACGTGTAGATGTCATGGCGAGATCAAAGCGAGACTAAAGTGAGAAATCCACGACTCAGATAGCCGTGTAAATGGGCACGGTGAGACCACATAGGAGGAACTGACTCTGAAAACCATGCCCCAACTTTTTAACCATTATGAAAACTTTAATTTTGTAAAAAAAATTTTTTCCCGAGACTATAGCGAGACAACGGCAAAACATGTGCAGTGCCAAAAACCACTTGTAAATGTCACAGCGAGACCAAAGGGAGCCCATAGTGAAAAAACCATGACACAGATTCCCGTGTAGATGAGCACGGCGAGACCACAGCAAGACGAGCTTAATGACTAGATGGTGCTGAAAACTACGTTTGAATGACCACGGCGCGGTGAGAGATCAGCAAGATTACACCGAGACAAGGAGTCGTCGTCGCCGTCGTTTTAATTTCAAACCGATTTAACCAACTCGATTTGGAAAAACAACGCATAAAACGCAAGCACATTTTTACTTCAACTACGTTCGAAAAATTTTCGGTTTGAAATGTCAAGAAAAAGCGAATAATATAAAATTCAGTTTTAATCTGGATTTAAGAACTTAAACTGACCTCCAGTTTGAGTTTGAATCCAATTGGATTAATCGGGATTGGATTAAAAAAATTTGATTTAAGTGCGGATTAAACAAGTGAATAATATGGAACGGGATTTAGCTTTTGGATTTAAATTGCTTTTAATCTGGATTTGAGTTTAAATCTGGATTAAACGAGTGAATAATATGGGCGTAAGGGTCTGGTGTCCCAACATGGGGGTTGTGCATTGGGGTGATTCCCTACTAAATAAAAATGTCTGGTTCCAAAAGAAACAGGGACAACGATTTTCGGATCTAGATTGTACTGTCTTGTACTATAGACCACGTGCTGCCGAGTAAAAAAGAGAAGACCCTGGATTGGCTTAAGGCTGGTGTTACAAATATCCAGGATCTGTGATGGCATGGAGAGTGCATACGAAGAATAAAATCATGTGACATCTACTACGGAATAAGCTATAAAGAGTAAGATCAGCGGATATTTACTCGTTGGTTTGTGATAGAATGAAGACTTAGGCAAAAAATCTGGGGCTTAAAAAGTGTTAGTGAGAACCTTGCCATATTCCACATCAAAGCCAAATTCAACACCCTCACAGAAAAGAGAGAAGATTGAACCAAGGAAGCCTTCTACGATCTCCTGGAGAACACTTACGATATGTGTCTGAAGTAGGTATGTATGATGTCTAGATTATTTTGGGAGACTTCACAGCCAGTTTCGGAAAGAAAGTCATCAGAGATGCCGCTACTGATGTAATGGGTTTCACTAGGCGACTAATGAAGAGAGCGGGCTAGAGCATGCAGCTAAGAATGACGCCTACCAAAGAATGCTGGAGACGAGGACAAGAGCTGCTGAGAGAGCAGCCCGAGAGTTCCACAAATATAAAATAAGGAAGAAAAAGAGAGCACGAGAAGCGGGTGGTCAAGTCCGTTGAGGATTGTACCGGCAAAAGTGATGTTCGTAAGTTCAACCAAAGGTGGAAGCGGAATGGTAGTTGTTACACAGTGGGTGCGCTAAGGATCTGGAAGGAACACTTCTCTAGATTGCTAAACGGTAATATATGTAAACAACATTCCACTGCGAGGCAAAACATCTCATTCAACTTGGACGATGATGACCAACATTTCCATCCATCCGATCTTGAATGGTAGTTAGCGACTTCTAAACTTATATCGTACAATACAGCTGTTGCGGATGGACTTCTAGTCGAATGATTTAAAGCAGCGGGGATGAGTTGGTAAGGAGCATATGTACCAACTTTTCTGTAAAATTTGGTCGGATGAAAGTATACCCGATGAATAAAACTTTAGCATAGTGTGCCCTAAATCGTTTGATGTTAAAAAACGCTTAAGGCAAGGCGATGGGTTTTTGTTCTTTGTTCTTGAAGCAATTGTACGTTAATCGAAGGTCAACACTACTGATACAATTTATCCAAAGCCCGTTAATTTTCTTGCATATGTATAAATATTATCGGAAGTATGAAAGGTGCATTTGTCAATATTGAATCGTCAGTGACAAAAATGGAATTAGCTGTCAATGATGACAAGAGGTAATAAATATATGCTTTGAATGCAAAAGGAATCTTACTATCATTTATTCGGGCAAAACGTCACAAAATGTTACATGTAACTTCAAAGTTGTCAAGGACTTTATCTACTCGTACCTGGAATCTGCTATTACCTCACAAAATGATATCAGTGTAAGGAGCAGAAATCATAGAACCAAGGAGACTTATGAGACACTAATCTTTCTGCTGTATGGGACACAAGCATGTACCCTGAAAGAATCAGTATCGGATGAACATTTTGCTTGGGTTTGGGTTTGGGATTCTTCGAGTGATTTTTGGTCCTGTTTGTATCGAAGGAGACTGATGGAAACGATTCAACAATGAGTTCTATGAGCTATACAGTAGCTGAGATGGCTGGGACATGTTGAGCTCATGGACAGCAACAGATCAGCTTGAAAAATCTTCGAATTCAACTCTGATGATGTACGAAGCAGAGGAAGAGCCCCCAACAGGTGACCAACACAAGTGGAAAACGACCTCAACCAACTTGCTGTGTGTAATTGGAGAGGGCTTGCCACGGACAGAGTTGGCTGGAAAGGCTTGTTGGTTAAGCCAGTAGTCCATCTAGTAAAGTAAGGAAGTAAAGCCCCACATTGAATGTTCAATTAAAAACTGTCAATTTACGAGATTGCATAGATTGCATTGGCCATTTATTAAATTTCATGTCAAGAAAAGTCAAATAAAGTGTTCCACATTCGCGTGGTATGGTTAATTGATTCCATTCTTTTGAAGGTTCTGATTTCAAAATTCGACTAAAAAATTGCTAGGCTCCAGGAGGTTTTTGAGATATTTTAATCCAAAACTTAAAACAAGAACGGTTCACATTCGTGTGATTAAAAACAGAAAGTGGATTCCACCTTTCTAAAAGTCTTTGATGCACTGATCTTAAGTTCCAACTAAAAATTGCTGTCCTTCAAGTATTTTTTTCACGGATATTGTAGATTTTCGTTTTTTAGCTGTTTTTTAAAACTTAAGTGTGTACGCCCCAAAATATAATTTAAGCTATTGCAACTTTAACAGTCTTTCCCTGCTAGGTATACCACTTTAAAAGGAATATGAATAGTTTCTAGTAAACTTAGAAAGCAAGCATTGCAATAAGAATGGAAGAAAGAAAGAAAAAAAAAACAAAACAAAACAAATATTTTCATAAAATAATATAAACTTCCTCAAGACAATATTCAATATTGAAATAAATCATATTCAAAAAATATCTCGAAAATCCTTCTTTGCAAATTCAAGAAATGTGAATTAGTGAACGTAGGAAAATTTTGAAATTTTTTTTCGTCACAAAACTCGAATTATTATAGAAAATATATTTTTTTTTAATTTAAAATAGAACTAACGAAACATAAAAACGAAATTAATGAAAAAAAAAATATTTACAGCAATCTAATGCCAGAGCCTTGAACAATCTAGCTTTTAAAAAAATTAATTTTTTTAGGCTTTTTTTTCATATAGTTTATCAAATGTCAATATTGCAAAAATTTTATCAAACAGAAATTAACAAATATTATGCTTGGTTTTGTTTAATGTTGATAGTACCTCCTTACTCCTTCCCCGTAATTTCTAAAAAAGGTTTGTGTTTTTTTTCGGAGAAAGAAGATAAATAGAAAGTTTGGAAATTTGTTTAAATTTACAAGGTTTTTTTTTTTATAAAGGTTTTTTTTTTTACTAAATCTTTGCCTGATATCCCTGATAAACATAAGAGAAAATAAATTAATTGAAATGAAACATTATTATGGAAATAAAAGATTGTAATAGTGGCTTTTGTATGACAACACAATACAACACAACACAACAACAAAATGATCAATACCCAATTATAGTTTTTTTTTTTAATTCAATATAAGTAAAATTACACTTTAACACAAAATATTATTTTGTACATACTAATTTTGCAACACTAAGCTACAACACAATCCATTGAAATTAATTAAGAATTTAGAATGAATATTAAAATGCTATGCTGGAGAATTAAATGTTTTATATTTTTAAATAATTTATATCTAATACAAATATATAGTCAATGGTAGAAGAGAATCATACTCAGTGTGATATCGTTAAACAAATTTCTTGTTAATACAACCACAGAGTAAAACAAATACGCCGCTTAATATTTCGGGTGTAAATTATAATCAATTTAATAGATAAATCCCCGTGGGAAATATTTTTCTCTGAAGTATTTGAACACAATCAGTTTAAAGTACAATCACCAATACCAGTACCAGTACCAGTACCAGTACCAGTACCAGTACCAGTACCAGTACCAGTACCAGTACCAGTACCAGTACCAGTACCAGTACCAGTACCAGTACCAGTACCAGTGCCAGCACCGGGAATTGTACTTGAACTTTAGTACTAGGCACTATTAATTGAAAAAAGTAAAGTTGCAGTATTTTCAAGTACTTTACCAATACTTGTTCAGCCAAAAAGTTGGTAAGCTTGAATTCGCATCCTGGCTTAATGGTTTTTTTTTTAATTTCTAGTAAATTATATTCTGATAAAATAAAACACTTATTTTTGATAATAAGCTAAAAAGTTCTTGAAATCATTTCAAAGTACTAAAAAGTCTTTGAAGTACTTTTAAGTTCTGCTCAAGTTCTATGCTAGTTAAATATTTGATTTAGGATTTTTGTACCTAAATACTTGAAACAAAACTGGTAGTTACTAGCATTTTTTCAATTTCTAATACCAGGGTACATAAGAATAAGTATACCAGTACCTAGTACTTGTACTTGAGAAAGCTGAAGTCCTGAAATACTCAAACACTTTTTAAGCCTGGAAGGTATACTTTTTTTCCAGTAAAGATAGAACACATTTAAAGAAGGTTACTTGAAAAATCCGTTAGAATTACACAAATTATATCAAATTATTTGAAAATAGCTCAAAAATCGAATCGTCACCACCTAGTTTTGTCTGATGGATAGTGGATAGTCGAAAGGTAAACAACGAACGTAGGGTATATTGTATTCAAAACTGTGAAACCTTAGCTATCTTCTTAGAAAGTTGGAGCAAAAGAATAGATATCGCTCTGAAGAACCAGCTCTTATATCTCAGTGCTCCAGGAGATGTGATTTGCAATGAAATGGACCGAGCAAGAGGAAGATAGAATGCTGTGATTTTCATAATGGGAAGGACCAACTCGATAGTAAGGAACGGGTATAGATTTGTTGTGATGGAAAAACGTAGGCAATTTTTAGCTGTCGTGCTGTGATTATTGCGAGAGAGTGATGACAATCCACATCAAGTCGAAATTTCGAAACTTAAGTCTCATGACCGCATATGCCCCAACGAAAAAAGAAGGATGACACTATCAAGGAAGAATTCTATGAGCTCCTCGCCAAAACTAATGAGCAATATCCCAAGAATGACATTAAAACAAAAAGAGATTATCTTTGGAAGAACAATGGGAAAACATAGCCTGCACGACAAACGGGCTCAGGCTTATCGACTTTGTAGGGAAAAAGAACATCGTATTGAGTAGGACTAGATTTTACCGTCTCTTAATATCCAAAAAGGCACTTGGCGGTTCTTCGATGATCGAATCTGCAATCAAATCAATCATGTTGCTATTAACTGAAGGCAATCTTTAAGAATACTGGCCGCTCAAACGTGCAAGTCAGCTAACATTGACTCAGATCACTACACGGTTGGTGCAAAACTACACTTGAGGAGAATATTCCACATTGGAAGTCTGCAATTGGAAGAGACCCACATAGCCTGCGTCGACTAAATATCCCTAGGGCTTGCGAGAAACTTACTACCGATGAATTGGATCTAGAAGACCTCCGGCAGTAATGCCAATTAAAAGACATGGATGGAAGCACAACTCACTAATCAGTGAACTGGGTATCCCCTTCTATACCGACGAGTTAAAAATGGAAGAAAGAACAGGTGCTAGGGTGTTCTGTTAAGCACTAAATATATATGAAAATCATTTAAACTCCAAGATGAATGTAGTTTTTTTCAGACTGACACCTACGCTATTGAAAAAGTGGCAGAAGTGGTAGACAATAAAAAACTGGTTGCATTTTACTTGAACAGCCAAGCTGCTATCAAAGTAATCACTGGCTGTAAGACCCAAAACTGTAGCAAAATTCCGAGGCATAGGTTAGGTTAGGTCCCACCTAGATTTGGGACCAGACGTCCCGATCGACCTGATTATAACAAAAGAGCAAATCAATAACTCCTGGGACGTCCAGGAACGCCTGCATTATCTCTAGAAATGTATGGCCTTGAATTAATAAAAAGAAAAATTAGAATATTTTATCGCTGACTAAAGAGAATATAAGGCCAACGATTCTAACATTAAGCTTAACACAACTTCCTAGGGTACCACAAATGGATCTACATAGATCTAATACGGTAACAAGATCAACTGTCAGTCCTTCTACCTTACCTTTCCTAACCATTGCACCATTGCCACAATTTCCACCAGACTGGGCGTATTCACACCCAATTTCTGTAGGAACTGTCAGGATGTCAAAGGAGTAGAGCTCTGCGATTGTCCAAACCTCCAAACAAATTGCCCCCATCATTTTGAAAACAGGTCTTGTTGGAGAACTGGACGATCAATGACAAACATGAGAAGATTCATTGGAACTACAGGCTGGTTCACAAACAAACCAGTCATTGTGAACTATTAGTTTAGGAGCGCCTCTGCTTTATTTCGTAAGGGGATCACAATAGACAAATAGGCCCCATGCATGCAATGGCCTCTGTGCTGTACACGTTACTTCTAACCTATCCTAACCTAGCTTTAAAAAGGCTCAAGAACTACAGTAAAGACAACCGGATCTAATGGTTTACCAATGGACATCTTCAAGAATGGAGGGAATGTGTTGAAAGGATGCATGCATCAACTTGGTAACCAAGTTTGGGTAGAAGAAAGAATACCCTATGACTGGTCTAAAACAAATAAATTTAGTAGCGCAACAGCTCATGGAGAACCAGGGCCTAGTGACTAACAACTCCCAACTATTCCTGTGTGCGTGTTGTTGGCAGGAAAAGAGGGGACCTACACCCGACGATGAATTGCCCTAGTGAACGGGTGCTTTTTCGTTTAAGCGCATCAGATGAGTTCTCGCTTTATCCCTTATAGTAACAGTCCTCCTGTGTGGCGCCGAGTATTAAGTGATAAGCAGAGAGGGAGAGCTGATACTGGACTCATTCGAGAGAAATATTTTTCGACAAATATTTGGACCTGTCTGCAAAGAGGGCAAATGTGGGAGAAGATACCACCACAAACTCTATAATTTCTATCGAGATGTGAATGTAGTACAGAAAATCAAAAGACGTCAACTACATTGGCTTGGCCATATCGATTAAGTGAACGATAATTCTCAAGCCAAGAGGGTCTTTGAATCCCAACTCTCATATTCAAAAAAACAGAAGAAGACCGAACCTCTAGTTTATCCAGCCATCACGGATGCCAGAAAGCTTGGTCTACTGGAAACAGCGTACTCGGGATCGTAGTGGATGGACGGCTGCCTTGCTTCAAGCTGCAAACGTTCATTAATTGCGAGCTGGATTTTTTGTTCTGTTCGGTGAGATCATACCATTAGATCGCCAAGGGACCTGTTGCTGCCACACTGCCATTAATTTAGAAGCTTTCGCTCTCCGATATATTTTTTAAGTTGCCAATTAATTAAAGTTTCCATGACTTTGGAAAGAAGGTGCGTAATTGCAACTGAGACCTGCTATTTTTAAGGACAGGCTGGACAAATGCTTTTTCCATCCGCTTGGAAATATACCAAAGCAGTAGGATAGATGGCGAAAATAACGCAATGGTTTTGCAAGCATCGAAAAACACTTCTAGTGGGTGGATTTTTGTGTATATCGAGATTATGAGATGAAAATCTTAGAACTCGCAGAATTTACTCCCAGGTCCAGGGAATAGAGAATTTCATACAAAAAAACATACATTTTGTTTTGATATATTTATTTATCATAAGGTTAAATGCTTGTTTTTTGGTTCAGAAGAATTTGCAGATAGAAAATACGAGTATTTGAATGCAGTCTGATTGTTTTTCAGAATTACAGATTCAGTGATCGTGAGAGTAAATTTGACTCCCAACGCCAGATTTTCCAATCGGAAAGATTATCTTCTTCATTGACTGATTTATTATTTATAAAAGATTTTTATTATAAAATGAATGTCATTAATAAACTATTCTCCAGCATAAAATTTTCTTAAAACCAAAAATGCAATTTAGATAAAAAAAATCAAATTTTAAAAACCAAACTAAAGGGTTTAAATAAGAAATTCACACTTATTTTCAGTCTAACTATGGTGAGTTAAATTGTTTATAGAATGATTTTTATCTTTAATAATTTTTGTGTATTTTATCTTAAGAAAACTTAGCCAAATTTTTGTAAAAGCCTTCATCTTGAACTTACCCCTGGAGTGACCATCATTTGGGCTGCTTCAGATTGATCGACCTCACCCCCGGACTCAACTAATTGAAGAGCCTGCTGTTCGGGATCTTTTTCCTTCTGCTGCAAAAGTTGTAGTTGCTGTAGTTGGAGTAATTGTTTTTGTTTGTGTTGTTGCTGTTGTTGTTGTTGTTGCTGCTGTTGCTGTTGAAGCTGATAAGTTTCCATAGCGTTCATTGATGTTTTCTGGCTTTGATTCTCTACTGAATACGGCGGAACAGCATCTGTATCAGGTACTGATGAACGATGATGCTGAAATTCAGAATATTTTAAGAAACTATCAATATACAAACAAAAATTGTAGATAGGAACAACAACAATGAAATGCAAGCTCAAAACTTCTTGTGTTTTGGCTCGAATATTTATTTTTACAAAAATGAAATTTATTAAACGAGTTTAATCTGCTTTGAGCAGTTTTCGACATACTTGTGACATATTTGAATGCCTAAGTGATGCAACATGATCGAAGCTCTTGTAACATCCGGGTCCTGTGGTCGCTGGATTCCGGCCCATCGAGGATTCTCCCTCGGTGCTGTTGCCATCTGTTTGCGAAATATTGTGCCCTGTGGGTGAGCGCCGTATCGCTTGAGTCAGCCGTTGCCAATTCGAAATGGATTTGCTACGACTTTCTCGTTTTTCTTTTTTTTTTTTTAATTTTAGTTTATATTTTTTTTTTCGTATGAATGTTAAGTGCATTTATGTATGATGTGTATGTGGAGTGAATATTGTGTTTGTTAAAATGAGTATAATGTTGTTAAATTTTGCCATATGAAGTGAGTGGTATTTTTTAAAAACGTATTTTTTTAAAGTTTATTTTTTTTTTAAATCATTTTAAGTAAGAAAGAAAATTTAAAATTCAAACATACATTTTGCCGTTTTGTAGATATGACATGGTCCATGGAGATTTTATGGTTTTTGCCAATTTTATGTGGTTGCGCACATTCGTATTTTTTTTATATATTTTTTTAATTGTTTTGTAATGGATTTATAGGTTATATAAAAAAAAGAAGGAAGAAAAAAAAAATAAAATATTAAAATTAGAATGTTTTATCTATTTTTTTTTTAATTTTTAGCTCAAACACTGTACACAACATTTATACACAATAAGTCACAAAAACGAAGTTTGTATACGTGGACGAAGAAAGCCAGTGTTAGTGACGTAAGAGTATCACTTTCTTTTTTTTTCATAAGAAGGAATAATAGGATTATTTAAAGAAGAATATAGGTTAAGTAAATTTTATTAGTAGTATAAGTAGTAAAAAAACAACATTAATATTGTTAAGGAAGTAAATTGAATGAAAATTAAATTTTATGAGTTTCGAAGCGGGTTTTAGTTTTTTTTATGATATAAGTTTTGGGGTTTTGGAAGTTTTATTTGTAGAGAAAGAAGAGAATATTGACAAAAGATGGGAGATTAAACATGAAAAAACATTTAGATTTTGTATAAAAAAGAATTGTTAAAAGAAAGTTCCCTGAAAGAAGCTTTGTATGCATTGCTTTTTATACAGATTTATGTAGCAATATTTAAAGCTTTAGAGTAAACTTTGATGCCAATGAATATTTAAAATTATTAACACCCTTTTTTCATTAGATGATATACAATTTTTAAGTTGAAAACCTGTCATATAAATTTAATGCTATCACTTTAGAAACTAAAAGAAAAAGTTACTAAAATCGTTCAAGTTGTTCTTGAGAATATTTGAAAAAAAGACAAATCCGTTGAATGTGAGCTATCCCTTTAAGCTGGCTGTAATTTCGTTAAGGATTGGTGGAAATAATTTTTTGTTAGTTCTATTTTAAGCTTTTTTATCTTCTCAAAGAAGCACTATCTCCTCCCTTTAGCTCCAATGAATAGATGGTTGTTCAAGCATCATTAATTTCATTTTAATTAGAGATTTTAAAATAAATCAATTTGGTAGTAGATATGACAACTTGTAGAGTACTGGGGCCTAGTGACTTACAACTTTCAATTATTCCCGGACGGTGTTCACATTGGACTGAAAAATTGGATTTAATTTTGACGTTTTGTATTCAAATTAAGCTCCCACTTCTTCAGTGAAGCAAGATATACACCCTGAAACTAAAAAACTGAATTTCTTTTGACGTTTCAGTTCACACACACGCTTAACCTTCTTCACTCTCTTCACTGATGGAGTGAGAGCGAGATGTAAAAACTAAAAATGTTAAAAGAAATACAGTTTGTCTATTTCATTATTCACATCTCACCAAGGGCGTACAAAGGATGTAAGTTAGGCGGGAGTCAAACTCATTCAAGATTTCAGTAAGGGAGCTTTATCTTGCTTTAAAATGCTTTCAAATGAAGATAAATTGCCTAATGTATGAAATATATAGTGAGTAGGGGAGGCAAGCGCCCCTACCTGCCGCTCTTGCGTACGCTTTTGCATCTCACTTCTCTGAAGCAATGGAACAGTTGGATGTGAATACTGAAACGTCAAACAAAAATCGAGTTTTTCAGTCTAAATCCAAGAGCTGCGTTCAGACTTAGCCGATCACAATGGTTTATTTATATTGCTGATCAATATGCTAGTTTGTACTTGTCAGTGTTGACATACATTAAAACTGTCAGTTGTGTTAAAAATTGTTTAGTTTTTCATCAAGAATGAAGATTAATTCACTGACCGACGTGATGTCATAAAACTTTCAGGTGACCGTAGTTGTGTTGATGAACACGTCCAGACTTAAAATCGATTATTCAGTCAACTCAACTTGTTGATTTCAATCCACTTGAATTGCGATGGGTTCAGGTCGACCTAAACCGGAGTTCACTGACGCCGTCAAAGGAAAATGTTGTCACGTCAGATTGGCAAAATAAATGTCAGCGTTAAAAAGCTATAATGATGTGTGGGCATTGTAGGGGGCAGGTAGTCACTGAGTGGCTTCAACATGGTGGCGTCCACTGATTTAATGAATACTGCTCGTAAATTGGACTTAAGTGCAATACTGGGGTCGAGTTACTGCTTCACTGACCGAGGGATTAGTGATCGAATGAACAAGTAACTAGTTCAGACTATGGTATACTAGATTGCTCAAAACCTGAGCGGTGATGCCAAACTCAAACAATTCACTCATGTTTAACTCGAAACATAATGCGGTAGTTCGGGGAATATCCAGCCAGCTGTCTTTAGACTTTACATGCGGACGTGACAAACCAGGTATAAGGGTTGTATAGTTGGGCTATATTCCCTATCGCGTACGCTAAAAAAGTCTGCAAAGACAACAAGACCTGGCAAGCTGGCAATATAGCTGGGATAATAGCATGAAAGTATGTTCTTAGAACGTTTGAACTTTATATCCCATGGGTAATTCTTAAATATGAGTCTGTCTTCACGAGGAAGAAGGCAGACAATTCAAGTGATGTGATGGATAGGATCAGATATGATGAAAAGAAAGATTTCGACATTTATTCGTCGTGGGAAATCGGGTAAGAAGCAAAGTGATTGACTTTAACTGATAAGTGATCGCCTGGCCATGATCCGCATCAAAGCTACTTTCCAAAATATAAGCCTAAATTATAGGATGAGCTTAAGACCACCTGGACAGAACTAACGAAGCCTGCACGGAGTGAAACAATGTTCAAATTAAAAAGGAAGACACCCTCGGCAGACTAGTTGCTAGGAATAGTCTCCATGTAGAGACAAATGGTTACGACCTCCAAGTAACAGCTTTTCCAAAAGCTCGTAATATCTGGATAATCTACTACAATCTACTAATCGATGGAGGCATGCTTCTAACATCTTAGAATGGACTTTATGTGTGGCAAAAGTTGATCTTAACCATTTCCCTATTTGGCAAGGTTTAAAGCTCAACTCTAAAATGAAAGAAAAAACTCAATGTTGGCTATCTTACCATGCCTGGAGTTGTGCATCTTCATTGGGATGCTTTAGTGGGCATCTTAGTGAGAAATTCTCCACTGTGGAATTACCTGACACATGCGCCAACAATGGTCCCAGTATCGCGATATCACCAAAGTGGCAGTCAAAGCCACAAAAAGCTACTAAGCAGCCCCGAAAAAGAACGCATGGTATGATGATCAATACGTACAGTGGAAAGTGGTAACAGAAGATGCAAATGCGGATATGCTGCAGCGGAAAACTTGAGTAGTGAAAGAGGAGCATTGAGAAAGGAGAAGAAGACCCTGCGTAGAAAGATGAAGGCGTCTGGAGCCTTCCAGCTCAAGGAGATTGGAGAGTCTAACGATCGAAACAACATCCGGAAATTTAACAAAACAGCCAAGCAAGTGGCTTCCAGCTTTGAATACGGAACGCAGGCTCTTCTTTAAAACAGAAAAGTTAACCTACTAGTCACCGAAGCACAGGGAATAGTAAATGTATTCAAGCAGCTGCTAAACAGGGATCAGATAGAACAAAGAATGGGACAGCCAATGAAGTTCCAGTACCACTACTCATAAAAAAAATCAAGAACAACAAGGCCACTGGATCTGATGGCATACCAGCGAAGCTATCTTTGCACACAGAGATATATTGTAAGGGTGCATGCATCAACTCATCAATCAAGTTCGGGCGGAAAGTGCATGTCTGATGGCTGGTTTATCAGCTCCATATGCCCAATCTACCATAAATCGATCCTACATAATAATGTTCTGCAAGAACTAACGAGATATATCCTTGACTAACGTCGGATACAAGACACTATCCATAATACTGTGTGACCGTCTTAAGCGGTTCTGCAACACTTAAATCGGCACCAGCGTGGCTTCTGGCCAAGCAGATTTACTGTAGACGAAATTGAATTTGGACTCATGGGAAAACTGATCCATCTGTGTCGCGTAACATTGAAAAATACGTGATAAAATATGCAAATAGGGAAAAGCTCTTCCGAACAATTTCAAACATGCTCAGGTTTTTGGCAAGGAGATGCGCTATAATGTGATTTCTTTTAACCTTGTTCTGGAGTGAATTTTGCGAAGCGCAGATGTAATTACTGAAAAGGCTGTATTTCCAACAGGTCTGTCAAATTTCGTGATATGAAATCGACATCATTTGCGACTCCCAACAGGCCGTTATAGAGTTTTTTACTGCGATTGAACAATAGGCGAATATTGTTGGTCTTCAAGTAAACGAGAACAAGACCAAAAACATTCTATCAACAAACAATAAAAGATGTATCAACCAGCTAGGACATAACGTGTCTGCTGAAAGCAATCAGTAGTTAAGGAGTTCTTCTACCTTGGAGTAAACACTAATGCCATGACCGATATCTAAGAGGATTAGGGGAGATCTGACGAAGAATTACCCTAGTCAGTTTGGCAAAGCAAAATGGGTACAAAACTCCTTACCCGAAAGAAGAAGTGCACGTTTTCTCAAACCCTTAAACCACCAGTCCTGCTTAATGGCGTCGACTGATGGGTGAAAAGCAAAAAGCCAGAGGTGGTACTCATTCTTTCGAAAGGCTTATTCCTTGACGAATAATTGATTCTGTGTGCGGGGAGGTCGAAGGGAGAAGAAGATACAACTGCGAGGCTGTTTAAAGAAGTGTATGTGGACACTGCAACACTGGCTCGGCCACATCGAGCAATGGAACCAGTAATGCTCCAGAAAGCTTGTGAATCCTAGCCTCAAGGTTTAAGAAAACAAGGAAGACTGAACCTCTGATGTAGAGACCAAGCCATCGTGGATGCCAGAAAGCTTGATCAAGATGACTGGAAGCAGCGTGGTTGGGATCGTAGAGGTTGGAAGCTTACCATATGTTAGGCTGGATTGAGAGCCGGATAAGTTAAGTAGCAGAATAAAGCTATTCAAAATAGAAAACAAAATTGTAAAAGCTCATGGTGAACCAGGGCCTAGGGACTTACATTTCTTGACAGGAAAAGAGAGGACCTACAATTTACTACCGAATCTGAACTCCTAAATAAGTAGCACTTATTCATGACAACAGATACTCGTTGAGGATTTGTCAGTTCCTATCAAGAGGCAGTACCTCGAAAAAAAACATTCTTTTAGTAGGGGCTGGAAATCCAACCCAGACCATCGACATGACAGTCCAACGATACAAGGTATCTACTAGCAGTGCTAGGTAAAAATACTATTATAATAACCTAAAAATAAACTTTAAACCTCGAAACTCAGACTTAAGAGAAAATGTGTTACAGGGATTTCTATCAAATAGATTTCAAGTACTAGAAGTTTTTAGAATACATTTATTCAAAGTGGCTTTGACTGGTTCGTCCCTACAAGACTAAAATAAAGTCTCTTTAAATACTTTCTTAAGTCAAAACTAACAAAATCTACGACTTAATTACACACATTTTCTTTTTTAATAGAATTTTGTATTACAAAATAATTACCAAAATTCTATGTAAGAAATATATAAAAATAAAAATTCTATTAAAAAATAACTTTATACAAAAAAAAAAAAAATATTAATTCGTCCACAATACGGCAAGTATAGATTCTATATAGACATTCTTTAAAAAATTTAGAAAACGCTAATCGCTTTCTTTTTTTTTTTCTTAGTGTAGTTGATGAAAATGGAAATTGAAATGGAAATGATATAAATAATGAATTCATTTATAATATTAGTTTTATAGTAAATTAATTTCCTTGAAATGCTTTAAATTATTATTTTTATTATAGTTTTAATACAAACGCATCGTTTCTATATATTTTTTTTTTTATTTTTGTTAATACCATTTTACTTTTTTGTAAATAAAAAAATAACACACTAATAGATGTATTCATCATTCGATGCAAGGGATTAATTTTTAAGGAAAGGTTTTATTTTGTTATTTTATTTTTTATAAAATTTAATGAAAAATCAATAAATATTTAAAATTTAATTTAATTTAAATTACCCCTAATGCATCGAATTGCAAATACTCCATTTTATAAATGAGCAGCACTGACAACGACAGACTTGTGTAAATTAAAATTTTAACTTTTGCTTGACTGGCACGAATATAATATTTACGCCTTTGGCTTTATATGCAATAATAATAAATTTAAAAAAAAATATCCACCATCGAAATAGTTATTACACTTAACAAAAAAATAAAAATTAATTTTTAGATGCAAAATATATAGAAAATAAATTTAAATTAATTAAGTGTCATAGTATTTTTTTTTTTAATTTTTAAATTTAGCTAAACAAAGTTACGAGTCAAGCTTAAATCACTTTTTTTAGTTAATATTCGAAGGAGAAAATTTTAATAGAACTTCTTGTGTAGATATTAAACAACAAGTGAATGCATGACTTAGCCATATAAAAGTGTTCTTTTGGTAATACGAGTAGTTTAAATTAAATTTATTTTTCACTTTAATTTTTATTAAAAATACCAAATCATTCTTCAAAAAAAAGAGGACATTTTTGACATTTGCAGCAGAATAGGGGATACAAGTCAATTTTGAGAATAAAACAAAACTAAAAAAAAAATAGAAGATTTAAGAAAAAAATCAATTTTATATATGTTTCTATATTTTTCTTATTATTATTTAATAACAATTTTCTACAGTAAAATGTTAATGTTAAAATCATTTGCACAAACAAATATACATTTATATATATATATTTTAAATATATTTATAGCCAACAATAAAACAAAAAAATAAACAACACATCAATATAAGAATTATATAATCGAGCGAATAATAAATTTAAAACTATCTAAAATTTATTTTTGTTTTTAATCTCATATATATAATATATATTTATAAAATAACTAACAATATAATAAATAGCAAATTAATATATTTTCCAAAATAAATTGTATAACCTATATAATGATTAATAATAAGGCAACAATGATAATGCACACGATCTAAAAATGGGACTTATTTTTAATATTTTTTTGGTTTTAATTTTAATTTAATTTATTGTATAAATATAAAATTTTATTTTCGAAAATATTAAATTCGTTTAAAGCAAAGGGCTGGAGTTTGATTTCAGTTATTGTTTTTTTTAAATTTATTTATTTATTTGTAACTTAAGGACTCTATATGGAAGAATATAAGTGTTTTTTCACTTATATTGGGATGTTTTTACAAATATTTTCTAAATTTTTTATGTTTAGTGAAATATTTGGGCAAAAACTTTTTACTTTAACTTTTTTTATGTGGAGACTAATTTAACTTGGCATAAAATACCCAGGATTTTTCTTATTTTTTTTTTGTTTGTTTGCTTACATACTTTTTATCTTAAGCAGTTTTTGTTGTTGTTGTTTTTGTTGTGTGTACGTACAATAATGTATAAACATAGAAAGCAGTATATCACGGATTGTATACATATAAGGCCTTATCCTTAATAGGAATGATTTTGTTACTTTTTCTTGTTGTGTTTTTTTTTTTTTTGGTTTCTTTTGGTTTTTATTTTATGATTACTAATTAAATGCAAGGAAAGTGTACGATTGAGTGAAGTTTTTTTGTGTTTGTCCTTCTGGAATGTGACTACTATTGGTTTTTTTGTAATTAAAACAAAACTGGAGAGGAATGGCGTGAACCTTATTTTTCTTGGAAATCCATTTTTGTCGGTTGCTAAACTTACCCATAGATTATATAAGCGTCGTGAAAGAAATGACTCTATTATTAAAATTTGTTAATTCAAAATCTATGGACGGATTTTTTTTTGGTCAGTTGTACCTGCTGGCTCTAATTTTCAAGAGACTTAGAATTGAAAATATTAATTAAGATGGTATGTGATGATATATGCGGGGAAAATCCTGAACAAAAAAAATGTGATTAAGGTTAAAAAGGCCTTATTTATTAGATTTTTAAGGCGGTTGACTAGTTAGACAGTTTTTGAAAAGTTCTTAATTGTTGAAAATATGCTCTATTTAAATGAAATTTCAAATTAGACAAAAAATCCTAGGCAACCGATGCTGTTGTCCAAGTAAGCCAACTTTAGGACACAGTAACTAAAGTCTACTAATAACATTTTGGAGTTGGACGGTTGTCTAAAATTGGACAAAGTTTATAAATAAGACTAAAAATTTTCAAAGCATTTTTAGTTTTTGGTGTGCCAATATTAGATAAGTATTGAGAACGGCTAAGCACCAAGCTAAAAAAGGATTGATCAAGTCATTTTTCTACTAGTTATTGAGTTGTATAACAGTTGTCGTTGTCAAAATTTATGAGCTGCCTTAATTTTCTTTGGTGGATTAGAAAATTTGAGAATTTAAGTAAATGAACGATAATTTCTGAAGGACTTTTATTAAACTCATTTTTACCCGATTCTCCTTAATCCAATTTATTTACAATATTCGAACAATCGATGCAATAGCAACAGCTGAAGAGACAGAATTGCGAAAAACACCATTTTCGTCTCCTATATTATAGTTTTATCGAATTTGACTAAAATCACGAGTTCAATGACAATGACAATCGCCAAACATCTCTTTCCCCAAAGACTTTGATTCCTGAGAATTTTTCTCATTTTCTTATTTTTTAAAAAGACACCACTGTTTCTACCCGATTTCTGATCTTAAGAACATTTCGGTATTGGTATTCGAGAGTATATTAAAAGAAACTGAAATTGACACGGATACCTTATAGAGATTATTTTCAAAACAGAGTGCTCCAAAAATAGGTCAACAAATTAAAACTTCGTTCATTACTTCTACAAAAATAATTTAAAAAAATCTTATAATCGATTTTTCTATTTTAGTTTTCATCGTCATTTATTAGAAAACAACACAGTTGATGTTCGGAAGAGTGAACTATCCAATAAGGCCTATACCCTATACCCAAACTGAAAATCAGGAAACATTTTTAAACCGAATTTTGTAATTTTTTCTCAGTTTTACAACAAAATTCATGAACTTACACATATTTATTCACCAGTGTGCTACTTGAGAGCGAAAAAATTACAAAAATAAAAAGAAAATTCCTTTATTGGCTACTTTTTATAAAACCATAGGCATTTTCACGGTGATTTGAAAGAACTCGAGTGTGGAAGGTTTAAGGTTTAAATCTTTGAAAAACCAAACATAATTAAAATAAAATTTTATAAATTTCAGAATAATAAAAAGCTGCTGCAAAACTTCCTAAATGTGGAAATACTTTTTTTCATTTTTTAGTTCTGAATCAGCTATTACCTGTGTCAATTTAGTTGAAATCACTTAAGGAACAACGAAGTTTCAATATGTTGACCTATTTTTGGAGCACCCTGTTTTGAAAATATTTTTTTATTTTTAAATCTGTGTCAGGTATCACATATATCAAATTCATTGAAATCGGTCAAGGAACAACGAAGTTTCGAGGGTTTCGGAACTTTTTTTTTTCAAAACTTTGTGT
This sequence comes from Dasysyrphus albostriatus, assembly GCA_946251815.1. Lineage (NCBI taxonomy): Eukaryota > Metazoa > Arthropoda > Insecta > Diptera > Syrphidae > Dasysyrphus > Dasysyrphus albostriatus. Next base: position 104,561,685 of record OX276336.1, on the reverse strand, counting down.
CAAAAACTAAATGCAATTATTTTGGCGACAAGGAGGAATAAATTTCGAATCAATTGCAACTCAATAAGCTTTTCCAAACCAAATTTTATGACGTGAACTTTATTTTTGAAAACCTTTTGGTGCATAAGTTTTTAATGTTCATTTCAAATTTGGTTTCACTTCGCTTTAAGGTATAAAGTGAGAACATCAAAATGAAGGTTAATTTTTCAATTTAATGTCGTTTTCGAATGGACTTATTTTCTACTCCATTTTCACTCCAACTACTCCAAAAGCCTTTGATTGGCTGTTCGGAGTACTGTTTTCGTACTCTTTTTCTGTTCCTTATTTAAAGAAGGAGTAGATTTGGAACACTTGCATACACATACAGTTTTTGTCGGACTACTTGTCAATTTTGTAAAATGGCGTCATGCAGCAGTGTATGTGTAAATTTGAAAACACGATATTTTCATATTCGATTGGAATCAAAAAGGAGTAGAACAATCCGAAAATCTAATCGAAAACGACATAAGCAAATCAACGTTATTCTACAAAGTATTGTTTTATTGAAAATATTAAATGATTATTCATTGCTAGAGGTTAAGGTTTGAGAAAGTAAAAAGCCCAATATATTAATGAGAATCAACAAGAACAACTTTTTTCAATAACTGAACAAAAATTCTACGCTAAACTTAAGTTTGATAGCACTATAAAATTCACATTCCGTTTCCCTGGGAAGATAGGTACACTTTCAAAAGTTTTTCTACTTTTTCAGAATTGTTGTTGATAGTAGAATATCCCAACTAAGAGAACAACCTACCCTTATAAAGGTACCAGATGAATGGTTAACAGTTTTTTTTAGGTAGTGTCTAAAGAAACAATTGGCTCATGGTTTGACTAGCGAAAAAAGTTCAAGGCATAGGATTGCCATGCTTTCAAGTTCAATTTTTGGGTTTTTAAATTATCTGACTCAGCTTAGAAGCTTTGAAGATATTAAAACAAAATATTATATGAAAGAAAATTTTATTTAAAAACTATGAAAACACGTGGTTTTTTAAAAACCAAAATTTCAATAGGGTAGGAGTAAGAGTAAACATAAATACAAGTTTAGAATCTATATTCTAAACACAAAACTGTAGAGTGTTTTTTTTGAGATTGTTTGTTATTTTAATCGAACATTACATTAAACTATTACGTCCAGCACTCAAAACTCGAGTAATAATTATTTTCTGACACACTGAACGCTGCCATCGGACATTCCAGGAGCCTTTCTAGTCAGTGCTGGAAAATTGGTTGGTAGGTAGGTGAAAAAAAATCGAAACGTCACATTTTGGCTTACGACAAATAAAAACAAATAAATGCTCGGTCTCGCTCTCTCCCGCACTAACAACGCAATTTTTTTTTTATTAATTTTTAGTTTTTGTAATTTTCTTCATTCTGCACTTTTGTACAAAAAAAATCTTTTCAATATAGTTAATTTATGTGCCTTCGACTTTTGTAGACCGCGTAAATTTTACCACAAAATTCGTGTTTAGGAATATTTTTACATATTTGAAAAGGGATTTCCGCAAATCCACATAAATTTTTTTAAACGATGTATTTTTGTTTTGAAGTGGTTAGAAAATTTAATGCATTTTAAATAACAAACTGTTTTTAAAGATGATAGACCGCAAATAACCTCCACGCTCACCCATGTGGCAGAAAATTTTGTATTGCGGCCTGAAAGGTTGAAGTTGGGATCGCCTCAATTATTGTCTTATGGACTGCTTCAATAAAGTCAAATTCCTTCGTTTCGTTTTGTCTAGCTCCTGATTGGCTTGACATAACCCCATAAAAAAAGTCTGGTGCAGTCCAGTCAGGTGACCTTGGGGGGCAGCGAAAAGTGGAATTTCACATATTTCTTATAAGCAATATACGAACTTTGATCCTCACATCGCTTACTTTTCAAAAACCTTCGAGACTTTAATTTGATATTGACAGATGAAAGTTAAAGTATTTATCAAAAGATAAAAAGACTGAACTATTGACGACATTTTCTACTCTAAAAGTTGACAGCGATATCTTGTTGATAATATTTCTGCACATTTTAATCATTTACACCGGCAAACAAGGATCAGACAATCAAAATTGGGTCTAAAAGGTTAAGAGAGAAAAAAAGTTTTGCACGATAATAGCATCAGAGTCTGATAATAATATTAACCAAATGATTCAAAATTCCAAACTTTGAAACTTTGGGTTTGAAGTACCCGATGAAATTCAAGAAGAGCTTATCGAACTTCAAAACAAGTGTTTTCGGACATGTTGCTAGTAAAAAATAAACAACTAAATCCTCTTGGGCTGCTAGTCACTGTCTCTTTAATCACAATCAATTCATCAAGGGGTGTCATTTTAAACTAATAGAAAATTCAACATTTCTGTGATAAAATTCTTATGGGAAAAATATTATTTAAGGAACGTGGAGCATCAAAATTGTTTTCGGAACAAAAAGAGGTTTCTTTTTCCCAAAACTTTGAGTTAGATTTGTTTTAAAATAATGGAAAGATATAAGTTTTCTTGCGGTGTCGTTCACAGAATAATGTACTTGAAGAAATAATATTTTCAAGATTTAACCATTTTTAAAGTCGCAATATCTTGGAACTTAGCACTCTAAGTTTTTTAGCTTTTATATATGTAACTTAAATTTATTTCAGAAATCTTGGTACTTTGCAACAATTGGTGTCAGAAGTGGGATATTTGCATTATGGCGCAAGAGATCGATGAAAAAATTTGCAAATTTTCCAAGCAATTAACATCACTTAGCACCATTTTGAACCAACAAAACGAACTACACACTCAGATGAGAAACGACCAGTAACGTCAAACTGAGGAACTGAAGGCGTTAGGAGGAGCAACCTTTACTGCCAGAGTTTTCGATTGTTCAACTCCAGATAGGCAAGAACCACCTCTTCCGAATCTAACGAAAATACAAAAACTGATTGACAACAAGACACCTCTACCAAAAATGACAAATCAGCAGAACCGACTAAGTTCTTTCCTCAGCTTTTCGATAATAGTACCGCTCACTGGAGTAATTATGTGGTACAGTTCGAGATTGTAGCTGAATGATTGGGATGATCAGAAAAAAGCTCGAGTTCTTGCTTTAATGATGCGTGGTGAAGCTCTCTTAATTTTACTTATTGCTGGACTAGCAGATAGAACTAACAACACGAAATTAACTCAGGCTTTGAATCTGAGATTCTTTTCTTAGACAGCACAGGTATGTGTCACATACCTACAATGTTGAGGACTAGACGCAAGGGCAACAAGGAAGACTATGGGACATTTAACACGGATATTCTACGATTGCCACTAATTGTATTCAGTGATTGTCCGCTGCAGCTCAAAAGCGTAAAACTGTTATTTAGTTTATTGATGGTTTACTTGATCACAAAATTCAATATGCGATTCGTATTGCTAACCCTGAAAGTAAAGTGGAAGCGGTAACAAAAGCCTCTATATTTGCTTTACACTCTGGTTATTATTCTCACTATGTGAACATCAAAAATGAAACCGAAAAATCAGATGAAATTTACCAGCATCACAAGCAAACGAGAACACAAAGTCAAAGCCATGAATCGTCTTTCTACTCTTCACCGTCATCGTAAAAGGCGATTCCAAATAGCCCACATTTTTCAAATATTTGTGCAGAAAGCTTACAACACCGCTATTTTACTGCTATTACTGTAGGGAATGTGCCGTGCCAGCTGCTTGTAGATACTGAATCTTCACTCAAAAGCTGTCGAGTTGTTCCCGCGAACGCTTCTACCACCTTCAAAAAATTATTTTATCAATCTTGGGACTTATAGAGGGTGAAATTCTTCGGCGATATCAATTTTAATATTTAATAAACAGAAAAAATTTATTTCTGTGTAAAATTTGCCATTAATTAGCTGTGACAGTTTTGAATTTTTTGTTCAATGTTTTCTATTTTGTTGTCGAAAATTAGTAAAAATTTGAAAGACCTATCATAACATTGCTTAATAATTTGCGTTTTATTAGTTGTGAAAAATAAAATTTCTTGTGTGCGATATTTTCTATGTATTTTTCAATGTAATTACCTCAATGCATCCAGTGTAAACGTAAAAAAGCAAAAGATTAATATAATCTATTTTAAATCCTTTTTATGAATTTTAGAAACTAGGACAACAAATATGAAAACATGTAACAACAATGTCAAAATGATCATATAAAAAAATCAAATCAATCAATTTCAATATAATAAATTCAAAGGACTTTTCAGGAGCTCTTTGCTGATTTCGTATGAATTAAGGAAAACAAAATAAAAAAAAAAACATAGAAAACATCGCATGAAAATATTGAATTTTTACAATTAAAAAACGACTTGTTAATGGTAAATTAATAAGTAATAGAGTGTATAGTTTAAAAGTTTCTACCAATTTTCCAAAACATAGAAAACATAGAACATCAAATTTAAAATTGTCGAAAACTAGCAACAACTTACTAAACATGAATTATTCTCCCATAAACTATTCGGTTTGAGCATTTATTTTTGCAAAGAATCCAAAAACGTAGAAAATATTGCACTACATATTCTAAATTGTCAAACCTAATTAAAGATTAATTAACGACGAATTATTAAGTCATAAACCATTAGATATTAGCAGTTTTAACACCTTTTATGTTGATGCTTTGCTAACTTGGTATCAGGATAGCAAAAGGACCCAAAAAAAAAAACAAAAATATTGCACATAAAAATTGAATGTGCCGCGACTAATTAACGACTAATTAATGTCAAACTGTTAAGCAATAAAGTGTTAAGCTTAAAAGTTCTTACCAATTTCAAATTGAATTTGTCACAACTAATTGTAGGAATATTACTAAGCCATGAACCATTAGGTATGCATAAGAAGTCAGCCAAAAAAACATAGAAAACATTGAGCGATTAATTCGAAAATGTCACGACTAGTGACCGCAAAATTATCCACTCAACCAATTTTAGATTCGTCAAAGTTGCTTTGCTAACTTGACACTCATGGTTGATAGGTGTACTGCTTTCAGTTAGATGGCGCAACATGTCATACGTTGTGGGACACCTTCAATTTGCCGTGGAGAGTATTTGATAGTATAATTGCTTGTAAAAGGCTTTCTCGATGATGGTGTGATCTAACACTGGATTTTGCTACATTCAAGCCAGCTGACGGAGATCATTTTTGAAAATAACTGACAGAAAGTTGTCTTTTCAATAAAAATACAACACTGTCCTGATGGCCATTAACAATATTTGTATGTGTTTAAAAATAAAAAACACCTACTACCATTCTCACGAAATCACGATTATTGTTCGTTGCTTAAAAAAATTCAAGTACTTGAATAGTAATAATTAAAACTAAGTATTGCAAGTTTATTACTGTACGGACAAAAAAAAAGATAAACCAATAGCAATCAAATGTCTTAAGACAATGTGTATGATAAATATATCCCTTTTTTGTATTTCTTAACTTGTATTCGTTAACTAATGGCAATTCAGCTTAAATAAATTGCAAACAATATTTGAAAGTTCTGCAACTTTTAAACTAAGTAAAACTAAAATATTAATTTTTAAAAAAGTTAACGCATTCAATAATTTATAATAAATAGAAATTATAAACATTCTAAAGCAACAAATACAGACATGTAAAGTAGAAATTTTTTCTAATAATACTAATTTTGTTTTATTAAATATAAAATTTAATTTAATTAAAACTAAAACTAAAAAAATTAAAAATTAAAAAAACAAAACAATTTCAAGTGCTGTCATATTTGTTTTTGTAAATTTTGTTTCTAATCTAAACAAAGTGTATCTATATATAAAAAATATTTTAAAAAGGTGCAAAACTTTCAAAGTATCAACACAAGGATTGTTAAGTTCAATTTCGTTATTTATTATAAATTCTCAATTTAAGGTTTTTATTCTATTTTTTAAATTTTTACTTTAAAAAGCTCCAAACAAATATTTTATAAAAAAAATTCGCTTTATGTTATAAAAATGGATTTCCCTAGTTTTTCGCATTTATTTTTTTAAATAATTTTATTTACATTTTTTAACTACAATGTTTGCTTTTAATATGATTTTTTTTTTAATCACAATTATGTTCACACAACATTAATTTTTTTTTTTACTATTTATTGATTGATTTTTTAAAAATCTAAATGCAGCCAATATTTTTGGGAGAGCTGGGAATTTTATACGTTTTTGCACATTAATTGCCCTAAGGCTTTTTTTGTGTATGCTTTTTTCAATATTTATATTTTTTTTTAACATTTACAACGATTTAACTACATATATTCTACCTATACAGTAAAAAACTAATTCATCGAGAGTTTTTCTGTGTGCATTTAATAAGTGTTCACATTTCATTTAACTATTTATATTATTTTATATATTTCTCTTTATATAATAAATACATATACATAATATTTTATATTCTACTTAAAATCTAATTTAAAATCATAAAACAAAGATAGTTATAATAAAATATAATGATTATCTACTGTCTTCGTTGTCACTAGAACTATTTTGGTTTTGGGCATCTTGTTCCTCGAGAAGACTTCGATTGAGCTCTTGAATTCTGGCAGATAGAGCTCGTCGCCTGGGTGTTCCAAACGATGGCGGTGGCGGTGTATCGTCAATTAGAACATTTTTCTCTCCTGGTTCAATATTTTTGTTTGCATTTTTTTTTTATTTATTTTTTTTTATTTGTAAATTTTCGAAATTAGGGTAGTGTTTGAATTGTTTGGTTAATATTTTGTTGTTTTTTTTTTTTTGAATGAGAAAAAAATAAAGAAAAAGAATAAACAAGAACATAGGTGAGATAGAAGATGTGAGATATTTTTACGAAAACATTTTATTTTGTTTTGTCAATAAAATCATAATTGTGGTCCTACATAATAATAAGCTTTGAAAAAATCCAATTTTTATTTAATTTCAAATAACGTTATATAAATTATGTTTTTTTTTTTTTGTTCTAAAAGAAACAGTTTTACAAGTGGGATATAATTTTTTGTTTTTGTTCTAAGGTTTTACTTTTTTTTTCAAAAATTCATGCAGAATAAGCTAATTAATTAAACAATTAATTGGGTTTGATCAATATTTTTGTGTAGTTTTTTTTTTCTTCTAAATTATTTAACAATCGTAATAATTACAATTTAACAAAAAAAAATGATAATAAATAAATTATGGTTTGTGTAAATATTTGTGTTGTATATATTTTGTGTATATTTTGCAAATTTTTTAATTTGATATTGTATTGATTGCCAATTTAAAATCTTAGCACTTGAAAATGTTTATTTTTTTTAAATAAATATTTTTTTATTCATATAAATTAAAGAAAAAAAAAATAAAATGCAAAAAAAAAGTTAAAATAAAATATAATTTTAATTTTTAAGTAAAGTCTAAATTTATTAAAAATTAAATCACAGCAGAAAATTGTGTTGCAATTTATTTGGAAGGGAATATTGTAGTTAAACTTGCATCATATTCAATAAATGATCTAAGAATTGTTGCTTTTATTGTTTTTTTTTTGTTGTTAAAGCTTAAATGCAAATGAAATTGGCTTTCTAGCATCATAATACATAAATAGATTTTATCTTTAAGTGAAAGCAATTTTGCATGACTAAATTTGGTGTTTTTGTTCCTTTTTTTATAAAATTGAATACAAAGTTGTCTTAAGAGATATTACTGGCCGGTTTTCTACTTATTTTTCAAATATCTTCATACTAGACTGAAAAAAGTTCGATTATTTTTTTGTCTGTTTTTTGAAAAACGTTTTTTTAAATAATTAAATTCTTTAAAATTGGGACATTAAAGTTTAGTTTTTTATTCAATACATACGCACCCTCGAACTTTTAAATCGAGCTGTCAAAATTGAAACTTCAGAATAAGGGTTAATCAGAGATTCCAGAGGGCTCTGTGTTCTCAAAAATATAAATACGTTTGTGCGATTCTCTGTCAAAAACTGAAACTGAATTTTGTTGGATTTGCCTGCTTATTTATTTTTTGCTGCAGCAAATTCAATTTCGGTTATGAGAAAGACACGAGGAGCCTCGGATAATGATAACTGTTACGTCAACGGATAACGAATTGATAGTACATGGATAGTACTTGGAAAATTGGTTACAAAATTGAAAAGTGATCGCCTGGGGGCCAATTCTATGGTTCTGTGAAAAAGTGAATCGAAAAACAATGCCGTGAAAGAATATTATTCATATGAAAGTTTTGGATGTTTGGTTTCACATTTTCACAGAACGGGAATCGGAATTAGTGCGAAAGCATGAAAAGTTTTTCGATTCACTTACAGAACCAGAATCAGCCCCCTGGCTGTGATCCACATTTAAGCCACTTTTCAAAACATAAGCGTAATATGTGCACATGTCCCTCACACTTAGCTTTATAACCTCCTGGATAGAACTTACGGAAGCTGCCCGCAGAACGATGACAGCATTTTTTCTCGGGCACTTAAACATTTAAACTGGAAAAGAAACATGGGTTGATGGACACAGCCTTCACAAAAAGACATATAATAAAAGCCTCTTCAGCTAATAAAACTTTTCGGAAGCTTGTAATATGATTATTAGTAGGACTTATTTTCGACGACTAAAATTCTTCAAAGCAACGTGGCGCTTCTCAAATAGTCGATACGTTAACCAAATCAACCATGTAGTAATTGAGGGAAGACACGCCTCAAACATCTTAGGCAACCACTTTGTAGAGGACTCTGACCATTTCCTTGTTGTGGCACGTTTTGGAGCTCGACTTTCGAATAAAATGAAGCTAGGAACCGCATACCTGGAGTCGCCAGAGCCTTCAAGGAGTATCTGAGAGAGAAGCTGCATTCACCTGTCCCAGACGCCAATAACTAGTGGTTCCAGTATCGTAATATCATCAGAAATGCAGCCGAAATCACAAAAAACTACCAACTATCACCGGAAAAGAATCCCTGGTATGATAATGATTGCGTTCATCTGAAAAAATATGACAGAAGATGCATATGCTTATATGCTGCAGCGTAAAACAAGAAAAGGGAGAGTAGAGTATTGAGCAAAGAGAAAATAAAAGAAGAAGAAGACCCTGCATAGAATGAAGAGGGCGTACGCACCCTCCCAGCTCAAGTTAATCGAAGAGTCTAAAGATTAAATCACCACCTGGAAGTTTTATAAAAAGCCAAGCAACCGGCTGCTGGTTTTAAAACCAAAACGCAGGCTCCTCGAAACAGCGAAGGTGACCTTGTCACCGAAGAACAGGGAATACTAAATGTTTTCATGCATCATTTTTAGCAGCTGCTAAATGGGCATCAGGTAGAGCAGCAAATAGTACAAGAAGAGAATCCACCTCCAGTCAACCACCCAGTTTATTGAAGAGGTGGTCTCGATGGTTTACCAGTAGAGCTCTTCAAGCACGGAAAAAATGTGTTGGATGGTTGAATACATCAACTTATCAACCAAATTTGGTTCGAAGGAAGCATTCCCGATGACAGGCCTATCAGTTCCCTATGCCCCATCTACAAAAAAGGCAAAAATATCCTGCAAAAACTATCAAGGCATATTCCTGATAAACGTTGCACACATTCATCGGCTTCAAAGTCGCATATGATAGTATTCATCGTCAGCAGCTTTTTATGACGATAGCTGAACTTGGGATGCCTGAAAAAATGATCCAGTTGTGTCACGTGACATTGGAAAATACGCGATGCAATTCTTAACTAGGGCAAATGTCTTCCGAACAATTCCAAACATACATAAAGTTTCAGCCAGAATGCGTTCAACTTCTAGGTTAGGCCAATGATATCAACGTTATCGGCCGTTCCCAACAGGTCGTTACAGTCGAAATTTGTTGTTCGTCGAGTAAATGACGACAAGACGAAGTTCGTGTTCTCAACAAACAATGAAAGATCTATCAACGGACGGGGGCAAACAGTCAATGCTGATAGCAACATCTTCGAAGTGGTAAAGGAGTTCATCTATCTCGAAGTAAAAATCTTATCCTACGAAAAAAATCTTAGTGGAGATCGCTGCTATTTTGGTTTGACGCAACAGATGGGTTCAAAACTCTTCACAAGAAGACAAAATGCCCGTTCCATATAAAACCCTTACACTGCTAATCTTGATGATCTAGGTGAATGTTGGGTGCTAAACATAAAGAGATATCTGATACTAGGTTCCTTCGAAAGAAAAATTCGATGGATATTCAATCTCTTGTGCGAGGAAGGCGAATGGAGGAAGAGATTCATCTGTGAACTTTGAAGAGTTGTATCATGTATATGTAGTGCAGAAAATCAAAACACGTCGGCTACATTACCTCGACGAATAAATGAATGCTCCAGTTAAAAATGTCTTTGAATCCCATCCCCCAGTTTCGAGAGAATGAAGAATACTGAATCTCCGATTGGAAGAACAAGCCATCGTGGATGCCAGAAGGCTTGGTCTAGGTGACTGGAAGCAGCATGCTGGATGGAATACTGCCGTTTTTTAGGCTGTGACCCTTAGTGAATTGGGGTTCGGAATAAGTGAGTTTTACTTATGTTGTACTTTAGTATTAAAGTTTCATTTCAGCAAATAGGCTTTATTGAACGCCCAACTTTATTAAGCCCAACTTCGAATGTATTTTCAAGTATAGGGCCTTCTTGTTTAACCAATCAGCACGAATGTGGAATGCTCTCCCAAGCTCTATTTTTCTCTCCAAATTTGATACTCTGATTCATCATCTTAAAAGTAGTCAAAACCCCTTTAGTGCGCACTCATTATAGACGAAAAAATTACAACCAATTTTATTATAGTCATAATGTTGCGTTGGTTGGTACGGGTACTAGTCGTTAAGTTAGTACCAAAAAAAGATGTTTCTCATTTCTTCATATGTACATACATAATAAAGTTTGAATAAAGACATATAACGATTTGCCTACTAACTTTTGAAGAAGTACCTACCGGTTGTACAGGAAAGACTCTGTAACAAAATCGCCTGTAAAATTTATTTTAGTATTCAAAACTTAAGTTAAAATAAAATTTTTCGGGGTCTTTAAGTTTAAGATAATTTTTTACCGGCCTTTTTTTTAATCAACCTTTATTTTGTTTGTAATTTATAGTTTCCAAGTATGTATTTCCAAACAAGAAGTGACTTAGAATCAATCAATTTCGTAGAATGAGGTTTTCAACCACTGTGCGGCACTGACGTTCAAACTAATTTTTACATTGAATTAATTAAGTTAATTAGTTTTACACATTCCATTTCTTAATCAAAGAAATGTATTATTTTAAAATCATTTCGAAGAACTCCGAATTCAAACTCCTGAGATCTCACAAACCTCAGAAACCAGAACTGGTTTAACATAGTTTTTTGCAGAAGTCCGAAACTTCAAAGAATCATCCGTAGGGTAAGTCATCAGAGACAAACAATTTAACCAAGAATAAGAAATGTTTTCTTCCATGTTAAAATCAAAATTTAAATCTTAAAGACTTTTAATTTCAAAGAGCTTAGCTAAACAGTTTAAAAAAAAGTTCAAAACATTCTCCAGTTTTTCTTTCACAAAGGTAAGTTACAAAGAGAAAACTCCCTGTTGCTTTATTGACGTTCCAATTTGCAAAAAGGAAATTTCATGTAAATTATAACACCGCACATCAACATGATGTTTAACAAAAGGGCTTAATGATATCCTCATTTTGCACAATGCTAAGTTGCCTGCTGCTTATAAACGAACATATACACAACAAACACAAGCTTTTTTTACTTTACATTTAGATGATGGAAACAACACGATTAAATACCTTCAAGTGTGTCGTCAACTACCCTTGCGTGATGCACTTTAAAGTTTAAAATGTGAATTCAGAAATGATTAAGTACTTTAGCCCTCTTAAGTAGAGTCTTAATGAGTGTTTAAATTATAAAATCGCATCGTATTTACTCTCCTTCTATATGAAGGTATTTTTCAATTGTTAAGGATTATCATGTAGTTTATAAAGAGAGTGATGTTCTTTGATGTGAAGGAAAAGATTTTCGCGAGAAAAATATAAGCTAAAGAGGAAATATTGATTTTACGGATAAGATTTACTTGAAAAAGCTTTATGGGACAGATTTGCCATAAAATCAAATGAGATTTAAAAGTACGACAAGTTCATAGTTTATAAAGGTTTGACTTCAGGACTTGACTAAGGACACAACTAGAAACACTTCCTAATCTACTGCCGGAAATGTACAATTTAGCTGATGTCTTTCGGAAGAGCCTATTAAAAGCTCAGCATACAGTGCGTCTGATAAATTCAACAAAGAGAAACAACAGTCCCACTAACAGTTTAAAAGACCGGGAGGCAGTTCTTCTTTCATCTTCCAATCGGCTGGTCCATTTTGTGAACACTTTATACGGGCTTGGGATATGGACGGATTTACTATTGATGGACTTAGCAAATGAAATAATGACAACAAATTTTCCATCTGCAAGTGGAATTTTCAGTCTCTCTAAGACCACGTTCAAACATTTAGCGGAGGTCATTGGCTGTTTCAAAGCAGGTATCACGACTATCCAAGAAGTGCGATGGTATCGTTCGGGATAAAGAAATCTGAAAGACTACAACATCTACAATAGTGAATGTTACCGTCAACAAAAGCAGCATCATTTTGGATGTGATTAGTTGTTAAAAAAAAAAACTAAGGGCAGAAGTCTTCAGTTTCAACTTTCACGAAAATTCACATAGGGTAAATTTGCCAACATAAGCCTCATTTACGCGCATGCCAGCACAGTGGAAAAATATGATGACATCATAACGATGAGTTTTACGAGCTCTTGGAGAAGACAAAATGAGCAATGTCCCAGTAATTTCATTAAAATTGTGTTAAGTGATTTAAATGTTAAACTAGGAAGAGAAGATGTTTTTGGTGGCAAAATCGAGGGATGAAGACTCATGACACCACCTCCGATACCAGACTCAGGTTAATCGAATTTTCTGTGAAGCGAAACGTTGTGGAAGCTGAAGCTGGCCATACACGACCGAGCCATCCAATCCATTTGGCTCGGTTGGATTTCAGATTGGCTGAAAATCCAAATGAATTTGCAGCCGATTCATCCTACACACGACCAATTTTGGATCGGCACTGTGTCATTTGACTCTTTGGCTCTGTCGTGTATGGCCAGCTTGATACTCAGTGTCCACAACTTGATATCCCCTAGGGGACATAGTGATATCTTGGTCAATTAATCGTTACCTAAATTGACAACCTTGCAATCGACAAAAGGCTCTTCCCCATTATCAAAAATGTCGGAACGTTTTGATGAGCCAGCACTGACTAGGACCTCTACATCGTTGAAGCCAAGGTGATGCAACGGGTATCCAGACCAGAGGCAGTCACAGAAATCACCAGGTCTTTTTTCAATCGAATCTCTCACAACCTCTTAAATAGTCCTATGCCACCAACTTCAAGCATTGAGAAGCAGTGGAAGAATTGTCAGAAAGCCATCAGAAATGCCACCTTTGATAAGCTTAGCACTTCATGATCACCAAAACGAAAACCTGGTTTGACAGAGAGTGCCAGCAAGTAACGGGTGATTTTTTAGCTGGTTTGGTTTTGGCAACACTGGTTTTGACAGCTGACGTGTGTTTAGTACCTTGTGTCACTGTCAAACAGCTTCAGTTTGGTTTGCAATTTAACCATGGATCGTTTTACAAATGAACAACGCTTGCAAATTATTGAATTTTACTATCAAAATTCGTGCTCGGTTCGAAATGTTCATCGCGCGCTGCTTCCATTTTATGGTCGGCATTCTCGACCTTCTGAGCAGTCTATTCGGAAGATTGTGACCAAATTTCGCACCAAATTTACTTTGTTGGACATTAAACCACCAACACGTTTACGTACTGTGCGTAGTGAAGAAAATATTGCGGCCGTATCAGCTAGTGTGACAGAAGACCGCGAAATGTCGATTCGGCGCCGTTCCCAGCAGTTAGGCCTTTGTTACAGCACTACGTGGAAAATTTTGCGGAAGGATTTGGGCGTAAAGCCTTTTAAGATACAGCTGGTGCAAGAACTAAAGCCAGCCGACCTACCACAACGCCGAATTTTTGGTGAATGGGCTCTTGGAAAGCTGGCCGAGGATCCGCTTTTTTATCGAAAAATTGTGTTCAGCGATGAGGCTCATTTTTGGTTGAATGGGTACGTAAATAAGCATAATTGCCGCATTTGGAGTGAAGATCAGCCAGAAGCATTGCAACAGCTACCAATGCATCCCGAAAAAGCCACTGTTTGGTGCGGTTAATGGGCCGGCGGCATTATTGGGCCATATTTCTTTAAAGATGATGCGAATCGTTACTGTCAATGGTGAACGCTACCGAGCGATGATAACAAACTTTTTTTTGCCCGAAATGGAAGTTCTTGACTTGCATGATATGTGGTTTCAACAAGACGGTGCCACATGCCACACAGCACGCGAAACAATGGCGCAATTGCGAGGCGAGTTTGGTGAACAGTTAATTTCACGTTTCGGGCCGGTCAATTGGCCGCCTAGATCGTGCGATTTGACACCATTAGATTATTTTTTGTGGGGGTATGTCAAGGCTGATGTCTATAGGGACAAGCCCGCTTCGATTGACGCACTGGAAGCCAACATCCATGCATTCATTCGTGAGATACCGGCCGATATGTGTGAAAGAGTATGCCAAAATTGGACTCAGCGGATGGGCTACCTGCGACGCAGCCGCGGTCAACATTTGCATGAAATTATCTTTAAACATTAAATTGCAAGGTTCAAACTATCGATTCAAATAAATATTTCATTCATTCATTTTTTCAAATTTTTTGTGTTTTTTTTTTTAAAGTTCTAAACCTCTTAAAAAATCACCCGTTATATGCAAGCAAACGAAAGCCTAGCTAACATAGAAGGACCAGAGCTGCTCATGAGCTCTACGAGTTGAAGAGAAGAAAAAAGCATCAGCTTCTTAGAAAAACAAAAGGAGCATAAATTCGAGGAATTAGAGGGAAGCTATTGCAGGAATGAAGTTTGGAAGTTTAACCCAAAAATAAAGAAAAACCTCCCAAAGTTACAATGCTCGAACCGAAGCCTGAGAAAACAATATACAGTGGAGAATGGACGTCAAAGTCGGACAAAGACCTCACCGATAACGTTGATAGCAAACAAAGGTTTTAAGCAAGGCAATGCGCTGTCATGTGACTTCGTTAACATCGTTCTCGAAAGACTAGGATACAACTCTCACTTTAGCATTAGCATTAGAAGACAATCTTTCAAAACTCCGCCAATTACTCGCTTACGACAACGATATTGAAATAATTGGACGAACAAAGTGTGATGTCAGTGCGGTGTTTTCGTG
The DNA here is from genome assembly GCA_946251815.1 of Dasysyrphus albostriatus. NCBI lineage: Eukaryota > Metazoa > Arthropoda > Insecta > Diptera > Syrphidae > Dasysyrphus > Dasysyrphus albostriatus. The sequence continues at coordinate 104,546,364 of OX276336.1, read as the reverse complement.
AGTATTGAGAAGGAAGATTTCACCAGCTTTAATGATGTTGTTAGGCTCTGTTATCAAATCAGTACACAATATCAGCGCAGATATCAATCGAAGAATTACTCACTTGCCAATTGCCTGTTTCTTTGTAAGAGGAAGAGGTTGTTGAGTAGCAAAACCTTCTATCGAGCAACTAAAATGTACTTGAAGACACTTTTTAGTCCGCTATTATTGTTATTAAGGGTTGCTGAAACAGTGTAAGGATGTTTCGAGAGAAAAATTATTCAGGTTAATATTGGTCCCGATCTCGAATGCATGGATGCAGAAATGGAGACAAAAAATAACGATCTGCATATCAATAATCTGTGGGACGGCAGGTGTGGTGGCCAGCTGAATTCGAGATAACTTGCTAGATACTGAACTGGCTGCAATAAAACCTGCTAATTGCAGCCGTTGGGCAACCTGAACTTTTGCACCAACTTAAGTAACTAGGTAAAGGTCCGAATACGATTATACTTATATGAATTTATGTATATATTTGAGTTTCTGTGACTAAAATTAATCATACGCGATAGTTTCTCCCTATTACTGGGGAGTGCTGGACGCCACCTCAACCCTAGCCTTTATAGAAAATGAGTAATGCTTCATCCGTTGATACAAAACAGTTCTAAAACTGAATGCTGTATTCCGAAGATGATGAAACGGAGGGTGGAAGAAGACTGCATGGTGTCAGAATTATGTTGAACGAAGAAGTATGGCATATTCTAATATCATGGGCGCTCGTTTCTGCGGGATTAATGAGAGCAAAGTTTCGATTTAAAATTTGCACCATCACAACTATTTAGTGCTATGGCCTACAAATTAAGCGACCTAGGAAGACAAAACCGTTATAGACTCAACTTAACTTGGGTCACAGAGTGTTCCAATATCATAGTCGTCATAAAAGAACTCAATCTCAATGGCAAAGTAGTATCGAACAATTACGGTCTGAAACGCGGATGGAAAAAAATGGAGATTTGCATTCCAAGTTTTGTATCACAAATCGTCTTTTACTAGCTGGATGGATAAGTAAGATAAGTGAATCAGCGGCGATGAAGGAAATCAATGTGAGATGCCCAAAGTTTAAGAAATGCCGATATGGGAAGCGACCACCATTGGTTCTAATGAGTCTCAAGCTAAGCACCACAGCTGTATAAATTCAATCGCAGGATTCAGAAAGGAGTTTAAAATTCAATAGGAATAATTTAAATGACCCCAACATTATGTCGTTACTATGTCACAACTGAATGGAAGGATAATTTTTATGCTCTGCTAAATGAGAATTCTATTAAGCAGAGTACTGAAATGTCCCAACTTGTGGATGCTTGTGGTTGACATCGAAATCCGGAGATCCAAATTTCGAAGACTCTCTTTAAAAACAAGAAAGCAGCTGGACTTGATGGAATACCAGCTGACTTTCTGGTACCGTAACAATGGGTAGTTTTCTACATCCGTTGCAATAAATTATTTAAGAAAACGAAACGTACTAAAAAATTCCAAAAGAAAGGTGTGCTTAAGAATAGCCACAGTTAGCGTGGCATTGCCGTTTTGTCAATTTTCCCAAAACAAATGACAACCATCATTCTCGAGCGGATAGAGAATAGAATCGAGTCTACAATCAAGACGCATCAAGCTGGCTTCCGCAGTGGTCAATCGTGTGTCACCGATTTTGAGAAGGACTTTGATCGAGTTAACAGAGAATGTATATGGAAATTACAACTTAGGTTTTACTTAGAAGGCATTTGAACAGGACAGCCTTCCCTCAAAGTACCAAGGAGACTTTTTATAAAACCCTAATTGTCCCAGTCCTTGTAGTACCTCGTGGCGTAATGGTTAGTGCGTAGGACTGTCATGCCAAAGGTCTGGGTTCGATTCCCGGCCACTGCCACCTTAAAACAGGAATGTTTTTTTCCGAGGTACTACCTCTTGCGAGGGACTGAAAAATCCTCCAAGAGTATACATGTCAAGTATAAGTGCTGCTCACCTAGCCGTTCGGACTCGGCAAAAAATTGTAGGTCCCCTCCATTCCTGCCAACAACACGCACACAGGAATGGTTGAGAGTTGTTAGTCACTAGGCTCTGGTTCTCCATGAGCTGTTGCGCCACTAAATTTATATTTATTTTATTTCATTGTCCCAGTCCAGCTGTATGGGGCAGAAGCATGGACTCTATCAAAACCGGATGAGAATCAAACCTGAGTGGTTTCAAATGAAGAGTAGGGAAACCAGAACCAGAAATGTTTTTTCTGAGGTTATGCCTCTTGCGAGGAACAGACAAATCCTCCAAGAGCATACTTGCCATGAAAAAGTGCTTCCTATCTAGTCGTTCAGACTCGGATAAAAAAATTGTAGGTCCCATCCATTTCTGCTTCCATCCATGTTCTATCTTCGAATCTACTCCTGAAGACCCCACCTTAGGTCCCGCACACAAGTGCAGAACGACTTCAACCAACTTTGAGTACGTAACTGGAGGCTACTAGCTAGGGACCGAGCTGACCAGGGGGGCTTGTTGGTTGATGCCATAGTCCAACTGTGAGCGTCATATAAAGTAAAGAAAATAAACTTGGTTGAAGTGTTCCCAAAATGTTTGCCATTATGAGTGTGCTTTAACAACGTAAAGTGATTTGCTTTACATATCAATGAGCTGCTATCCGACTCTTTCTAAGTGCAACAGAGTGTGAGACAAGGGAATGTTCTATCGCGAATAATCTTCTTACTGGCATGGCGTATTGATCAGTGTTGGTGGAAGACAGAAGACAAACAATGATATTGGGAAGCAGTCCTTTGAATAAAATCTTCAGAATGGTTGGAGGACCAAGAACCATGGAAATCTACGGTTCTAGCAGAAGTAAAATCTCAGAGGAAGACGGAGCTGCAATAAAAATACCTAGATACAGACCTTGAGGAATGGAGACGGTTTATTGGCACCCTCGCTCCCTTCCTTCCCCTTCCGGGACAACAGAGAACTATTATTATGGGGATTACAATCCTGTACTCAGACGAATTCTCGAAAAAGTTCCAGTAAATTTATTTTAAAAAAAGCATGTTTTCTAAAGTTTTTAATTTGTTTTTATTCGGAACCAATAAACATATAACCTACGAGGGTATATCATTCCAAAAACCTTTTAAAGATTTTCACAAGCTTGCGAATGAGTTGAGTTAATTTCTCTAATACTTTAAATCATACCAACTAAAAAATAACCCTCCAATGTGTCCTTACTGAACCTTTACCTTAAACCTTTTTTTTTTAAAATAAGAAACCTAAATTTTATAAATTAAAGAATATGATTGTATCTATTAAACAAAATCTTGCATTTATAAATAAAAAAAGATGTGTTCGAGTATCTCATGTGTGTTACGTTGGTGATAAAGCAAGCTTCGGCTATTTTCAGCAATTACTATAAAATAAAATTTTATATTTCTTTCCAAAATTTATGGCAATCTCTATAAGATTATAAACTATTAAAATTTATTAAATTAAATTTTTCTATTGCTACTTCATAATAATAAGAAAAATATATTCCTTCATTTCTTAGTTTCTAATTAGAGTTGAATTATAAAATTTTAATGATGTCCTTGTGGCATTTTTTTTGTTGGTTGAGATTTTTTTAATTTTTCTATATTCATGCTTTTTCAAATTCAAGTGATATTCAGAAAGAAAATAAAGAAAAAAAGCCACACTACAGGCAAGCAAATTTAAAAAAAAAAAAAACAAAGCTTCATGCAATTAATTTTTTCTTAATAATAAAATTTGATTACCAAAAAAAAGGATTTCGCAAAAAAAGGGTACAACAAATATATATAAAAAAAAATAAAATTATGTTTTTACATCATATTGAAAAAAATATACATTTTACATGTAAATATGTACATATACATTTATATATGTATTTAAATTATAATTTAATATTTTAAAGTTAATTAAATAACATACCTGTATCAACTATAACATCGATGAGATCCATACTCTTGGCAAAGGCATCTTTCAAATTTATGTGATGAAACGACACAATGCTGCCTTCACGTTTCGCTCGGTCAAGAGCCTCACGCCGCTTGAGGGCCTTCTCTCTGCGCATCTGATTTTTATAAAATTCGGCAAAATTGTTAACGATGATGGGAATAGGCAAAGCGATTACCAGAACACCGCATATGCAACACACAGTACCAATAACCTTTCCCAGTGCAGTAGTGGGATAGATGTCCCCGTAGCCAACAGTTGTCATTGTAATACCCGCCCACCAAAATGTTTCCGGAATCGAAACGAATTTTGTTTGTGGCTCATCCTTTTCAGCAAAATATGCTAGCGAAGAAAATATGAGAACGCCCATTGCCAAGAACAGCATTAGTAGACCGAGTTCCTTATATGAGTTACGTAGCGTAAAGCCTAATGACTGCAGGCCCGTAGAATGACGGGCCAGCTTAAGGATTCGCAGGATGCGCATGATGCGAAATACTTGCACCACCCGGCGCACATCCTGGAACTGGTCCGTTGCATTTTTATTTGTTTCCAATAGAAATAGGGACACAAAATATGGGAGTATTGCCAATAGGTCTATTATGTTAAGGCCGCCTTTGAAAAACTTCCACTTATCCGGCGATGCACTAAATCTAAGTACGTACTCTAATGTAAACCACGATATACAGACGGCCTCAACCATAGCCAATTGCGGATTATCCTGAGGTGTACCATCATGAGTGGTTTGTAGTTGTGGTAAGGTGTTCAACGTCAGGGCTATGGTAGACAGGACTATAAACAGGATTGATATCACCGCGATTACCTGCAATGGTAATTTGGTTGTTTGTTTTTTGTGTTTCTTTCTAATTTTTTTGTTTGGACATTTGTTTTCCTTATTTTTTTTTTTTTTATTTTTTTTCTTTACTGGTGATAAAAACTTAAATAAACTTATTATATATAATTTATAATAATATTTAAGGAATTTAAAAATTAAAATTTGCTTATTTAAAAAAAAAAATGGTTGATATTTTTTTTTTCAATTTTTTTTTTTTTTTGGTTTGGAAGCATTTATGTGTATACTTTCTTCTAGCTATGCTAAAAAAAGTGAGATAACAATCGTTCTCGTTTGGAAGCAGATAAATAGCAGGCGAATGTTGGCCAAGATGTTTTGCAAAAAATCTAAAGTCAATTCTAGAATTTTTTTCACTGTTTCACAAAAGGCTGGTATATCTATGTGAAGAATATATCTATTTTTTGTTTTGTTTAAATGTTTTTAATCATTTTCTTTGCTAAGTCCTTATTTTTTTCAACAAAAAAAAAATAAAATATATAACTAAGATTATGTGGAAAAATAATTTTGACGCCTTTTTTTTCGAGAACAAAAATTAAATTGATGCATGATGATTTTAGAGAGAGAGAGAGAGAGAGAGATGATTTGCCTTAGGCTAGGTATAAATATAAATTAAATTAATTATAGAAAAGAAATAGTTTTGTTTTTTTTTAAGATGATTAATTGAGAAAAGAAAAAAAAATTAAAAATTTTAAGCATCAAAAAGTGAAAACTATCTACACGTTTCGAAGGACTAGTTTTGCTTTCCAAAGAACTCGTAGAACTCTTAAAAAAAATACAAAAAAAAAAAATGGTAAAAATTAGGACAAATACAGGACAATAACGATAATTTCTGTACAAGGTAGTGACAAAAACAAAAACTTGGCAAAACATAAAAATCGGAACAACAAAAATTAATATTTATGTATTTTTTCGGACCAGAGGGACAATAAAAAATGCACAACTATGATGAGTAGGGGTATATAAGATACGAGTATAAAATGTTTACATTCAATACTTTTAATTTTTTTTGTGGAATGCACGAAAATTTGAATAAACAACGAATGGCACTCTCAGAGGATTAAGATGAAGAAGATTTTTTTTCTGTTTTTGTGTTATATTTTGATTCTATTTTCAAATTGGGTTTTGAATTTTTAATGAATGATAAAAAAAATTACATCTATTCGGGTCTGCAGTCGACTATACGATTTTTGTTTGTTTTGTCAATAAAATTCCTACTAATTTTTTTTTAGTGATTTTGTGTTTTTTTTTTTTTTGATTTATGAAAAGGAAAAAATATAAGAATGGAAAAGAACATTTTTTTTTTCATCAAAACAGTTCTACTTAAAACAGTTTTACAGTTCTTACATTTAAATTGGAAAAATCAAAACATTTAAAATTTTGGGATTCGTTTTTCATATAACTGTACACTACAGTTTTAATACTACAATTAGAATGGTATAGATTAAAATAAAATTTGTAAAAAAAAAATAATAATAAAAATAAATATACAAAAAGATTTCAAATTATTGAGTTTTAAAGGAAAAATTGTGTTTGTTTTTTTGGTAATGTGTTGTAATTGAAATGATAACATAAATTCACAAAAACTTTAACAAAAAAAATAAATAATAAAATATATACTTTGCAGTGGGTATGGTTTTTTTTTATTTTTTTCATATTGTATTTTTTTTATTTTTTTTTTATTATTTTGAAGATTTTAAGTGATACATTTATTGATTTTCAGATGGTTCAACAGCTTTAATTTTCCTTAAGACAGAATTTTATTGTTTTTGGGAAGATCTGCTTTTATATTAAAAAAGAACAAAATCGTTGAAAACTGGAATCAAAATATCACCAACTGGACTCTTTTTTTACAGCTTGAATACAATTTCCTTTAAATTTACCAAAAAACTCACAGGAAAAAGCTCAAAAACAGCTCTTTTTACCTTCTTATATTTTAATCATGCCTTTGATAGCACTTTTAAGGAGATCTTAAAAAGGCTTCCGGAAGGAAGGGAGCTATAGTGAGATGGATAAGTGGATAAGTGAAATGCTAGGCCAAAAACTGGTAGATAACTATATATCGGATTAAGGTTCCACAAAAGCTATAGCAACAAGAGGATGTCCTCAGGGAGGAGTTTTATCACCCTAACTGTTGAGTCTTATAAAATATGAATTGCTAGAAAGGCTTTGCTAAAATCATTGTTACATCAGAATTGGGAAGACACTCTCTGTTTCAAAGAGAAGTGACAGTTAGAAGGAATTTTTTCCTATCAGTGGAATTAGACATCAGTTGCACCAATGGACTGATAGAACTGTTTGCTAAGAAGAGCCTTCTGCCACACCTTCAGTTGGCTGCCATCTTGAAAACACGTTTCATCAAATGAATCATACGTTTCACAACTAGAAAATCACCAGAGAAAGTACGAAAGCTTGAATGTATTGCACTTTATTCGAGCAATGAGAACTTACTCTACAGCAGTAGTGGAAGCCATCATTCACTTGGACTTGACCCCACTATATTTTGTCATAGAAAAAAGGGGTTAATGTCGCTTTCGATTGAATTTTTTGACTGCTTCACTCCTTTTTGATTTCAATCAAATATGAAAACAATGTCGTGCCAAATTCACACTCACGTATTACAGATTAAAGGAATGTAATTGAAGCTTTTTGAATAGGTGAATACAAAAATGAAATAATAGAGTCATCATTAGATTCACTTAAAAGGGAACTGAGTCTACTACAATAATATAACTTCTAGGATTTATAAGAAATTTTGTGAAACAAATATTCACTAGAATTCAGCAGCAAGAATGAGTGGGTTGACGAAATGATGAACGAACGTAACAATCAAACCAGATCAGCTGAAGGAATTGACAGAAGAATTTCAAGGCCAAGTGTTAAACTTCCCTCACCTATGCGACAGCCTAAGAATTTTCTAGGGCGAAGTTAATTCCATAGTAATTAATTCTATTTTAAACGAAGTCTTGAAAATGATGTTTAAAACAAAATATTGCTATTAAAAATATTTGGTGGCGCCACAGCTCGTCAAGAACCAGGGCCTAGTGACTTACAACTCACAACCATTGCTGTGTGCGTATTGTTGGCAGGTAATGGAGGGGACCTAGAATTTTTTTGCCGAGTCCGAACGACTAGATGAGAAGCACTTATTCATGACATGTATACTCTTGGAGGATTTGTCAGTTCCTAGCAAGAGTCAGTACCGCAGGAAAAACATTTCTGTTTTTAGGTGGTAGTGGCTGGGAATTGAACCCAGACCTTTGACATGACAGTCCAACGCACTAACCATCATGCCACGAGGTACTATAAAACATTGCTATCCCTAAAATGGCAACAAGACCTGGCACATCAACGGATTACGACTTGAGGGTATAAACCTGGAACGTGAGAATCTTTTAAGCTCAAGATGCAATTCAAAAGCTTAGCATGTACTCAAGTGACATAATGCAGACATTACCGCAATCCCAGAGATGCGGTGGATAGAATTAGGTACGATGAAAAGAAAAGATTGCGACATTTATTACAGTTGTGATGAAAGACTACACAACATGTTGGAATGCGAATTCGTAGTGAAAGATCGTTTAACAAGCAAAGTTATCGACTTTAAATCGATAAATTATCACCTGGCTCCGCATTAAAACCATTTTTCAAAATATAAGCCTATAGTCCCCACGCTCCTTACAATGGAGTCAAGGTTCTCTTAAGGTTGAGTTTAATGACCTCGTGGACAGAACTTACGGAACCTGCTCAAGTACAATTCATAAATATTTATTTACTGGAAACAGCAATGCTAAAATTGAAAAGAAAACATTGAACATTGAAAACACCGTCAGTGGATTAGTTGATAGGCATAACTTCTACGAAGACAAAAAATGATAACGTCTTCCGACTATGAGACTTACAGAAGTTCGTAAGTAGGACAGGATTTCCACGGTTTCGAATCTTCAAAGCAACCTGGGGTTCCCTAAATGGTCGATACGTCAACCGAATGGACAGAGTCCTAATCGATGTAAGCTATGTCTCTAATCTAGACATGACTACTTTTTGAGGTGCACACGTTGACTTTGAGGTTTTCCTTGTTGTGGCGAGTGTGAGCTCGACTGTTAAATGAAAGGCCCCCTTAAAAAAAAAAAAAAACCGACGTTGGTCACCTTAGAATTCCTGGAGTCGCCAGAGCCTACTATGATCACCTGAGGAGGAAGTTTTCTGCTGTGCATTCACCTGCCAAAGATCACCAAAGAGGCAGCTGAAACCACAATAGGCTACCAACCACTCGCGAAAAAAAAACCCATGGCATGATGAATACGTACAGCTGAAAGAGGTGCCAAAAGATTTGCATGGGAATATGCTGCAGCGTAAAAACAAGAGCACCGAGAGAGAAGAATCGAGTGCAGAAAAGAGAGGAGAAGAAGAGCCTCCGTAGAAAGAAGGAGGGATAGGCAACATCGCAGCTACAGAAGATCAAAGAGCCTCGCAATACTTGAAGGTCTTACACAAAATCCAATCAAATGGTTGCTGGTCTTAAAACCGGAATGCGAACTCTTCAAAACAGCGAAGGTAACCTTTTCAGCAGAGCACATGGAATAGTAAATGTATCAAAGCAGCATTTCCAGTACCTGCTAAATAGACATTAGGTAGATCGAGAAATAGGACAAGAGGAGAACCCAGTCAGTGAAGGCTCAGTTCTATCAATTAGTATATGAGTGAAACAGGTACTCTTGGCTATAAAAAAGCTCAAAAACAACAAGGCCGCCATATTTGATGGTTTACCAGCGGTGCTCTTCAATCACAGAAGGGATGTGTTGAAGAAGTGCATGCATCAACTTATCAACCAAATTTGGGTGGAAGAAAGTATGCATCAGCTCCATATGTCCCAGCTATAAAAACGGCGATCCTGTATCCTTCAATAACTATCCCAGATGAAAGACGCATCCTATCCAACGTACTGTTTGAGCGTCTTAAGACATTCTGCATTACTACAATCGGCAAGATACCAGTGTGGCTAGCGGCCAGATAAATTTTCGGAAAGACCAATGAATTTCAAGTCGAGACTTACCATCAATTCATAGCCTTTAAAGTCGCACATGAAAGCAGGAGCTCTATTTGGTGATGCCTGGACTTGGGATCTTGGATTGAAAAAACTAATCCAGTTGTATTCCGTGACATACAAAAAATGGATGCAATATGGATCTAGGGAAAAGCTCTTCCGAACTATACCAGGCATGCACATGATTTCGGCAAAGAGAAGCTCTATCATGTGATTTCTCTCATCTCGTCCTGGAGTGCACACGGCAGGCGTTAACACTTAAGGCAATATTTTCCACATATTTATTTTTTTTTTGGGTATGCCGGCGATATCGATATCATCGGTAACTCCCAACAGGCCGTTATAGAGTCCTTCACGGTTCACGGCAGTTGAAGAACAAGCGAAACTTGTTGGTCTTCAAGTAAACGAGGAAAAGACCAAATACTTGATATCAACAAACGATGAAAGTTTTATTTGAACAAAACGTCAATGTTGATATCAAAAACTTGGAAGTAGTTTAGGAATTCAGTTCCCTTGAAGCAAACATTAATTTGATAAAGAATTACCCTAGCAAACCAGTGCTTTTTTAGTTTGGGATAACAAATGGGATGAAAAGTCCTCACACGAAAGACGAAGTGCACCTTCATTAGAACGCGTATAATGCCAGAGCATTGAGTTTAGTTCAGTTTTGCTAAAAGCAGGGAGCGGGAGCTCATATTTGGGTCTTTCAAAAAATCAATTTTTCGCCAGGTATTTGCAGAGGAGAAGATAAAACCTCAAACTCTATGAGTTGTATCAAGATGTAGATGTAGTACAGGAAATCAAAACACATCGATTACATTGGCTCAGCAACACCGAGCAAATTGACAATAATGAAGATCATTTTTGAATCCCATTTTAAAGACTTATCCAACTCAGATGCCAGAAAGTCTGGTCTAGATGACTGGAAGCAACGTGCTCGGGATCAAAGATGATAGAGGACTGCCGTGTTTCAGGCTGGATGGGGAGCCGGATAAGTAAGTTTGTTCCTATCTTGTTCCTGAGTGTAGTGAAAGACTTCTTGGTTTAAATCAATTTGTTTTAAAATCAAGCCCTAAGGTAACATTCAAAAGAAGTACATTGTAAATGTAACTGAAAATGCCGTCTAAATGTATGTTTAAACTCTTTTCAATTGATCAATTGATCAATTTCACCAATTTTCATATTTTAAAAACATATTTTTTAAAATATTTAAATTTTCTATATTCATTTATTCACATCTAATACCCGCAGCAAAGTTTATTAAATTAAAATAAACAATTAACACAGTTTTATTTTGTTTAAAAACTAATAATATCTTTTTTGTAATTAAATTATATTTTTAATTTTAAAGAAATGCCATTTAAGTTTGACATTCAGCGCTAAACAAAAAAAAAAAAACTATTTCGCATTTTTAATCATCTATTTAAAAAAAAATAAAAGCTCATTTCAGTAGTGTTCTATTATGAAAAAAATAAATATAAACAAATTCTGTCGCATATCGGAGAAACTTATTAAATATAATTTTCCAGATATACACATATATTTATGCGTATATATCTCTGTTTATTTTTTTTTGTATTTTTATTTAATAGTTCTCCATTTTGTCCAAATCTACCATGGAGACCACTGTACGCAGTCACTGTATATTTAACGTATACTTATAAGAAACAAAAAACTTAAATTAAAATGTTTTGTTTATTTTTAAAAATATTTATATTTAAAATATTTTTATTATTTTTTTTTTTTATATTTTGTAAATGAATTGTTTTTGTATTACCATTCACTTAATGATATTACGATTTAAAAATATATTATAATCATGTCAAAAATGAATGGCATTCTAAAGGAGTTATATATATAGAAAAAAATATGTTTATGAAAGAAAAACATATTTAACACATAAAAATTAATTTTTAAACATGTGTGTATTTGTTGTATAAAAAAGTGTTGGTATAAAGAAGAATAAAATAAAACTAAAAAAAAATTGAAATATAATTCAAAAGTTTTTTTTTCTTTGTGAAATTAAAAGCTTAAGCTTGTTAAGCGAGCTTCAGGGGATATAAAAAAAATTAAAAACAAAAATTAAAACCATAACACAAAATTAATAAGGAAACATTCTAAAGAAACGGTGCATTCTATCTACCTTTTTTTTTTTTAAAAAAATTTGTGCAAGAGGATAAATTAAAAATTGGGTTTCATAACATTATACTAAATTGAGAATTGTCAACAATTTACATCACAAATATTTTTTTTTTGTTTAAGTTAACAATTTTGGGTAGCATATTCCTTACAGGGTGTGCGCGTTTTCAACTTCATACAATAAAGTTAAGTGATTTTTGTAAAATAAATACAAGCTTAAGAGTTACGAGTTTGTAAATTAAATTCGCGAGAAACGTGTTGTTTTCTTGTTTTTAAATATTATTTTTGTTGGGGGAAAAAAATTATTCATATACTCGTACTTTAATGATTTTGAAAGCAGAAATAATTTTTGAATTAGCATAAATTTTTCATTGGGAATGATGCGAGTATTGATTCAAGCTCTTTTACTTTGTTATTATGAATTATTGTTGGATTGTATGTATTTATGTATGTCATTGTCAATGTTCATTCGTTTTGTACTAAAACAGGATTAACACAGAATGACACAAAATGAATGACGAGTTTCTCAGATACAAAAAACTTACAGCTAAGGTATCAGTTCGTATTTTTAAAATAGAAATTTCAGTTGACCCTATTAATTGTTTTTCTTCTCAATTTTAATCTAATTGTCCGCCATTTTGAAAAAAGGACGTTTAAAAACTAAAATGTGATTTTCTCGGCTCTTATTGAACGTAGAGTACTAGTTTTTGTTTTAATTTTTAGGTTGAAATATCTGTTAAAACTTTTGTTAACAAAAATTATTCACATCTTTTTAAAATAAAAAGTTGCTGTCGAAAAACTAACCAAATTTTTTGATAAAAAAAAACAGTTTTTACATTTATCTCGCCTATTGTTTATCCGAATGGAAAAATACTTTTTTTTGTAAAGCACTTAATTTCCTGTAAAGCACTTAATTTCCTAAAAAAACAGCGTTAGAAAGTTGCCTGTTTACTGACAAAAAATTCCTTAGGACAAATTACTATTAGTATAGCACACAGTGCAGCGCGCACAGTAGTCCGATTGTTCAATTTTGGCAACAAAAATTACTGCCCACGCCAATTCTTGATACAAATTAGTGAAATTTGGTTCAAAATATGAATAAGGTCAGAAAATGGTCCAAAATTTAAATAAGCTTTGTCGTCAAGTCAGGAACCGAATCAAATTTATCTTTGAAACTAACTTAAATTGTGGTTGAATGTAAACTTGCACATAAAAGTGACTCCAATACAAATTTGTACAGAATTTAAAAGAGCTAGTCTTAAATGTTGAACAATATTTTCAATTGGTAAGACGTAATTTTAATGCCAATTTAAACAAAAGTTGTTGGAAACTATTTTTGAACCTAATCTGATCGAATCTAAAAGAAATTTGACAATTTTGATGAATGGAAGGTGCCAAATAGATTTAATTGCTATATATATTTTTAATTGCTTCATAAATAATGATAGTTTGACAGTAGTTACCAACATATTTCTTAGAGTGACGTCAGATTTGTTTTATGAGCTAGCACTGAAATTATTTATAATATCTTGGGAACATTGCTCAACATTTTGGACTAGCTTCTCTGTATTGGATTTTATTTTTTTGTGAAAGTAAACATTCAAACTCATATTTTAGGACATTTCAAAAGGTAAACTTACTGTGAATTTACTTCTATTTAAATTTTGAAATTTTGGACCATGTTCAGACCTTAACTGTGATTCCTCAGTTTGAGATAAAAAAATAATAGGCATTACCACTGAATTTATCGCCTCCATATTATTGAGTGTACTAAATTTTATTATTTAATTCAAATACGTGAAATTTGGTACACTTAATAATTTGAGGTTTTTGAATAAGACGGTACTACCTCTATATTTTTCACAATTTAGATCAAAACTTGGTCCAAAATTTAAAAGTTATGTTCAGGTCATTTTAAAACAGGTTTATGTTTGAAATGTCTTTAAATACGTATTTCAATGTTGACTTTCAAATGAAAGTGGTTTCAATACTATTTGTACAAAATTTAGAAAAACTAGTCCAAAATATTGAACAATAGTCTCAAGGGAACAGTACAAATTTTAGTGCTATTCTTTTATTATTTTTCTTTGAAAATTATTTTAAGACACAATCGGATCGACTGTGAAAAAAATTTGACAATTTTCACATTTGAAATTTTAGGTCACCTACTCAAAAACTCTAAAAGAATGAATTATTTGTTTGTTGGATATTGGCAACTTTGTAACGCTGTACTTAAGACATTTTTCATTACACAAAAAATCTAAATGTACAAAAATTTAGGACAAAAAACTGTTTTACTATTTTTTTTTTTCAGATAAACAAAAAGCAAAATATATTTTACCTACAAATTCCGACATTTTTTTGACAACAATAATAATTTTTCAGTAGAAATTGACAAGCAAATACGTCTAATAGTAGCCAAGAAAGTTGGATTTACATTTTTCGACACGCTTTTTCAAAATGACGGACAACGTATGTTTTTTTGAGAGGCACTCTTTTTACGAAACACAAACAAAATTGTTCGAAGTACTTTTTTGTAGATATACAAATCTAATTTAACTTGACTCTAAAGGGTTTTTCAATTAGAATGTTCAAAATATATTAGGTTATAGCGGCCACGTGTTCAAAACTAGCAAAATCTGAACTTTGTTCGAGAAACGTTTCACGCATTTCGTTATGTTTCATCATCATTACGACCAGAAAGCCAACGAGCAACTGAAGCTAGAGATTCAGCTGGAATAACTAGCTGTCAAAAACTGTCGTATTATTAACGTACCTAAAATTCTGGTGTATCACCACTGAGATCATACGATACAATTACAAATAAAATGAGTGCTCATCTTAGACCAGAGTTCCAGAGGGAAATAATGATAAAAAAGTTTAACTTCAATTACTTGTAATTGAAATATCCGAACACTTTTTCGATTGCTTTTAAATATAATTGAAGAAATTCAATTATTTATAAATTATTTAAATTAATGCAATTGAAAGAAAAAGTAACCATCAAAAAATCTGTAATGATTACTTTTTTCATTAACCATTTCATTAAATGTAATTAATTTATTGTTTTTGTCAATTAAATTTTCTGTGATATTGCATAAATGGTTACCTGTAGTGATAAATCTCTGTAAGTGTGTTCTTTTAAACTAATTATCTTATATTTTATGCGACTTAATCAGGTTTTTAATAAACTGTCGTCAATAAATGTAAATGTAATTCAATGTAATTCAATTACATGTAATTTGTAATTAAATTTTTTCAATTATAATTATAAGTAATGGAAATTTATGTTTTTTTCAATTACAATTATATATAATTGTATTTGGAGAAAGTTCAACTACTAATTACTACATGTAATTGAATTTAAAGTTAAAATAATTTATAAAAAGTTATCATGAATTATTTCCCAACTCTGTCTTACACACACTTTGCTTAATCTTCATATAAAATTGAGCATTCTTTTTGAAAGGCTCTTTACTTTTCGATTTAATTATTCAATTTCGATTTTTCATTAATTTATTCGTGTATTTCCTATAAAGTTTCTTATTGAAGCTATTCATGCAACATCGGAAAACTATTGTAAAATTCCATCAGAGTTATCAAAATTTGTATGACAAATCACACCACGCGACGCCACATTTATACTCGTAAGTTTGCCTTAGGGCTGCTGTTTATATAATGTGCATCGAAATTTTCCAATTCCGACGTTGCATGAATAACCTTTTGGTATCGATTAGTCCATGACGGAACAGCCACCATATACAAACTTGATGTTAGTTCACTCAGTTTTTTTTTTCTACATTATGTCAATCTTCAAAAAATTGGAGTCCTTTTTTGAATCGAAAAAATAATTTTGCATCGTTAACTTCACTGGAAAGTAAGCATAACAGCCCCATTTCTCAGCAATAGAGTTACTTAAGAATTTTCGATAATACACTAAAAAAAAGTGAAGTGGAGTAAGCATGACAGTGGTCATGTTTAATTCACAGTAAACTTGACCTTTTAAAATGAATTTTCGATTTTTTTTATTATGACCTCAAAATTTGGACCTTAATTTTTCATGTAGAACATCAAAAACTGCGAATTTGGAGTCATGCTGCAAATTTTAAGCTGGCTCTGTTGCTATAGAAATGGCTGTCAAGCTAACTTCACAGTGTTTTTACCGATAAGGCATGATTTTTTTTCGACCTTAAAAATTGAAACAGATCTTTTTCTTGAAGTTCATACAAAACTGTTAGTATGATGCCTTATCGGAGACTCCTGTCTAGGCCCGTGGCTCTAACGCATGCTTTTTAATGAAATTATTTGTGCAAAATGAATTCTTCGATTTCTTTTTATATTCAAATAAGGACCACAAAATTTGTAACTTAATTTTTCTTGAAATGCAAATAAAATTGCAAAGTCGGAGCCGGATTCTTTTTAAAGATGTCATGGTAGCTTCACATCAAAGTTAGTATAGTTGCACACACTCTATGATGAATTGCTTAGTCTAAAACAGAAATGAAGGTAAAACTACAAATTCGTATCTTCAAAAGATTTTCACAGAAAACCTAAGCATATTTTTTAAAACGAATCCTATTCGACCAGTGTTGGTCTCTCTTTTGATCAATTGTTTGTCATATTGGCTAAAAACCGGCAATATAAGGTTTTTTCCAAGAAATGTGTTCTCCAAAGATCTTTTTAATGATAAATAAACTACTCAAAATAAAATAGGGTCTTGGTTTTTTGTAAAATAACTCAATTCAATTAAAAATCATTGGTGAAGCAAAGCTTAAAATTTTATATTTGACCTGTTAAAGGTGATGGCCTTCATCAATATTTTGTCTGATGATAAGAGCTTTCACTTTCTTAAATAGTTTTGTTTTATTCCGGGGTAATAATCAATAATCAATAATGATGTTTCTTCCTGTAATAATTTGGACATGGTGACCGAAAATAGAGCAGTTGCTATGTTTTGGGAAGAAATTTTCAGAGATTAGAGAGCCGTAAAATAAAAGAACTCTTCAAGGAAACCGAAAGTGCAGCTAAAAGACCAGAATCAGGCCACAACGCTGTCTCGGTAGTAGGGTTTGTAACCACAATAAAAGAAATGTATCTGTCTCATTTGGTATCGGTATCGGAAACCGAAACGATACCGAGACGATAACCAGCTTCAAAGCATCCGAAATCGAAATATACCGAGATTCTTGGTGGTGTCGTTTAATGTCATCAGAATATTGTTATTAATTTATTTCAGCAAAAAATTCCTGTAATTGGTATCTCCGAAACGGCCCATTGCTCCACCTATTTTTCCTACGCTTGGTTTTGGGAAACAACTACAATGATTTGGATAAAATTTTCAGGTATGGTTCTGGACGACCTAATTTTAGTGAAATGCATTTACTGTCAAGCCTAGTTTTCGAAATTTTTCAATTTTAACGATACCGAGACGATACTTACAAAAGTGTTTTCAGTATCACGATATCATCAAAGAGGCAGCAAAACCACAATAGGCTAGCAACCACCTCTGAAAAAGAACCCGTGGTATATCGAGAAATGAGTTCATTTGCAAAAAGTGATAGAAGATGAACATGAAAATATGCTGCAGTGAAAATCGAGAGCAGCGAAAAAGGAGTATCGACCGAGGAGAAGAGAAGAGATGAAGAGGACCCTGCGTAAAAAAAAGAGGGCGTACAAAGCATCCCAGCTCAAGGAGAGCGATGAGTTTCGCGATAGTAACAGCGACTGAAAGTTTTGTAAAAAAGTTAAGCAATTAGCTGTTGGCATTTAAACCGAAACGCTGGCTCTTCGAAACAGTAAAGGTAACCTAATAATCGAAGCATAGGGAAAAGTAGATGTTTTCAAAAAGTATCACTAGTAGCTGCTAAATGAGCATTTTCGGTCAATGAAAACCAAATACCACCACCCAGTCTAGAAGAGGTAGACTTATCTATACAGTAAATAAAATAAATTAAGTGGCGCAACAGCTCATGGAGAACCAGGGCCTAGTGACTAACAACTCTCAACCATTCCTGTGTGCGTGTTGTTGGCAGGAATGGAGGGGGCCTACAATTTTTTGCCGAGTCCAAACGGCTGGGTGAGAGGCGCTTATTCATGACAAGTATACTCTTGGAGGATTTATCAGTTCCTCGAAAGAGGCAGTACCTCGGAAAAAAACATTTCTGTTTTTAGGTGGCAGTAGCCGGGAATCGAACCCAAACCTTTGGCATGACAGTCCTACACACTAACCATCATGCATGGAAAGAATGTGTGGAAAGGGTGCATACTTCAATTCATCACCCCAAGTTTGAGTGGAAGGAAACATGCCCGAAAACTGGTCTATAAGCTCCATATGTCCCATCCACAAAAAAGGCGATCCTCCTATCGATTCATATCACTGTTAAGCGTGATATACAACATCCTATCCAAAGTACTTCGTGAGGTCCGACCATCTTAAACCTTTTTCAACACTACTATCGGCAAATACCAGTTTGGCTTCCACCTAAGCAGATTGACCATTCATCATGAAAATCCAGGGAATGACCAATGAATTTCAAGTCGAGACCCAGCCTCGATATTGCCAACAGATCTGTCCAAATGCGAGGATATGTATAGATGATATCAACATCATCGGCCACATAAAACAGTTATGGAGTCTTTCAGGGCAATTTAAAGAATAGTCAAAACAAGGACTAGACCAAATACATGCTATTTAGCAAACGATGAAAGATCTGTCAAACGGCTAGGAAAAAACCTCACTGTTGATAGTATCAACTTCGAAGTAGTTAATGAGTGTTTATCTACTTCGAAGTAAACATAAATTCTACCAACGATATCTTAGTGGAAATCCGTCGATCCCTAGCAAACTGGTGCTACTTTGGTTTGGTCCAACATATATATTCACACGAAAGATGAATTTCACGCTCTATAAAACCCTTATATTTACTGCCAGTAGAAGGACTCGACATGTCATAAAGCAGGTTATGACGTGTCGAGTATTGGATGATAAGCTGATACTGGGTTTCTATATGTACTGGTGCGGTTGCAAACTCCGTTAGCTGCTTGTAATCACTCTACTATTGCACTGAACAGAGAGCAGTAGCGATTGCTCTTCAATATAACTGCTCTCACTGCTCAGTGATGAATGTCCAAGAAAAATGAAAGAGTGACTACCCAGTCACAGCCGAAAAACATTCTTTTAACACAAAGAAATGCTACGTGAACAAAATTTATCATTCTGCATTAATTTCTATTTTCTATTTCAACCTTTTTCTGTTCTGTTTTCAACTGATCAGAGAGAACTATAAGAATCGTGAACAATTGTTTTTGCTCTTGAAGCTTTAAGAGCCAGTAGCGATCAGGTGAGCAGTGATTAGATAAGTAGTAATCAGACGGGCAGTGAATAACCAAAAGTTCTCCGGCTTTTAATCTGTTCAGTGTTTTTTTGTAAAAATAATGCTCATCATATGCAATGAAATGATAAAGCAAAATTTGAAAATTTTAATAGAGACAGAAAGCTGGTTGAAATAGCTTTACGTATTTTAGTGAATTGGTTCATGGAAAAGTTCTATTTCCCAATATATTCATGCCAAAATATTCGGTTTTTAGATATTTTTTAATCCATCGACATCGTAGCCATCCTTCAATAGAATTTGACACTTCGTGGCTTTATAGATGGGAGATAAACTATATTTTGGTCGAAAAAGTGTATTTCCAGTTTTGTTTTTTAATTCATCGACATTGTTGTCATCCTCCATTGGAATTCAACAGCTTGTGGCTTGATAGATAAAAGATAAACGTTTCGATCCAAATGTTAACCAATTTCCCTAAAATGACCTTATCCCGGAGCAGTAGATAAACTGTCAAAATTTCAAATTTTTTATGGTTTATTTTTTAGGTTTTTTGAGGTTAGATTTGTTTTCAATTTATTTAAATTATTCGGGTCGATAAACAACAGCGTTCAGACCGAGGACATGCCAACAAAAACCCAGTGGTTACATTAAAATATGTAAGAAGCCTTTGTTTATTGAATTTGAATGTTCCTATTTTTTTTTTTATAAACAGCAAATTCTTCCATTAAGAAACTCAAAAAAAAAAAAAAAAAACTGGAAAAAAGATTTCAAATCAGAAAAATCTAAAGCCTATTTAGATTTTTCGACGTTAACTGCTTTCTGAAGAGTGATTAAATAGCTACTATTTAAAGCTGCTCATATTGTTAACTGCTCTTTGCGATGGCTGCTCACTGAAAATCGCTCTTTATCACATCCCTACCTCCGTGTAAGGATGGCAAATGGAGAAGAAGATCTCTACAACCAAGAGCTCTATGAACTGTATCAAGGTGTGCATGTAGTCCAGAAAATCATATACTGGGCTCAGAGTTTAAATCAAAACGACAGAAAATCACCGTTCCAAATCAGTCGTTCCAAGGCCCAACTGGGAACGCTTTTGCAATTTTTTGCCATCGTCGCGACTAAAAAGAACAATCGCAATTCAATTAATTTTGTGACTTAAGTGTAATATCATCGGTTCAAAGATAAAACTCACAAGCTATGTATAACCGTTTTGAAGGAAATTAGATTAAAACAAGCTAAAATTTCACTCCCACTGTTCTCTCCAAACACCAGCTAAACTTCTAGCTTAGTTTTGACATAAGTTTTTTGTGGACATTAAATCACGAAAAACGGCTGTTCTCTGAAAAAAATTATATTCAATAATTTCAAAGAATTTTTTTTCTATGTTTTAAGTGAATCTAACCAAATGAAATAGATTTTTCCTTTCGCATTAATAACTCGTTTGTCTTTGAATATTTCTCGTTCTCAATTTTCATTTTCACAATGTTATGTAATAAATCTCACAAATAACAGAACCTGCCACACTTTAGCTCAAGAATGAATGCACCGAATAAATTTTTCACGTGAGAAATTTTGACAGATGGAGCCGTACAGTTCGAAACGAAAATTTTATTTTTTAGCTAGAGCTGCGTACCTCTCGGCTAAAATGCTTGGCTTAATTTTAGCTTGGCTAAATTTTGTAGATATATTTTGTATGGGAGCTCGATTTGCGTACTAGGCTTATGATATTATAAATGAAATAGCAAAAAACCGATTGGTATCGATTCTTATGACTTTAGAAGCTGAAATGTCATGTTCCGCTAATTTTTAAATAAAGTTCCCGGGCATAAATTTGAATGTCTTCTAAAAACGGTGCAAAATGAGACTTAATGGATTAAAAAATCCATTTCATTCTCATTTTTTTAAACATTTTTTTCTACACTTGGTTAGTTTTAGCTTTGGACCAACGATATATTTTACTTAATATTCTTGTGACTAAGTAGTACTTCGTGGCATAATGGTTAGTGCGTAGGACTGTCATGCCAAATGTCTGGGTTCGATTCCCGGCCACTGCCACATAAAAATAAATGTTTTTTTCCGAGGTACTGCCTCTTGCGAGGGACTGACAAATCCTCCAAGAGTATACTTGTCATGAATAAGTGCTTCTCATCTAGCCGTTCGGACTCGGCAAAAAATTGTAGGTCCCCTCCATTCCTGCCAACAACACGCACACAGGAATGGTTGAGAGTTGTAAGTCACTAGGCCTTGGTTCTCCACGAGCTGTTGCGCCACAAAATTTATTTTATTTTCTTATTCTTGTGACTAAAATTGCAAGTGCATTTTTAGCTTAATTGTTAATAAGATGTATTATTAGGCTAGGAACGCACTTACGATTTTTGTCGTACAATCATTGTCGTACGAGTTGCAAAAAAATAAAACACATGAGATTAAATGAGGGAAAATGCACATGATACCAAGAAATCATACTTAGTTGCGATCAAATTTTTTAGTCGCAAGGACAAAAAATCGCAAGTGCGGTCCTTGCCTTGACTCATGTCTTTGCATTCATTCGTGCGTAGATAAAGCAGGCAATAATTAGTTGTGATTCCGATTTTGTGATCGCAGCGATTTCAAACGCAAGTGCGATCCTAGGCTTGCATTTAAATCGAGAGAGAACTAAAATTCTACTTGACTTAACAAGAAAATTTGCTTGCATAAAGCATTCTTGGACCCTATTTTGTTTTGAGTAGTTTAATTAAATTTCCTATTATTTCTAAATATTTGCTACGATCTCACACAGGCGTTCTTGATAATTATAATTTTTTTAATAATAACAGTAACAGTTCATTCACTTTGTGTCACTTTGTATTTTTAAACTTTATTTTGTCAGAAAAGAATACTAAATTATGTATTAATTTCATACAAAATTAAATAGTTGCGACAAACGTGCGTACATTGGGATTTATATTAGAGCAGATTTTTTCAGAATTTATACAAATTTTAAGTAAAAGTTTTTTTTTCTCGAAATATTATGTACTCGTATTTGAAAGAAAGAATATATGTAAGCAATTTATTCCCATATATATTTGTATATTTGAGCAATTTAAGGGCAGTAAAAAAAAATCAAGGACAGACCACAAACTTTAATTTAAAACTAAAATTTATTTCAAAAAATTTCCAATTAATTAAATTTATTAATTAATGACTGAAAATATTGTTGAGGTATAATTGCCACAACAGAATATTAAATTGTATGATGTAAATTGTTTTGAATACCCCTCTTCCTATGACTTTAACATGCTATCTTGATTTGTTAAATATATAAAATATTTTCTTTTTTTTTTAATTAATAAAATCTAAAAACTCTCTTTTCATTCACTAATATCACTATATCATAAGAAACAGGAAAAAAATCAAGTCATTCAAAAATTGAATCAGGTTTTTGGTATTTGTATTTCATATTCGTGCAAATTTTTTTATCAAATCCAATACAAATTTTTATAAAGTTCGAAAAAATAATAAAAATGATTTTCAGCCCAAAACTAGACTATATTTTTACTTTTACAAAAAAACAAAAAACAAAGCTTTTAAAAAAAAAAAAAAATAAAGTAAATACACATCAAGCATGTTTTTGTGCATAACCAATACATATATAAACTTATAGAAAATAGGGGACAAGGTTCGACTGTTTTATAGTACCATCAATCCATTTATATACACATTCTGTACAAACATTTACCAAACGGGATACAGATATACAAGACATTACAATTATTACTGTTTTTTACTTTAAAAGGGGGATATCAACGGGCGGGATTAACATTTCATATTTTTTTTTTTGCATTCTAGAGAATTCAGCACACTTAATGCTGATTCTGTACACATTACAAAAAAAAATACAAGAAAAAAAAAAATCAATCAAAGAAATATAAAATTCAAAAAATATTACTAAACAAAATAAACAACAAAAATCAATTCAACACATTTGAGAGTTTTTTATGAAGAAAATTATTTAGAAAAAAAAAACATAAAAAAAAATTAAATTTATTTTTATTAGTTGAAACAAAGAAAGAGAGAAAATTAAACAAATCATTCACAGAGAATTATTTAGAAAATAAATAAAATCAATTGAAGAAAAATGATATACTAAGTATTTACTGTGAAAATGGAATATAAAAATAAATTACTTTGGTTCTCATATTTATCTTAGTCAAAAAAGGATGCGTTATAGGCGGGGTATATATATATTTTTGTATTATTAATGCTTTTTTCTATTTCACTTCAAGACTAGCAAAATGTATGAAATGATTACAATTGACAGAACTCCGACATTGTTTCACATATTTTCAATAATGACAACAAAAAAAAATTTGTGAATTTTTCTATGAATATTGGAAGAAAGGATTTTTCAAATTTATTTATTTACATTAATTCAAAATTTTACTTAGTCAGCAAAAAAAAATATTTAAAAATCTACAATGTGATTAACAATTAGGAGATGTACCCAAATATGTTGTAATTATTTCCATTTCGGCGGTGGTTTTTTTAAAATAAAAAATAAAAGCTGGGTGCTAAAGATTTGAAATAAAAATATTTATATATATATATGCGCAGAGTATATAGAAGAAGCTAACAGAGAGTAAGTTGGTTATAAGAAATTGCCCTGCAGCTTAACTAAATTCTTTTGTTAAGGCTATTTTTTTTGTTTGCGAAAGAAGCTCCTATAGCTAAAAAGACATAAGTTCGTTTTTGTTTAAAATTTGCGTTGCTAGTTCTTGTTTTTTTTTTTTTGATTGAAATGGAAATGTATTACAACACGAATCTGGCCACTTCTCCCCAGAGTTCGTTGCATTTATATTATTTATTCGAGGAATTCTACAGCACACCTGCCGCCTGGTCATATCGCTTATTGCCCATTCCCATTGTATTGGAAATATACTTGTGTTTTATATTTTTGGTATAAGTAGAAGTATTATTTTTTTTTTTGGTTTGTTATTATTTTTTTAGTAGATACTATTTATCTAAAAAAAATGCATATATATGGATTATTATTAATTAAGCTAGAAACAATTGAAATTAATTTTCAGTTAAGATTTTGTAGTTTTTTTTTAATAAAGTTTTTCTTTTTTTTAAATTTTGTTTCAGTAAAAAAAAGAATTTGTAAATTTTTTTTGTATTAGCATAAATAGCAAAAAATCAAATTATTTATTTAAAAAAAAACTTAGCCTTACTATAAAATTGAAATATTGTAAATTAAAACAAAAGCATTTTAAATTAAAAAAAAAAATCTAACATAGTCTGCGGGATATAAATATTTATTTAAAATGGAATAAGAAATAAAATTAATAGAAAATCAAAACTTAAAGTTTAAAAATTGTATTAGTCATAAATAAAACTTTTTAAAATTAATGAAGTTTTTTTTTTGTTTAAAACTATGGCACTGCTTTGAGATTTAATAATATTTAATTATTTCATATTTTGTGATGTTTTTTTTAATTTTGATACTCATAGTAATGATGATTGCATTTGATGGGAAGGCAAAAACCTTAGGAAAAATGGTTAACCTTGCCCAAGTGATTATAAGGGGCAGTTTTTTCAGTGGAAAATAATCGTATTTTTAGGATTAAACCTGATCTAACTCCAGAAACCTATGTTTTTCAGTCAATTGAAATCCTTATAGGTAACTTCGAGTTAACTCACCTACTTTTTTGAGTTTCCTCAGGGACTAAGCTGTGCAAGTGCTGTGATAGTGCAATTTCTACTCTAGCGCCATCTTGATTTTGATAGTGAAAGGCGTACAAAAGTGATATCTATGGTATCGCAGCACGATTTCAAATGATTTTTGACAGCTGAAAGATAACTGCAAAACTGCGTCTAAGTTAACTCAGTTCTTATTTATTTTTGGGATGAGCTTATTTAATTAACTAAGTACGGAAAAAATGGGCCTTAAAAACAGTTATTCATTACAGATCATCATAGTCTCTAGTTTAAACCTGAGAAAACTGCGATAAAATGCATTTAATTTTGGGAATCAGCTCAGGAACTTAAATGAAGGCCTTGCCATTATGGCGCCATATCGATTTTTGATATTGGAACGTAGGTATTGGAATTTTTGCTAAGTGCAATCTCTGTTTCAACGCCATCCTTATTTCGTTAGTGAAAGGCTTTAGTGTGTGATATCCATAGAGTCCCACATCGATTACAATAGATTTTTGACCATTGAAAGATAAAATTAACCCTCAACTAAGGGCCAGTTTTTCAGTGCGACATCATCCCAGTCTCGGGTTTAAACCTGAGTTTACTCCAAAAACGTGTTTTCAGTCAATTGAAATCCTGAATTAACTCAAAGTTAGCCAATTTACAAGGACCAAATGGAATGCCTTTTTAGCTGTAGCACCATCTCGATTTTGATGGTGAAAGTTACTGTCAGTGCAATTCCGTTATGGCGCCATCTCTATTCCGATGCGTGAAAGGCATTGTGCGGCATTTGTGCCGCACATAACATTTTTGACAGCTGAAAAATAAAGTTAATTCTCAACTGAAAATCTATTTCTGAGTTAGGTTGGATAGAAATAGCTACCAGTAATTATTACTGACTGGCACACACTTGGTCCGTTGTTATACCACATGAATCTAGAAAACTCCTTCCTTATTCATTAAACCACTCCTGACGAAGCCTACGAGACTATTAATGTCTGTATTTACCAGATCACTAGGATCATTATGAAAGTGGTCTCTTAAGTGTAACCTACGTCTATGGGAAACAGCAGAGCATGTAAGCAGAAGGTGAGGATCATTTCTTCCTCTTTCTCGTCCAAATAGCTTCTACAAAAATCGTTTGAAAGTATGCCAAGGAGCTTTGCGTGCCTGCGTATTAAATAGCGTCCTGGGGCCAAATTCCGCAAGCGTAAATGACTTCTGTGTATCCACTCTATTCACGGCCAAAAGAAATGTGAACAAATTTGACACGTTATCTGTCAAAAATTTTAAACTCACTTTTGCGGAATCGTAAAAATCGACGTCTACACAATTGTCTGTGTACGCAGAAAAAACTCTTTCTTGTGGAATTGGGCCCCTGGTATGATACCTTCAACAGAGCCGATGTGCAGTAAGTTTAGAAGTATTTAACACATGGACCACTCTAAATCAAGGTTTGGCCATACTAGCTTTGTCGCCAAACAAGAAGTGATGTTTGTTCTCTCCAAAGCATCCTGCTTCATCTAAAGCTTACACATAGCGATGGGTATACCAAAATTCATCTTTTCAGATAAAATGGGTAATAATGTTCCACTTCTAGCGAGTCAGCTTTACAATTTCTTGGAATTTCACTCCAACAGAGGTGCTTGACGGTCCAGGGCTGTTCTAGAGTTTAGAGGGACTTAATAGTGGCTTGACTATCAGAGGAGATGCGGATATCCATGGTTGATATTACGTTTTCTTTGAGCAAAGATAGTACTTGTATGCACCCTGAAAAGTGCATTTTCTAACCATTTCCAACAGATAAGGCATATCCGACCACTAGTTTCGTAAATGTTAGGACTAAAGTTATCAGTTGTCATGCCCTTTTTGCAAGGACCCGATGAGATAAGTAATCTTACGGTCACCTCCCATAGACTATAAGAGCCAATTTATTAATGCGAAATCAGCATTGCCTTGGTATTAAAACAGAATCATCTCCTAAATCGTGTTTTCAGTCATTCATTATCCTAAGTTTAACCCTGATTTGGTGAATTAACTCATCAGGTAGCTACTGCACTAAACGACTGATAGGAAAAATTTCTGTCCAATTTACAAAAGTATAGTAGTTGCTGGGTAACAGTAAGCTCTTTGATACAGATGGACTTGTTGGTGACGAACCTAAGATAAGGGTAAGCCTAGGTAGGGATATGATGTGGCAAGCCTTACCAACTCAATCGGATCTCAATGGTGTATCCATTGTTCTTTCCAGGGTGTGGGTAGTGCTTAAAAATAGGAAGAGTAAAAGGGAAGATTAAGGGTACCTCCCAGAATCATCCCGATTTCTGAATGAAGTCAAGTATTTGGTGAAAAAAATAAGACGTAGCTATGAGGGCATAATTTTCTAGTTCTGGTTAGGCACTAGGCTGTGGGGAATTCACAAGGGAAGCGAAATGAACCCTCTTCCCACTTCTTCATTTTGACACTCTATGCACAAGTCAGATGCGCTGATGCCCATTTTTCTCATGTGGTGGTGACCCATAAAATTCCAATTAAAAAAGACAGTTAAGGTCTGCTAAACTTCAGCAAATATTCTTTTTTTGTCGTTGATTTGCTTAAAACTCGACTGGTGTCAATTATTGTTGTACACTATGTGAATAATCAACAGCAATAGGAGCTCTTAAATGGGTGTGAGTTTGTTGTTGTCGAGGCTGATTTTGGTATGTGGTCTTGAGTTTCAAAAATGTGAAGCATTATTTCGCCATTATTAGAGCATATGGCTCTCTTTTGAGATTATTAGATGGAGATCAAAAGTCATCTTCATCTGATAGTAAATGTTTTTTCCTACCTTTCGGTTTGAAGCTTTTTGTTGTTCTCAATTCAACTTGAAGAGATGTTTAGTGCTTCCCATTACTGCCCGAACAACTCCTATTAGTCCTATAGAAAACAGTTCTAATAGACCCAGATCCAACCACAAAAAAAATCAAGTCATTTGCGTAAGGTTGTAAGTTATGTAAATAATAATATTTGAGGTGTTGAACCAATAATCGTTTGTTTGTCTGCATAAACCCGCGTCGTTTCAATACCTATTGGCAAGAGGGAAAAAGTGAACATACAATAAATATTCAGCTTGCATCTTTGAACATATTGTTGTCATAGATCAAACTTTCTGTTGTTAGTCCCTAAGAAGAGAAGAGAGCAGCGAAGTTGCCAAGCAATTCTCCTTAACATAAGTGGTTTTTGGAAAATTTGCCGCTTTATATCTTCTTAAGGGCTTACAACAGAGAATTGGAATATTTCTCGTATGAACACTTGTTCCCTCCGACTAATAGGCACTGAAATAAATTTGTGTAAAAATTGTACGTCAAATTTTACACCTGTTCTACGCGTGTAGTAGGCAGACTTTTGACTTTTTTTTTGCCGCTGGCTCCCAGACTATAAAAAGAGGGAGTTATGAGGAAGAGGCTATTATAGTGGAGAGTTTTTTGCGGAATGTGCCAGATGGAGAATGTAAGTTGATTGAGAGGCCGGTTGTGAAAAGAGTAAGGGTGGTTGTGTTGAATTTGGTATTGGTGGCATGGAAAGTTTTACATTTCTCAACCTGGTTTATGGTACCAGCATAGTCTTCGAGATCGTGAAAAGAGATTGGAGGGGCTGATGAATTCACAAAGCCTATTAAAGTGATTCTTCCAAATTTTAAAACTAATCTGCTGTTTCTTGTTCAGTGAAATCCACCAAAAATAGACAAGTTCTGAAGGGCAGACTATTGAATTTTAACTGTGTTTCTACAAAAGGGAAATTTCTTCGATAAAAGCTTCCTCCAGTGTCGGCAGATCATCGGCACTGAGGATTATCTGAGGAGAAGCCCTCGGTAGAAAGCAGCAGCCATTTTAATACCCATGGTTTCACTTGCATATAAGGGCCGTACTACACCAGCCTTTATCTGAGCAATATCTAGATCCACTTCTTGCCTTTGGGGATGAGTAAGTTAGTTGCTCTTCACCCCAAATACTAATTGTTAGGTGGTGGTAGCACGATGAAGAAATTAGATGAACAAATATTGAAATTATTTTTGTTTCTGATCTTAATTTTATAAAAACTGATATTAAAATTTTAATCAACTCAATTTTTTTTTTAATAGCCAGTGCCATAGTTTAAAAAAAAATTTATATACAACTAAACTATTTCAAACTAATAAAAAACAAACAAAAAATTAAAACTGTACAATAATTTTGGTGCATTTTAGGTGTTGTATTTATTCTTGTGTGCTGAAATCCCCCATTTAGTTACCTTACACCGAGCGCATTATAGTTATATATATATATATATTAAAAAAGGCAGAAAGTTATTATATATTATAAAAATATTTATATGTATAAACACTGTTACAAACGAAACAACAATATTTTATTATTTACATCATCAATTGTATAATAACAATGAGTTGTTGTAAATATTAAATTATAAATGTATAAAGATTGCAATTATTGTTATATAGGAAAAAAAAATAATAAAAGCCTTTTTATTCAATTATATTTAAGCTTGGTTAAAAATTATTTAGAGTTTTAAAGAATTAAAAAAGACACCAACAGCAAATTTTTTTTTTTCTTTAATTTCTGGATTATAATAATTTTGAAGGAACATTTTTTAAGCGCTTATTTAACAGTTTAAGCAATAATAAATATTGACAATACTTTTTAAGGCGACAAATATAGTAATATAAATTGATCGCATAGTAAGTTTTTAAGGCATGTACTTTTTTTTTAAATTTAAATTTTGAATGCAAAAAACGGAATTTTAATTTTAGTATTAAAATTGATATTTAATATCAATGGGTTTTCTCCAAGTTTCATGTAGGTACTGGATTTTTAGGGAAAGCTTTATAAGTTTACCAAGATTATAAAAGTGCGCCAAATTTTGAAACGGAACCGACTTCGTAAGAGATTATTTTTGTATTTGTTTATGAAATTTGTATTAAAATGTGAAGAGCGTTGATAAAAAGAACACTTAGGCTACCGAGGTAAGGGTTTGCTTTCAATAAAACACAAGGTAAACAAGTTTTAATTCAATTGAGATATGTATATATGAAAAGGAACAGAGTAGGTGCTCCATATAAAAATCTGAGAAGGTGCTGATGAAATGTTGAGTGAAATGGAGTACCTGAAAATATGAATAAGTGGAGCACACGCAAGAAGTACTTGCTCCATAAGAAAAGATAATTAGATAATAGTTTAAATTCAAATCATCAAGAAATTTCATACAAATGGAGCAAGTGCTTCGAAAATTCTCAGCAGGTTCTACATTTTACAAGTAACTGACTGAACAGAATGGGAGACAGAGCTGGAATAGATGTCAAAAATGCTGCAGCCTCATCTGCAAGAGTTGAATAAATTTTGACTTCAATTGCAGCATTTTTGACATTTATTGCAGTTCCGTCTCCCATTCTGTTCAGGCAGTTATCCTGACAGAGTATTCCATGGAATTCATTCATTTGAATACAAATGATACTGACCTCAGACTAATAGAATTTTCAAAAGCTCGTAATATGGTGATAAGGAGTACTAGGCTTCCAAGGCTTCGAATCTACAAAGCAACTAGGCGCTTGCGAAATGGTCGATACGTCAACCAAAAAGACTGTGTGTCAACCGACGGAAGGCATGCCTCTAACATCTTAGATGTGAATACTTTTCGAGGGATAAACTTCGACTCTGAGCATTTGCTTGATGCAGTAATGTTTAGGGATCGATTATCAAGTAAAAAAAAGCAATGAAACGCCCTAAGAAAGGAATTCGACGTTGGTCGCCTTAGCATACCGGAATTAGCCAGATCCTACAGTGAGTTTCTGAGCAAGAAGCTTTCCGCTGTGCATTTCACATGTCTCAGACATCAACAACCAGCGGTCCGAGTAATCCAATATCACCAAAAAGCCGCCGAAACTACAATAGGCTACCAACCACCCCGAAAAAGAACCAGTGGTACGATGATGAATGCAGGCATACATCTAACAAAAGTGACAGAAGTTGAAAACAAGAGCAGTGAGAGAGGAGTAAGGAGAAGAGAGAGCGTACGCAACATCCCAGTTAAAGGAGATCAAATAGTCTAGCGATCGAATTAACACCAGGCAGTTTTCTAAGAAAGCCGAGCTTTTGCCTGCTTGCCTTAAACCCGGGACGCAGGCTCTCCTTAACAGCGTAACCTGCAACCTGTCATCGAAGCACAGGAAATAGTGGGTATATTTTTAATGCACTTTCAGGAGCTGCTAGATGAGCATCAGGTCATCTGGAAAAAGCACAAGAAGAGAACCCAACTGCAGTTAATGGAGGCCTAGTACTACCACCCAGTGCAGAAGAGGTAAACTTATCTATAAGGAAGCTCAAGAAAAAACAGAGTCACCAGATCTGACTGGTCTATGAGCTCCATATGTCTCATTAAAAAAGCCATCCTATGTCCAGCAAGAGCTATCGAGGTATATTCATGAAAATCGTCGTTTACAAAATCCTACCCAGCTTACTGTGAAAATTTTAAGTCGTTCTGCAACACTATAATCATCGGCAAATACCAGTGTGGCGTTCGGGCAGGCAGATCTACCCTTGAATAAATATTCACTCTCAGGCAAAGGAAGAGACCAACAAATTTCTAGCTGAGATTCACCATCTATTCGTCGACTTTAAAGCCGTCTATGAAAGCGTCAAGAGATCTTTATAGTAAAGTTGAAATTGGGATCCCGAGAAAACGGATCCAGTTGCTTCGTATGACATTGAAAAATACGCGATGCAATGTAGGGAAAGGCTCCTCCAAACTTTTCCAAACACGCACAAGTTGCATGGAGATGTGCTATCATGTGATTTCTTCAATCTCGTTTTGGAGTAAATAGTGCGCAGGGCAAGCGTTAAGACTAAAAGCACCATTTTCAATAGATCTATATAACTTCTTGGACATCATCGGCTGCTTCCAAAGGGTCGTGCCTTGTCTTTGATGGCATTTGAAGAACTGGCGACACATGTTGGTGTTCAAGTAAAAGAAGACAAGATCAAATTCAAACAGTAAAAGGTCAAAAGGTTTGTTAACAACTTAAAAGAATTTAAGTTCTACTTACTCCGAGAAAACATTGATCCCACGAACGACATATTAGTGCAGATCTGATTAAGAATTATTCTAGGTGCTACTTCGATTTGGTGGAACAAATGGGCTCAATACTTATCACACATAGAACGAAGTGTAGGATCTATGAAACCCTTACCTAGTCCTGCTTTATGGCGTCGAGTGTTGGGCGATAACCAAAAAGGGAGAGCTGACCCTGGTATCCTTCTAATGAAAAATTCTAGGAAGAATATTTTGTTCTATGTTCAAGGAGGGCAAATGGATCTGAAACAACAACCGCGAACTCTACGGGGGGTATCAAGAGGAGCATGTAATCCAAAAAATAAAACGCGTCAACTACATTAAAGCTTGACCAAATCGAACGAATGGACAATAATGTTCCAAGAGAGTCTTTGAATCCTAGCCCCCAAGTTCAAGAGAACGAAAAAGATCAAACTTCTAGTTTAAAGACCAAGCCATCGTGATCAGCATACTCAGAATTATAGAGAATGGAAGGCTGCCGTGTCTCAAGCCGTGAACCTTCAAAGATTGGAAGCCATAAAAGTAAGTTAGAATAATAAAATTCTTAACATTAAGAGTTTCAGAATCAAGTAAAGATTTCCAAAAACCCCCAAAACTTTGACTAATTTTTGAAATGCCAAGTAACTTCAGACACGATTGATGAGTGATTAGCAAATACTTATAGTTCAAAATCAAACAGATTTCATCAGTACTCCAAGACATCCAAGGACAGGGATATCGTATCATCTTGAATAAACATATCAAAATGTTGGAAATATCGTGTTCTACAATTTTGTTTTAAGAACAATTTACGTCAGCTCTTTAGAGAATAAGAAAATTTCGAAAAAAGAAAAAAAAAATACCTCACCCCGAAAATTTTACCAGGATGCCAGTAGCCTACTAATTGAGGGATAAAATGACCTCAACGATTTTTCTGTTCTCAGAATGACAAAGTCAATATCGGTCAAAACATTTCAAAGTAAAATTGTTCTTTTTGTCAATACTCTTCACATTGCGATTCTTGTTCATATTGAATGTTTAATATTTTGTACAAAATTATAAAATATAGTATCAAGTAGATTTTGTATTTAAAAAATAAAAACTACTAAAACTTAAAGGTTTTCGCATAAAAATAATAAACTTCTTATTCCATGAAAACAAAATATTTGTCTTCATTAAAAAAAAAAAAAAATTAAATAAAAAAAAACATAATTAAAAAAAAATTAAAAATAAAATTAAAACAAAATTAAATAAATGTATTTTACCTTTAAAAAAAAAATTCAACAACTCACCCTGGCCGCAAAACTAGTGTTAGGCTTTTCCAGCAATTCCCACAGATACTTTTGATATTCGGCGCATTTACCTTCGCCGAATTCTTCCTCGTCCCGCTGCCTCAGACTCTCAGCCTCCTTGCGCATTTCCTCGTGGACGTTCTCCTTGCGCTGGTGGTATTTATGCTGACAGCACGACTCCAGATAGAGCTCATCGACGCCCCAATACTCGAGATCATCGCTGAAGGCCAGCACACACATCTCGTCCACGATGTGCAGCTTGCCGGTGCGGTAGAAATTTAAAATCGAACTAAAACTTTTCGGATGTCTATCGAAGAAATATTCGTTGTCAACTAAGGAATAATCATCGCATAATTCCGTTATGGTTTCGTGTGTGGTGCATTCGCGCAGGCGGCCAAGTCTTGTGTGCGGCAGACGCTCGAGCGTCCGCCAGAGAACTTCGTGCTTGACGCCGCCCACGTTGATCGAAACGCGCGTGTTCATCTGTTTGGACTGTGCTATCATAAATGGTTCAGGAGGAGGTATGGAGGACATGGATCTGGAATGTGTCCGTTGCAGAAGTGCGGGTGGCTGGGAAGTTGTGGGGTTCGAGTTGGTCGGCGATGTAATGGGGAATGGAGCGTAGCGTACCTCTTTGCCAGTGGATCCGCCGCCACCTCCGCTACCACTGGTTGTGCCCGCTCCACCGCCACCGGTGTTGGTGTTCGTATTCGCCACCGATGTACCATATGACAGATTGTTCGTTTCGCCGCCCAGGCTGGTGTTGCCAGTCTCGATGTACCCAATAGCTGGATCGTAGCGACCCAAATTGCTACTGCTGCCACCAGCTGTAATGCCACCGACGCTGGTCCCACATCCGTAAGAACCAGCGCCGCCAGTGCCCATGGCCCGGGCCCAGTCCACATTGCCGCTCGTATCGTAGTATGGCTGATTATCGCTTCCACCGCTTCCGATCGTTTCGTTTTCCACCCAATTCGTCGTTTGTTGCTGCTGCTGGTAGTATTGATGTTGTTGCTGTTGGTGTTGATGGTGCTTCTGTTGCTGTTGCTGTTGTTGCTGCTGCTGTAATTGTTGTTGCTGTTGGCCAACAGCCTGTCCACCACACAATGTGCCGACCATTTGTGATCCTCCATTATTGTATTGGGGCGGTGTAGACTCGCCCAGTTCCCAGCGCACCGCTTCACGGTCTCTATCGCGTTCGCCGACCATAGGGCCGCTACTGTAACAAAAAGAAAGAAAAAAAAAACAAATACACTTTCCAGAAGAAAGTTTTAAAATTAAAAACTCAAAACTCACCGCTACATCGAATCAATCATCCCTATTATTCAGCTCCTTACTGAAGATTCTTTTATATCGGTGATAATTTGAAAAAAAGTGTAAAAACGCTGGCTATTGATGCTTTCTGCTTTAGCTACGATAACTTGCTTTATTCGACGTGGATGATTGCCCCTGCAGCAACTATTGTTCAGCCAACACTTCGTCATGTCTTCTTGGAATCACGTATGGTTGAATTGCGGGTGGCGGCGCGGTGGCGTCTCGGAATCGATAACACGAGTTCCTTTCCGTATGTATGTTTGAATATGTAAGTTTTGTGGATGGGGTTGTAAAAGGGGTGTTGTGATGTGTGGATAGCTGCAATCAGTTTAATTAAAGCTAACCCATGCCAGCTGACGAGGACTTTCGTTCAGCCACCACAAAGGCTTGTTATGCGATGACATCTGAAATGATAACAAAAGACAAAATAGCTTGTTAGAAAATGAGACAGTTTCAGAACAATATTGAATATTATAACAATCTCTAATGGTTGGTAGAGGATAGGTAGGTTGGTTTACACAAACTCTGAAATCGATAAGGAATTTTTAATTAAACTAATTAAAATAATCTAATTGTGTGAGTATTATTGTTGCAGTTGCGCTTGAAAAGATTTAAAATTTCATTAATTTAGTTCTATTTAAGTTCATCATGGAAACAAAAATTTAGTTGAAAATTGTGTCAGATACAGGTTGGTCAAGCTGACAAATTCTCTATTTGTTACAAGACTGTCAGCTGATCGATTGAATATCATTTTCGTGACGAATTTATGGAAAAACGATTGTAGTTTTCCAAATAATGCGGTAATTTTTGAAATCGAGAAGAGATATCGATGTATTATGTATCTACTACAAAAAGAACTACAGTTATATCATAATTACAATGTTGTATGTACTTTGTTCAAAATTGTCAATTTTTTGGTTATATTATAGAATATGGGCGAAATATAAACCTGGGAAGAATTTTTTACTGTGAGGTATATTTGCTAGTTTAAGGGGTTAGCCCAAGTTAACTCCTCATAAATGATTTTCAGTCAATTGAGATTGACTAAATTGAAGATTTATTGGTTGATTATTCGTGTAGGACACCAGACCGTCGGACAAGATATTTCAAACAACTTTATCATCGTCAAGCCAAACCAGAAAACCAAAATCCCTGCGTTTATTGTGGGACCTCATTTTTATTTTTTGTTTAAATTTATTTTTGACATGTTTAGAATGTAATTTTGCTTGGGAGTCATTGGAAGCTATCGTGAAGTCATTGAAGGCTATCGTGAATAAAATTTTCCATGCAATTCCTCCCATCTTCTAAAATTGGAAATGCCAACAATTTTCTACTGTTTCTGGAAGGTTCAAATTTGGCCGATCAACACTTTACCTGAGTGGCAATGGAATATTATTTTTTGATGTCAATAAATTCCGAGAGAAACTGCGACCACAATTCAAGTTGCCAGTTTTCGACTGTGAAAAAAATTCCGTGGGAAATTTTATTCACGATAGCTGCCATAGTTGTAACTTTGATCAAAATAACGCTTGATGTTTTAAAAGATAGGTGAGTGTTGTAAAATTTCAGTGTTGTCACTTTTAAGTGATAAACTTTTATTTATGTCAACGGGAAGAACCGTAACTTTTTGATAATTTTTAATATTCTGAACAAAAAAAGTTGCGGAAACGCCTCCAGGCTCCACCCGAGTATTAAGAAATAGAAAATAGTTGTTGAGAAAACGGGCATTCCGTTAAAATGCCAGTGCTACTATTCGGGAACATATTTTTTTTGCTGTCAAAAGGTGTGACTTCCCCTTTTTTCGGGAATTTTTGAATACTTAAAATGAAAACGCATCCAGATACCCAACGTGTGTAAGAACAATTAAGATTGATGTCTTAAAAGATAGGTGCTGAAAAAGAAGCTATTTCAGCTTAAATGTCAGTGTTGCCAATTTTTGGGAATGAAATGGTGGAATTTCCACTTATTTGGTAATTTTTAATATTTTGAACACGTCATGAATTCGTTAGATTTAAAATATTGAAAATAAGTGGAAATCCCATCTCCAACATTGATATTTTAACAGAATGTAGAAAGGCTTCTTTTCAACATCTATGTATCTTTGAAGACATCAAGCGTTATTTTATTTTTTGTCAAAAACGGCTTCTCCACTTTTCTTAAAAAGATATCAATTTCTTTTTGTAAAGGCTACCTTTTGATGGGAAACCACTTTTCAAAGAATGATGGTTATTAATGGTACCTCCTATAAAAATATGTAAATAAATTATAATACATGTTGATTTCAATAATTTTTTTTTTTAAAGAAGCTTCTAAACAATATAAATTATTTTTTTTTTTTCAGAATATTTTTTGGATGTTTACAATAGGTACTCGTACATATGTTCAGATTTTTTTTTTTGAAAATGAAATATTTAATATATTTTTATAAGACTTGTTGTTAAGGTTTTTTTTTACACTCTTTAAAGTATTTCAAGAAAAAAAAATTACTTCCATACGAATGTTAAGAAATCGTTAAAGAAAATATTTTTTTTTTTAAATTGGCTGATACGATTTTCATTAAACCTTTTCTGTATTCTCAAATTAGTGCGATAAACTACAAAAAACAACAATTATTTTTACTTATCATAAAAGGTAATTTTTTTTTTTTAATTTTCTAACTATCAGCCAAACAGATAAGCAAATATTGCGTATTTTTAGAAAAGAATCTGTGAGTTTAAAAGTGATTCACTTAGTAGATTCCTGACGGAGTTTGACGGCGGATGCTGCTACCGAATATTCCTTATAGAGAGCAGCTAAGTGCCCAAGAAGACTACCAACACAAATTTGATTTATTTTTTTCCTTTTCACTTTAACTTTAACTTAACTTAATATCCGAAATTTAAAAGAAAAATACAAACAGTCTAGAAAGATATAAAATGTAATTGTAAATGATTTTGGAAAAGTTCATTGAACTAATAAAGTAATATTAAGGGTATTCATGCAACGTCGAAAAACTATTGCAAACATCGTAATCGTCGGAAAGTTTACTACATCGTAAACGAACTGTCAACATTTGTATGACAAATTTTTTCCAACAAATCGTTAACTTTCCTACATGAATTTGTATCGTAAATAACAATGGTAAACGTGGTAAACTTTTAAACTATTCTGAATGAAAAAGAATCAAAAACAAATAAAATTAAAACATCAAAACGAGAAATATGTATTTTAATCAAAATGGCTGAGTAAAGATACAATTAAATCGTTGCATGAATACCCTTATTATAATTATTATACAACAGCGTTAACTCATCGTAAACGTTGTAAAGTTTTAAACTTCGTAATTTTCTGTTCTCGAAGTTTACAACTTTACTACGTTTACGACGAATTTACGCTGTTGCTTTAATTTAATTTAATTAAGCTTAATACAAGCCACTTATTCTATATCACAATAAGATATCTTAAGACTAACATTAAGTACTTAAGTTTTAAAATAAAGAAATAATAAAATAGTTTGGATAAATATCAGGAGGGGTAGCGTAGGAGGGCGTGTCTAAGTGAGAGTTTACTAAGGTTTAAGTCAAATATGTTAGAACTATTGACCCTATTCAACATTCTAGACAGGGGTTCATTTCGTCCGTAGTCGGTACGATGGTATTGGAGTCGAAAAAGAGTCGTAGATCGAGAACGATGTGGGTTAGTGTTCAAACCTATCTGTTGAAGTAAACAGGGGCAGTCAATGTTACATGTTAATAACTGATGAACAAAGAGAATATCAGAAATGTTACGGCGAGTATATAAAGATTGTAAACTTAAAAGCTTTAGACGTTCTTCATATGGGGGAAGGTTGAAAGGATCATCCCAGCCAAGTCCACGCAGGGCAAAACGTAAAAATCTTCGTTGGACGGCTTCAATACGATTAATGTGAAGTTGATAATATGGCGACCAGACCTGAGATGCATATTCTAAAAGTGGTCTGACAAAAGTTATGTAGAGGGATTTTGTGACATAGGGATCGGAGAATTCTTTAGACCAACGCTTTATAAATCCAAGAGATGAGTTGGCTCTGTT
Organism: Dasysyrphus albostriatus; assembly: GCA_946251815.1. NCBI lineage: Eukaryota > Metazoa > Arthropoda > Insecta > Diptera > Syrphidae > Dasysyrphus > Dasysyrphus albostriatus. Next base: position 104,507,616 of record OX276336.1, on the reverse strand, counting down.
TATAATGCTATCAATATGTGAACGAAAGTTCAGTTGGGAGTCGCATAATAAACCTAAATCACGGATCGAAGTAACAATGGGAATGAGTTCGTCATTGATAAAATATTTTCTTTGAAATAATGGAGGACGCTTACGGGAATATGTAATGGCTTGACATTTTTTAACGTTAAGTTCCAGTAGGTTTTTTCGGCACCAAATGTAGAATTTGTCCAAGTCAATTTGCAGAAGTTTGGAATCTTCGCTACAAGAAATCTTTCTGCATATTCTCATGTCATCCGCGTAGATTAACAAGTCAGAGTTAGAAAATATTTTTTCAACGTCATTAGTGGTTAAAACGAAAATAAGAGGTCCTAGATGGCTACCTTGTGGAACTCCAGACGTTGCAAGGATGGAAGTTGATAAACATGACCTGAAAATAACGTTGTATTGTCGTTTCGATAAATATGATTTAATCCATGAAATGATCAAAGGTGGGAAGCCGAGTTTTATAAGCTTAAATAATATTATGTTATGGGATATTTTGTCGAAAGCTTTGCTAAAATCAGTAGCTATCGCATCGACTTCTTTTCCTTCTTCCAAAGCACAAAGGGTAGTAGATACAAACTCTATCAGATTAGTGGTAGTGGACCTGCCTTTTAGGAAACCATGTTGTTTAGTTGAAAAGATTGGTTTACAAAAAAAGAATAAGTTGTCATATATAATACTCTCAAAGAGTTTTGGTATGCAAGAAAGCTTTGCAATAGGTCTATAGAACCCGACAGTAAAATCACAAAATGGTAAATGGATCGGAGACCCGAAACAAACAGCTGATCTCTTCGTTGAACATCTTGCGAATGTTTTTAAGCCATTCCCAGCAAATACACCAACAGACGCCTTACAGTTTGTTGATAGACACGACAAATAAGAAATTATTTTTGCCACGCTCAAAGAAGTAAGAAGTATGTGTCAACATAAGTTGTCTAACAAAAAATCACCAGGGTATGATCTAACAACTGCTCAGGTTTTGAAAGAAATGCCTTCAATAGCCTTCAAAAAAACTCCAATTTATAATAAATGCATGCCTTAAACTAAGATATGTGCCACATCATTGAAAAATTGCAGAAGTCATTATTACACAAAATGACTTCTGTCATTGTTACACAAAAACACTTCTGCACTTACCTAAACAAGATAGGCCACCAACAGAAGTAACATCGTATATACCTTTATCGTTTATAACAATTATGGCAAAAGTTTTCGAAAAACTGCTCTTGAAAACAGTTAGCAAAATAATAGAAGAAAGAATACTTATTTCGAACAATCAGTTTATATTTAGAAATAAACATTCCACGATAGACCAAGTGCATCGGATTACGGATGTTGTGGAAAAGGCACTTGAAGAAAAACAAGTATGCTCGGCTATATTCTAAGATGTTGCTCAAGGTTTGGCACTTGGGACTAAAGTACAAACTGCATAGGGATCTTCCCAGGCAGTACTACGAAATACAGAAATCCTACGTTACGAACCAACTCTTAAGAGTACGGTTCAACTAAAATTACTCGGAACTAAAGAAAATTGAAGCCGGTGTACCACAAGGAAGTGTTCTAGGACCAACCCTGTATCTGTTATATACAAGGGATATTCCAGTGGACATCAACGCTATCATGGCCACCTTTGCTGATGATACTGCAATATTGGTGCCAGATAAATCCGTTACGAAGGCTACACAAAAACTGCAAAATGCAGTCGATAAAGTTAGTGATTGGACGCAAAAATGGCGAATCAAACTTAATGAAACAAAATCAACGCATATAAACTTTTCAAATAAAAACACACAAAATATTTTAATTTCTTATAAAAAGTAAAGCAGTACCTTGGCGTTCTTTTTTTTTTAATACAAACTCTCAAAAAAATTGTCTTAGCTAATTTAAATATCGTATGTCATGTTTTTTAATATTTTTCTCGCATAATTTTTATCTGTTTACATATACAAATAAATTAAATAAATTTGGTCGCACAACAGCTCGTGGAGAACCAAGGCCTAGTGACTTACAACTCTCAACCATTCCTGTGTGCGTGTTGTTGGCAGGAGTGGAGGGGACCTACAATTTTTTGCCGAGTCCGAATGGCTAGATGAGAAGCACTTAATCGTGACAAGTATACTCTTTGAGGATTTGTCAGTCCCTCGCAAGAGGCAGTACCTCGGAAAAAAACATTTCTGTTCTTCGGTGGCAATGGCCGGGAATCGAACCCAGACCTATGTCATGACAGACTTACGCACTAACCATTATGCCACGACGTACTACGTGTTTACAAATAATTTCCTTAAACCCTTAGTGTCTTGAACATAAAAGCAAGTTCGTGCGACCCAGTCATGCATTTTATAGAAAATGTCATCCAAGCTACAAATTTACAAAAATACATTTTAAAGATAAATTAAAAATATAAAAATAACTTCTTCCCCTTACAAAAAGTGCAGGGCTTTCGGTTTCCTGACTGGACCAAAGATTGAAAATTACGTCCAAGGGATAGTATTACAAAAAATACGCAAAAAAATAATTTCCATTATTAGTCTGTAACGAATGAAATCAAATCTTAAAAAAGGACCCCTCTCCCTCAAAATAAGCGCAAGGAGTTCATTCGGTTTCCTGACCAGATTAAAAGATCAATAATTATGTAGTTATGAATTCCGCCTCAGTGAATGAACAAAAGGCATCTTTCTGAGCTTCATAAAACCGCAATGGGTTGATAGATAAATTTGCAGGGAAGTGCGGTAAGATCAGCTATGAGGCTTTGCCCTAAAGTTTGAGTATGATTTGACAGCGATCACCTAAATTTTGAGATTTTCGTTCACGGGAAATTTGAACCAGCAAGAAACTGAAACTAAACTGATTTTCCTAATGGATTTACTTTCAGGGCTGTACCCTGAAAGTAAATCTAAATTCGTTGGAAAATCTGTAATAAATTGCAGAAAAAATTTAGAATCTACGAACGTACGAACAATCACAGACATCTCTCTTAAACTAATGAATTCCGATTCTAGGGAGCTCTAAGCTGAAGATACTCGTATTTTTAAATTTCCGACTTGACTTCCAAGAGGAAGTACTCGTACATATAAGAAAATGTGGATAAAGTCAAAATTATTAATTGAAATGTCAATAAATAAATTATAGCAAAGAATATTCAAAGCTCTAAGATTTAAGATGAAATAATTATCTATACTGACTAGTGAATATACAGAAATTATATACATATGCATTATTTACCACAGTAAGAACTTGAAAGCTAAACTAAAACCAAACTCTCTAAACTACCTATAAATATATAGAACTGTATGAAACAAAGTAATTTACAGAATAACTTTAATTGAAAAGTTGGATGGTGTCCAAGTTTCAGTAAGTTTCCTTAAGAAGAAATTCACTATTCTTCCTTAAACTAAACTTTGGTTTCTTTAAAATTTACTCCCACTTCCTAAATAAATTTTAGATTACATCATCAAAGCTATCATGGAAATATAATGTAATGAGTAATGTGTAAGACCAATCAAATTAATCAACAAAATCATATAACAAAATTGCAATCCAAACTATTAAATCGTATTAAAGTTAAAGACTCAATTACACTATGACTGGTAATTTATATGTAGACTATTTGGTCTAGTCTTCCCCCTCTTGCACACAAAAATTCCTAATTTTGTTTTATTTTTATTGGTTGACAAAAAGCCTCCCTGATACCTACCTACACATTTTTTTTTTTTGTGATGAGATAACGTTTTTATATAAATTAACTGCCCCTTTAACTACAAAGTACAAACATAACATGGCATCCTTAAGCAAATTGATTTGTCTATCGTTCATTTTATGTTCCTAAATTATACGCATAAAAATGTCATTAGGGAACCATCAATGGACGAATCAAAAATGAATTATCTTATTTTCTTTTTTTTTTTTCTTAATTTAACTGAATCCATGGAATGAATGTGCGTCTTTGTTTTTATCACTGTGAGTAGATTAGAGATACACACATACATGGACTTATGATTTGAAGGAAGAAAGTACTGTTTTGAAATTTTATACTTGATAGCATTCCATAAAGTACATATACTGCCTTACATTGTAAATATGATCCAGGAACAAGATAAAAAGGAATATTAGTATGCCTTTTAATGACATTTGTTTTTGTGTATGTGGATGGTTATGAATGCATTTCAATCAGATAGGTAGTCTAGGGAATATTGTTTTCATCCATGTTGCGTTCGGCACTCGAGGTCGAAAATATGGATTATTTGGATTGGGTTCAGAGTTCCGAAAACTGTAATTACGAAAACTCAAAGCCCCGAAAACCCAAAATTCCGAAAACTTAAGACTCCAAAAAATCCCGAAACCCAAAAATCCAGAAGCCCTAAAAACCCAGAATCCCGAGGACCCAGAATCCCAAAACCCCAAAATCCCGAATTTTGCATAAGAAAATTTGGCTTTCTGTAAATCATTTTTTAAAGCTCACATTAAGGGGGTCAACAAAACACGCCTACTAATACGTTATCGTTGCAATAAAATATTTTTACATAATAAAAAGTGAAAGAAGCGAAAGCGTTTTAGGTATCCATGATGTGAATATTCTCATTGTTTCCTGATTTAGAATAATTAATTTATCAATATCAGCGATCTTTAGTGATAATTTGGCTTAAAGTTCACCAAAGAACTAAAATTTGTATATTATTATAGTTAACTTTTTTTTTCAACTTTAGTTTCGGGATTTTGGCCTTTCTGGAATTTGGGTTTTCGGGATTTTGGGTTTTTGGGATCCTAGACTTTCGGGATTTTGGGTTCTCGGAATTTTGAGTTCTTGGGTTTCTGAGTTTTCGGGATTCTGTGTTTTTCTGGATTTTGGGTCTTCAGGATTCTAGGTTTTCGGGATTTTGGATTTTCGGGATTTTGGATTTTCGGGATTTTGGATTTTCGGGATTTTGGGTTTTCTGGATTCAGAATTTCGGGATTGTGTCCATCTCCCTTGCACTATTGCACTGATGCGAGATCTTCCAACTCCCACCCCCAGTTTTTCAGTTCGTGATCGTCCAAGTCACAGGGTTGAACCTGCATCAACTCGAGGAACTTGTTTTATTAATAAATTTAAATCTTAAGTTAGCTAACTCAGCGTTTACTCAACCGATTTGATGAGTTAACTCAGAGACTGAATAGATTTTTCCAACAGATACGTGTTAAAAAAAGCAGTACCTCGTGGCATGATGGTTAGTGCGTTAGACTGTCATGCTAAAGGTCTGCGTACAATTCCCAGCCTCTGCCACCTAAAAACAGAAATGTTTTCCCGATGTACAGCCTCTTGCGAAGAACTGAAAAATCCTCCAAGAGTATACTTGTCATGAATAAGGGCTTCTCATCTAGCCGTTCGGACTCGGAAAAAAATTGTAGGTCCCCTCCATTTCCTGTCAACAACACGCACATAGGAATGGTTGAGAGTTGTAAGTCACTAGGCCCTGGTTCTCCATGAGCTGTTGCGTTTGCGTTTTTTAACGTGTTAAAAATATATTTTATATTTTTTGAAAGGTTAATTTTCGTTGCAGGGGCATCTCGTTTCAATTTCCATTGTGGTTTCCATTGGGGCACCATCTCAACTTCAATAGTGAAAGCTATGAAAGTCTTGTAAGGTTGATATCCATAAGGTCACGCTTCGATTTTAATAAATTTTTGAAAACTAAAAAAAAACAAGTTAATCCTCCACCTAAAAACTATTTCTGAGTTACCTTAGGGTTAATTTATTTTCAGGATTGATTAAATCTGATCTTACTAAATGTCAACTAGTCCCTAACCCCAACGCCACACGGGCAAGCCTGAAGTTTGAAGTCCTTTTTTTGAAAAGTTTCCCAAAATTAAATTCAGTATGAAGCAATTGAGCATCTGGCCGAGAAGCTCTCCGCTATGCATTTATCCGCCACAGACGCCCAGTGGTTACAGTATCGTGATATCATCAATAATTATAGATGTGAACAGCTGAAAAAGGTCACGGAAGATGCACATGCAAATATGGTGCAGGGAAATAATTCCACAGGTATCTGCCCCACATGGGAATTTATTCCACCTTAAGTGGGAATCTGTTCTACTTTTCAAAGTGCAATTTATTCTCACGACTTGCTACACCCGAAATTTTGTGGAATTTTTTCCCACCTAAAATTTGGAGTTTGATTTATTATTGGGGTTGGCTACGTTTTCCCGAATCACGTTTTCCCAAATAACGACGCATTAACTGGGTGATAAACAGTGAGGCATGTATGGGGGGCATGCATGAGGCCCCCTGCAACCCCCCTGCCCGGGCTCTTTTCAGGATTTGGGTATGCAAAGTTTCTTTTGCATTTAGAGAATCTGGATTTAAGGAAACTTTGAATTTATCCTTTATATCCAACAATAATTGTAATTGTATCATTTTGATATCTATATATAGAAGAATATTCAAAAGCAGAGGTATGGATCATACTTTGCGGTTCAAATAACATTAAAGACTATATGTTATACAAAAACTACCTCGTAAAAACGAATCAAAGAAAAAGAAGTGAAATTGATTCCCATACGAAGTGGGCAAATACTCCACTTTCCAAGTGGAGATCTTTCTCACTAAAAAGTGCAATAAATTCTTTCTCTCGGTGGGAATAAATTGCACTTTGAAAAGTGGAACAGATTCCCACTTAAGGTGGAATAAATTCCCATGTGGAGCAGATTCCCGTGGAATTATTTCCCTGCACCTGCAAATATGCAGCAGAGGATAACACGAGCATGGAGGGAGAAATATCGAGCAGAGAGAAGAAGACCCTGCGTAGAAAGAAGAGGGCGTACGCAGTCTCCCAGCTCAAGGAGATCGAAGAGTCTCGCAATCGAAAAAAATCCGGAAGTTTTATAAAAAAATTCAAGCAAATGGCTGCAGGCTTTAAAACAAGAATGCAGCAGGCTCTTAGAAAAAGCGAACGTAATTTATAGTCACCAAAACACAGGGAATAGTCAATCTATGTATATATATATATATATATATATATATATATATATATATATATATATATATATATATATATATATATATAGTAATAAAGAAGCTCAAGAAAAATAAGGCTGCTAGATCTGAAAGAATACCAGCGGTGCTCTTCAAGCAGGGAGGGGATGTGTTGAAAGCCTGAATGCATAAACTCATCATCCAAGTTTGGGTGGAAAGAACCATGTCCAATGACTAGTATATTAGCTCCATATGTCCTATCTATATGAGAGGCAAGCCTATGTTCTTCAAAAACTATCGAGGCACATCCCTGTTAAATGTCACTAAGTGAGCATCTTAAGCCGTTCCCCAACATTATGACCGGCCAATACCAGCGTGGCTTCCGGCTAAACAGATCGATTATACAATAAATATTTATTCCCTCAGGCAAATTTTGAAAAAGACCCACGAATTTCAAGTCAAGACTCACCATCTATTCATCGACTTCAAAGCCGTATATGATAGTATTCGTCATCAAGAGCTCTATATGGCGATGGCTGGACTTGGGATTCCGGGAAAACTGATACGGTTGTGTGGCGTAAAATTGAGCAATGTGCAACTATAGGGAAAAACTCTTCCAAGCTATTGCAAACACAGAGTTTTGAAAAAGAGATTAGCTATCATGTGATTTTGTCAATCTCGTTCTGGAGCAAATAGTTTACATGGTAGGCGTTAAGACTGAAGACACTGTTTTTGAAAGATCTGTCCAATTTCTAGGGTATGCCGATGATATCGACATCATCGGCCGCTCCTGTTAGGATGTTATAGAGGCAATTGAAGAACTGGTGAAACTGGTTGGTCTTTAAGTTAGCCAGGACAAGACCAAATACATGCTATCAACGATCAATGAAAGATCTGCCAACTTGTTAGGATAAATCGTCTTTGTTGATAGCAACAACTTTGAAGTACTTCATCTACCTCGGAGTAGACATTAACCTCACAAATGAGATCTAAGTGAAGATCCAACAAAGAACCATCAAACAAGTCTTAACCAAAGGTGAACCAATCCAGCGACAAGCGATGGGTGATTTGTTATAATTGGCCTTAGTGAATTTAAAGACACCAGTTGCGGTTAGGCTAGAAGGGCTAGGCATTGATGATGTCGTTGTGTTCCAAGTTCAAGTTTTTGTCATAATTTCATTGAGATCTCACAAGAGACCCTTGGCGTCGTCACCTCCGGATGTCTACAGAGAGCCGTTGGAAAGAAACAGTAATGGTTTTCAAGTAGCAACTGTGTTCGTGGTTGCTGTTCTGCAACTTGCAGTTGGTCAAGCTCTAGAACTCAACCAAATGACATGATGTTTATGGGTTAGAGTAGTTTGGTGCGAAACACAACAATTTGTGTGACCATCTTCTTCGATGGTGGTACTTGCACTTAGCCAAAGTTGTTTAGCAGCTTGATGGCTTTGCCTCGAGATCTAGAGACAATTTGATGGTTGACAACAGAGAACTCAATTGAGAGAACATCAGTGGTATGATGGTCTCCCAAGCCACGAGTAACAGCATCCAAATTCTAGAGACGAAGGTCTTTTTTTCATGAAGAGGAAAGTGCTTATAATTTCCATGCGATGACAGGACCACGTTACTGATTAAGTGGTAGTGTCCATAAAAACACTTTTAGTCATAATTATAGTTCTAATTTTCATCGGGGGTCCATTTCAGCACAATCGAAGTGTAATCAAAGTCTTCGGGAGAAGCAGGAAGGATGGTATCGGGAAGCAATTTGTGTAACCAAGCAGTTGTATCCTCGGCATTATAATGTCTAAGACACAATTTATTTGATTAAATTTTTCCAGACCCTAAGCGATACCCATCAGCTCGAGTAAAAAGTTTAAAGAAAGAGAAGATAAAAGTTAAGGAAGCTTGATGAAGATGTTCAAGCAGATACAAGATAAACATCACAGTGCAGCTGGTAAAAATCTTGGACGAATCTGGTAAAAATCAGAGTAAATGTTGTAAAAATCTAAGTAAAACTGGTAGAAATCTCGTATGAATCCAGTAAAAATCGCAGTAAAAGCTGTTAAAAACCTTGACGACGGTTGCGGTTAAATCGGCAAAATCACAGTTAAACTGGAAAAAATAACTAAATCTTGGATGAATTTGGTAAAAATCACAGTAAAACCGGTAAAAGTCTTGGACTAATCTGGTAAAAATCAAAGTGAATGTCAGTAAAACTGGTGAAAATCTCGTACGATTCCGGTAAAAGTCACAGTAAAAACTGGTAAAAAACTTGGACAAATCCAGTAAATTCGGCAATTGGTTCTGTTTTTCTTTTCAGAACTTCTTATTGCTGATGGGGAAGTCTTTCACGAAGGACGATATGATGTCATCATTATATCCACAATGTTAACTTAATTAACTTCGACTCTTTAAAGCCAGTTCCTACAAATATTTCTAAGAAATATTTCTATGTCAAGTATATAAGAAACTTTAGGGGAAAATATTGTATAATTCAGTAATTCAGCTTGCGTCTTCTTGTCCAACTTGCTCAGTAATACTCACAATTTACTGCTCTTAACTGGGCCAACAAGAATTTAAAAATTGTAACCTACAAAAACTAAGTACCTACCGTGTGTGCGCACACGAATTGCTACCAGAATTTTTCTTTATATAAATTAAAATGTGTATAAGATTGTTGTGTGTACTTTGTACTCATATTCATTCTTGTTTGTTCTTATTCAACAAAATGCCTTATTTGTTCAGAGCTTATAAGCTCGTAAATTTTTTTTTCACTGTCATGGCATTATAAACACAAAGGTTTGGTCTTTCTCTACGACTACTGTGACTTCGACTAGCCATATAGACCAGGTTAGAAGAGAAGAAGGCTTTTATAATATTCCGAGAGCAATTACTTTTACTTCAGCCACAAACCCGTACCATATCTTCCACCTCCAAACAACAGTTTTTTTCTAGGAACGACACGTTATAAATTCACAGACACACAAACTCATACACACACATGATTCGAAGGTATATCCATTATTATGTCCGTTATTTCTATTTCGTGGCTGTAATTAAGTAAATGACTTAGCAGATATAGCTTCTCAGGAGTCCGTTTAAAATGTCCATTACTTGAAAAAACAATGGGGGCAAATAAAATATATAAAAATACTCCAGTCATCCGAACTGGTATTGATTTTCAATTTTATAACAAAAAAAAAAAAATAATAATAAAATGGACTTAAGTATTTATAAGGCACTGGTGATGATGGTGGTGTCAAGGAACTCTGAGCTTATAGGTTATAGGAATCTACCTATTGGATGTGTTTTACGTTTAATCGGATGTCTCCTAGGGAGGGTGTGTTTTTTTTTTAAGGAGAGATAAGACTAAGACAAGGTTCACCTATATTCATTTAAGCGCAATTTAATAGCTGTGGTGTGCGCATTGGTCATGAAATTAAAGACTAGCTATTAAACGACTCAGTGATAAAGCGAGCATAGATTCCTTTATTTAATTTATTTGCTTGATTGATAAGACTAAGTATTGCAATTAATTAGCTTGGTGCTTTCTAAAGAAAGTTTTCAACCTTGATTCTATTCATTCACATGACAAAAAAGTGTCATAACATAAGAAAGTCGTGTCAGAAAAGTATCATGACAGAAAAGTGTCATGACAGAAAAAGCCGTGACAGTCAAGTACCTATCATGATAGAAAAGTGTCATGACAGGAAAGTGTCATGACAGAGTAGTGTTATGACAGCGAAGTGTCATGGCAGAAAAGTGTCATGACAGAAAAAGTCATGACAGAAAGGTGTCATGACAGAAAAGTGCCATGACAGAAAAGTATCAACATAAAAGTGCCATGACAGAAAAGTGTCATGACAGAAAAAACTCATGACGGAAAAGTGTCATGACAGAAAAGTATTATTACAGAAAAGTTTCATGATGGAAAAATGTTATGACAGAAAGGTTACATGACAGAAAAGTGTCATAACAGAAAAGTATTATGACAGGGAAGTGTCTTGATAGAAAAATGGCTTGACAGAAAAGTGTTATGACAGAGCTACATATACTGCCCTAAGGATTCTGACCCCATTGCATTTGGCACCATCGCCACCGTCTTGAATTTTATATAAATTGTTTACAATTGAAAAGTAGCTCATTTGTTATACTTTTGCCTGCAATTTCACTCCACAAAAGGGGTTTTAATCTCAAAAGATATTATTTAGATTCCTTCTGATTCTTTTTATTATTGATAAGCAATTATCAAGTAAAACTGGTCATAAATAATAATTCTGAAATCGAGCAATATTAAGATACCAGAATGCTGATATTTCTTTAACCTAAGTCAAGTTTTTGAAATTTTTTTCCAGTAAAATCAGCTCAGCATCATATCTGCTAAAAATAAAACAAATTATCGTTTAAAAATTATTAATTTGCAGTTTGGATTTGTCTTTAAAAAAAAAACCACCGAAAAATAATTCAAAATTCTAATAACTCCATTAATTTTCATGTTCAGAAAAAATCAAATGAAGCATGAGTTACGTGGTAAACTGGTATCCACTGGAGAAAAATTTCCAATCATTCTGCATCACCTATAAGCTATTCTACGTACTCTACCTAACCTATATACGACTACACATGCCAAAATGAACAGAACCTTTAACTGGACGAACATACCAAGGATATTTGTAATAACCTAACCTTAACCCTCAAGGATTACAAGCGAAGAGGAAAAATTGTAAGGAATTATGCACATTTGTGTGCATGCATACACATCCAAGGACAATGATGACGATATGTCTAAATTACTTGCTAAACAACGCTGGTCACTGATGGGTAAACATTATTACTGGTTTTGTTTTGTGGTATGTTCCTTGACCATCATGATCATCATCTTCATGGAGCGTGACTTTGTTTCAGGTTTAAGGGATAAATAAATCCAAAAAATGACTTTTATATGTACATTTTTATATGTACATATGTATTTCCAAGATGGAAATACGAATGTATCATGAGAAACGAATAAGGGAAGGGATTTCAGAAAAGTAAAGTGAGGAGATCTCAAAATTGTTTATTTTATTTTTTTCCGAAGTAATGGAGGAATTGTGTGTGACTAAGGGCCAATTTTTCAATGCAGGGTTAACTCTGAGTTAAATCATTTACAAAACTGCTGTCAAAATCTTTAACAGATTGCTTCGTAGGGTTTGATGACGTACATATATACTGTCAAAAATGGGATTAGGCTATGGGTTAACTTAAGATCACACATGCGAAACTTAAATATTTAAGTTCAAAATAAGATCTTTTGTGACAATTTAGAAAAAAAAACATGTTAACACCTTAATGTCAAACTAATGTCAAATTTTTCCCAAAAGTTGTCAAGTCGTATTGTTTAAAATAGATGTCCTGCTTTTATCATATGCAGATAAATTGAATAACAGATGCTATGTGGGCATCAGACTAGTGATGTGCCTGCGACTGGTCTTTGAAGAATGGTGACAAATGTTAACAAATTCTCAAAAATATCGTTTTCAAGACATGAACGTTGAAATAAAAAAATGGAAAAATGGACGTTTTAGAAATATTTCATAGTAAATCAGAGGGTAGTTATAAAAACTTGAATTTACATTTGTGAAAAGAAGATTAAATAAAAGTAACCCATATGTGTCAGGAATTTTTAAAACAAGACGTATTTTAAGTGATCAAAGTTTTTGAAAATATGAATAATGAGGTGATTTTTGATATTTTTAAATTGTATCATTTTAGCGAGTGGACAAAAAACTAAAAGGGTTTGTAAATTGTAATGTTTAATGTGAATTCTTTGAAAAAAAGTCGGCTTTCTGTCAAATTGAAAGTCGAAAAGGGTATAAAATTGCAACTATCTCAAAACCAATATCATTGTGTATTCTCAAGATATTCGAGCTGAAGAACTTTTTTAAACAATATTCAGACATTTTTTTTATTTAAAAAAATTGTAAGTTGATTTGATTTAATTTTTTCGCCAATTCTAATTTATTGGCCTGCAACTCGACTCATTTTTAAGACTTAACTGATACATGTGAGATAAAAGTTTCTAGTAATGATTTTTCGAAAATATGTAATAAAAGAGTACTACTACTTGGAATTACTGTGGCGGAACATGCTTAGATCGTGCTTAAATGGTCCATGGTTTCCCACATTTTATTATTTTTTATGTGAACCCTTATTTTGATGTCTTGTAGATGTCCTGCAAGAACTTCTTAGTTTCAAACCAAGAACTTTTTTGTGAAAGGCGTAAGAAGGGGCAAATGGGGTTTTACTCGCGTCTTTTAAAATATTCTCGAAAACTTTCAACTAAACAAGGATTAAAGCTTATAAAATTGCGCTAAAAAACGGTCATGGCACTTTTTTAAATCAATAATGTGTGTTTGAAGTGTGTTGAGTACAACGAGAGCTATTGCGTCATCATCTGACATCTGGTAGTCGATTTTTAGTTCAATGTTTACAAAATTTTCCAATTTTAACCTTTAAAGTGGCAACCCTTGTCTCGTCCTTCTTACCACCATGGCAACACTTTTTTAAAATTAACTTAGAACATTCAATATTTAATAATACTAAATATCAACCCCTTAGGTTGAAATGACTGGTTATGCCCTCATATCATATAAGAAATATGGAAATGTGAAAGTCAAATTTTTGATTCCGACATAATTCAGCTTATGTCTCCGAAAAGATTGGTTCTAAAAAAAAGGTGCAGAGGGCGTTTTTGAGCGCAATTTTATTTAATCCTTGTTTCGTTGAAATTTCGAGATATTTTTAAAAGACGTGAGTAAAACCCTATTTACCCCTTCTTACGTCCCTCCCAAGAAAGTTCTTAGGTGAAACTAAGAAATACAAGTCCTCAAAACAACGACGGTTCAAACCAAAAATCAGCTTTGTCGGACTATTTTTCTAGTTTAAGAGAGTAAATAATGAAATATAGGAAAATAATGTGCATGAACCTTTAAAGCACGATTTGAACATGTTCTGCCGCAGTAATTCCAAAAAAACGTTTGGCTTTAGTGTTTTTTATTACAAATTTCGAAAAATCTTTGTTAGAAACTTTTATCTTGTATGAGCCAGTTACTCCTTTATTTGAAGGCTTTTTGGGGTTAAGTTGCGTAGAATAAAATTAATGTGAAGTTGATAGCACCATTTGTTCTCGAGATATTTGCGACTAATGAAATTTAATAACGTTTTTTTATCAAATAAAATTCATCCGAAATCTATATCGGTATTCGGTTTTGAGATATTTTTTAAAATTTTTATTTTTATTCAAAATTGATTAAGGTTGCTCCTGATACATTTATACTCATAACACCTCAATAGTCAATAAATACATGAAGTGTTTTGATTTTTTCTAAATTCGATAGTCAATTAAATTATGCTATAAGCGTCAAAATTTCTATTTGAAATCGATCAAAAAATCACAAAACCTAAAATAAATTTAAATTTCCGACTTATACAATTATTATTGTTGACGACTAATCCTCTAGCCACGGAGAAGACCCATTGTCAGAATAGAAAATTTTTATTCGAATATGATATGGTTAGTTTTACAAAATTAAAATTTTAAACTTTATTTATAAATTAATTAGGTACTCAAAAAGTACCTACTTTGTATATTGATTTTTAAGATAAAAGTCTTAAAATACCGTTGGGCTTGAGGTTTCGGATTTTCAACAAAAAATATTTTGAAATACCTATACCAATTTTGAAAAATCCAAAAAATATTTTTATCAAAATTTTGATACATAATTTTATTTTTACTTTCAGCTTTAAATAATGAGAAAATCAAAACCAAAATCAGCAATACTATCCTATGGTAAGTAATGTTAAAAAAAATTCTTTTTTTGTTTTCAATTATTTTTTTAAATTTTATTTTATAACAATATGCATTATTTTTATGAAATACACATATGTTTGTACCAACAATAATAAATTTCAATTACTACATTATGTAGGCTGAAAGTTTTAAGAAAGAAATAGCTGAGGATACAATCTTTAAATGCAAGATTTATACTAATAAGTGTAGATATTTTACTATGGTACACAGGAAAATATTTGTCAAGTTCGTAGACAGTAACGTCCGTACGATTTTTCTTGTTTTTTTAACTTGTGTGGGTTTTTTTTATTCTACTGCAACGACGCTCATATTTGTACTACGAGTATAACGAATGTTGAATGATTCTCAAATAAAGAAGTGCCATCTTCTGGATTATACATGGTACAAACCAACTTACCTAAAGCTTTGATGAGCTTTAGATCTTTAAGTACTAAACGTCAAAATCGAAGCTCGACAAAGGGAAATGTAAGCTCTATGGAAAGCTCTAGAAGCAAATACTAGAATCTTCCAGCTATTTCAGGAACCTGTGTGATAGTTATAAAAGGACATGTTTTGATTGTCAGTGGACACAGTTCAATTTTAATTGTGTGAATGAGTAAAGTTTTTTGTAATAAAAGTGAAAAGTTAAGCTGGTGAAATGATTTCAGTGGTGAAAAGTTAATAGTTTTGTAGTAAGAAAGTAAAGTGATTTGATTTGTGAAATAAATAAGTGGAAGTTTGAATAAAGTGAATAAGTTTTATTAACGAACCTGAGAAAATATTACAATGTATCCAAAAATAATCTTAACGGTGCGTTCCCATTTAAAGGTACTTTCACTTACAAACTCTCGGATATCTGCTCAATCAACATACTCTTCAGTGCTTAGCTCCCGAAATCGAAATTTAAATCTCATAAGACTCTTTTAAGTTCCATAACTAAACTCGGGAACAAATATCTTATTATGAAAGTTAAATTACTCCTATTACATTTTTATTATACGACATATTTTGTTATTTGATCAGTAATTCCTCCTTAAGTAGGTTTTATTTAATTTGAAGTTTAATAAGAATTTTATAACAAAATTTGAAGTCTGTAAACAATGCTTTTATATCTGTAATCTCATAACAATACATTTATAAGAGTTGAATGGAGGATATAGGATGAATAGCATTAGTCTTTTTATAACAAGAAGCTTATAAGAGCTAATAAGAGTAACAATAATAAAACAAATGTTTTCAACTGCAAAAAAAGGAAAACTGACGACAGTATAATGTTCCACTCACCCTAAAAAAATTGAAAAACGCACTTTTTTTTAAAAGCTTGTTATTTTTACGGTATAAAATGTAAAATCACATGATTAAATTTCAACCACCATCAATTTTCGGCCAACTTTTGCAAGAAATCATGATTCCGTATTATGATTCTAACATAATATTGCTGGTTGACCTGACGCACGACAAGATTTATACCCTCACAAAAATACGTTTTTACCTGTGGCACACTAACACACCATTCCCTCATTCATTTACTTCTAAATATAAAGCAGAATGTGAAAGAGAAAACAAATTTCATACATACTCTTTTACTCTTGCTATGAGATTATGCTTCTTGTAACTATGCCGTTTAACGCTCATAACTATCGTATAAGAATCTGATTGTAGACTATCAGCGCACATTTTACTCTTACAAATAAATCAAATCTGAATCTGATAGAGATTCATGAGAGGATAAATGTTACTTGGGTGTCTACCCCTCTGTGTCCTTACTTCATGACTTAATCCACTCTTGACAGTTTTTACTCTCAAGTGGACACGTACCTTAGGGCTGAGAACTAACCAAACTGAAATTTTAAAGAAAAAATATTACAAACAGAAATCTAAGCATATATTACATAGTTTGGGAGATGGCTCAGGCCAACTTTGCCTCCCCATACATAGCACTGATTGAATTAGTCGTTTTGAGAATAATGAGATTTTTTAATCGAGTTTTAAACATTTGTGTAGTATGTACCTACTGCTAATTTTTATAAGAAATATTTAGGGTAAACAAAAAAAAACTTCGTAATTCTATCACAATTTGTATGGACAATTTGACAGATTTACTCAGTTTAAGTTTCCGAACCAAAATTTATAATTTGCAAATTTTGGAAGGCTTATTCACAATACAATTCAAACTTTTTGAAAGCTTCTGTATAAAGTTTAGGTAAAATGGGATTAATAAAACAAAAAAATTAGTAGCATAATGAATTTCCCTGCTCTCCTTTCAAAACACATCTTTCCATGTGAAAAATTTTTATCGACTCTTTTGATTTTTTATTCTCATGGTACATGAAACGTTTTCACAAATTTTCAAAATGGTGCGATTTTTTTTTATTTTAAAGACTTTCTGTACTTCCTCTGCAATAAAATTAAAAAAAAAAACAATTTTACCGTTTTTAAAAATATTGAAAATCATAAAAGACGAGGCTTCGATATACGAGACCAAACGAGACAGAGTTATACATATGAGACCGATACCGATACCGAGAGGATACTTAAATTTGTTTGATTTTGACGATACCGAGACGATACTAACAAAATTATTGTTTGGTTTGGTATCGTAGCCAGCCCCAGCCTTAATCGTTGAACCAAGAGACTTATTTGTTTACCAGGTACCAGTAACAAAAGTCCATAGTAGGCTTTTGGCTTGCTTGGGTGCATCATGAACTTATAATCCAAAGAAGGTGCGCCAAAAGTCCAGAAAAATACTTATGCACTAAAACTACTGGCCCATTGTTTATAAATGGGACCACTTAGATGATCACAAAACTTCAATTCAAAAATTATTCCCCTCTTAAATTTTCATATTGACTTTTGTGACAAATGAAATTTTAATTTTTGAAAATGATCTTTAAGAAACTAAAATTTTTGAAAAATTCAAATTTTACAAAAATCATTTCGAAAAATAAAAGAATTTCGTTCATCACAAAACTTCAATTCGCCTGAATTTTTAAAACCTCCCTTAATGAATAAAAAAAAAAATTGGGAGTAAGCTCTAAATATAATAATTTTTAAAGCTTGCTTTTTTCGAATTTTCAAAATCCTAAATAAAAAAAATAATTCTGAAAAATCAAATTTGATATTTTAAAACTCTTATTTTTACTTTAGGTTTATTCTTTCCTCTTCTAGTTTATGAGCCATAAATCTGAAAAAACACCCTTTTCAATAAATTGAAGCAAATTTGTTGAAATTTCATCCACCTTCATTGATATGGAATAGTACGTCCAGCCCTCGAAACTCGAGAACTAATAACATTATTTGTCAATAAAAGCTGTCTTAAGCGTAGAGAAAAACCGACACTTCGTTTACATGGAGATTGAATCAGAATTTAGGTCCATGTAGACTTGTAGCTCAGCGAGATGAATCGAATGTTTGTTATTTGTGGTCGAAATTTATTTTTACTAACAACGTCGCAACCACAAAATGAACGCAAAACCCAAAATAAATCCTTCGATCTGGATTTGTCATAAACCTGGGTCGAAATTTCGATCGGGATTGAACCCGATTTTTCGATCCGCTCATGTAAACGTGGTATGAGATACTTATTATTACATATTTTCTGCACCACTGAACGCTACCATCAGACATTCCAGTAATCTTTCAAGTCAGTGCTGGAAAATTGGTTGGTTGGTGGTTGGAAAAAATCGAAACGTCATATTTAGATTAACACGAATAAAAAAAAATTGCTCGCTCTCGCTCTCCCTATTTGCTCGCACTTAATACGCAATTTAATTTTATTGTTTTTAGTTTTTGTGGTGCAGTTATTTAAAAATTTTTTTCATTCTGCACTTCTGTACGACGAATGTAAAATTCCGTTTGTCACGCTCAAAGAAGTAAGAAGTATGTGTCAACATAAGTTGTCTAACAAAAATCACCAGGGTACGATCTAACAACTGCTTAGATTTTAAAAGAAATGCCTCTAATAGCCTACAAAAACTTATAATTTATAGTTAATACATGCCTTAAACTAAGATATGTGCCACATCATTGGAAAATTGCAGAGGTCATTGTTATATCAAACAAGGTAAGACACAAACAGAAGTAACATCTTACAGACCTATATCGCTTATACCAATCATGGCAAAAGTTTTCGAAAAACTCCTCCTGCAAAGACTTGGCAAAAAAAGAAGAAAGAAGACTAATTCCGAGCCATCAGTTTGGATTTAGAAATCAACATTCCACGATAGACCAAGTGTATCGGATTACGGATGTTGTGGAAAAGGCACTTGAAGAAAAACAAGTATGCTCGGCTATATTTTTAGATGTTATGTTGCTCAATGCTTTGATAGGGTTTGGCACTTAGGACTTGAGTACAAACCGCATGTGGAACTTTGCAGGCAGTTCTACAAAAACACTGGAACCCTATGTTACGAACCGACTCCTTACAGTACGGTACGACTAAAATCACGCGGAGCTAAAGAAAATTGAAGCCGGTGTACCACAAGGAAGTTTCCTAGGACCAACCCTGTATCTGTTATATACAAGGGATATTCCAGTGGACATCAACGCTATCATGGCCACCTTTGCTGATGATACTGCAATATTGGTGCACAAATAAATCCGTTACGAAGGCTGCACAAAAGCTCTAAAATGCAGTCGATAAAGTTAGTGATTGGACGTAAAAATGGTGAATCAAACGAAAAGAAAAGAAAGAAGAAAAATTCCAAAGCAAGGTCCTTCGCGGAATAATAAATGCCCCTTGGTATATAAGAAATAGCGATCTACATCGTGACCTTCAAATTGAAATGGTTACAGAAGTGGTTAAAAAACACGCTGTATCACACAATCAGCGACTGCAAAGTCATACCAACTCCGAAATGGAGACCGTCTTAATTTTACAAGACAATGATCGGAGATTAAGAAGTACCAAGCCTCATGAGCTGATGGTCTAAAACCTATGGGAACTTTCCACAATGTGATTTATGAATTAAGAAAGAAAAATCATTTGTCGATCTTTCATAAATTGGTCCTGATTCACCGGTGGTTTAAGTGAGGTAAGAGTACCACACTACTCGGTACCGATTCTTACCGAGTGTCTTTTGAAGACTTTCATCGGATAAAAAAAAACTTCTATGCAAAAAAAATCGTTCCAACGATATTTAAATCATGTATATGCCTTCGGCTTTTGTAGACCGCGGAAATTGTCAGTTTTATTGTATGATATTGAGCAAGAATTGAGGACGAGCTTGACGAGTATGTACAAAAGTTTATATATTTTAGTTTATAATAATTGACCCTATAATAATGATTTCACAAATTTTCTTGTTTGTTTTTCATTAATATTCATTTATTTTGTTCTCAAATATTGAAATAAATTGTTTGTTTTACTAAAGTATGGACTTTTGACCCACTTTCTTAGAAAAAACTATGAACTTATGACCCACTACTTTCTGGGGTTTTGGCCCATATGGGTAAGTAATAAGTTTATAATGCATTTGTGGACTTGCAACCCATCCCATACTGGACTTTTGGCTTATGGATTTTTGACAGCGCCGGTTATAACACAATGATAAAGGGCTTTCTGAATTTTTTCGACGTTTTTTGAAAGCAATGGCATAGTTCAATTTTTCAATCTGTTAGTCTTAAGCCATTCATATAGTTACTCTATAACTACACAAAGCATTGGCAAAAAATAATTTTATCATGAAAATTGTTTTGGCTTTTGAAAATACTATCAGCAAAATTTGATCATCTTTAATTTTTATTTTGTTGAAAATGCTGGAGCTGTTTTTTGTGAAAAAAAATAAATTTTTCCTCTTATTCAACTCCGAGAGTAGTGCCATTTGTCCATTGGAAAAGTGTAATTTTCATTTGAAATAAAAATAAAAAAGTCATATTTAAAGCATTTTCCCCCAACAAAAATTCACTGTCAACCCTCATACATCTACTAAATCAATGCAATGAGTCGCTCAGAAAATCCATTAATTTTATCTCTTCATGTTCTTTTTGTATAAAATATACAACAAGTTGTAGTATTTCCCACATTTCAACGCCTTGTCATAATACCAAATCCCTGAATTTGAAATGAATAATTACAATTTGCTTTAGATACATCAAGCTGTAAACATCTAGAAAACAGCTATTGCTATACGCAAAGTGTATATCTACTAGTATGTAGCTGTTTGTATATGAACTTCTCTATCAGCAATGAAATAAATGACTCAAAAACATTATTTCAACTAAAAGCAAAAAAAAAAAAAAAAAAAAATCAAAAGTTAAACTGTAATTCGTCATAATTATAAGCTATGTAGTTCGACCAGGCGAGGGAAATCCCTTGAGATGTGCGCACGGATGCTTTGTTCAAAAATAGCCATTTCTATTTCGGGGCTTTATGTATTTATTGGGGCGAAACGCACTATGACGAAGTTGTTTATCATTCTGCACAAAAGGATTCCATCCTATACAACATGGCGGGTGGGATGTTGACGGACGCGGCAAGGCGTGGATCTATTTTCAACAGATCACACTTGTTCCCATTAAATGGCTGACGCGAACAGGTGCCGGCGAACGGGGAGTATCATGTATAAGAGCATTTTCGCACAACTTATGTGCCCATGAGACTGTGCGACACTTTCCAACATAAACATTATTCAATATTTTTCAAAATTTATTGAAATAGTGTCGTAATATAGCATGGTGCTCCTGGCATTGACACATTGAATGTGTGTTATACGCCACTGGCGTCTACACGATGACTTGGATCCTGGTTAGCGATGTTAGATCTTTTGATTTGATATATAACAAGAGTCTAGAGACTGTCGTCAATGCAACCACCTTCCATATGCGATAGTCTTCCGCTTCCATTGCAACCATTCTTCCTGTGTACTTTGATATTTCTCCTTCGATAAAAACAACTAAATGCATAAGGAGAGGGTGTTAACGTCCTCATTTAAAATGCAAGAGAGGTTAAATGAAAAATAGCATAAAGCTATTTTGTCTATGTTCGAAGGATTTCAATTTCCCAAATTGCATAACCGCATACAAATAATCTACCTCCTCCTGCGAGCGAAGCGTCAAGAAATTCTTCTGGCTGAGATAAGGAAACAAATGTTTTTTTTTTGTACAATCTTGGCATCCAGCATCGTGTTGTCAGCACTGTGAGCCTTGTTGTTGGTTGTCTTGTTTTTAGTGACCACATTTTATTGTCAACATCATCAATTGCAGTAAGTTTTTGCTGTGAAAGTCTTGGCTGGCTACTTTGTAAATTTGTATTTTTCACTTGACTTCCTGTTGTGTCCTGAATTTGCGCCATCATAGATGTAGAATTTTTGTAAAAAAAAAAAACGTGACGTCAAAGTTTTGTAAAATATTGTCGATGTCTGCCTTTACTGGCGTGATGGCATACCTACACCGTCGTCATTGGAACATCCTTCGAATTAAAATGGCAATTGTTTTTGGACCTTTTACAGGATTGTATATAGATTTTTCTCTTAATCTTCAATATTTCATTGGCATGTTACCTATATCCGATTGGAGGATATGTAAGTAATAAATTGTGTATATGTAAATACATTGCATAATGTGAGCTTTGCCGAAGACATCGTGTTTGATCCTTGGATGATAAGATGACTTTGAGGAAACATGTTTCTCTGAGAGGTCATTGGATAAGGTGAAAGTATAGGTTTCATTTTAAATCATTAAAAAAAAACAATTTTGATTTTCAAAACAATTAAAATTTTTATTTATATCTTAAGTAAAAATTTTGCGGTTAGTAACGGAATACAAAATCTGAAAAAAATATTACCTAATCTCTGCCTGTTAATGGTGATTCATTTGATAATTTCACGTTTTCGCATAATTGTGGCTGTATTTCCAGAAACAAAAAAACAGCTCTGAAGTTTTCTTTAAGGGCATACATTTTTGGTGGAGCATTGCCATAGACTTTATTTTTGACAAAAATCTCATAAGGAACAAAATCAAATTTGGATCAAATCGCATGAGCTAGGCGGCAAATTAAAGTCTTCATAACTTAATTCATTCGTTCCAGGATATTTTTCAAAAAAATTATAATTAATGCGGTAACTACCAAAGAACCATTTTAACTTGCGATTTAAGTACTTAAGATAAGTTTTGGATTTGAGCAAAAAAAATCGAGATAACAATCTAACTTGACATTACGATGGTAGAGAACACACATTAGGGGGCAAATAGGGCTGGCCACAATACCAAACCAAACCAAACAATGCGATAAATTCTGCTTCAAAATATCAAAGAAGTCAAACAATGCGTTACAAAATCATTGGAGTCGTTTTCGAGAAACCAAGATTTAAGAAAAAATATGAGAAGCTTTTGATTTTATTCAAGTCACTTCCTTCCTAAAAAGAACCAAGTCTTAAAATGTCATCCAAATAATTGGTTTCAGAGAAACAAAGCGAAAATAAGATGGGCTTGGAAGTGGGTGGTTCTTATTTTAATATTAATATCTTAAACCTGTCTCTTCTCCTAAATAAAGAGAAAAAACTGGGAAAATGTCATTCAAACCGTTAGATCCATTTCCGGGAAAAAATAACAAAGAATTACAAGAAATTATAATATTCAAAAATATATCTCTTCTGCCGATACCACCGAAAGTATCGACAAATTTGAGTCTCAAAAGTATGGTTTGGCTTCAATGTCGTCTCGGTATTGTTTCGGATGCTTTAGAGCTGGTATCGTCTTGGTATCGCTACCAAAGAATACCGAGACTTTTCTGGTATCGTAACAAGCCCTAGTGGCAAAATTCTGTTGATCTGTTAGTTTGGCTTCAGCCTAAACGTCTGTATCGATTTTCTTTTTTCACACTCTGTAAAGTATTCAAAAAAAAATTGTTTTTTGAAAAAAATAACGGTACCTTTCCTACTAATTTTAAGAAAACGATAAGGAAAATATTTTTTTCTTAAGTACGGCTTCTACGATTTTTATTAAACTTTGTTTATATGCTTAAATAAGTGCGATATACTACAAGAAATTAAAAACATGTACAAATAGCAACTATTAATAGTACCTCTGATAGAATATTTTTTTTTTTTAAATTTTTAATTTTCTCATTATTGACTGAACAGATTTAAATACATTTTTTTTGTACAAAATTTTAAATAAGAAAATTTTGATATGCAATATTTTTATTGCACATCAAATATATGAAAAAGTTGTTTGAATTAAAAAAAAATAAATTCGATATATCAAAAACGGGTTGACAATTTTTTTGAATTTCTTTTAATAAATGCACATAAATAAAGTAGTACCTCGTGGCATAATGGTAAGTACGTTGGACTATCATGCCGAAGGTCTTGGTTCGATTCCCAGCTTTTTCCACTTAAAAACAGAAATGTTTTTCCCGAGGTGTTGCCCCTTGCGAGGAACTGACAAAACCTCCAAAAGTATACCTTTCATAAAAAAGTTCTTCTTATCTAGCCGTTCGGACTCGGCAAAAAATTGTAGGTCCCCTCCATTCCTGCCAATAACTCGCATACTAGAATGGTTGAGAGTTATAAGTCACTAGGCCCTGGTTCATTACGAATTGTTGCGCCACCAAATAATTTAATTAATTAATTAATGTATACCAAACATTTTCCTTAAAAATGTTTTAAACATTTGATATAGGTACACGGTTAAAAATTCTGGGGTATTTTTTAAAACAGCCTATGTATACAGAAAAAAATTGCATTTTAATATTCCGAAAATATAACAAAAAATCTAATAATTTCTTATTACATTACAATATTTTTATAACATTGGATCACAATTAAAAGGCACAGGCATTGTTATTCATCGCGAGCAGTCAATGATAAATCGAGAAAAACTTAAATCTCTTTATTAAATAAAAACAAAACTATTAACACTTGCACCGAACAGGAAAATATTAATCAAGGGCATTAAATTGCGAATAGAGAATTGTTTATTTGCATATGCTTTTTCTCGAGGTCTTATCCCAAACTCCGATCAAGATTTGACGTTTATAAGATGTTAATTCGGCGATGGAGGATTGCAATATTTTGACAGGGTCAATAAAAAACAGCAACAACATTTTCAAAGAATGGAACCCTTTTATCAACGTTGGAGCGAGCAAGCTAGTGGTAGTAATTTGGCACGAAATAATAACAATATATAGGATAGTGTTGCCGTCTGTCATTGTCTTGTTAGTTTTAAAATTTTATGTTATAATATTACTGGTTTGAAAAACAAATTAAGTATTCCTGATTTTTTTAATTTTACTCAACAATATGATATTATTATATTAATTATTGAAGAAGGTAAAGAAACCGAATTTTTAAAATATTTCAAAAATTTTACTGTCAAATTTATTCCTGCAACAAGAGACAATCAATTTCCAAAGAAGAGCCAGTGGTGCGTCCTGTGTGCGTTTAAAAATGATGCTTGCAATTATGTGAATTTTAAATCAGTTGGAAGTAAATTTGAAATCGAAATAATCTACAGGCACGATCGCTATTATATCATCCCAACTAGCAATTTAAAGAAGTTGGAATAACGACTTTCAAGAGCTTTGCTATTTTTTCGTCACATCTTCCAATAGTTACTTCACTTAAGTTTCAGGACTTGCCACAAAGATCTATGGTTATTTCTTTTGAGCTACTTAAGTGGGTAAAAAGTAAGATTAATCAATACAAATCCATTCTTGATAGTATTGCCAACGAAGCAAATCTGGAGCATCGTTCTTGCGAACAGGAGGCAGACAAATTACTACAAATCGTTAAGCAATCTTCAGTTCCAAATAACCCCTGAAGTAAAGATTATTTTAAAGAAAAATGGCATGATTGAGAATGTCATCAGTTCCGAAAAAAATCGATTCGATTTTTAAAGCTAGAAAAAGTAACTCTATTTTTTTTAAATCCCTTTACGTTTCCGCTAATAAAGAATACAAACGAATTTGTAAAACCAAACATAAGAGATATTTAAGTGATACCGCATTAAGCTTGGAGTCCTGCAGAGACTCAAAATCATTCTGGCGTAAGGTCCGAGTTTTGGGCGGCTGGAAACCTTTTTCTATATCAACAATGAGTGTAAAAAAAATCTCCTTCCCACATCTTTCTACTATGCTTAACCGGATACCTACATTTCTGAATAAGGTGATCAGATATCGATGCCTGAATTACAACGAACTCTTTACGATATGAAAAATAATAAAGCAGCAGGTGTTTATGGAATTCCTGTCGATTTTTTTAAATATGCAACCCCTTCTTTTTTGCAAATTCTACTCACATTTTATAATAAACTTTTAAATGTGGAGCTAATTCCACAATATTTTTTGATGTCGCTTATATGCCCAATTATAAAAAGGGTGACATTACTCTCCCTGAAAATTACAGAGGAATCTCCATCTTACCGGCTTTGAGAAAAATATTTACTAACATTCTATACCATAGGCTATCAAACTGGATAGAAACAAATAACATTCTTAGCCCCTTTCAAGCGGGCTTTCGCGTTGGACTTTCAACGTTCGATCAGATATTTACTCTCACTATGGCCAATATGGCCAAACGTTGTATAGAAAACAACAGACAATCGAAAATCTTTACTTTACAAACTTTCAAACATCGGCTTGTCCTCAAAGTTTCTTAGATTATAAGACCAATTAATAACCAATACTTCGTCTTCAATCTGGAATGGTATGAATATATCTGAGTTTTTTGAGACTAAGACAGGTGTTCCACAAGGATGTGTTCTTAGTCTGATCTTGTTTGCCCTATATATTGATGATGTGACTGAAATTCTAAGTGGCGGAATAAATAAAGGTTGGAGAGGAAGTTATTAGAATGTTACTCTACGCAGATGATCCTCACTACAGCTCGTTATTAACCGACTTAAAAACTATTGCGACTTATGGGACCTACAAGTGAATAGAGTATTACCTATAAGTTGTAAAGCAGTACAAATACAGGGGTTTTCTCATATCAAGTAACATGGATATGCGTTCCCACTTTAAAGAAAAATGCTTTGTTGCCAAAACTGCAGTTAATGTTATGTGGTGCAGGTTCTTTTGTAATCAAAAAGTAGACTCATCTTCCAGTACTGTACTGGAGTACTGGATTCAACGATAAATACCTGTCTTTGTTACGCAAATCAAGTCCTTGGATACAAATTTGTTGAAGAATTCGAAGCGGTACAAGGATACTTTTTTAAACGCATTTTTAGGCTCCCATCGACAACGCCAACATATACTTGGCACGTGGAATCGGGTATCCCTCAAATCTGTGTGAAAAGCTTGAAAGCAAATGCAGACTACAGAGTCAAAGTAATGTCAAGGCCCGATACCAACTTGCAAAGTAAATTAATGAAATATGTTTTTAGGTTCAGGTTCACTCCGTTCAGGGAATGGTACGATATTGCTGGTATCTATGGTGTGGATCTCAGTTTATCTAATCAGCCGAGTGAATGCTGGCGCGAAGCATTTTATAAATGCATTTCAAAAGTAGATGAACCTTTTTATCTACAATGCATTCATAGCGCACAATCCTCTTCAAGTCGGCTGATTTACAGAGAACTGAACCACTCCTTAGGTAGTAGCAATTATTTCAGTAGTTATCTCTCCACCTAGCAGATAAACACGATTTTTAAAGCTAGAGTAGAGATTTTGAGACTCAATTTCAAACCTGCCTGTGAGGCAGGAAATCTCTTTAATTTGTAATTTATGCAATCGAAACGAAAATGAAGATCTATCACTTCTAATAGTTAGCAGTCTGTCCAATTCTTCAAGAACTGCGAAGACTATACTTGCATAAGAGCTTTTTATCTCGCTTGGAAGCCAAGGATATTTTAAATGGTAAATTAGGATGGGAAATAATTTTTAGTTTCTGTGACCATGCCCTTAGATATCGAAATAGTTTTGAGGTATAATCACCCTATTTTAGTTTCAAAGACTGTCTATTTAAATGTATAAGAAAAAAAAAATAAAATTTATAATTTCATATTGTGAATTAACTTACTAAGTAAGCTAAGAAACACGAATTGTTACATAAATTTCAATTAATTTATCCTTTAAATTCTTAATTTTGATAATATATTAAATTATTTTAGATAGTATCTATACTTCTTCTTTTGGTTATAATTACATTTTATATTTATTAAATATGTTCACATTTCGACAGACAGGACTTATTGCCATGTTCTATTTTCTATTCTTTATCTCTTTTATATATATATATTTTTTAAATTTAAATAAAGAATTGTGTTGTAATACAATATTTTTGTATAAAATTTGTTTCTTTTAATACAAAAAAGATTATAGTTACTATAATTGAAACGTGTACAATTTAACTCTTAGTATTTAAATGTATTATCTAAGAGAGAAAATTTAACTGTAGCACAAATAGTAAATAGTAGGAGGAAACAGAGTCAGCAACACTAGTTATTTTGAATATGACAAGGTAGTTTGAATATGACAAGGTAGCGTCTTTTTTATTTTGAAGCGAATTACAATTAGATTCAAATTGTATTAAAATAGCAAGTAATAACAAGCAAGCAACAGTAGCCATATTATTTAAAAGTGTATAAAATGTTTTCCGTACGCTTTGAGAGTTACCATAACTAAAAATTTGATGTTTTGATGAAGGAACTTACATGTGGTTTTCAAACGTGGCAAACACCTTCTTTTAAAAAATTTGTAGGTACCAGTGGGTAAATTCAAGTTCTCCTCTTGCTTATTTGGATGACGTTGTTTTATGTTGGCTAGAAGTAATTTTTTGTATACCTCGCATTAGGGCAGATATCTGCCATAATTTTCAGGCATTTAAGTGCGTAATTAACTAGTTTTTCAATTCATCAGCATGAAATTTGACAGTTAATGGCCTGACAGATCAATAAAAATAATATTTTGACGTTTTTGCCATATTTCATAACAATAAATAACGCAAAGGCCTTTAAATCGTGTTTTCCAGAGGGTTTTAAACCTATCGATTAGGTATATTTTAAGGTAAACAGAATTTTGTATTCTAAATTTCACCCACAAGTCCTTACACTGCATTATTCCGGAGTAGAATTAAATCTGATAAATTTCGATTTTTCAGAAGAAAAATTTCGATTTTTCAGAGGTTTCTTAATCAATCGAGATCGCAGCTATCCTTTAGTATACTTTAACATTTGATAGCTTGACAGATGAGTTAGAAACTATATTTTAAGGCCAAGATAATATTTCGTTCCCATTATCTCACATAAGCCCTAATATCGCATTTTTCCGGAGCAGAAAATGAAATCTCAAAAATGCCAATTTTTCTTAATCTATTAGCATTGTAGCCATATGTCAATGGAATTTGACATTTTATAGCATGAAAGTCTATGTGTATGTCAAGAAAGTCGCATGTTATGTCATAATAAATTCTTCTATTACGGCCGTGTTTATTTATTTTGCAAAAATGTAGTCTTGGATAGCCCTAATTCGATTCAAAACATTGAAAAACAATATCCCTAATTTTTTCAGATTTTTATTTCACCCCCCTGGTCTCCCTATTTTCACTTTAAGGTACTAATTATGGGGAAAAAGATTATTCTTATAACACGCGAAAATAAATCAGAATGTATAGATTAGATTCAGACGAGAAAAAAAATTGTAGAAAGAGGGAGGTGTATTTCCCCCCGTTCAGGCAGGAGGGGTAATTTTCTAGAAATTTGGTAAAATCAGAAATAAATATAAAAAAAATAGGAATACTTAAAATGCCACGCCTTACCTTTTTTTAAAGCCACGATTCCACTCTATAATATGCTTCCTAAATAAAGTTTTTATTTTAAATAGTTTTTGAAAAAAACAGTTTTTATCTTAAAAATTATATTTTTTTGTTTTTTAATTTTTAAATTTGAAAATTATTTTTTCAAAAACCATTTGAAATAAAAACTTTATTTAGAAAGCATATTACAGAATGGCATCGTGGCTTTAAAGCTATGGCTTGGCATTGTAAGTCTTCCCGTTTTTTTTTTTAAATAATTTTTTTCTGTTTTGATCCCAATTTTGAGGAAATTGTCCCTCCTGCCTAAACGGGGGGAAATAGACCCCCCCGATACTTTTTTCTCGTCCAATTCTAATCTATACCCTTAGATTGTATTTTTCGCCTTTTATAAGAATCACCTTAACCCCATAGTTACTAACTTAAAGTGAAAATAGGGACACCAGGGGGTGAAATAAAAATCTGAAAAAATTAGGAAAATTTGTTTGTTTTTTCTATGTAGAACCATTTGATGCCTATCCATCTCAGAATTTCAAAAAAACCCAATATGAGGACCACCCTAATGTACATGGCAACACTTTTTCTGATTACTAATACAAAATAAACAATTTAAATATGCAATATTTTGAGGGCGCTTTGCAACTTTTCGAGGTAGAATATGTTTATTTGTAGATAAAGTTTCAATCGCAATAAGATTTCAGTTCACATAATGTGAAAAACAATTTTTTTTTTTTTTTTTTTTTTGAAATTCATTTTTATTTTCCATTTTCTTAAAACTATCTTGAAGCTAGACAAAAATTCATAAAAACTAGCCTACTTATTGATATCTTAAAACTAACTTACTGGCCCTAGTCGGGCGCTCTAAGTTAAACTATAATAACTTAATGCTAATGCCTTTCGGCCTAAGAACTATCTTAATACTAAATCCAGGTCGGTTTTATTTTTTACCGAGAAGAATTTACAAAAAACTCGGTATCATTGTCTTTATTTTTTTTTATGGTTTTATATAAAACTTACAAACTACATAAAACTAAATTAAAGCTAATTAAAACTAATTAAATAAAACTACTTAAAGCTACTTAAAACTATTTACAACTAATTATAAACTAGTTACTACCTACTTATAAGCTACTTACAGACTACTTACAAACTAGAACAGCCACAGCAAGCATTTTCCGGTTTTATAATTTTTTTTTTTTTTTTTTTTTTTTTTTTTTTTTTTTTTTTTTTTTTTTTTGGTGCCACCCTGACTGTCCCTACTTAAAACTAATTACCTAAACCCATGTAAGTCGGCCATACAAAAGAAAATAGCAAGGTCAACTATTAAATGTCTGAAGGAACTTCATCTTCGTTTTTCAACCACCAGAACTGGTTCTCCTGCCTTACCCTATCTCTTCGGTCCCGTTCGGACACAGTCCTACTGAACCGAAGGTGCTCAGCTCCGTCTTGTGCGAGGACGTCTCGACTGTAAAGGAGCCGCCGATCTACAGTTCTACGGCCGACGTGGTAGATTAGCGGAACCGCCGCTCTATCCTGGATCAGCCCTCGACTGTCTAGGTGGAGGAATGCATCGGGCGGAATAAATCCGCTTAGACGCACACTCTCGTAGTATTCGTTGTTGGGGTAGTAAGCCCCGAAAATTAAGCTGTTAGACGAGGACATCGCTCTTGCAATGTGACCTCGAATAAGCTTCAGCAAGAAATTATCTATCCTGTTTATGTTGGCCCCGTTGTATAGAGCCAGGTTGGAATAGTAGTGTTTGTACTCCGACTCTGGTGTTCTGTGCAATCCAAGGCAGCGTCGAAGACACTGCCTCTCAAACACCCGAATCTTTTCCATTTGAGATGGGGCAACGTTGAACCAAACCGGGCATCCATAGGCAATCATCGGCCGGATAAGGGCCATGTAGCAAATCACCTTCACCCTGCTGTCAAGCCGGCTGCTATAAAACAACCGTTTCGTCAGGGCAAAAGCTCCCCTAGCCCTGGCAAGAGCAGCATTTATATGTCTGTCGAAATACAAATACTGATCCATCCAGATGCCAAGGTACTTTACTACACTTTTACTCGCCAGTGAAAAACAATAAAAATAATAATGTCGCCATTATTTTCCGAATAAATATTTACTTACAAGATAAACACTCTCACAAACAAGGGTTTTCATAATAATTATTTCGTTAGTTTATTTCTATTCATTTTCGTGGTAGGTAAGGTATCTATCTAAGGTATTTCAATTATTGTATTCTGTTTCTAGTAAGATTTTTTTTATTATCTGATTTGTTAAATTTTAATACATTTTGTATTAACTTAATAATATTCTAATACTTGCCAAGTATTAAATGTAAACCAGAAAATTTTAAAAAGTACCCCAGAATTTTGAACCGTGTACCTTCCGCTCCAACGATTTTATTTTTTTTGTCCATACAATCATATTCAAGGAAGAATTTAGATGGCGTTTTGTTGTTTTAGCTAATTTAGATATTATATTTCATGCTGTTGAGCATTTTTTCTCATAATTTCATCTCTTTACACATAATTTTCTTAAACTCTCAGCGCCTTGAACACAAGAACAAATACCTACATGTGACCCAGGCGACTGTTGAGGTACATTATTAATATTGCGTTTCTAAGTCAGTACCTAACTTGAACCAAATTTTTTCATGCAATTTTCGAATTTCTTTTAAGTCGTTTTTTTCTTGAAGTCAAGTTTTCACCACCGCCATTCAAGATTGCTGCACTTAATTCGCACTTTACTCCTGCATCATAAAGTTTTTGAACTTCCGTTACCTGGCGCCATCTTGTGGAAATATTTTTTGTTTAATTATCTAAAAGTTTATTGATTTTATTTTTTTTTTAATTCCAAAATGGACTGAATAGAAGAAGTCAAGACATCATCTGCATATCTATAGTTTGGGAGCCAGCAGCAGAAATATTGGTCTTAATTTTGTTAGCTTAATTTTTTCTGATCGACTTTTACTTCTTGTAGGTATTTGCAATGAGGAGGTTTTCCACCACATTCCTACAACAAGGGGTTACAGGAAGTTTACAAAGTTAACAAAAAACAAAACAAAAACAAAGAAAAGTAAAAGCCGGATGCTTGAAAGTTTCTTTACCAATTATTTTAAACGTAGGTAAGATATTCATTCTTGAAGTTCTTCCTTCTTCATCCCAGACAACAAAAGGCATCCTTAAGTCCCATATAAATACCACAAAAAAATATAAAGAAAACTCATTTCCGCGAGGATGAAACTGATTTTCGTGCATGGTTTACAATGCAACGAGCACAAAAATTATAGTCTTCCACTGCTTATAGGTTACAACAATTTGCGTCTTCGAAGGCCATGAAGTTGAATATAATTTGAATAATTTATACAAAAAAAAAAAAAACAGTTTACGGAAATGTTGCAATTAAATATTCCACTGATTCCCGGCTTGTTATGATTTATTATGTTTTAGCTACAAAAATTCTGTTTTGGACACGTCAATTTTTTGTAGTGTCACTTTTTGTAAAAAAGTAAAATAAAATAAAAAAAGGAAAAGGTTTCCTATCCTGGACATTTAAAAAGACCAAAATAATATTGCTTTCAGCCATTTATTAATCAAAATCTTTTAAGCTTATTGTGAAACTAACTCAATAAATTAAGTTACAATAAATTGATGTTCTAAAAAAAATTGTTTCATTCATTTTCAAAAGAATTTCAAATTGTTCTGGTGGTCCATTAGGTCATTATGTAATAGTAGAAAGCCTTTTAAAGTAAAAGAAGGATCTAAATTATTTCACGTACACCTACTTCTCCAATTCTAAATATCAATTTAATGACAAACATTGACAGATGACTTCATTTTAATTACAAAACATGGCACTGCCCGCTATACCAAAGGGGAAACATCTATAAGGACTAGGAACCGTGTGTTTATATTAAACATAGTATAACAACACACCCGTTAACAAAAGAGTATCCTAACGAGGTCACGCTCTCTGCTGTCCTGGCCAACACACCAGCAGTATAGATCGAGTTATGCTTAGTGTCGTGTGGAGTTTCCAAAATGGATTCAAATTGCTTCCTTTGCAAACTTGTTGCTTATAGCGACTTCACTTAGCGACACCAATTTCCTTTTGATGTGTAATTAGAAAATGCATGCAATTAAGGGAGTGCGATTAGTAAAGTGTGAAGGAAGCCATAGGGTAGATGTTTTTTTTTAAATACTTCCTTGGTCTTGTCCAGTGTTGTGTTTTGTTTTTTGGTTTTGTTTTTATGATCGTTAGGGAGTGGGTGGAGGGTGTTTTTTTCGAAAGACTTTTTGTAGATAAAAACTGCAAGCTATTTTTTTGACAAGAAAAAATACAGAAAGTAATTACTTTGTGGTCTGATAGAACAATTCCTATAATAAACTGGGTGTATTTTGTACAGTTTCAAATATAAGTACCTACTGGTAATTACTCGGTATCATGATGGGTGAAATTTACTTTTACAGCAAAAGAAATTGTGACTTTGGGGGTTAAAAGAATATCAGATATCAAACGTAGGATACGTCGAAATAAAGAAAAATTATTTTGTTATGTTATTAATGATATATTTATTAATTTTAAAACATCTCATTGGACATTTATTAAATATAGATTCGACCCTAAATATTAGCAAAATATTACAAAAGTCCGTTGAAAATTTAAGAACTTCGTATTGGCATTTACCTTACTCTTACTTTAAACATCGGCCTTAAATTGAACTGCATGACTGTTGCTAGGTTCTATATGTACGTACGTGTACTTATAGTCTGAGGAGCTAAGATTTATTATGATTATATTTATTTATTAAATTTATTTCAACTAAAATAAACTACATGCAAATATGTAATTTAAAATAAAAGCCAATTAAAAATCAAACTAAGCAGGAGAGTGATCCTTAAGAATTTACTATTTTAACTATATTCACTGCAGTCCAGTCAAATTAATATTTTATATCTACAAAAAATACTGTGTCGATTTTTATTTATTTCATAAAGAGTACCTCTTGAGAGTTTTAATTCACGAAGTTCGAACAAAAAAACTATATGCATTTTGAAAAAAAGCTTTTAAGTCCTCAATGCAATTTTCTCGACTCCTATTGAACCTAGAGCAATTTTTGATTGTTTGACTTTGAATATAAGAATATTTTATAGGACTTTAGCTTGCAAATCATTTTTGATGATATCTCCTTCAGATGAAATCTTACTGTCGAAAAACTGTAAAAATTTTTGAGTAAAAATGGTTTTTAGAGTTTATCTCGCCTCTTGTTCATCTGAGCGAAAAATTATTTAAATAATTTTTTTGTAGAGCACGTAATTTCCTATATTTTTGTATATTTAGATTTTATGTGTAGTAAAAAATGTCTTAAATACAGTTTATTAAATTTGCCGATATCCAGCATAAATAAGTCCTTATGGGAAATTATGATTCGTACTGTGACGAAAAATAATAACGGATTCTTGTAGAAGAATGCAATGCAAGTATTTTTAATTATTGAAGGTGTTTTTCGACAGTAACTTTTTATCTGAGGGCTGTGTCAATCAGGAACGATTCGATTTTTGGATCCGATCATCGAAAACTATCGATGATTGAAATAACAATTTTCATTTTAATGGATCTCAATCTCAATCATTTCGATTATTCTCGATTTTCCATCCCAATCTCAATCATTTCAATAAGGAATCCTGATTTTTGGTATCAATCTTTTCAAAAATGTCTGAATTTTTAAAGATTTTTAAATCCATCGACAACGTAGCCATCCTTTAATGGAATTCGGCAGTTGATAGCTTGACAGAAAGGGTACAAACTATATTTTGACGGGATAGGTGTATTTTGATCCAAATATCACATAATTGTCCTAAAATCATCTTTTTTCTGGAGCAATAAAAATTCTTCAAAAATTTCTGATTTCTTAGAAGTTTTTAATCCATCAACATCGTAGCCATCCTTCAATGGAATTTGATAATTGATGACTTGACAGATAAGGGATAAACTATTTTTTGACAGGATAAGTATATTTCAATTAAAATATCTGCTTAATGTCCTAAAACCACCTTTTTTCTTGGGCAGTTAAGATTCTTCAAAAAATTTATAATTTATTAAGAAGTTTCCCTCAATGGAATTTGACAATTGATGACTTGACAGATAGGGGACAAACTTATTTTTGACAGGATAGGTGTATTTTGACCTAAATGTCAACCAATCGACGTAAAATCACATTTTACCACAGCAGTAAGAGAACTGAAAATTTAAGATTTTCTTAACAGTTTTTAATCCAATCAAATTGTATTTTTTTTTAATATGGTATAATTTAGATTCCATCAACGGTGTAGTATTAAATTGAAGATTGGATTTAATCGAAATCGACATAAAAATCAAATCAGAGCAGTATCGAATAATAATCTGAGTGAAATAATAATGATTGAATAACCGTTTGATTGAAATAATCGAATCATTTTTTTGATCGATTCTTGAACGATTCGATCATTTTAAATGAACGATTTACACAGCTCTTATCTGAAGGAGATGTTAAAAATATTTGTAGGCAAACGCTCTATAAATTGTTCTTACCTTCAAAGTCACGCACAAAATATTGCTCTACGTTCAAAAGCAGCCGAAATTCACGAAATTTTAAATTCAAAAAACCGCAAAATGTTTGCTCAACGATTTTACCTTATTTAAACTTACATCAATTTGAGCCCAAAATCGTCTGTGTAGACCCAAGATTTTTCAAGAGACACCTTTTCAAATTGTATCAATAATAAATTTATAACAATTAACTCGTAGTATACTTATTAACAGTATAATGAAAAATAAAGTGTGCTTGGCATGAGATGCTTCAAAACTTAGAGCATGAAGGTTGGGTCAAAAGAAGAGATAAATAGTATAGGAAGGGGGTGCATATCTCCCCGTTCAGGCGGGAGGGACAATTATCTAAAAAAGTGACTTAAAACAGAAAAACAAATATTGAAGAAAATTGGTAATATCTGGAGAAGAATCATTTAGTTCCTGCTAGGCCATAAATCCATTCTTCAATATTCTTTTAAAAAAAGTTGTTTCAATTAATAGTTTTTGAAAAATTCATTTCCCAAATATATTTTTGAAAATAAAAAAAATCATTTTTTGTTAAGTATTTTTTTATTTTTGTTTTTTTTTTTAGCATTCAATGTTCTTTTCGACTTTAAGTCAAGTTCTGAAAACCATATTCTAAAAATCTTTCAATTTTTTAGAAAAAAAAAGAATAACCAAATCTACTTTAGTCCAGGAAAATTAGACAACAAAATTGCAAATTTGCGAAAAAATTCCGACAAACCTGAATTTTGATAGGGAACTTTGTTTTGACGTCTTAAACATTTCCTCAAAAATTCCATGAAAGGGAACATTCATTTTTTTCTTAATTTCTAGAAAACTATAAGTTTTGGTGAAAAACAAGTGAAGGTTAAAACTATAGCTTATGTCATTCTACAAAAAAAAATTACATATTTTTTTTTCATACAAGCAATAGATTCTGAGAAAATTATGCAAGGAAATTCACGGTGGAGTAAATTTGGTCAGAAAATTTATAAAAATTTCATTAATCGATGGGCTAAAGTTCTTGTACGATTTGAGTTTTGTTACATCTCTTCTTTATGAAGCCAAGTTTTTGGGGTGCCCGGGGTAAGGGGAAAACCGCCATCTTGAAAATGAAAGTAATTTGGTTTTTGTTCAACAGCTCGATGAAATTTCCTCTTACAACAAAATCATGAAAAAATAACATATAGACAGTAAAATTATCTAAAAAATGAGCTATTAACGAACTCTGTAGGTTTATTAATCTTGAAGTTATAGCGTGTCAAAGCAACACTTTTTATTTTGTTCTGTAAAAAACAAAAATGCCTAGTACCATAAAATAAAAATAAAAAATAGTTAACAAAAAATTAAGGTATTTTTTCATTTTCAAAAGTGTGTGTGATCTGACGCAGTCTTTACGAAATATAAAAATTCAACTCAGTATTTTTTGTAGATACTCGTATTTCGAATTATTTTATTTTAATGTACTGGAATACTTATATTGACAGGTTGAGTACAGGAATCATAGGTAAACTTCAAACAGATTGTTAAAAAGATGCAAAAGGCTGATATGGTCTAATAAAATAGAATACAAATAATTCAACCAATATCTTCAACCTAAGAAACTTTAATAAAAATGTTAAAGTTTAAATCCAACTTGGGCACTTTTATGCGAGGGGTTCTTTTCATTTTGATTTAACTTTCCCAACTAAACGTAGAAATAAACTTTCGATTACATTGTGTGAGGTTGATTTTGTTTTTCTCTTTTTCACAAAAAAACTGATGTACCTACTCGTAAGCTATATTGATATACATATATATATATATATTGATCAATTAAAAAATACAACTGTGTCAAATCAAATAAGAAGCTAATAGTACAGTCAATTTGTGCTGAAAAGAGTCATTAGCGAGCAAATTGTGGGTGGTTTTGATTTGTTTCCTGCCTTACGTTTTTGGAAATGCTGAATCAGATTTTGAGGTTTGCGAATAAAATTTCGGGTCGCCACATAGAAACAATGCAAAAATGCATTTTTCAAGAATTCTTCGATTAGGGCTCAAAAACTATCAATTAAATATTCGTAAATTACATCAAAATACAATTATTATTTTGAATAGGAAAAAAAACCTACTCAAAACCTGTACTTAACATAAAATTGAATACTCGAATATTTATTAAAATATCAGCGGAGCCGTCAAAAATTCCATCGAAGAATCACAAATATTTAATATAGGTATGCTAGAAATTGTTGGAGTCGTATTTTTTAAAACAAATATTTTGTATACAGGTTGATTCGTTTATAATACACCAAAAAGCTAGAGCAAGTAAGTTGGTCTATTTCCCAGTAGCGTAGCTACCGAGATAAAGGGACCCCAACATACTTCTCGTGTGTAAGATATTTTTCATCGAGATGAATACGACATAGAATCCAATCATATCGTGATTTTGTCATCCATATTGTGGGGTAGTTTTGGTTTTTTTCCTGATTTCAAAGAAAAACTTTCATACTTCAAGATGACCATACAAATTTAATTGAAAAAGAATTACTTCCAGAAATAAAATAATCTCAATTTTGCATCAAGATTGCATTTTTATAAAAATTTTAAACTCATATATCTCAAAAACCTGGCATTCTACAGCAATTCTGAGGCCAGATTCGGATTCAAAAAAATAAAAAACCATCAGAAAAAAATATCTTGTTTCATGTTTAAGTCAAAAACTAAAATTTTGTCGCACAAAGTAATTATTTAGTGTTTTCGAGTGGATTTTCGGAAACAGTAAAATTACGTCAACTTTCCTCCAGCGTTTAAGTTCAAATGAGCTGTTGCAGCAAAAAAACCTTAAACAGAGATCTGTTGGAAATAATGTATACTTTCAATTGCATTCTTATGAAATTCACGAATAATTAAAAGTTTTTCGAGCCATAAGTAAAGACCTTCAAAACAAATGCATTTTACGTCACTTTTTGGATTTTTCCATGTTGCCCTACGAAATTTTAGTCGCACACATTATATTCGAATTAAGCACCCTTGAAAACATAAAGAAGCAGGAACAAAATCAAAACTACCCCATAATTTGCCTGCTAAAGCCTTTTTGAGCACAAATTAACTGGACTTATACAAAATCGTTAAAATATTTAAAATATACTTATTTTGTTTCCATGTCGTCCCTCAAAAGCAAATTGGCTTATCTCAAAATTTGAGTTTTTCAAAAAGCGATTCGAAATATTTTGATTCTTAAAAAATAAATTTTTATATAGAGCTTATGCGAGGAGTTCAAAACTCATAGAACAAAAAAAGATGTACTTTTTTTACACTATCAAATGGTATTATTAATTTATATCAAATTAATAGTATATTAAATTTTGAGATAATTCACTTTGCTTCTAAAGGGAAGAAGCCGACGTTTCTTTTCAATAATTTTCCTACCTATGTAAATGTATTTGTATCTACCCATTTTAATTTTACCAACTAACACAACTGCAACTGCAACGTGCAAGCAATTCGTTTCTTATTGAAACAAGTATTAGACGCACAGAAAAACTGGACGAAGAAATAACAAAACTAGGCAAAAATTCTGGCATAGTTAAATTTTAACGGTGGGTTTCGACGAGAGGGGGTAGGTAAAAATTGTTGCTTATGATAATCTTTACTAGGCAAATTACATTACTTTTTATCATGCAATCAATAATTTAGAGAAAGCCCGTCAAGAACTTCATGACTAGAGAATAGTCGACAAAAATGTATTAAAATTTTGACATTGAAATTAAAAAGCGACATTGATTGGGTCAGATTTAAATACTAAGCAGTCTGAGCGTTCTAGCACCTTTCTGGCAAAGTCTGTTCCTCTTACGAAAAAAGTGTAATAAACGATTTTCGAGATATTTATAAAAAAATAAAACTTACATTTTGTTTTGTTATTGTTAAACTTTTAAATGGTAGTACCTCGTGGCATGATGGTTAGTGCATAGGACTGTCATGCCAAAGGTCTGGGTTCGATTCCCAGCCGCTGCCACCTAAAAACAGAAATGTTTTTTCCGAGGTACTGCCTCTTGCGAGGAATTGACATATCCTCCAAGAGTATACTTGTCATGAATAAGTGCTTTCTCATCTAGCCGTTCGGACTCAGCAAAAACTTGTAGGTCCCCTCCATTCCTGCCAAAAACTCGAACACAGGAATGGTTGAGAGTTGTAAGTCACTAGGCTTTGGTTCTCCACGAGCTGTTGTGCCACCAAATTATTAATTATTATTATACTTTTAAATGATCTTATCTAACATGCTAATGGAAGTAAATTTTGAAGGAAAAAAATTGTCCATCCAAAAATAATTGTTTTTAATGTTAAGGCATATCTACTATAGTTTAAGGGTAAATTGTTGACTCAAAGGGTGGCTTAGGCAAAATAAAATAAAATTTTCGTCTTGAATATTATAGAATATTGTTGTTGAAAATTGTGCCACTGTCAAGAAAAAAAATTTTTTCATGCTGGGCCCCCGAAGTGCTTGCTACGCCCCTGCTATTTCCCCCAATTTGGGTGGAAAGGACAATTAAAAAAACAAAAAAAAAATAGTTAAAAACAACGGTAAATTCTACCATGCCGTGCTATACCTTTTAGAAAGCCAGAAATCTTTCCTTGAATTTTTAAATTAAGTTGTGTTAGTGAATAGGTTTTGAAAAATTAATTTTCAAACTCGAATTTTCGTATTTTTTTTTTAATTTCAAACTATTTTTTTTCAAAATTATATGGATTTAAATATAATTTTAGTATTCAATGGTATTATTAGTTTTCAATAAAAAAGAGCAAATCGGATGCTAAAATGAATCTTAGTTTTTGAGAAATTAAAAAAAAATTAAAATTCACCTACTTTTTTCCAGGAAAAATACCTTTGGGATAATCCGTTCGTTTAATACCTAACTGACCAGAGCAGATCAAGCTTGGGTAAACCACAAAAAATTGTTTTTTATTTAAAAAAATTGTTAAAAAATAAAAATACATTTTAGCATGCAGTTTTCTCTTTTTTATTAAAAATTATGAGCATTGAATTTTAAAAACAAAAATTTTACTCTATTACATAAAATTAAAAAAAAACTGTTTGACATTGTTTAATTACTTTTTTTTTTCAAATTTGAAAATTAAGCTTCAAAAACTTTTCACTAGCAAAATTTAGATATTTTAAGCTTTCTTAAAAGGTATAGTTTGGCATTGTAAAATTTACCTTTATTTTTTTTTCTCTTTTACGTCAACTTTTTTTTTAGAAAATTACCCTCCTTGCCTAAATGGGAGGAAATAAACCCCCCTCCTCTATTTTTTTTGTCCTAGCCAAACCTACTCGCTCTAGCTTTTTGGTGCATCTTATACGAATCACTCTGTTTTAAAAGTTAATAACATTTGATATGTCAATTTTGAGTATTTATACATAATTTATATACATTTATGAACTAAGTTTTAAAACAATTCATAAATAATTTTTTAAAATAGGTACATACTTATTGAATTTTCAAAAAAAAAATATTTTTTATTTGATATGTTTGACTAATTTTCTCGTTTTTCTTTTCAAATGTTTTAATTTAGGCTATTTTGGCTTTTTTTGTAAAAAATGCGAATAAAACCAACTTTTTATTCCATTAAAAATTAGAATCTGCAAAAGGTATTCTTTACGAAACAAATAAAATTCGAGACAATATTTTTTGTGTCGCTCAATTTAAGTCGCATTCTATTCCATAGACAATCTCTTTTATGGAATCTTAATCCTTGTAGAAGATAAAAATATCTACGAAATAAGTTTTTAAAAACTCCTGTAAGTTGTTTCATTTTCAAATCATATGACTCTTGGTCCTGATGTTTCTATTAATATCTCGCTTTCATTTTTTTTTACTAAGCTGATAGGATTGTTGTCATTGAAAAGTTATCAAGAATTCGAAAATTAAGATCGTATGCGTACACATGAAGGGTCCTGTTTATTGTTAGTTTTCTTTTTTAAAGTAAAGTTGCTTAAATGCTAAAATTGATTTAACATACCGATTTCAATAAGCCTAAGAGTTATTCTCAAAGTTAAAAAGCCTTTAAAAATTCTTCGTAAAAATATTGCTTTAAAGCCTTATTTTCATGCGTAATTCAATCTTTTTTTTAATGTGTATGTACCTATTCAGCATACTCGTGCAAGGGATTTATAAAATCATGTCATATCCACTCAACCCACCTCTAATGTGTTTAATTGTGTACACAACGCATACGACTATACTCGCACAAGCTTAAATGCAGATTCTTGAAACACTAATCACGTTAAAATTGTTTTAAGTTACACAAAGGGCACATTTTGTCACATTTCTAATGTATTATGTAATGACATAAATATTTTAACATTTGTCAATTAGCATGTTTGAGGCTGGCTCCACACGAATTGTTAAAGATAAGTTGTCTCCACCCCACAAACACACACACGTACACACAAACATTTTAAATGTGAGTAAACTATTTACATTACATTATCCAATTTGTACATCGATTACATTAAAAAAAAAAGAAATACCTACGTATTTTTAACCTTATAGTTGTATTTTTAACTGTGCCCGTGGTATAGTGACCAAAGTGAAATAGTCATAAGAATTAGGCATATAGTCAAA
Source organism: Dasysyrphus albostriatus (assembly GCA_946251815.1). Lineage (NCBI taxonomy): Eukaryota > Metazoa > Arthropoda > Insecta > Diptera > Syrphidae > Dasysyrphus > Dasysyrphus albostriatus. The sequence goes on along the minus strand of OX276336.1, from coordinate 104,464,944 downwards.
GTGGTTATGAAAAATGTCTCAATGACACTTTATTTAAGTTTATTGGTGCGGTTATGTTTTATTTCTTTTGTTTGCAGTTCATTCTCATGAACATTCTTAATATTTTTAGAAAAGTGTTTAGCAAAATTAAATCAGGTTAATTAGTTCATGTAAGTGAGAAACAGTTTTTCCTTTATGGAATTCTTATTAAATACTTACTCAAACAAAGGGCTTATGATTTGCCACCGTAACGAGATATAGGGGTACAAACGCGGTAGACTTTGTTTTAAGATATTTGAGTACCTTGGTAATAAGCTTTAATATCGTGGCCATGAAAAATTCTTGCAAGGAATGCAAGCAATTGTGAAAACTGCTTCCACATATAAAAATGAACTTTTTCTCAAATTCCAATAAATTGGGTTGATTTAAAAAAACTTTCGATGGTTCTGCGTTGTTGATGTTATCGGCTAACTGTAGCGGATTATCACTGATTAGCGTCAACTTGTCGATCTCCGCAGTAATGTACGAATACTAAACGTCAGTTATTGTGTTTATTTTACCTCCACATGCTAACCATCGGATACTTGTCTCGTCCATTTGGACTGTACTTCCGAAACTAAATAACGTGAAACACTTCAATCTTCTGTCGGGAATGACTGGCTGTCTTGAGCTTGGATGAATCTATCAGAAGAATAGTGTGCGGCGGATGAATTCAGCATACAACATAGGGAATCAATGGTATCACCAACAGTCTGGAAGACAGAGACCTAACGTTAGCTACTCTAGAAAATACTTTGAGTAGATGTGGTTAGTAAGAATTTTCAGTACTCGCCAGGGTGCTTAAATAGAGATGGTGGAGGATGAACACTTTAGGGACCAACAGGAACGCTCACATTCCCGTAGAGGGCTACTAGCATTGGATTATCCAAATGGTCGATACGCCAGAACGCAAGGCTCCTACATCTTAAACGTCCGTGCTTTTTTATGGGCAAACTCCGACCATTTTCTTGTAACGGCATAGATAAGAGCCCGACTGTCAAATGAAAAAAAAAACGAACCACCCTAAAGAAAAAATTCGATGTTGGTCACCTAAGGATACCTGGAGTCGCTAGAGCCTACAGTGAGCGCCAGAGCATCACTTGCCACAGCCGCCAACAACCATTGGTCCTTTGATCGGGATAACATCAAAGAGTTAGCCGAAATAACAAAAGGCTACCAACCACTCCCGGAAAAAAACGGGGTATGATAATGAATGTGAATAGCTGAAAAAGGTGACAGAGAATGTAAAAGAGTGAGAGAGAGAAGAGGGCATACGCAGCCTCCCAATTCAAGGAGATCGAACTGTTTCGTGATCAAAACAACACCCGGCAGTTTTTATAAAAAAAAGTTCAGAAACTAGCTGTTGGCTGATAAACTAGAACGCACTTTTATTGAAGCAGCGAAGTAACTTAGGCACCGAAGCACAGAGAATAGTAGATATTTTCATGCAGCATTTTTAGCAGCTGTTGAATGGAAATCAGGTAGATTGAGAAATATGATGAGACACGAACCCAAGTGAGAGTACCACTACCGAGTATTGACGACAAAGACTTAGCTATAAAGAAACTTAAAAACAACAAGGCCGCCTGATCTCTGATATTTAATTCATGGACCTCTTCTAGCACGGGGGGGGGGGGGGGGTATGTGTGTTGAAAGGGTGCATGCATCAACAAATCAACCAAGTTTTGGGTGAAAGGAAGCATGTCCGATATGAATGGTCTGTTAATTCCATCTACAAAAACGGCGATCCTATGTCCAGCAAGAATTATCGAGGCTGGATAAAAGTCACAAAAGATCACAAGGTTTGGTTAGGTAGAAGGGCTGGCAGTTGATCTTGTTACCGTCACACTTATATCTATGTAGATCCATTGTGATACCCTAGGACATTGAATTCCACTGAATATAAAAACCAATGTGTTCTGCTAGCAGTGAAGCCATTTAAAGACGTTGATGAAATTCAGAAGGCTATTAGCCGAAGTTCTAGAAACTTCCTCTAAGTCGTCATAGAAATAATTTCTTAGGTGTTTCTTTCATAAATGGCAGAGTGCTGGGCAGTGGCAAAGGAAGTGTAAGGTATCCTCATGGTCTTTTTCATCGCTGCATCCTCTGCAAAGATCGTCAATAATGAGCCTCATTTTCTTTTTATAATATCTCAGTAGGTTGTGTCCAGTGATTATGCTGACAAAGGAACGGAGATGTTTCTTGTTCATTTGCATAACGTTGTCTGTCCTCTGCTTATTGAAATTTGGCCATAATTTTCTAGTTGTGCCAATTTTTTCTAGCAGATTCCATTTCTCATTGGTTTTTTTCTAATATTTTGATACCAATATCCTGTTTGAAGCTGCAGGTTCGTACTTTGATATTTTGTTCGGTTTGACTTGAATCAAGTATGACGAACCCGTTCTAGCCAGCTCATCGACTGTCTCCTTTCCCTGTATATTACTGTGCCCAGGAACCAAGTCGAGTCTAATGTTATGCTGCATGCCAAGAACCCTAAGCTCTAATCGACAGGAAGCTACAAACTTCTAATGAATCTCGTAGTAGAAATTGCTTTTATTGCTGCTTGATTATCAATAAAGAGGGTGATAACAGAAGCTTGTGTTATCTTCATCATTGAATTTGCGTATCTGCTTTTGTTACTGCCAAGATCTCAGCTTGGAAGACGCTGAAATAGTCCGGAAGTTTAAAGGAGCTAGCTAGTCCCAGAATTTCCAAAACAGTTCCTGTATCAACTCCAGTGTCTATCTAAGAACCATCAGTGAAGACAGCTATTATAGATTCGTTACTGAAAGGTTGGTTGTTTTCCCACTCCTTTCTTTTAGGAAAAGAGGCCGCAAGGGTCTGTTGAAGTTTAAATGAGGTGTTATGAAGTCATTATTTCCCACACTGCACAATCTGATTATGGCCTCTTGTATTTTGTTTCAGCATTTAGTCTGGCTTAGCTGCAAGGCACTATATGCTGTAGATTCCTGCACGAATAGCTCTAGGGGTCTCAAGTTCAGTATTGCTTCCAGTCCTACTGTGGGAGTGGTTTTAAACGCATATGCATGCTAACCTTTGAACTTTTGTCAAGGTTTTCAGGTTTTTGCTTTCTCTGTCGCGTTCCACCAAACTAAATTAACGTATGTGAGTATCGGTCTTACTATTGCCGTGTACATCCACCTGATAGTTTTTGGATTGGGTCCTTAGGATTTTCCAAAAATTCTGTAGCTTTCTTTGCTCTTTCTTTAGTGTTGAGACTCAAGTTAAGTCTCTTATCAAAGGTCACACCCAGGTATTTGGCCTGATCCGAGATTTTGAGTGGAATCCTTTTCGATTGATGTTATTCTTAACATTGGTATTTTTCTTCTGTTAGTGAAGAGTACCAATTCTATTTTCAATAAATTGATCATGAGACCACAATTCTTTGTCCAGGTGCTGACTTTTGACAAAGCAGACTCTACTTGTTCACTTATAGCGGATGGGAATTTACTTATCGCAAGTAGTGCTTGGTCATCCTCCCCAACGTGCTGTTTGAGCATCTTTCGCCGTTCTAAAACACCAGAATCGGTAAGTACCAGTATTCTCCCAGCCATGCAGATCGACCATGCACCAAGTATTCACCCTCAGGTAAATCCTGGAAAAGATCAACGAATTTCAAGTTAAGACTCGGGCCATCTGTTCATTGACTTCAAGGCCGCATAATAGCATTCATCTTCAGGAGCTCTATATAATAATGTCTGAACTTAAGATCCTGAGAAAACTGATTCAATTGTGCAACGAGGAAAAAGTTCTTCCAAACTATTCCAAACATGGACAGAGTTCCAGCAAGAAGACGCACTATCAATTGATTTCTTCAATCTCGTTCTACAGAAAATAATGCGCAGGGCAGGCACTAACACTGAAGGCACTATTTTCAACCGATCCGATGGACAGACTCTTCCGGCAATCGAATAGGCGAAACTTGTTGATCCTGAAGTTATTGAAGACAAGCAATGAAAGATCTGTCAAGCAGCTAAGACCTAGGAAAAAATGTCACTGCTAATGCTGAAAGCAGCAAATTTTAAGTAAGAGTTCATCTACCTGAGTAAACATTAATCGCAACGACATCAAAGTGGAGATCTGACGAAGAATTCTCCAAGCAAACCTGTACTACTCCAGTTTGGAGCAACAAATTGGTTTAAGATGCAAGACACAGTTCACGTTCTATAATACCCCTATACTGGCAGTCCTTTTTTAAGGCACTGAGCTGAATTATGATGCTAGGCGCCTTCGAAAAAAATATTTCAATGCATACTTGCTTCAGTGTGTAAGAAAGGCAAATAGAGAAGAAGATACAACCGTGAACTCTATGAGCTATATCAAGGTGTGGATGAGTCCAGAAAATCAAAACACGTCAACTTCACTATCTAGGCCACATCAAGTGAATGGCGAATAATTCACAAGCTAAGAAAGTCTTTGAATCCAGGAGCCTTTGAACTCCCAAGTTCGAGAGAAGGAAGAAGACCAAACCTCTAGTTACAAGCATAAGCCATCGCGGATGCCAGAAAGTTTGGTCTAGAAGACTGGAAGCAGCGTGTAGGATGGAAAGCTGTCGTGTTTCAGACTGTGACCCTTCATGGATTGAGGGTTGGATAAGTAAAGTAAAGTAAAGTACTAGATAATTATGATCGAAGTAAAATTACATGAATAATGATAAAAAACTACAAATTTCCTTAAATAATTTATGTTTAAACCATTTTCTTTTAATTCAAAAAAAAAAATTGTTTAGATTCACTTAAAAATTATGAAATTCAGAATTATTGATTTTTTTTTACCATGTGTGTATCATGTTGTTACCCACCTTTTGAGTTTATTTGAAACTTTGCATCTTACCTGTAAAAAAAGATACAAAATATTAGTGACTTCTTACTTTTTTATAATAAAATTAGATTATCATTATCGAAAACATTAAAATAAACATACAAATTAAATAAGACAACAGCGTCTTTTTAAGTTATATAACGTGTGAATTGAGGAAACAGAACTGGACCTAAAACACTTCCTTGTGGTACCTCAGCCAATATATTTTAATATCTGTGTTTTACACGAAAAAAGGTTAATTTTCAATATATTCTTTTCAAATTTCATAAGCTACTTCAGACAGAACTAGTTTTAATTTAAATTTAAGGCCTTCGAGCTTAAAATTTATCAAAGGCTTGCTACAGAGAACAAATTTCCTTTTCGTCAGAAGTTCTATGTATACCTTACGGGCAATATTTAAAGTTAATTTTTATTTTCTGCCCTTGTTTTTGTTTTTTTTATGAATTTCTAATATTATGGCAGACAAGTTGAACATTGTTCTGGGATTCAAAATTCATGCACTGCCGTAAAGATTTCCAGAATATGAACGCTGTCATATATGCGACTTTGAGTTCATAATTCTTGGTTTATTCGATTATTTGCCACAGAGTGAGGCATGTCATTTAAAGTGTCCTAGAACGCTTAGACCTTTCTACTTTGGATAAGATCTTATATATGAAGCTTAGCAGGAATATTCCTCGTTACTTATTACAAGGCATAGATTTTGTAGATGGGACATACTCGTATGAAGCCTATAGAATCGTAAGACATATTTATATTCAGTTGATGATTTGATTTGTCCATTCAACAAAACCCTCTCCATATTTGATACCTATTTGAAGAGCTCCCTTCATAGTCGATCAGAGTCAGCGGCTTTGTTCTTAGGCTTAAGTGATTAAGACCTTAATTTTTGCCCACAAAGCATTTGGCTGCTCATATGTACATGAATATTCATAAAAGCTCTTTTAATTGGTTTAGTATTTAACCAGGATTAATTTCAACAAACCAAATGATCTCTTTATAAAAGAAAGAAATATCCTCTCTTTCTATATAACAAACAGAAAGATGATTAATAAAAGCCTGGAAGCATTTTGACACTCCCATGTCACAACGCATACTTATAACGGGTGATTTTTTAAGAGGTTTAGAACTTAAAAAAAAAAAAACACAAAAAATTCGAAAAAATGAATGAAATATTTATTTGAATCGATAGTTTGAACCTTGCAATTTAATGTTTAAAGATAATTTCATGCAAATGTTGACCGCGGCTGCGTCTCAGGTAGCCCATCCGCTGAGTCCAATTTTGGCATACTCTTTCACACATATCGGCCGGTATCTCACGAATGAATGCATGGATGTTGGCTTCCAGTGCGTCAATCGAAGCGGGCTTGTCCCTATAGACATTAGACTTGACATACCCCCACAAAAAATAATCTAATGGTGTCAAATCACACGATCTAGGCGGCCAATTGACCGGCCCGAAACGTGAAATTAACTGTTCACCAAACTCGCCTCGCAATTGCGCCATTGTTTCGCGTGCTGTGTGGCATGTGGCACCGTCTTGTTGAAACCACATATCATGCAAGTCAAGAACTTCCATTTTGGGCAAAAAAAAGTTTGTTATCATCGCTCGGTAGCGTTCACCATTGACAGTAACGCTGCGATTCGCATCATCTTTGAAGAAATATGGCCCAATAATGCCGCCGGCCCATAAACCGCACCAAACAGTGGCTTTTTCGGGATGCATTGGTAGCTGTTGCAATGCTTCTGGCTGATCTTCACTCCAAATGCGGCAGTTATGCTTATTTACGTACCCATTCAACCAAAAATGAGCCTCATCGCTGAACACAATTTTTCGATAAAAAAGCGGATCCTCGGCCAGCTTTCCAAGAGCCCATTCACCAAAAATTCGGCGTTGTGGTAGGTCGGCTGGCTTTAGTTCTTGCACCAGCTGTATCTTAAAAGGCTTTACGCCCAAATCCTTCCGCAAAATTTTCCACGTAGTGCTGTAACAAAGGCCTAACTGCTGGGAACGGCGCCGAATCGACATTTCTGATACGGCCGCAATATTTTCTTCACTACGCAGAGTACGTAAACGTGTTGGTGGTTTAATGTCCAACAAAGTAAATTTGGTGCGAAATTTGGTCACAATCTTCCGAATAGACTGCTCCGAAGGTCGAGAATGCCGATGAACATTTCGAACCGAGCACGAATTTTGATAGTAAAATTCAATAATTTGCAAGCGTTGTTCATTTGTAAGACGATCCATGGTTAAATTGCTGAAACTGAAGCTGTTTGACAGTGACACAAGGTACTAAACACACGTCAGATGTCAAAACCAGTGTTGCCAAAACCAAACCAGCTAAAAAATCACCCTTTATATCTTCATGTTTATACTATGCATGTGAGTTTTAGCATCGAATAATCAATTAAAATGTTAAAGACTATATTCTATACAATTTATTTCGATGTCATTAAGCCCATAGTGCATGCACGTTGCCGTCGTCGTCATCGTCGTCGTTGTACAGAAATGCAATTTAATAGTAAAGAAGTCAAAGCAAATATGATTAGACATTTTGTCTCCTTTACAATTTTCATTTTACATAATAATCTCCTTTATTGTCATTTGATTTTAATACACACTTCAGAAGTTTTCCTCCTTTCTTAAAAGCAATTTTAATTTATTTTAAATGAACATTCTCAAGTACCTAGTTGGCAATCTTCCAATGAGTTTTATGTGTCAGCTGAGACGCTATCCTAAGTATTCTTCTAAGAAGTGCCCACAAACACAAACATATATATGCAATTATAATACGAATATATAAACTTATATGTAAGAAATATGCATGATGTTTGTTTTATTAAGGACAATAAAGCAGAAATATCTCTACACTAGGACTTTGTAGGTATTTTGGTATAGAAACCTTATACTAAGCTACTAACACATAAAAATATGTGTGTCGAGGATTTCATGATATTAATTTATTTTATCTTAACCGCAGACAAGAACCCTTTTTGAGACGACATACAATAAGAAGGATACTCAATAAAGTCATGTCTATATGTATGTGTGGTTTATGAGCTCAATTATTTCATAATATAAATTAAGGTAGCACCGATATAAATTTTAAAAATAAATACCAATGGGTGGTAGAAAGTCATTAAAATAACTAAGCAAAAATAATAGCAATTAAAAATGATTTATATTGGTATGTACGAGAATGTGAAGTGTAGGATGTACATAAATATATTTTGTAAATGTCAAAGGTTTCGTGGAACTGGATAGGAAAATATCATGGGTATAGAAAATTACTATGATAGAAAACTATTATGATAGAAAACTATTATGGTAGAGAACTATCATAAAAGTATCATGATAGAAAACTATCATACCAGAAAACTATCATGATGGAAAAGTATCCTGAAAGAGAACTTACATGATAAAATGTATCATGATAGAAAATTATCTTGTTAGAAAACTATCCTGCTAAAGAATTATCATGAAAGACAATTGTCATGATAGAAGTTAACATGAAAGAAAATTATCAGGATAGACGATAGGCTAGAAAACTATCCTCATAGAGAACTATCATGATAAAAAATTATCATGAAAGAAAACAATCATGCTAGAAAATTATCATGCTGGAAAACTATCATGTTAGTTTTTTTTTATTCAGGATAGTTTTTATCATGAAAGTTTTTTTGCCTGATGGTTCTCAGGTGCTAGTTTACTAGCATGATTGTCTTTTATCATGATACTTTTCTAGCATGATAGATTTGTATCCTGATAGCATTCTATAAGAATAGTTTTAAATCCTCATAGTTTTCTATAGTGATAGTTCTCTATCATGATATTTTTTAATCTCTATGAGCATACTTTTCAAGCATGATGGTTGTCTATCCTGATACTTTTCTTTCATGACAGCTTCTATCATGACAATTGTGTATCATGATAGTTTTTTAGCAGGATAGTTTCCAAGCATGGTAGTTTTCTATCATGATAGTTTTCTATTTTCTTGCGTATCCCATGTCATTGTGAAGGTGGACGAAATTCAAGCGTATTGCATCCTAGTAGTGGCTTTATGCAACTTTTTAATTGGTGGTGCTAAGAACTTAAAATAGCTTGGTGATTTTTTTATTTTGCCCGTGGAGTGAGCTGAATTCGATGTCATTCTGACCAATTTTTATTTGTTTGGGGTGGCAAAACTGTCTAAGTTCTTCCTTCATGGTTTGTTGTACAAAGGTGGCGCAAAATGAATCATCCTATCAGAGGATGCCGTAATTTCTGCAAATGACGTCGTACGTCAATCATATTTGAAATTTGTAAAATAGATATCTGGAGAATATTTTTGAAAAAATTATAAACCACTGTACTCCCCAAGAGCGTGGAATAATTGCGTCTATTTTTTTTTACTCAAAATCAGTCAGTACTAATTTCCCGATTTGGTGATTTGGTATAGCCAGCAAAACCGCCTGATTTAACCATCCCAGACTTTTTCCTTTGGGGCTACTTGAGATCGCGGGTCTATGTGAACAAGCCTCAGACAATCGCAGCCCTAAAGGAGAATATTCGACATGAATGCGAACTTTTATCACCGGAAGTCTTAAAAAGTCGTGCAAAATGCGATAAAACGAGCACAAATGTGTATCAACACTGGCGACAGCCACTTGTCAGTATAATATTTTCTGCTTAACAGAACAAATTCTAAAGGTTTAAATAAACATATTAACCACAACCAATTTTTTTATTTAGGTAAAAAGTTATTCAAAAACAAAATCGGGTGACTAATTTTGCGACACCTTGTGTGTAAGGCAGTATTTTAAAAAAATTCAAATTGCCTATTCTCTTCTTTCTGTTTTCCTTGCAGTACTTCGCATTGAAAAGCCTTCGAAATGGTAAACGTAAATTTTTCCTCTTTCTCCCAATTTAAATGTTTTTTTTTTTTTTTTTACAATTTTTGCTCAGAATAAAAGGACGACATAACTAGTTCATAACTAGGCGACTTAGCCTAGGCTTTAGGCCTTACAGATAGTAACTTACTAAATGCACATATATGTATAACTAAACTATGTGCACCAATAAAATTGGGCTTTTTAACTTGACTAAGCCGTAAAAGAGAGAAAAACAGTAAATGGTTTGTCGCTTAGTATTTGTAATTCTTTGAGAACTAAATAAACTTTCTCATAAATGCAACCGTCTTCAACAAAAACCACCTTTAAACAAAACCATACTTTTCTTAAGGACTTTGGCATGCTAAATCCAAATCCGGAGTCAAAATAGTTCTAGCACGTCACGTTTTTGAGATATTTCAAAACAAACATGTCAAAAATCCGATTTTGGGTACATTTGGCGTTGAATTACTTCACCACAAAATATATTTTTACAAAACTACTAATAGGATCTGCAAAAAAAACTGTATTTTATCTTCAGAATTATTTAAATTTTTGTCGAAATTTTTTTTCTTTAAAGAAAAAATAAAGTTTCCAAAATACACTTGGGTACAAAAATGTAAAAACTCGTTTTTGGATATTTTTCCGTTTTCTATCTTTTAAGGTACAAGCTATTGAGAGTCGGCCACTTCTTGCCTACAAATTTTTTCTCTCAGACCAATAGGTTTTGAAATGAATTAATTTAAAAAACATAAAATAAAGGCTGGGAGAAAGAATATTCCAATTAAGGAACAAATATGAAAAGTCCAACCTGTAACTAATATTTGTAATGCCAAAACCTGGTTTGACTGTAGATAATTAATAGAGGTAGGTACTATCAGTGAAAGAAAGTAATAAAAAACTTGTTTGAATTTAAATACGCTTAAATATGCTTCTTTTTTGAATCATTTGATCAAAATCTTCTTTATGTACTTGACTTAATGAATATTTGAGAAAAACTCCACTATCTCTCTAATTAGATGTTTTTTTGCAGTATAAATCATAAAATCTATTTTATTTTGAAATTTCTGCAGTTTTTTTTTATAAAAAACGGTTCCAAATGTTAGAAAACATTGATTAATATCGGGTTTTCCAATAAGAACGCTACAAAAGTTTTTTTTAAATAAAGCAAAAACGGTTTTGGATATCAATGAAATTCTTTATTCCTGTGAAAGTACGTTCGATACCATTATGTATGGAACTTGATTTCTTTTGCATGGCCACAATGGGCACGCTTGCAGAACTGCAGACATTGAACCCAATTTTCGACGGTTTTCAAGCATAAATCGGCCCATACTGCTGCAATTTCACGTTCGATATTCGTACGAAGTTCATCAATCCGTCGCTGGCTTGTTTGCATAGACCATAGACTTGACATAGCTCCACAGGAAATAGTCTAACGGCGTCAAATCGCACGACCGAGGCGGCCAAGCCACTGGACCATTTCGTGAGATATCACGTTCTCCAAACTTGGTTTCCAATAAATTGATTTTGACATTCACTGTGTGGCTTGTGGCGCCGTCTTGTTGGAACCACATATCCTCCAAGTCCATATCATCCAATTGGGGCCAAAAATATTCGGTTATCATTAAACGGTAGCGATCCCCATTCACAGTAACGTGCCGGTCTTGATCATCACGCAAGAAGTACGGCCCAATGACGCTGCCGGCCCATAAACCATACCAAATCGTAATTTTTTGGGAGACAATGATGACTCATGGAGTTCGTGTGGATTGCTGCCTGATCAATACCGCATATTTTGGTTATTGACGAAGCCATTCAGCCAGAAATGAGCCTCGTTGCTGAAGATGATTTTTCGATGAAAATCCGAATCATTTTCAAGTTGTTGCTCAGCCCAATTCACGAACAAACGACGCTTCTGGTGGTCAAGCGGCTTCAGTTATTGCGTCAATTTAATCTTGTAAGGATGTAGGCCAAGATCTTTTCGGAAAATTCGCCACAACGACGTCACAGAGATGCCCAACGCTTGAAAACGACGTGTGAGAGACACATTTGGGCTTTCTGCAACTGAAGCCTCAGTGGCAGCAATATTCTCGACACTTCTTTGTCTCACTGGCACGGGAACATTTTGAACGGTGCCTGTGGATTCAAATTGTTCCACTAGACGCTCAATTGTTGATCTGCTATGACGATTATGACGACCATTAATTAGACGTAGCGCTCTTAATGTTGAGGCCACTGACTCCGAATTTCGGTAGTAAATTTAAATAATTTCGACTCGTTGTTGGCTCGTATATCTTTCCATCGTGAAATGGCAAACCTTACTGAAGAGAAATGTCAAAAGAGCGGCAAGAAATATGGCGTCGTTTGCTGTCCCTGTCGCTCTACTTTTGTAGCGTCCCTGTTGAAAAACCCTTTACAAGTACTTTGTTTCAAGGGCATGTACTTGGTACTGTAATACTGCTCAGTATTTTTTCAAGCACAAAGCCATTTGAAGTAATTTTCAAGCATAATTTGTTGAGTAGTCTGGTTGAGCTATCGTCTAATGACTCAAAAACTCAGATCACGACGCACGGCTGATGGCGTCTCGTTGTCTTTGCGTCATATCTCTAAAGTTTCGCCATGGTCATCATTATTCGATCGCTCAAACAGATTACTCAATGAATTGTACTTGCAAAGTATTTGAAACGGACTTGTACTTGAAAACTTTTTAAAAGTTTTCTGGGCAGCATTAAAGTGCAAGTTCATGATACCTCATAAAGACTTCGGGGTAAACCAATTGGAGCTTTTAATAAAACGATGGAGACTGTGAATGTCGGTTTTATTCAAATTACTGGGATCATTGAAGAAAAAAATTCGTAACTGTATTTTGCGTCTTTGAGAAAGAGCAGGACATGAGCAAAGAAGGGGTGTGATAGTTTCTTCCTCCTCCTCGTCCATGCAGCTTCTGCAGAAGTCATTTGAGAAGACGCCGAGTCTATTAGCATGGGTGCCTATGACGCAATGTCCAGTAATGACACCTATTGTGGAGCTGATATGCAATCTACTTAAAGATAACAAACATTTCGATTGCTTTGGATCCAGTGTTGGCAGGTCCGTTTTGTCGCCAAACAAGTCGTGATACCTGTCCATCTGCTGTTTGTCATCATCATGGAATATTCTTAAGCATAATTTTACAAGTAGCGATTGGTAATCCCATATTCGCCTCGTTAGGTAATATTGATGTACTAGTTCCTATCCAGGCGAGTTCATCGGCCTAACAGTTTTCTAGAATATCTCTGTGCCCCGGCACCCAGAAAAGGTGAATATTGAACTGTTCTGCCATCTCCATTAGAGACGATCGACAGTTTCGGGCAGTTACGGAGTTTGTAGAAACAGAGCCTAATGATTTAAGGGCGACTTGGCTATCTGAGAAGATACGGATATTCAATGTAGATATTACGTTTTCCTTGAGCCAAGATAATTTAATTTATTAATTAATTTTTATCGCCAGGATTTCCGCTTGGAACACACACTACAATGATCAAGGAGACGGAAGGAGAGACTAATGTTAAGTCGTTCTGAGTACATGCCGCCACCCACCCACTCTTCGGTTTTGAGCCATACGTGTAGAAAAAAATTTCTTCATCTCTCAAAACTTCACCATCATCCCAAGTGGATCTTGTTGGAATTGAGACTTTGAAATCTTTGCCAAAAACCGGCTGAGGGATGGTGTAGTCGGAGTGTTTAGGGATTGATTCGAATTTGTTCAGAATGATAGTATGGCCAATAGAGTTATTGGACCATTGAGAGATGGCTCTGAGACGAATAGCTGTGATCGCTGTCACTTGTTTAGTGTAAATATCGAGGGGTGTTGTGTTAAGCAGTATGTCTAAAGCAGCGGAAGCTGTCGAACGGAGAGCTCCGCTAATGCACATGCAGTACCAAGCATATTGTACTTGTTTTCTGAAGTACAAGTACGACTATACAAGGTGCTGCGTACATACAAAGGTGCATAAGTACCTTACAACTCTGCTTAAGATATAGATATAGAGGGTATTCATACTTCATGTAATAACGTTAAGTCGTATTAAGCGTAATAAAGTTGAAAACTGCGTAAATCTGTCAAATTTTCCATACAAATTGTGATAGAATTACGAAGTTTAAAACTTAACAACGTTTACGATGGTTTTTTATACGTTTTCGATTACTTATATATTGAAATATAAGTTTTTTATCGTATTTTTTATGTACATGCATACATTGAAAATAAAATGACGTGTCTCAGAAGTTTCAAAACTTACTCTGCCAAGGTGACTTATCTATAGTCTTTGCTGAGTCATAATATTGTATGTATGAGTTAATTTTGAACAAAACACGCCTCTTATTAAACTCATTTAGTTTTTTTTTTGTTTTTTAAATAAACAAATAATTTCATCATTTTATTAAAAAAAAAATAAGCTATAAATCAACATATATATAATACGAAACTCTTCTCTTCCGCACACTTTTCCAATCTATTTTAAGTGAGTAATAAAATTGCTTTCCGGGGGCCCGCCACTACCACCGCTCCACGCAACGCGTCGTCGTCGGTCGGTCACCTATTGAAATTGAAAAAAATCCCATCAAATTAAAACCAAGCCTGAAAATATTAAAAATAGGCACTAATGAAAATTCAAACAAACACCCCATCCTTTCTGTTGATGGAGTAACTTATTCTGTAATATTTATATTTGAATAAAGAATCAATTATGACGTCGAACATAATAATTCTTAACGACTTTCGTTAAAAAAAAAATATAAAGCGTTTTCTACGTCAATATATTCCCAACAAGGTGGTTATTCTTTTTTTTAAATAAAAACAAAAAATACTTAATAATAAAGACTTCAGCTTTTTATGCAACATCATTTAATTTTTTTTTATTTGTTTGGCAAATAGCCTAAAATCTATTTGAATGCGCGTTAACCAGGCCTATTGTCCTTTATGGATATATTTTTTTTTTATTAAAATTCAAATAATCGAGCCAGCAATGGGATGATTTCATCTGAATAATCACTTAATAAGCAATTCTCAAGATGATTCGTCTCAAGGAAAGGAGATTCTTTTGAATAAATTTTTGTATATCGTTGATTATTATTTTTGTTCGTACTTTTCTCAAAAAAATACGTAAGATTCTTAATTTTGGAATTATCGTATTTTTAAAGGTTAAGGTAACGTATTCATGGTCACATATAACAATACTTAAATTTGAATATGCTTGCCTCAATTGATTTTGTTTTGTATGAGCTCAATAATGTTGTAAGAAAATCACTTAATATAGATTTCTACACTCGAGACGACTTGAACTCAAAGAAATTAATCAAGAAGAGTGGTCTTCATTTACCATTTCAAATAAGTCCTTAAATAATTATCATCCACTTATATGTTTTATTAACAAGATATTTTTATGATTATGTACCTAAGTGGTCCGATATCCTTTTTATTTTCAGCTTGAGGATTGGGAAATTACAAAGAATGACTTCTGACTTGAGTAGGTACTTTACTATGATGAATGACTTCATAAATTAAAACGATTTTTGCAGCCATAGGATATTCGTTCTTGTTCATTTTTATGAAATATTTTTAAATAATTTCATAAGCCTATGTAGTTATATAAATTACTTAACCTAACCTGTCCTTAAACTTGGAAGAGATTTTCAGTTATTCCCCCGAACACTTGTAAAATTAAATTAGATTAAATTAAATTACATGAAATTAAATTAAATTAAATTTTAATTAAATTAAATTAAATTTTAATTAAATTAAATTAAATTAAATTAAATTGAATAAAATTACATTAAATTAAATCAAATTAAATTAAATTAAATTTAATTTAATTACATAGTTGTATTTAATTAAATTTAAATTTGAATATTTTTTCTTTGAGGGTGTACAAACGATTTCCTTATGGTTTTTGATATTGAGCTGGTAGGAAAATGAGTCCAATCTGCCCTAAGATTCATTCAGGGATGCTGGAGGATATATAGTTTTTCAAGGTTGGCTATAAAAAAGGAACGTAGAATGTTTTTATCCTGGGGGTGGACACACGATTTGAATGATTCGATAAATATGGACTTACGTTGGACAAAGCAAAGCTGCGGGAACGCCTTCACGTACCAAACGCGTATTGGTAAAATAACGGTTAAGGTCTTAAAAGATAGGTGTTGAATAAACGAACCTCAAAAATGTCTGCCCTGCCACTTTTCTGGAGGCCAAGGTTGGCCTTCCACTATTTTTGTAACTTTTAATATTTTGAGCATAGAAAAAGTTCCGGAAACGCCTCCAAGTGGAAAACGGGTATTGGGAAAATAACAGTTGTATTTGAAGAGATAGGTGTTGCCAATCTTCGACAAAATATTTTGTTTTGAGTTGTAAATACTCGTATTTTAAAGATATAAAATGTTGCAAAAGCGCCAACAAAAAAATTTAAAGAAATTATTTTGTAATAAATATTTCGAGTTTACTGAATTAAATTATTTTTATATTCATTTATTTCCAAAGTGCCTTAGGCACAAAACAACCAAGTAGTGAAACATTGTTTCAATTTTTGACATTTCAAAAATCGCTGTAGGCATAATCATATTTACCACTTCACAATGTCACAGATCGAAAATTGACATTTAGTCCACTCGGGTTGATTCACGGGAAAAAGAAATGGTAAGTTTATTCTTAAAAAAACACTAAATAAAAAAGGCATGAATGAAGGATTTGGGGCATAAAGTAATTAAAGACGGAAGTTATTTTGTTCAGCACAGAAATTGTGTCAACAAGTCTTCTCCACTCTGTGTCGAAATTCGACACTTACTCTAAAACTGAGAGCTAGCTATTAAATATTTTATAATTTGAAGCAAAAAACAATTGTTTTATTTTATAAATTTAATACTTTCTGAATGTGCACAGTCATCGGCAGCATTAAGTTTTATCAAAATCGATTGAATACTTTTTGAGAAAATGGAAGGTACTAGGTATAATATTTATTTGAGGCTATTTTATATATAATTAAAACAAATATTAATTGATTTTAATTCCATGAATTAAACCAAAAAAGTGGGTTGCATAATTCTGTATGTCTGTCTGTTCGGCTATAGCCTAAACGGTTAGATCGATATTCTTAAAACTTTGTATAAAGTGGATTTTGCTTACTCTGCCCACACGTTTTTTTTCTTTTTCTTAGAACTAAAAATAACGGTACCTGCCATACAATTTTGCTTAAGCAGTTTAAGGAAATCTTATTTCTCTCAAATACGGCTCCATAAGTTTTCTTAAAAAAAATCAATAAATTTCTTTTGGCAAAAGCTACCTTCGGATGGAAAACCATTTTCTAACCATTAATAAACAAATGGTAATTCCCAAGGAACGATTTTTATTTTCGAGTTTCTTCAAAGCGGTTAATTTGATCTCAAAAATTTTTTAATATAAAAGCTTCTAAGAAATGCAATTAGTTTTTCTTACTAAAATTTTTTAAAAGATATTTTTATACAAAATGTTATTTATTTTAAATCGTATAATATGAAAACAAAACAGTCGATTTTTATAAAACTCGGTATTTAAGAATTTTTTTTATACTTTCTAGAGTATTTTTAGAAAAAAAAAAATACTTTTATGGACAAATAACGGTACCTTCCATACAAATGTTAAAAAACCATTAGAAGAAATACTTTGTTTTCTTAAAAACAGCGATGTTATACCAAAAAATTATATAAAAAATATAACAAAATTTTCAAATAAAAGTTTTTGAATTTTTAAAAAAAGTTTAAATTTTTGTTTTGAAAATTCGATATTTCAAAGGGGGTGGGTCGGAATTCTGGTTCCCAAAATTCTGTCTGGCCAAAAGTCTACTTTTTTTGTAAATTCTATCTGGTCAAAATTCTGATTGGCCAAATGTCTGTAAATCAAAATTCTATATATCAAAATTCTATTTGTGCGAAGTTCTGTATTTCAAAATTCTGTCTGGCCAAAATTCTGTTTTCTCGAATTCTGCTTACGAAAACTTAAATTCTGTTTCCAGACAGAGCCAACAGCAAATTTTGGATGTGAGTTTTGTTAAAAAAGAAGTAAAGGCGTCAAAAACATGAGTAAAAGCTATTCCAAAAAATCAATGTCTTGCAGTCCATTGCCAGTTATGGACTGCGAGACTTTACTTACTTTTTTGCTATAACTCACACGTCAATTGTGACATATTTACGAAGTTTTAAGTCTTACTTCGGCTTTACGCTATAAAAATTTACTTAAGACAGACAAAAATATTAAAAAAAAAAGGTAAATATTACAATGTCATGCTATACCTTTTTAAAAAGCCATACGTCTCTTCTTTTATTTGCAATTTAAATGAAGTTGTGTAAGTGATAAATTTTTGAAAAAATAATTTTCAAACTCGGAATTTTGATCTTTTTTTTAATTTAAAACTAATTTTTATTCTAAATTTTATGAAGTTTATCGTTATCGGTATCGTTTGGAATCGGTATCGGAAACCGAAACGATACCAGCTCCGAAACGATAACGATACCGCATTTTTTGGACCGAAATTTACCGACACTCTTGGTAGTATCATTTGGTATCGATAGAAAATTTGAATATTATTATTAATTAATTGCAAACAATCAAATTTTGTTATTGGTTTCACGGAAAAGGCCTTTGTGACTTAGATGGCATTTTCAGAGCTTTTTTCTTTAGCGGGGAGAAGGCTAAGGCAATAATTTAAATCAAAACTGCTCACTGCCACGCCCATCTAAGTTTTGCTGAAGCCTACAATTTGGAAGAATTACCAGACTTGATTCTCTTTAATGATGACCCCGCATCAAAATGTTTGGGTATAATTCCTAATCGGAACTTTACTTAGACATTGTGAAACAAGCGTTTAAAAAATTGTTAAGTCAACATAGTAAACCTCAGTTGGAAAAAATTGTCTCTATTATGATATTTGTCTTAAATTTGAGAAATACCAAGCGAGTTCAACTGTTGTGCCTCGTGGCATAATGGTTAGTGCGTAGGACTGTCATGCCAAAGGTCTGGGTTCGATTCCCGGCCACTGCCACTTAAAAACAGAAATATTGCGAGGGACTGACAAATCCTCCAAGAGTATACTTGTCATGAATAAGTGCTTCTCATTTAGCCGTTCGGACTTGGCAAAAAATTGTAGGTCCCCTCGATTCCTGCCAACAACACGCACACAGGAATGGATGAGAGTTGTTAGTCACTAGGCGCTGGTTCTCCACGAGCTATTGCGCCACTAAATTTATTTATTTTTAAGCGAGTTCAACTATTAGATTAAGAACATGTAACCAAGTCGTGCATTTTATTCTGGTTGGCGACTCAGACTAGACTGAAACCAGACGAGACCGATACCAAGACTTTGTTATACGAGACCAAACGAGACTGAGTTATTCGAAACCGAGACCGATACCAAGACGAAACTGAAATTTTACGATTTTAACGATACAGAGACGATACTTACCTGGTTTAGAATATGGGGTAATTTTCTTCCACAACATGAAAAATTTTCTCAGTGTTTCCATTCAAAATAGCTTTCGATTTAACTTAACTTCATTCCTAATAAATTTCAAATCAAAAGGTTATCAGATTATCACATAAATTATATCGCTCAAATCGTCAAAATTGTCAACAATTATAGTTTAACAAAGGCTCACACTATACAGACACACCACCAAAACTAAACAAGTTCTCCATAAACCCTGTTGCTGCTTCAAGGAGCCTTTATACCAAACTCGAGTTGACATAATAGTGATATAAATTAAATTTATAACATTACCCTTGTGATTTATTTTATACATTTTCATGCCAAGGTAGTGTAGGTACTATAGGCAATTGAGAAACGGAAGTGTTGCTTCTTGTTTGGAGGATGAAAATAGTCTATATGCCTATGCCAAGTGCAACATTTTGAAATTACTTTTCGACCACAATGGCCTGTTTCCGGTTATATGTACAAAAGGTTTTGTTTTTATGGTCCTAATGCAATACAAAGCAAATTTTGTATGCTGACCTTTAAGCAAACGGACTACTTACGCGTTTAAATGCAAATTTTTGGCCTTTAGCTATATGGGCTTAAATGGCTTTGTACACAATATTTTTGCAGTAAAATATTTTTAGCAATCTTCATGGAAATATGTAGCTAGAAAGTTCTTTGGTACTTTTTTGTGAAAAATGTGTTTTCACTTGCAATAAGAATCAAAAACATTATAAATGTATCTTTTTTGTTTATGGAGTCGAAAAGGCAAAGCAAAAAACGTTCAAAGAAGTGCATGCAGTGCTGAATTTTTTTAACCAAAAGTTTGTTTTAATCGAAGTTTAAAACAAGTAGATTTTAGTTTTTAACCGGGGGCAAAAACTCAATGACTCTCTCGGTTTGAATATTGTTTACTATTTGTTCGATGTAGCCTGACTAATGTAGTAAAGGTATTTTGGCTTTTTCGGATACACCCACATCTTTGGATAGCTGATAAAGTGTGCCACCATCTGCCCTTCTCAATGTGGTTGAAACAACTTTTTATTAAGACCCCGAACTTGTTTCCTTATGAAATAATGACCTGTCCTTTAAAAACAGCGCAGCAAAACTGTTCGTAAAAAAAAAATCTGCCAGTTTAACGAGATTATTTATCGATTTTGATATGCAATCGGTTTCCTATGGGAAAATAATTTTTCCTAGCGATAAAAAAGCACCATTAAGGCAGCTTAGAAAAGGTATTTTAATGATGCATCGATTTTGTTGGGTTAATGTGCTCCTTGTAATACTGATGGAGTTTAACGAAGCATATCTAAACGAACAGAACAGAAAGGAACAACAAAAAAATGTCCTTCTAAATGATAAACCACTTAAAGTTTTGAAGCAAACCAGCCAACCATTTTTTGGGTTGAAAGAAGAATCCCATTAGCAAAATGTCACAACATAATTAAAAGATTTGATTTATGAGATGATTCTCACTTAATAAACATTATTCCCAAATCGCTTAAGCGATTCCCTCTCAACTCCCATACTAAATATATCCCCCCATAAGCGTGCACTGGAGAATAAATATATATTTATTTCTACCTCACAAATAGACCAACATTGAAATTCACCTAAATATAGAAATAGAGGTTGCACTTCCGTTTATCCTTTATACAAATTGTAGTTTGTTACACACCGTCGCGCTTAGAATAGCTCACCCAGTGGGTGGCAATTTGTTTTCTCGTTTGGACACATCCAAGGATTTCGGCGGACCTGAATTCGAGGTGCTAAGCCAAGTGGGTACATTTAGGTAGGCCCAATTGGGCCATAAACTAACCGGACAACGTCTATAACACAAACGAATTATTGATTCGAATGAAAATCCAATCTGACCTTAACATTTTGCGCCAAACGGATACAGCAAGTGATGTAAAAGTAAAGCGTTCGAAACTAATTTACATATATCCATCAAGCTCGCACGAAGAAGGACAAAAGTATGCGGTGCTGCTGCCATTTGCGACGACATGCTCCGCTCCTATTCCATACTTATGTATGTATTATGGAAGGTTATAAAGAGGCAGAGCGCCATCAAGCGGCTGCTGGTTGTATTGCAGTCATTCATTAGTTATTTCATAATGGATTGTTTCAAACGCATTTACATTTGTAAGGACCTCACCACATTATGCGATCACGATAACTCCTTGAGGGCTATTCTTTCTTTTTTGTTGTTTCTCCTTGCATTCAAAATAAATTAATTCCTTGCATTAATGGTGACAAGGTGCGGTATGCATTCAAATGGCATACATGTGTGTGTGTGTGTGTAAAGGAAAGGTCGTTGATAAGTTTTTTCCTGATGCGAAAAGTTGGAAGGGGTTGGAATTTTGTGTTTGAATTTAATTGGATGCTTAACAGTGAAATGACACTTATAAAATGCCTTAGTTATATTTACATAAGAATTATTAATACGCAGTAGGAGCTTAGTGAAATTATGTATGTATTTGTTAAAAATCTATAGATTCATCTATAAATTCAAAATAGTATGTCAAGAAAGTTTGTTTCGTCGTACTGCATGCCAGTCTATGCGTCTGTACGTCTATGCGGGTGTGGCATCTGTGCGTCTGAGCATCCACTGTGCGTTAACCTGTAGCCTGAACGAGTTTGACCACTCTTCTTAAAAATTGTTACACGGGAGATATTCAAATTATCGTTTAAGCTCATCTAGAACAACAATTATTAATATTAACAATGGCCTAACTAACTCTAATAAAACGACATTTTGCGTTTTTGACAGCGAATGCACAAAACAAATTGTTCTATTTTAGGGTCTTTTCCACATGTTTCTTTAATGAATTGATATTTTTTTATAAACAAAAACTGAAAGCCTGTAGCCTTCCCTCCTCTACAATACCAAGCGTGCTGGTTCCAGTCATTTAGACCAAGCCATATGGCATCTTCGATGGCTTGGTCCTTAAACCGGAAGATCGTTTAGGTTCTCTTGAACCTGGAGGATGGGGTTCAAAGATTCTCTTGGCTGAAGAATTATTGTAAATTAATAAAGTATTTTGGAACTTTACGCGTTTAAATAAAGAAATTTATATTAATTTCTTCTTCCAGATGCAACGTTTCGAAGAAATTGCATTGCATGGTGAGGCCGTGACCATGAGGAATGAAATTTTTCGAAACATCGTCGGGAAGAAAAATTTATTTAATTTTTTAAACTTTAACGCGGTATGTTTCGAAAAACTTTATACATTTACAGTGATTAATGTCCACAGAATGAATAGTTTAAAATTTCATAGTTTCTATTTGCTCGATGTTGCTGAGCTAATAGAAGTCCACGGTGTTGGTTCTATAAGGGTTTACTAGAACTTACACTTTGTTTTTCTTCTCAGGAGTTTTGAACCCATCTATAGTGCCAAACCAAAGTAGTATCGTCTTGCTAAAGTAATTCTTTGTCTCGGTATCATTTGGTATCGGTTTCGGAAACCGAAACGATACCGAGACGATACCAAACTATACCTTTTTTATAGTTTACATTTTTTGGACCGAAATTTACCAATACTCTCGGTAGTATCGTTTGGTATCGGCAGAAAACTTGAATATTATTATTAATTTATTACAAACAATCAATTTTTGTAATTGGTTTCTTGGAAAAGGCGCTTATGATTTAGATGCCATTTTCAGAGCTTTTTTCTTTAGCAGGGAGAAGGCTTAGGCAATAATTTTAGTTAAAACTGCCCACGGCCACGACCATCTAAGTTATACTGAAGCCCACGATTTGGATGAAATTTTCAGACCTGGTTCTCTTTAGTAATGACCCCGAGTCAAAATTTTTGTGTTGAATTCCTAATCGAAACTTTACTTAGACATTGTGAAACAAGCGTTTAAAAAATTTTAAGTCAACATAGTAAACTTCAGTTAAAAAAATTGTTCTTGGTCTAGTTCAACTACTAGATCAAGAACATGTAACCAAGTCGTGCATTTTATTCTGGTTTGCGACTCAGACTGGATTGAAACCAGACGAGATCGATACCGATACCGAGACTTTATTATGAGATACCAAACGAGACTGAGTTGTACTAGGCCGAGACCGAGACGACACTGAAATTTTTCGATTTTGACGTTACCAAGACGATACTTACAAATGTATCGTTTGGTTTGGCATCGTGGCCAGCCCTAACTAAGATGTCGTTCGTGGGATTAATGTTTAAATTGATGTGGTAGATGAACTACTTCGAAGTTTTTGCTATCAACTGTGACGTTTTGTCCTGGAAAGTTGACAGATTTTCAGGTCTTTCATTGCTTGTTGATAGCATGTATTTGGTCTTGTCTTCGTTTACTTCAAGACTAACAAACTTTACCTGTTCTTCAATCAAAGTGAAAGAATCTGTAACGACCTGTTGGGAGCTGCTGATGATGTCAGCATTATCGGTAGAATTTTGATTAATCTCTTGCAAATAGTGCCTTCTGTGTTGAAGCCTGCTTTGAACACTATTCGCTCCCGAAAGAGATTGAAGATATCTCATGATAGTACATCTCCTTGCTGAAACCCCGTGCATGTTTGAAAAAGTTTGGAGAAGCTTTTTACCGCTTTTTCCATGTCATATGACACAGATGGGTCATGCTGAGCTGCTAGCAATGAATGCTATCATGTATGGCCTTGAAGTCGATGATTTTTTGGTGAGTTTCTACTTAAAATTCCTTCTGTTCCAGGATTTTCTTGATATTTCGTCAATGATCAATCTGCATGGCTGGATTATAGTGTTGCAGCATGGCTTAAGTATCTTGTATGGTATGTTTATCAGGGATCTGGCTCGATAGTTTTTGCAGGACATAGGATCTTTTTTTTGAGATGGGACATTATAGAGCTAATAGTCCAGCCATGGGACTTCCTTCCTCACAATCTTTGTTGAAAAGTTGACGCATCTACCATTTCAACACATTCCCTTCGTGCTGGTAAACCAACGGATCCAGTAGCTTGGTTGTTCTTGAGATGCTTTAAAGCTATAGGTCTACCTCTTCTATAATAGGAAGTGGTACTGCTCCTGAACCTTCATTGCCTTCATGGCTTCTTGCCCTATTTCTCTTTCTACCTGATGCCCATTTCTTTTAGCAGCTGTTGGAAATGCCGCTTGAATACTTCTACTATGCTCTGTGCTTCGATGAGTAGATTTACCTCGCAGTTTCGAAGAGTCTGCGTTCCGGTTTGAAAGCCAGCAGTCAGTTTCTTCGTTTGATTATAAAATTTCCAGTTGTTGTTTCAATCACGATATGCTTGGATCTCCATGAGCTGGTAGGCTTCGTACACCCTCTTCTTACAACAAAGGTTTTCTTCTTCTCTCTTCTCCTTGCTCAATACTCCCCCACCAACATCGAATATCTTCTTTAGGGTGGTAAGCAGCTTCTTTTCAATTGAATGAAGAACTCCAAAATCTTTCCGCAAAAAGGAATTAGTATGAGTCAACGTTTATCCCTAAGAAGTACGTTCAGCTAAGATGTTAGACATGTGTCTTCCGTCGATTAGCACATGGTCGATTTGGTTGGCGTTTCAACCATTTGGGGAATGCCAGGTTTTAAGTGATTTCTTAGCCGTGGAAACGTAGTGCTACTGATCATCTTATTACGAGCTTCTTAAATGTAAAAAGTCTACTAGTCGGAGGCCGTTATCATTTTTCTCTTCAAGGAGACTGTGTCTTCCAACTACTTCATCGAAGGTATATTCCTTTTCGCAATTTGAGCATTGAGGTCCCCGAATAAAATTTTTGCATCATTCTTCGGGTAGTCTCTGTAAGCTCCATAGAGAAGGTCATAAAACTCGTTGTATAAACTCCATTAAGAGTAGAGTTTGCACATATTTTGAAAAGTGACTTCAATGCGGATCACAGAGCCAGGCAATCATTTATTTGCTTCTTAGCCGATTTCCCATGACGAATCATCATCCTGACATGGATGTGTTTAGTCTTTTTCACAGGTGCAATAAACAACGCAATATTTTTTTATTTCATAATATACTGTGATGCTTTTTTCTTTCCACCTGAGGTAGGTCAATAGGGTTCAGAATCAACCGAAGAAAAGCTAAAAAACTTGGCCAGTAGAGAGTTCAAAACTCCAGTTCCAAAGTATATTTTTTGATTATGTACGGATAGCTTAATAAAGTATTTCATATAATTTTACAATATTTTCGGTCTTACAATAAGCTAACAAAGAATTTCATATAAACTATAATGATGGGATCAGTTCCCTAGCCCTGTTCGGAGTTAAAAACAGCGAAGTTTGAGATAGAGTCCCTAGTCTCAAGCCATGACAGAGCAGCAGGGCGGATAGCTGAGACGGTGACAGTTGGGATGGAGTCCCTAGTCTGCAGCAAAAATACGGTCAAAAATTAAGACAACGAAGGTTGGGATAGAGTTCCTAGTCTAAGCTTCTCAGAAGCGGTATGAGGTTAAGGCAGTGAAGGTTGGGACAGAGTCCCTAGTCTTAGCTTTTCGGAGGACGGGTTAAAACAGCCAAGAATGGGATAGAGTTCTTAGCCTAAGCTACGACGGCTGTATTTAAGCCTACCTAGAGTTATTAAAAGATACGAGACGAAACCGGGGGGGACCACAACCATTGCTCAGATGCATCGTTTGTCTCATGACACCAAGAAATAACCTTCCCGCGAAGAAAATAAAACACGACGTTTATAGTGGAAAAATAATGTTAAAAACCACTCTTTATTCGGCCGTCTAACCTTCCTGGTGCCGCCTTCCATTCAGGCTGACTTTCGTCATACATTTTATTTTATAATATGCTTTCTTTCATAAGGTTTTTAATATGTTTTACAAAAATCTCAAGACATCGAGTGCAGAGTTGCCAGACTTAAAGCACTTCGATACAACGGCAGAGAAGTTAAGACTTAGACAGAAAAGGTTGGGATGAGTCCCTAGTCTAAGTTTCTCGGATGCTGTGGGAGGTTAAGACAGCGATGGTTGGGATGAGTTCGTAGTTTTAACTAATTATAAAGGAGTGGCAGAACAGAGGGAAGTTTTGACGGCAGAAGCCAAAAAGTTTTGAAGCTACTACCCGTTTTTGATAACCAGCAGTGTGCTTCGTTATTAGTTTTACACTAATAACTTTGAGATGGTTCTTTATTTGTACACTTGATTGGTCTTATTACACAGGGTGGCAAGAAGAATCTCCTTTTCGAAGAAATTGCCACCCTCATTTGTAGAATCTGCAGCGAGGACCAAATGTGCAGTGTAAAACAGCACGAACGAAATTTATTGTTGACGTCGTCGTCACCAAGTACCAGTACGTGTCCTCTTTTGAAATTTGCCTGAACGCCTTTAAGATATGCAGTGTTTGTTGCTAATTCATTGCTGACATTACGTCGGAGACAACTAATGCGCGTTCTCTTCTGAAATTTGTATGGGCCCTTCCGAGATTGGTGGTTCGTTTCTGGGTATGATACGGGGTTACAATACGTACCTGATCTTACCCCTCAAATCTCCTAGATTACGGTAATATATCCTTATACCGCCTGGATACAGACTCAAGATTTTGAGTTGCACCTGGATTATAAAGGGTTTTCACGTACCATATAGATACTCTCAAGTCGTTATCCATTGACGTCCCGAATTTTGTTGCCATTTGAGAGTTAGCTATCACAACCTAAATTTCTTACGTTGTTGGGAAGTTAGCTTAGCAATGAAGTTCCTTAACTACATAAATCAAACAAATAAGACAGGATCCAGTTGTGCCAAAGTAAGAACTCAGAATTTTAAACCATAAGTTAATGAATGAATAAATTTAACCTCAATCCACTAAAGAGACAATTCCGTCATTTATCGAGCTCTAAACGGATGTTTATGTGAAATGGCTGATTCGACTCGTTTAATCCTTCTTTTCTTGTATTATAGCACATTCAAAATTGATATGCACCAAAATATCTCTATTAAAAATCATAACACACTTTTACTACAGCTTACACGTTTTAATATTTAAGGTCTAGTCATAATTCCGTGCACGCATATATTTCGAGTCACTCACACTCAAACACTTAGATAAACTTTTACAAGTATGCGTGAGAAATGAAAATAATATGAATAATGAATACCCTTTGTGCTGAAATAGTCAAAAGTTTTTCAATCAAATAAAAATCATTTCGATGCATGAAATCAATTAGGAATGAACAAAAAAAAAAAAAAAAAAACCCCAGACGAAACAACATATCGGTCTGAAACGATTTTTATTACTTTACCTCTGTCTAAGCTATTTTTATGTTTGCTTAGCAATGAGTGCACCTATTGCTATATTTTTATAAGGAGCTTTCATCGCCACACTTGCGTTGATAAGTCAATTTTCCAAAAAGGTCAACTTCCACCCTATGAGTTAGTATAAAAGAAATAATAAACAAAATTAACACCCAAATGTAGAGCGTGAAGTGGAGAACACTCGAAGAAACAACACAAATTTCTAGTAATATGTATGTAAATGTAGGTGTAGGTACATTGTATACATGTTAAGTTTTACTATAACATTTTATTATCAGAGAACAACAATTATTATTGTTCGTTCGTTTTTTGTTGTAAAGAAAAACAAAGGAGTAGGAAAGAGGTAACCCAGAATTCGTATACGCAAGTTAGGCACCTTTATCACTCCACTTTGGTCTTATTAGAAAACACGAAAAATATTCGTATAATGTCACCTTAAGAGTGTTAAGGCTAAGAACAAAGTAGAACTCAGGAGTTATGTAGGTTCAAATTGGCGCCAAAAAAAAAAATCATAGCAAAAACTCACAGCAAAGAGGTTTAGGAACGAACGAACAGGCAAGGGCAAATTTTTAAAGTGGTGGTTTTATTTTGTCGTCACGCTATAATAATATAGAATTTATTTTTATTTCTTAACATTTAATTTCTAGGAATTTTGTTTAAAGCTTATAAAAGTCATTGCCATTCACCTTGCCAAAAGAGTGTTTGCTCATTAATTCCTTTCTTATTATTTTAGCAGAGGAAAGCATGCCTTTGAATTATTATAATTGTAAAATTATATTAAGGCATGCAAGTAAATAATACTATGATATGGCAGGAGAATTGATATAAAAAGCTAAGTTTCTTGAATTTCTTTGAACTACATGTGTTTAGGAAAATAATTCGTTCCTTCTAACAACGTTAAGTCGAAGTGTAAAGGTATTCAAGTGTTAAATTGTTTGACCTATACCGCTGGCACTGGGTGTTCATAGTTTCTTGTGGAGAAGTATCGTGCTACAAAGTTTTCAACGTCCAAAATTATATTTCCGAAAACTATTAATTAAATTCTTATTGCAACAAAGAAATCAAAATTTGAAATATTCCAGCAGGACGGCATGGTATTAATGCCCCGCTATTAAACATGCACGCAAGAAGTTTCTAATTAACATTCGTGTCCTGGACATGGAGCACGACAGTTCATCTCAGACACGAGGAGAGGTGATAGTCCAGTGAGTGGGTGATATTGACCTAAAAGTTGTAATATATGGGCGAATTTTGGATATACTTATTATTATTAAGGTCGACACGCTTTGATGGAAATCTTTGGTTTTGACTGTGAAAAATGTTGACCTTGGACTAAAAGTTTTTTTTTCTATGGAAAACTCAAAACAAGCAGGGGGTGGGGGGAAAGCGTGTAAACAAAAATGTTCAACTTGAAAATATCTGAATTTTTTTCAATTCAAAATCTCTTCCAAGCACTCTCAATGAGTAGCTTCAAGAGCTCGCTCGATGTTATTGGTGCTGCCCCAAAGAGCTCTGCGGGGATACCTTCAAAACCGACTGCTTTGTTGTTAAGAGTTCTTCTCTACTGGATGAAACAGTGCGTATTCGGGATATAGGGCTAGGTCAATCAGGAACGATTCGATTTTTTTTGATCCGATCATCGAAAAGTATTGATGATTGAAATCACAAATTTTCATTTCAATCGATCTCAATCATTTCGATTATTCTAGATTTTTTGTCACAATATCAATCATTTCAATAAGGAATATCGATTATTATTACCAATCTTTTAAATTTTTTTTTGAATTTTTGGAGATTTTTTAATCCATCGACAACGTAGCCATCCTTCAATAGAATTTGGCAGTTGATAGCTTGACAGAGAGGGGACAAACTATGTTTTGACAGGATAGGTGTATTTTGATCCAAATGTCAACCAATCGACGTTAAATCACGTTTAAACTCGATCAACGGTGCAGTATTAAGTGAAAATTGGATTTAATCGAAATCGAAAGAAAAATCGAATCATAGCAGTTTCGAATAATGAACTGAGTGAAATAAAAATGATCTAATAATCGATTGATTGAAATAATCGAATACATTTTTTGATCGATTCTTGAACGATTCGATAATTTGAAATTAACAATTCACACAGCTCTCTTCGGGAATTCATTACTATAGACGGGTCATTGGGCGTTGTAACCACCTCACTCTTGAAATTGTAATTTAAAATTGCGTCCACCTTTTAAGCCGGTCCTCATCCGAAATTAGCAGAGTTCCGTCGGTATCTTTTGCAAGAACCCACAAAGGGTTGTTTGAACCTTTTGACACTTGTTAGCTCTTTGATAATTTTGTTGATGGTCCTCTTGTCACATTGCGTTGATATAACTTTGTTATTCCTCGCTTCTTTTTTCATTTTCATAGGAAATGCAGACTCTAGCTCGTGTCTTCTTGCTGCTGGAGTTGCTGCAGGGCGAGCTTTCAGTTTTTTTTTCTTCGATCCTAGTCCAAGTTTTTTCGGAAAGTCAGGCACTATTTCTATACCTTTAGCTCCTGATATGAAAACATTTTTCACAGCATACCAATGGGTTTCGATTGAGGTGGGTTCCGTACTACTGATAGCTATCAATCCTTGTGAAAGGTTATCTCCAGTTTTTGTTATATCCTTGCGTGTATCAGTATTAAACTTCGGCACTCGGGTATTTTCTTGAGATCTCCAAACTGCAACTGTGCTCAGTCTTATGGTAGCAACCAGCTGGTGGTTGTTCCTGGCTATTACCGTATCTGCACCCCTTCTGTTACGCATATCCTGGAGATTGCTTCTAAATTTCTGACTAATCAATTCGGTTGGAAAAAGCTTGTCTGTTTGGCGACACCTAAGTGGCTTATTGGCAAGACTTATGCTCAAAAATGGTCCTTGTTTCAAAAATGGACAAAATGTTCAACAGTGTCGTTTTGGTCACCAACACCATGCTCTCTCATAACATGCCTGATTCCATCGTTGTCATTGCCAGCCTTGTATTTAAGTTTTCTATTACCGTTATGCTGTCTCCACGCTGTGTAATGTCATTAGCAGCACTCAGTCCGTTATTCAAAGCCTTTTTCTATTCGACAGAAAAGAGCTCTGTTGGGGTTTAACACTGTATGATAGTGATGCGACACCGAGGAATACTAGTCTGGAACCTAGCTTTCAGGATCATGTCATCAAAGGGCTCCCAGAAAATGGTGGAAGGTGTTTTTGAAAGTCGCAATTTAACGCCAGATTCACGATAACTTCCAAGTGTCTTTGCAGAAAAAACTAGAACATTATTACGAGTTGTAGTCTTAAACTTCCCTGAGTCCAACCAACGAACTTCATTAATCCCTAAGATGTCCATCTTATACTGCATGAAATCTTTGTCTGAATAGAGGAATCAGGCATTTTGAGGACCTTCTTTCCGGTGTCAAGAAGCGTCTTCACATTCCGAATCTAATCTTTGTCCGGGTACAATTGCCAAAGTCGTTGATTGTTTTCATTTCCTATCTGAAATGAGTAAATAAATCCCTGGATATATTTTTTTAGTACTGTTTTCTAATTTTCCTGGGGGGCATCACGCAAGAAAAGCTCATCTTGTACTCAACCTCAAAGGTGGTGTAAAAAAGTACATTTTGTACAGAAACATAAAATCCGTAACTCTGCCGATTCAATTATCTCGAAAACGGCAAGTCTTATGAAAAAAAGTTACTTAATATTTTTTGTAGGAAATTTTTTAAGCTAACACCCAGTCTCTGAAATTTTTTTCTGTAAGAGCTACCGTTCGGGAGATATTCCTTGAAAACCGGTTGGGGGCCTTTGACCCCCCATAAAATTGTTAGTGGTGCTCATATCGATGAAAACTCTTTACTGTTTCCTTGGAATGCCATGAGGAAGCTTTATACCAAAATTCAGCTTTCCACCACTTATTCCGTAATTTGGCTTTTTTTCGGCTACATGACTAGACTATAAGTATTTTTCAACAATCTTCTGAGATTCAACCAACACTCACAAACTATCCTCAAAAAAGGCAATTTGACTGTCAACTGCCTCTACCCGATGATGACAAAGAGAAAGTTCTAGTCCTCATACTGAGACCAGACATCAGGTACACATCAGGTACAAATCTTCCCAATTTAGTTCACCATCTCCAAAACAGCTATGACGGAACTGAAAATTTTCAAGAGAGAAATCCTGAGGATCGCCATTGCACTGGGCTTTACTTCGATCGTCAATGGCATAAGCACTTTATGAACAAACAACTCCACAAGTACGCTATCTGCAGATAAGCTGGTAAAAAACATCACCAACCACCCTACATAACTGACGAGAACGATGATAAACCAACAACGAGATCGAGAACAAAGGTTTTTTCGCGTAAATAAAATTCTGGACATATAGTTCCAACAACTGAGGTAGCAAGAACCCACAAAGGGTTATTTTTTAAGTCACTTGCAAATAGAAATATTCAATTAAATAAAATTGAATTGAATTGAATTGAGTTGAATGGAATTGATTTGAATTGAATTGTATTAAATTGCATTGAATTGAATTATTGAATAGAATGAAATTTAATTGAATCAAATTGAATTGAATTGAATTGAAATGAAATGAATTGAGCAAACTAGGACTGACCTGGTTGGTTTTAGTACAAATAGAGACAGTCTTCTAATCTACAAGTAGCAACCTTATCTGAAAAAATACACCTCCTAATAATCTAGGATAAGGGTTGAGATAATTCTCACTCAACTTTTTTTGCAGCTACATGATTCAAAATTTATTGCATTTTCCGAATTTCATCAAAAGACAATTTCTGGTAACCGTGACGTAAACTTTCTTCCAGCCAGTCCAAGAAAATCAAATAAAATATATTCAAAAACAACTAAGCAATGAAAGCTTTTATTTATTTATCTGGTTCATACTTCATGTTAATTTTTGATTGTACTACACTTCAAAGAGAAAACACATCAAAACAAAATAAAATCCAAAACAAAACAACCCAAAGCATCCCCACGAGCTTGAGCATTCCAACCCCCCGCTTACCATCCATAACCAAATGCCTGGCTGGGATGTAATTCGGAACAACCAAAATTTATTTACATCTCTGCCAACATAAAATGCATCAACTTCACACATAATTTATTGCAAAAGTGCCCCCCGTCCGTCCATCCATTTTGTGTTTTGCTTTTGTTGTCTTTATTTGTATGCACCACGTCTCCGGAAAAGACGTTTCGACCATAAAAAACAACCAACACAAAACACAAAACGTCTGTACTTCTACAGTTCCTGATGCTCCAATATACATTCATATATCCAAGTAGTATGTGTTTTTTTTTTCATTTCATGTGAGTGCGCTTTAACTGCAATTGAGTTCACTTTTGGTTTGCAAATCTCAACCTCCCTTCTCCCTTATTCTCCCATTTGTACTTGTTTTTTTTTTTTTCTTATTTTTCATTTTGCGCTAGTCATAAGATATTTAAGAATTTCTTTGTTATACAAAAGGACATAAAAATGGAATATAAAATAGAGAACAGCGAACAAAACACAAGAAGAACGTATCCTGGGACTTGTTGCTTACAGCGGTTTTAAGTAATGACCAACTCTATAAGGGCGAGTGGTGAGTTCATGTTGGTTTTGTAATATATGTGTTCTAAGAAGAAGCATTTATGGTATCCTTCTCGTCCTTTTGGATTTATATTTTCATGTATTAAGAAAGAGGGTAGAGTGTAGAGAGTACACCTATGAGCTGCATTGAGTGAATTGAGAATTGACCCCCAGGTAAGGAACTAAATATTTGCAAGTAGAAATATTCAATAATTCACAATTTCTAAGAGTTGAGTTAAGATGTTTGGTTTTTTACGTTTCAATAAAATTGAATTATTTAGTAAAATCACAGAAGGTCACGCTTCACTCAAGTAATTGAATTCTTGGTAAAAGTGGTGCAATATTGTGTGTTGCTTATTTAATCAAAATTAAACTCGGAAATTCTTAAAATAAGTAAAGGGTTTGTTCAAACGGGACGCTACAAAAGTAGAGCGAAAGGGACAGCAAACGACGCCATATTTCTTGCCGCTCTTTTGACATTTCTCTTCAGTAAGATTTGCCATTTCATGATAGAAAGAAATACGGGCCAACAACGAGTCGAAATTATTAAAATTTACTACCGATATTTGGAGTCAGTGGCCTCAACGTTAAGAGCGCTACGTCCAATTTATGGTCGTCATAATCGTCCTAGCAGATCAACAATTGAGCGTCTAGTGGAACAATTTGAATCCACAGGCACAGTTCAAAATGTTCCCGTGCCAGTGAGACAAAGAAGTGTCGAGAATATTGCTGCCGCTGAGGCTTCAGTTGCAGAAAGCACAAATGTGTCTCTCACACGTCGAACTCAAGCGTTGGGCATCTCTGTGACGTCGTTGTGGCGAATTTTGCGAAAAGATCTTGGCCTACATCCTTACAAGATTAAATTGACGCAAGAACTGAAGCCGCTTGACCACCAGAAGCGTCGTATCTTCGTGAATTGGGCTGAGCAACAACTTGAAAATGATTCGGATGTTCATCGAAAAATCATCTTCAGCGATGAGGCTCATTTCTGGCTGAATGGCTTTGTCAATAAACAAAATATACGGTATTGGTCAGGCAGCAATCCACACGTACTCCATGAGTCATCATTGCATCCCGAAAAAATTACGGTTTGGTGTGGTTTGTGGGCCGCCGGCGTCATTGGGCCGTACTTCTTCCGTGATGATCAAGACCGGCACGTTACTGTGAATGGGGATCGCTACCGTTCAATGATAACCGAATATTGTTGGCCCCAATTGGATGATATGGACTTGGAGGACATGTGGTTCCAATAGGACGGCGCCACAAGCCACACAGCGAATGTCACAATCAATTTATTAGAAACCAAGTTTGGGGAACGTAATATCTCACGAAATGGTCCAGTCGCTTGGCCGCCTCGGTCGTGCGATTTGACGCCGTTAGACTATTTCCTGTGGAGCTACGTCAAGTCTATGGTTTATGCCAACAAGCCAGCGACGATTGATGAACTTCGTACGAATATCGAACGTGAAATTGCAGCAGTATCGGCCGATTTATGCTTGAAAACCGTTGAAAATTGGGTTCAGCGTCTGGACTTCTGCAAGCGTGCCCTTGGTGGCCAATACACAATGGCATCGAACGTACTTTCACAGGAATAAAGAATTTCATTGATATCCAAAACCGTTTTTGTTTTATTAAAAAAAAAAAACTTTTGTAGCGCTCTTATTGAAAAACCCGATACAAAATTCTCAAAACGTCCTTATTCCAACACAACTTATATGTAATTTTCAGAACTTCCCAGCTTAAACTAAGTCAAAAACAAACTCCTTTAAAATAAATATAAAAGTAAATGACTTGCATTTGTAGGGTTTTATTTCAATCCTATTAATTAGTTTTGAATTTTTTGGCGTTTGTTCCAGCTTTCTCTGTCATTTTGTAACGTAGGTTGATTATTTTATCTGACAAAAAAAAAACTTATTTTACTTACATGTTCTCACAATGGACCAACTCATGGTCTAAGTGTGTCAGTCTTTGTAACTGGCAGCCACTTTAGCCTAACCTAACCTAACCAACACGAGATTTGAACTGGGACTTTCTGGTTTCTAGTTGGATACGCTTCCACAAGGCTGATTCACAAAACGAACATACGATGTAGGCAATTGATGCTAACTATTTTCTTAACCTTTCTGTTTTGAGAGAGAAATGAGGAATCTTGACCCTCAAATGGCTGTTAAAACCCGGCATGTCAACAGAATAAGAATTGAAAGTATGTAGGTACTTGGAATGTGAGAACCCTTTACACCTTACGTTCAACACAAAAACTTAGGTCTGTCCTCACGTGGTATAATGCGAGGTGGTCATTACTGCAATCCAGGATGGAATTAGGTATGATGACAAGAAAAGATTGTGACATTTACTACAGCTGTGAGGAAGGACTACATATGTCAGGATGAGAATTCTTCGTGGGAAATCGGTTAAGAAGCAAATTTTCGACTTTAAGTCGATTAAGAATCGCTTGATTGTGATCCCCATCGAAGTCATTCTCCAAAGCCAAAATATAAGCCTTATATGTGCACATGCTTACTCACAATGGAATTTAAAGCTCCTTAAAGGAAGAATTTTACGACGTTCTCGACAGAGCTTACAAAGCCTGCTTGAAGTACAAACAAATTTTGATCGGGGCCGTCAAAACTCAAATTGGAAAGAAGAAATCTTCGGCAGAGTAGTTGGTAGTCACAGCCTCCTCGAAGAGACAAATGATAAAGAACTCCGACTAATGGACTGTTCAGAAAATCGTAGAACAATGTAGGTTTTCTTAGAATCCAAAAACCAACAGAGCTCTCCCCAAATTGTCGATACGCCATCAAAATTGACCATGTCTTCAAAAGGCCTCTAACATTTAAGTCGTGCGTACTTTTTGAGAGACAAACATTGACTCGGCCCATTTCCTTGTTGCGGCAAGGGTTAGAGCTCGACTGTCAAATGAAAAGGAACTAAGAACCGTCCTTAAGAAGTAATTCGAAGTTGGTCATCTTAGCGAACCTGGAGTCGCCGGAGCCTACAGCGAGCATCTGAGAAATTCTCTGCTGTGTATTCACCTACCACAAACGCCAACAACCGGTGGTCCAAGCATCGCAATATCATCAAAACAACGAAAATGAACCACCCCCGAAAGAGAATGGGTTATGATGATGATGATTGCGTACAACTGAAAAAGGTGACCGAAGATGCACATGCGAATATTCTGCAGCGGAAAATTAGAGTAGCGAGAGAGTATCGGACTAGGAGAAAACCCTGTGGAAAAAGGAAATGGTGTACGCAGGAAATCGAATTTTCTCGTAATCGAAACAGCAAATGGAAGTTTGATAAAGAGCAATGGCTGCTGGCTTTAAAAAAAACTGCAGGTTCTTTGAAATAGCGAAGATAACCGTGTCACCTAAGCACAGAGAATTATAGTAGATGCATTCATGCAGCATTTCCATCAGGGGCTTAATGGGCACCAAGTAGAGCAAGAGATAAGACAAGAAGAGAATCATTAAGATCCAGTAAAGAAGAGGTGTCGTGGGTGGTGGTGGATGTAGTTCTAAACTAGTAACTTTGATGTGTGGGTTCGATCCCCACTCTAGACAGCATTTTTCCCCTTTTTATACCTCCAAGTTAACTCGATGGCACCTGTGGGATTAAATGAGATAGTAAACGAGGTAAGCTTGGCTATAAAGAAGCTTAAGAACAACAAGTCCACCAGATTTGATACTTTAACTGTGGAACTCTTTAACCATGGAGGGGATGCGTTGAAAGGCTGCTAACATCAACCAAGTTTGCGTAAAAGGAAGCATGTCTCATCACAAGTCTATCAGCTCTATAATGTACCATCTACAAAAAGGCAATCCTATGCCCTGCAAGAAGAATTTTTCATTCGGGCATATTGAGCATATCTCTGATTAAAGTCGCATACAGAATCCTATGCAACGTACTACCTTCGGTCCTTCTTAATCTGTTCAGAAACACTATTATCGGCAAGTGCCAGTGTGGCTTTCGGCCAGGAAGATTGACCATAAAAAATAAAAAATAAATAAATTTGGTGGGGCAACAGCTCGTGGAGAACCAGGGCCCAGTGACTTACAACTCTCAACCATTTCTTTTTAGGTGTTGATAACAGGAACGGAGGGGACATATAATTTTTTGCTAAGTCCGAACGGCTAGATGAGAATCACTTATTCAAGACAAGTATACTCTTGGAGGATGTGTCAGTTCCTTGTAAAAGGCAGTACTTCGGGGAAAACATTTCTGTTTTAAGATGGCAGCGGCTGATAATCAAACTAAGACTTTGGCATGACAGTCTAACGCACTAACCATCATGTCAGATTGACCATAGACCAAATAATAGTCATCACTCTCAGGCAAAAATCCTGGTCAAGACTCGCCATCTACTACTGCCTGAACCGAATGGGAGACGGAGCTGCAATATATGTCAAAAATGCTGCAATGAAAGTTAAAATTTGTTCAACTCTTGCAGCTACATCATTTTTGACATTTATTCCAGCTCCGTCTCCCATTCTATTCAGGCAAATAATTAACCTCAAAGCCGGATAATGATTCACCATCAGCAGCTCTATAAACTGATCTAGGGACCGAAATACTGCATCAGATTTCGAGTAATACGTAATTGAATTATTTGATCACTTATGGCACTCGCTGACTCGGTCACTAAAGTGGTAACTCGGCCTTAGCTGTTTCGTGTGATACTAAAACACGTAATGCAATATGCAAATGAAGAAAAGCTCTTCCGAACTATTACAAAAATGTAGACTATCATGTACTATCATGTATTTTCTTCAATCTAGTTCTGGAGCAAATAGTTCGCAGGGCAGGCGTTTACACTGAAGGCACTATTTTCAACAGATCTGTCTAACTTATTGAGTACAATAGATATATCGACATTATCAGCTGCTCCCAACAGGCTTCTAAGTAAGACCAAATATATGCTATTGACAAACAATGGAAGATCTGTCAACTGGCAAAAACAAAACATTATTGTGGATTACAATAACTTCGAAATATTTAAAAGTTCATCTAAATCGGAAAAAAATTGATCCCTCAAACGACATATTAGTGAAGATCTGACGAAGAATAACCCTAGCAAACCAGTGCTATTTCGATTTGTCAGGAACAGAGGGATGAAAACTACCCTCACGAAACTGCTTTACAGCGCCGAGTATTGGGCAATAAGCAAAAAGAGAGAGCTGACACTGGGATCCTTTGAAAGAAAAATTCGTCGACGAATATTTTGTAAAAATACAACTGCAAACCCTATGAGCTGCCAAGAAGAAAGTCTTTGAATTCCAGTTCCCAGCCCCCATGTTCAAAGACCAAGCGATCACGTATATCGGAAAGCTTGGTCTTGATACCTGGAAGCATTGTGCTTGGGATCTTAGAGGATGGAAGGCTGCTGGCATGTCTCAAGCTGCTGTCCTTGAGAGATTGGAATCTGGATAAGGCTGCAGCTAAGATGTGTTTCCATTTAAGAGTAAAAAGACTGCGAGAAGCTTCAAGTGGCTCTCGAGTGGAAAACTCGTGAGTAGAAACAGTCATAAAATTAGTTCCCTTAGATATAGACAGCTGTGTAAGAGTCTCCCTCGAAAGTTTTTTAGTGGAAATACTCTCTCATGGAAACGCATCTTTACAGTGGATGCCGTGTTCTGACGCATAATTGTTATGTTATGAACCCTGTAGAAAAGTAAATCTGATTTGAACAAGGTTAGGTTGGTTAGGTTAGAAAGGGTGATAAAACGATGAGCCGCATCCTCTCACTCAGATCTCGGTGGATCCATTGCGCTCCCCAGGGTGAAAGGTGGGCGGTGAGGAGGGACAGGGAGGGGGTTAAGGGGAAGTTTTAGGTGACGGGGGCCTCTCTGAACCATTAGTGGTAAGACAGAGATGTCAGGCCAGTTCGCCGAAGAAGTATTCTCCTAGGGCTGCCATTTTGGTTCTAGCTAGGTTGGGGCATTCACACAAGAAGTGAAGGGAGCCTTCTTCCGCTTCTTCATCATGACACTCTCTAAATAAGTCCGATGAGCTGATGCGCATTCTGTTCATAGAGTTGTGGCCCATTAGGATGCCAAATATGAGTGATAGCTGAGGCCTGCTTAATTTGAGTAGATATTCAGTTTTTTTCTTCGAAATATACGGCCAAAAGTTCCTTAAAACCCGACAGGTGTCGATGGATGACCATCTGATATTTGCAGCTCCAAGAAACTCTGGTGTATTCAACTTTTTTCTTGCTCCCTTGGCATGAGCATACCGAGGCTTTAATTTGGCTCGGATCAAGTGGTCAGTTCATCTGCCATTTTGTTTCCGTGAATATCCCTCTGTCCTGGGAGCCATTTTAACGTAACCTTGTTAGTTGCGTTGAGTACTTTTAACTTATTTCAGCAACCATCGATCAGTTTGGTCTTTATGGTGATTGAGGAAATGGCTTTAATTACCACCTGGTTGTCTATGAAAATGTCAATATTATTTTTGACTATAGACTTTGACTGTAGAGGCCCCTTTTCCAATTATTACATTGTAGAAGTCTTAAAGCACTTTTTGCCGCCAGCTCTTTCGTAAACAGATCGAGTCGAGCAGGTGAAAGAAAGTTTCTAGGGCGGTTGTTGGTGTGGTTCTTATGGTACTGTTTGTGCCGATACACGCTAGTCTTTGA
Organism: Dasysyrphus albostriatus; assembly: GCA_946251815.1. Classification (NCBI taxonomy): domain Eukaryota; kingdom Metazoa; phylum Arthropoda; class Insecta; order Diptera; family Syrphidae; genus Dasysyrphus; species Dasysyrphus albostriatus. The sequence goes on along the minus strand of OX276336.1, from coordinate 104,425,266 downwards.
ATTTTAGTCATTGAATTTCAGATTGGTTTCCTTATCTAAGGCTGACCACCAGACCATACGTACGTTAGGATTGGCCTTGTAATGGCTGTGTATATCCAATGAATGGTTCTAGGGCTGTGACCCTATCTTCGAGTGCACGTACAGAACGCTATTGAGCCTTTTTTCTCTCTTTCTTTATTATTCTTTTTCAAGTTCAGTTTACGGTCAAGTACAACACCAAGGTATTTGGCGGTATGCGAAACTTGAAGCGGAGTTCCGTTGATGGTTTGCAGGTTTATGTTGGAAATATTGTTTTTCCATGTAAACAAAACCAATTCTGTCTTTAGTGGGTTAACGTTAAGTCCACAACTGCTGGCCCAATTACTGAGCTTGTCGAGGGCTAATTGTAAAAGGTCGCAAAACATTTTCCCGACGCCATTAACACAATCTCATCGGTGTATGCAACGACCTTGATGCCACTCAGATTAAGTTTAACTGATGTCTGGTTGACTACAAGGAGGCAAAGCAGAGGAGATAGAACTCCACCTTGCGGAGTCCCCCTGCATGTTCTAACTTTTAACTTCGTATTACCCATTTCTACATTTATGAGTCTTGTTTGAAGCATGGATTCAATCCAGTTTACCAGCATCGGATCGATGCTGATCGAGTTCAGGGCTTGTCGAATTGCACTATTATCAACATTGTTAAAGGACCCTTCTATGTCAAGGAATGCTACCAGGGTGAATTCCTTGATATTGATCGATTTCTCGATTATGCCGACCACTTCATGAAGTGCTGTTTCAACCGATTTGCCTTTCGTATATGCATGCAGGGCCTGTATCTTTCTAAAGCCTTGGAAAGGAAAGAGGATAAGCTTATAGGTCTTAAATCTTTCGGTTTGGTGTGGGTGGGCCTGCCAGCTTTCGGAATGAAGATGACATTGACTTCTCTCCAGCTAGAAGGAACGTCGATGATGTTAATACCACCCCTAAAAATGTCCACTAGAATTGGTACAATTAGGTCTTTAGAGCTTTCGAGCAAAATAGGAAATATTCCATCAGGTCCTGCAGACTTGACAAAGTCACTTTTGATTTGAAATATCTTTCCTTTGGACGAACTTGTGTTGCTTTGGACGAAAAAAATGTTGCTCTGTAACTGCGGGTTCATAAAATCATAATAATTTAATTTGATCTGAGAAATACGTCAATACACATCTACTGTAACCATGCCCTTAGTAAGTATGTTTAGATTGAAATTATGTATACGTAAAGGTATATACCAGCTAGAAAACACCAACAAAAAAATTCTTGATAATGCTTTTTTTCATTTTTTTCTTTTGCTGTAGCAAATACCAACATTGAAAAAAAATATCATTTTAAAGCGAAAACCTATCTGTAAAAGGTATGTAGGTACACATTTTGTACAGTCAAGATACCTACCTATAACTAAAATAAGAATTTAATTACACAAAATAACAAAGCAAAAAAAAATAATTTCATGTGTCCAGCTGTCAACTCTAATGAAAGGCCTTATAAACAGAAAAAAAAAATTGAAACAGCTTTCATTAAGCGTAAATGGCCTTGAATTTTTCCTCTGGAATACCATACGTTAACCAGGCTAGAGGTACATAGGCAAAGCTAGACCTACCTGTCCTTAATTATAACATACACAAAATATTTAGATTAGATCAAACTTGCATGTAGGTACTATACAACCTACCACCTACTCTTCTTATCCATATGCTTTGTTCATATAATTATGCCGTTTCTTTTTTGTATTCCATTTTGAAACAAACAAAAATAAATTAATGAATGACATAAATGTTACTCCAAGGATAAGACGACCATACTTTCTACTTGATTTATAAATCAAGTTCCAAACTAATCCACCAGCCACGACTTTATAATTGAAATCCAACAAAAAGGACGACAGTAATGGCTCAAAAAAAGTCCTCTTTTTTTGCAATTCGACAGCAGCAGAAGGGGCAACAAAAGTTATACAGCGACGTGTAAAGAGGGATATTGAAAACCATTTCAATTTCCTTTTAATTATCTGATGGCGGATGATTTCAAACCGCCACCATATGGTCCTTCCAGAGATTGTCAAAAGATACACAGACTCAAAAGAGGTGAGGGAGGGGGATGAGAATGAAAAATCTGCATCACCATCAAATGAAAAGAAACGGAATTCTTCTTAACCATAATCCGATTGGGATAGGAACTATGTGTATATCCTCCAACACCAACCTGATTTTGGTTCCCCATATACTCTGTCGATATGAATCTACCACTCTATACTTCATTTCATCCCCGCTCGCTATAGCTCTGCTCTCCTGGAAAATTTCACAAAACCGTTTATGCTCTTGAGAAAGAAGCTTCAGCTTCATTTGGGATTCTCTCCAATTTCCGTGTTTCCACAAAACCCCAATTTCGAGTTCCGCTTCGAGTGTTTCCAGCAAATAAAAAAAAGTAAGCAGAAGTCGCAAACACAAACAGAAACACATTGCGCAAGTTCCGATAAAATTTGAGCTTTTATTTTGGTGTTTCTTTAAGTGGTCCTTTCTCTCTCTTCATTCTCCATTCTCAGCATCATTTCCAATTATTTGAAAAAAAAAGTGTTCGACAACGAGCAACGACCAACTTTCTGCCGACCGCTTTTTGTGCTCAAAAAGTTTATCATGTTTGGCACCTTTTTTGTGTTCTTTTAAGCCTGACCATTATTTTTCATTTTCCATTTTGCATTTTTGTTTTCTTTTGTTTTTCGTGTTGTCCTTTGAACGAGAAGAGAAAGAAGACAGTGTGATTTTACCAATGCGCATTGGTTGCTGAAATCAGCTAGAAATTAGGTTAGCCATCATACACCATCATCATCATCGCACTTCTTTGATGGTATAGTTCGAAATTGGACCGAAATGAAGGTTAAAAGGGAATTGTGCGACTAATGACGTCATTGTGGATGGTGACGACCTACTTCTGAGCTTATGTCTCGTCATGTTCACAACTAAAATCACATACACACAGAAACACACACACACACACATCGAAAAAAGGTCCTTTCCTATGCTGATGTGGTTCCGTTTTGTTTCGGGAATGAGCCAGAGGACCGTGTGTACAATGAATGGAAAGAACTTTGACTTTGTACCTATATTTTCTTACTCTTCCCATCCACCCCCCATCCCAGCCTTTGGCCTTTGTAACACCAAACTATTTCATATTACTTATTTGTAGAGATGGTTGAGTGTTTTGTAAGATATAAGGACGATGTTTATTGAAGCAGGCAGCCTTTCGTGTTTTACTAGCGACTTTACCTGCCTTGTTTGCATAACCATCATCCCATCCGCCATGCTTGCTGCCATGATGGCTGATGCTGTCGTTTTTTTCTTTTTGGTTGAATTTTTTATTTCAAGCAGTTGAAGTTGGTGCTGCTCAGAAAACGAGATAAGGACACAAGCACTCCCATGAGATTGTTTTCTGAATTTTGTTGAGAAGGACGATAAGGACGACATACCTACCTACATTTTTTCCATCAAGCTTAAATCCACACTTATACACTCTCATAAGAAATTATAATGGTGGTATTGGATTGTTGGCTTCTCTACTAATGACGTCATTTGAAGGATATAAATGGGGCCAAAATGTCAGTGCGGGTGCATTTGCACTTTATTCCAATAAATACGCACACACTGTCAGCGAGGAAAGGACTCTATAATAAAGGTTCCATCGTCGTTCGTTTGTGATTAATGAATATTTCCCGTCAGGTAGGTACCTATACATTTGTTGTTCATGGTCCTTCTGGTAATGTGTAGAAGGTACGAACATTTTTTTTTTGGGCCATGTTAGTGAACATCATCATCTCCGTTATTTTTGGGAGGAAGTAAAGCATAACTTTCTATCTCAGGTTGTTAAAATGTTTATAGCTACCTACCTAGTATCTTGCTGATTATTTGACAAGTTGAAATTTCATGTAAATATTGTTCTACTTATGGGGGAAACTTTAAGTTTTTGGGAGCACACAGGACATGTATGTGTATCCTGTGACTATATTAAATGAATATGTATGTATATAAGGTACTTTCATATTCATAGAATTCTCAGTTTTGGAATTATGGGTATTATAGGCAATTTTTGGTATGAGTTTTATTTTATAGGGCCAAGGATTAGTAAAGGTTAAGGTGCGGGTATACCTACATACATATATATATGGGAATATGTACATATACTTAGGTACATTTATATTAGAGTATGAGTTAGGCACGTGATGTTATTAACTTGGATTAGTTTTTATGGGATTTTATATGCGTCCAAGTAGAATGTTGAAGGGTTTCCTGTACCTTCCTATACCAATTCTAAAATAACATGACACTTATTTTGAATTGATCACGTTAGAAGTTGAGAAATCAGCAGGAAAGGATATAATTTTTAATTGTTTTTTTAAGTAGCGTAGGTATTTAAACGTGTCTTTGTAAACACTTTAGAGAAATAAAAATAAAATTGAATTTCGAAAATTATAAAATGAAGTGTGTGATGCTGTCCTGGTGGAATATTTTCACACTGTTCCTGGTATAGTACCTACCTGTTTCCGGTATGTTTACAGATGTTTTCTTAAACTCATTGTTTCAACTTGTTACATTTTTTTTTGAAAATATTTAGTTAGGTAGGTTCCTATAGAGAAGAAAAGAGATAAAGCGTACTTAAAATAATATGCACGAATAAGTCATTCTGCTCTAATAATTCTGAATCAAAGAAAATGATGTTTTAAGTGCAAACAATTTGTACTCAAAATGGCCCTTAGCGAGCAAATATGGAGTATAGTTTTGATTTTATTCCTGGTTTATGCTTTCGTGGGTGCTGAATCCGACTTAAATTTCGTGATACAACATGCAAACAAATGGCAAAAAGATGTAAAATTGCGGTTTTTGGAGAGTTTTTCACTTGTGACTTGAAAATGGCCAATTATTGTCATATTTCATCAAAGCACAATTGAAAGTAAGAAAATGCACAATTTCCAAAAAAATCTTTGATCAACAATCAATTTTAAAATTCCACCATAGACCAAGTAAATCGGATTACAGATGTTGTGGAAAAGGCACTTGAAGAAAAAGCAAGTATGGTTGGCTATATTCTTAGATATTAGGATGTTGCTCAAGCCTTTGATAAGGTTTGGCACTTGGGACTTGAGTATAAACTGCATAGGGATCATCCAAGGCAGTACTACAAAATACTGAAATTCTACGTTGTTACGGTAAAATTTGCGGAAACAAAAATCGTTCTCTCTGTTACCCGAATCCTCGTTCCTACCTTTCCAGTTTTCTTCTTTCCTAACAGGTGATTCTTTCAATATACTGAGAGAGAGAAGGGCAGCCATGGTCCATCAGCCATTGATTTACTCTCCCAGTATCGTGATGAAACAAGAATCATTATTTTCAATCCTTGCACTAAAGTGGATGAGTAACCCACTCCATAACAAATAACAGACAGACGGGTGGTCTGTTCTGAACCACAATCTAGATAGTTGACCTTTTATCATGATCTAGAGATCTTTCGGTTGTTATACATTTTTTTGTAAATTTCCCTTAAATGAGGAGCCAGAAATCGCGAGTGACCTTAAGAAACTTTTAGTCTTTATTACAAGTTATCTTAATGAAAACAAATGTTTGGGGAATGACAAAAAACGCTGTGAACCAAGTTTAAGGAAAATCTATGAAGCCGATTAGGCTGTAGCTAAAAGGACAGACAGGCAGGCAGAAAGACAGACAGATAGACACTCAGACAAACAGACAGACAGAAAGACAGACAGACAGAATTTTGAGACCAAGTTTGTTCGTCTATTATCGTATAATACAAAGTTTAATGAAAATATTTTACTTAATTGAACATTACTTTTTTTCGGAGTAAATATAGGCTCGAGATACAAAACATATTTCAATCCAAATAAGCTGATAGGATATACCCATTGAAACAACATTTTTATGGGACAGTTGACTTTTAGCAATATCAAATTTAAGAAAATGTGTGTTTTGATGAAAAAAAAACAGTTTCGGGGGTTTTTCTGGCATACGTTTCGGCACTGGACTCAGAGCACCTAAACTATTCAGAGCATGAGTTTTACAATTTTCGTCAAAAATTGACTTGGAAAATAGCAGTGCGTACCAGTTTCCCACACGACAGAAGCAAGTTTGATCGACAATTTTTCGGTGGTTTACTCACAAATCAATAAAAACATTGACACAGAAATAGTCAGTTTGGAGAATTGTAACTCTTATCTAACTACTATCACAATGCAAAAGTAGGTAGATTTGAGGTTCGATTTTTAAACCCACAAAAATGTACATAAGCTTTAATAACCACCATAGTTACTGAAAAACTCTATCCTAATAAAACAAATTTACAGATCGCTTAAAATGACATTAAATAACCTTAAACAAAATAAATATAGAATTAGTACCAACCCTACTACACGAACACAGCCCCTTATTCAAATTGCCAAAAACTGGAGTAAAATCCTCATTATCTAATATGATTTAGAACCACACACTGAATTTTATCTTAGTTGTTTATTTTGAATTAATAAACGCCCTATGGTTGTCACTAGACTAATCTGTGGTGTGTTGTGAATGAACAATTAATTAATGGTAAAGTATATGTATATACGAAGATACTATGTGTATATGACTAGAGTAAAGTTTTCATATATGGTATTTGAAAAAAGTTGTTTTTATAAAAGATTTTGTCAAGTGAATGGTGGTGGTGTTTAACAAAGAAACCAATCACTTATCAATAATTTCGTCACCCAGGAAATTGAGGAAAAATGTAGCTATAGAGGATAAGCTGGTTTAGATTCCTCAATTATTGTTGTTTAATCTCTTACTAGTTGTTGGGACAACTAGCTACGTAAGCATTTGGGAGAAACTGATATACAACATGCTTACATATTTCAACCTTTGTTTCATCATTTCTCTTCCTAATATTCTAAATAAACACCACCTATTATGTTCGACATTTCAAGGGCAATTTAGTCAGTTCAGGTTTCTCAGATCTCCGAAATATCTGCAATCAGAAAATATGAGAACACAATTTCACCGCACCTCCAATTTCTTTACATTTGCTATCATAATACTTTATTTCGACAAATGAAATTAAATTTATAGCCAATAAATAAAATAAATAAATTTCATTTGATCTGAGAAGTGATACGAAAAATAAATATCATTTCTACAAAAGATGCTTCAGGAAAAAAGCTGTTTTTTAATAAAATTCAATACAATTTCATATATTGAGGTTATAACTTATTTAGGTCGCTGGAGAATAAAAATCTTTGAATTCATTAAGGGTGTTCAGAATTTTGCTAAAAGTTTTTTAACCAAGTCTTATAAATTTCTCTTTTCCATTTTTTTTCTGAAAATTAAAACTTCCTGCATTAATTTCTACAGCCCTAACAATTGAAACTTTGGAATATAGACCAATAAACCCATACGTAATTGTTGCTCGGTTTCAACGTACTGACTAACCTCTGTTCTTACTTTTGTTCCCCATTGCTCTTCTTCACTAAATGTATTGACTATATGAGATGAAAAATAATCATGTGATGAAATTTTAACTCTTGATTATACTATTTCACACATCCAAAATTGAATTTATCTATACATACGTTTGAAGTTGTGAAAAAAGTGGATCACTTCAGAGTTTTACAAATCAGATACTGACCACCTTCTCCATTAAAGTGATTCACTGATTTTCTTGATTTTCTTGAATTTGAAAATATTAATAGAAAATTATTGTTGACATAATATTATCATTCGGCAGATTTATTTTGCTTACATGGGTTCCCGTTGAGTTGTGCCCCTAAGGACTCCAAGTAGGAGTGACAATAGCTTGCCACTTAATATTTACTAATGCTTCTTTTAAAAACCCATTAATTGGATGTTCACTGTTACTTAGAAGATTGATAAGCAATTTTACTAGTTATTGTTGTTGCCTCTAAAACTTCTTGTACCATTTTGAAAAGAACATTTAACAAACAACTTTTTTATGTCATTGGGAACCTATGTTTTCATAAATTTTTTTGGCTTCAGAGAAAGTCAAACTTTGGAGGAAATAAATAAAAAAATATAAAATATTTTATCATTTTTGTACTAAAATATTTTTTTTTTTAAATATAATAAAAATAAAAATCAATCATCCCTGGTCGTAGTGTTCAAGTATCTAAGTGAAGTCGTAATTCTTAAGAATTTTTTCAAAAATCATCATAACATGGAGGCCACATGGACAATATTTTTTATATTTTTTTTCTGCATGGTCTTAGATTTTAACCTTTTTTATAGCACATGTGGAACAATTTATTTAATGAATAAATAATGTGGTTCACTATGGCGTATGTGGAATATTGTGTTGTACTAAATAATAATAATAATGGAATTTTCTGACTGAGAAAAGACTTTTGCTTTAAAATTAAATAACACAATGACAATGAAAATAAAAAGTCACAATGTCGTATGAGCAATATTTAATTTTTCAATTATTAAAAATATTATAAAATCGAAAGTAAATTTGATTATTTGTTACACTTTCACGGCGAAAACCGCTGATTAATTATGCATAATTTTGATTTAGAAATAGATGGGACCGATGAGAAGATCATTAGATCCTTTTTTAACTATATACAAATGCATTATGTAAGAAAAAAAGTATTTGACACCAAAATTACTTTATTTAACTAACATAAAAAAAATAAATCCATGAAGTTTAAAATTAAATAAAACAAGTTTGAACTTAAATTTCAAAAATTAAAATTCAAAAATAGAACCTGAAGAGGTGGGGTGGGAGAAGCTAGTTAAATGTATTTGTATCCACCACATGTTTATAAATATAAGTAGGCATGATTAAAAAATATGAAAGATGTAATACACCAGGAAGGGGTTCAATTTGATAGTTTTTATTTAATTTGGGACCTCAAAAACGTTTTGTTTAAAGTTTATTTTCAATTTAAGTTGATAATTTATTTTGCATTTCAACAAATACTATAGGCTAGTGAATATACCTTCACATGAATAAGGAACAATAACGTTAAAGGGTTTTATTATTGAATATATTTGTTTGAAGCATAAGCAAGCTTTAAACCAAAAATGCTTCCAAATTCACCAACACGTTTCTGAAAGAATGGTCAGTCACCCTGGCCATTTTTCAATATGTTTGGCATAACTGAGAAACTAACTAACTAAAACTTAAATCTTAAAAACCCAAATTCCAAAATCCTAAATCCTGATATATTATGCAAAGTTAAAAATTTACGCAAATAATTCATTTTAAATAATTTTTCGGTATTTTGATTCCGGGAAAAGTATTTCATATAACGGGTGATTTTTTAGCTGGTTTGGTTTTGACAACACTGGTTTTGACAGCTGACGTGTGTTTAGTACCTTGTGTCACTGTCAAACAGCTTCAGTTTGGTTTGCAATTTAACCATGGATCGTCTTACAAATGAACAACGCTTGCAAATTATTGAATTTTACTATCAAAATTCGTGCTCGGTTCGAAATGTTCATCGCGCGCTGCTTCCATTTTATGGTCGGCATTCTCGACCTTCTGAGCAGTCTATTCGGAAGATTGTGACCAAATTTCGCACCAAATTTACTTTGTTGGACATTAAACCACCAGAAAATATTGCGGCCATATCAGCTAGTGTGACAGAAGACCGCGAAATGTCGATTCGGCGCCGTTCCCAGCAGTTAGGCCTTTGTTACAGCACTACGTGGAAAATTTTGCGGAACGATTCAGGCGTAAAGCCTTTTAAGATACAGCTGGTGCAAGAACTAAAGCCAGCCGACCTACCACAACGCCGAATTTTTGGTGAATGGGCTCTTGGAAAGCTGGCCGAGGATCCGCGTGTTCAGCGATGAGGCTCATTTTTGGTTGAATGGGTACGTAAATAAGCATAATTCCCGCATTTGGAGTGAAGATCAGCCAGAAGCATTGCAACAGCTACCAATGCATCCCGAAAAAGCCACTGTTTGGTGCGGTTTATGGGCCGGCGGCATTATTGGGCCATATTTCTTCAAAGATGATGCGAATCGCAGCGTTACTGTCAATGGTGAACGCTACCGAGCGATGATAACAAACTTTTTTTTGTCCGAAATGGAAGTTCTTGACTTGCATGATATGTGGTTTCAACAAGATGGTGCCACATGCCACACAGCACGCGAAACAATGGCGCAATAGCGAGGCGAGTTTGGTGAACAGTTAATTTCACGTTTCGGGCCGGTCAATTGGCCGCCTAGATCGTGCGATTTGACACCATTAGATTATTTTTTGTTGGGGTATGTCAAGGCTAATGTCTATAGGGACAAGCCCGCTTCGATTGACGCACTGGAAGCCAACATCCATGCATTCATTCGTGAGATACCGGCCGATATGTGTGAAAGAGTATGCCAAAATTGGACTCAGCGGATGGGCTACCTGAGACGCAGCCGCGGTCAACATTTGCATGAAATTATCTTTAAACATTAAATTGCAAGGTTCAAACTATCGATTCAAATAAATATTTCATTAATTTTTTCGAATTTTTTGTGTTTTTTTTTTTTTAAGTTCTAAACCTCTTAAAAAATCACCCGTTATAAAAAATAATTTACTTTGAAGCACATATTAAGTAAGAAATAACGAGGAAACAAAAATAAATCGGAGCGTTAAAGACGTTTCTTTAATATGTTTTTCACAGATATGAAAAAACTTTTTTATCAATTCATGATTTCACACTTCGTTTCTAATTTATGTTTTACTTTAAAATGTAGAAGGAATGCAGTTATTTGAAGTACTCCTTTACTTTGGTAAATGGTTCTTAAAACCATTTTAGTATTTTGTTTCAATTAGAAGCTAACTTTAATATATTGAAACTTAATGTGTGAATTTATGAGGAAAGCAATATGTCTCAAAAAACTCAAAATTAAAGCAAAACACGAACAAAAAGTTAAACGGCTATTGTTTTAAATTCAGAATTTTACATATGAAAATTCGGTTTAATTGTTCTTAACTTTCACATTAAGGAAAGGGGTCAGCAAAACACACCTACTAATACGGTACAGCTTGCCGGGTTGGGATATTTATCGGAAATTGGGCTATTTTTTCCGAATGACAGCTCAATCATAATTGGGCTACTAATAGCCTAAATCTTATCTTGGGCGATATTTTTTTCGTATAAATAAATCAAAAATAAAATACTTTTCTCACCCTAAACAAACTCTTTAGCATTTCACAACCGCAATTTGGCACCACTTTTTATTCACTGAATAGACCCCATTCAAAACGAATTAATTTCCGTTTGTAGGCTTACAGTTTAATGATTAAGGATAAATTAATGACTTAATGGTTAACTCAGGTAAAAGCAAACATTTTTTGCCTTGAAAACTATTTAATATTATCCACAAAATATGTGGAAAATTGTTTTGAATGCATGGAAATGTAATTTTCTGCATTGTGAGCAAAAAATTATTTTTTATTTTGAAGTTATGACAAGACTTTTTTTTGTTTTGGGCTACTTTTTCGGCTCCGATTTTGGGCCACAAAAATTTCTAAATTGGGCTATTGAACTTGTTCAAGACATGGCAACCCTGATACGCTATCATTTCAATAAACAAAATTAAAGGAGCGGCATATCAGGTACATATCCATGATTTGAATATGCTCATTGTTTATTGCTCAAGAATATTTCATTTATGGATACCAGAACTTAAGTGATAATTTGGCATAAGGTTAGCCAGAAAAGTAAAATTAGAATAGTTTTTTATAATGTACTTTTTCCAACTTAAATTTTGGGATTTTGGCCTTTCTGAAATTTGAGTTTTCGGGATTTTTGGTTTTTGGGATTTTAGGTTCCAGGATTCTGGGTTTTATCCGAAATTTATACCTCGCCACTATGACTTTTCTGCTACAAGATGGTGTTAACTATGAGAAGGACGAATAATATATACGTATGACACGCTTTTGCTGTTGATCATTCGGTGTCAGTGTGTGGCGGTGGGGGTATATGGTTGGTAGTTTGTTATTTTTGTGAAAAGCCAATAGTTTTCGAATAATAAGGAAAAAAACTTTTGAAAAATGCATTTGTGTACCACTCAGCCATCGGAAAAGTATATTTTGGTTCATATGTCAAGAACTCAATTTTTGGCAGATAAAGAAGGTAATTAACTAGTGTTTTGAAAACAATAAAAAACACCTCAATTTTCAACAAGCACCTAGCACCCATTTGGACGGTTTTTTTTTTTGTTTTATTAGTATCAGATGGAAATCTTCAAAATACACTCGGTATGAATCGGTACTGAGTACAGTGTAGGACTTTTAAACCATTGGTGAATTAGTACCAGTTTATGAAAGATCAACAAATCGTCAGTTTTGAGTGAAAAGCGGCTAACTTCAAATTTTTATTTTTGACCATTATAGACCACTTCAAAAATTGCTCAAAAATACAAAAATGTTTCAAATCTTTTCAATTTCTTTAGCAATATCGAATGTAAAAAAATAATTTATGTAATTTTGGTTTCATTCAAGTAATGCAAACACTTTTTTAAAAATATCGGGTTTTCAATAAGAGCGCTACAAAAGTTTTTTTTAAATAAAACAAAAACGGTTTTGGATATCAATGAAATTCTTTATTCCTGTGAAAGTACGTTCGATGCCATTATGTATGGAACTCGATTTCTTTTGCATGGCCACCACGGGCACGCTTGCAGAACCCAATTTTCGATAGTTTTCAACCATAAATCGGCCGATACTGCTGCAATTTCACGTTCGATATTCGTACGAAGTTCACCAATCGTCGCTGGCTTGTTGGCATAGACTATAGACTTGACGTAGCCCTACAGAAAATAGTCTAACGGCGTCAAATCGCACGACCGAGGCGGCCAAGCGATTGGACCATTTCGTGAGATAACACGTTCTCCAAACTTGGTTTCTAATAAATTGATTGTGACATTCGCTGTGTGGCTTGTGGCGCCATCCTGTTGGAACCACATGTCCTCCAAGTCCATATCATCCAATTGGGGCCAAAAATATTCGCTTATCATTGAACGGTAGCGATCCCCATTCACAGTAACGTGCCGGTCTTGAACATCACGGAAGAAGTACCGCCCAATGACGCCGCCGGCCGGCCCATAAACCACACCAAAACGTTATTTTTACGGGATGCAATGAAGACTCTTGGAGTACGTTTGGATTGCTGCCGGACCAAAACCGCATATTTTGGTTATTGACGAAGCCATTCAGCCAGAAATGAGCCTCATCGCTGAAGATGATTTTACGATGAAAATCCGAATCATTTTCAAGTTGTTGCTCAGCCCAATTCACGAACATACGACGCTTCTGGTGGTCAAGCGGCTTCAGTTCTTGCGTCAGTTTAATCTTGTGAGGATGAAGGCCAAGATCTTTTTGAAAAATTCGCCACAACGACGTCACAGAGATGCCCAACGCTTGAGAACGACGTGTGAAAGACACATTGGGCTTCCTGCAACTGAAGCCTCAGCGGCAGCAATATTCTCGACACTACGGGCACTTCTTTGTCTCACTGGCACGGGAACATTTTGTACTGTGCCTGTGGATTCAAATTGTTCCACTAGACACTCAATTGTAGATCTGCTAGGACGATTATGACGACCATAAATTGGACGTAGCGCTTTTAACGTTGAGGCCACTGACTCCGAACTTCGGTAGTAAATTTTAAAAATTTCGACTCGTTGTTGGCTCGTATATCTTTCCATTATGAAATGGCAAACCTTACTGAAGAGAAAAGTCAAAGGAGCGGCAAGAAATATGGCGTCGTTTGCTGTCCCTGTCGCTCTACTTTTGTAGCGTCCCGTTTGAAAAACCCTTTATTAAAGGAGAGGTTTAAGCTTTTAAACATTTTTCTCTTATATTTTCTATGTCTTTATACAATTTTCTTAAACATTCAGTATTTTGAACATAAGAGCAAGTACGTGCGCTCCAGGAGTGCATTCAAAACTGTACGTTATTAAGTGCAATTTTTGTATGTAGAACTCAATGCTTTTATTAATTCTTAACCAATCACCCCTGAAGATTTTGAGAAAGTAAAAAATAAACATTTTACCATTTTACTTGTTGGTGTTGCCATTTTTTTAAAAAATATTTTTTTGTTTTTATATTTAAAGTCAAGTTCTTGCCCCTCCCAAATAGAGGGGGGATCAAGGTCTATAATACCATTTTTCTCTTCAAAAAAGAACATATAAATGAATTTGGCACTTTGGTTATGATTTGTTCGACACGGCAGAATTATTTTCCATTGATTCACTTATTTCTATTAAAATTTTCTTCGAAATTATTTTGTGGTTTAACCTGTCACAAAAAATGACATTATTCAAAGAATTTTGCCATCCGTCCAAAAATCTCTAAGAGCACGTACTTACACATGCCTAAACATATTTCAGAAATCCGCCATTAAACCTACTAAAAATAAAATTTCAGTAAAAATTAAGAAGATTGCATTTACTTTTGAAATATTTTTATTTCAAAAATCCACCGTTGACTTCTTATGTCAATAATATCTCTCGCTGTTTATAATTAAGTTTTATGTTTAAGACGCCATTAACATCAACACAAAACGAGGCGCACATTCTAGTGTCGCATACCTATCCACCTGCCACCCCCTCAAACTCAAACATATGGTAAGCCTCACATATAGTTACATGCATATAAGCAAAAACTAAAGCCAATCTAATCATAGCTATCAATTAGAAGGTTGAGTTCAATGCAAGGTGTCTTTATGTACAATTAGAATTTGGCAACCAAAAACCATTCAACGAGAAAATGCTAAATATAATATTTTGAAGCAATTAACTTGATGACGGCAATAAGAGTTTTAATCGGTTTTTTGGTTGCCTATAGACAATTACCCTCGCTCCGAAGTCCTGGCGAATATAATCATCAACATTTTAATAGTTCCGTTCCACACTATTGACCCACTTAATAGTGTCGCGCCGCCCTTAAGGAAAATTTTCAAGTGCGGGTGCGGCACGGTGGTGGCTCAACTAAACTGTGCAATATTTTTTGGCATCTTTCCCAGAAACACTCATCGCTGAATTTCTGCTCTTCTCCTCCAAATGGGTTGATCATTACTTATTCCCCAAATCTGCTTTTGCTTATGCTTTTGCTTCTGTTGGGGTAATAGTAGTTTCCTGCTGCTTTGTGATACTTTGCTTTGCTACTGCGTATGTTCGAGGGTGTCTTTTCAACGTGATGAATGATGATGATGATTCTAACTGAGTGAGTGAGTGGTGATGGTGACATTCACTTTTTTTTGTGTATATCTACTTATTTCTACTGAGTCAGTCTCTGTTTTTCAATGCCCCTTCTGTTTGCTTATTTCATATTATTTTTAAGTACATTTTTAACATTGGAGCACGTTCTCGAAAATGGATGAACTCAAGTCAGCAAAGCCAAACGAAACGGAACTCAACACATTCAAGATGGCAGGTCGATATAGCGCTATACCATAAGTAAGTTGGTGAATGATGATCTCTCATTGAATCGCCCTAGGCCTAGATTCATGATATCTTTTCGACATATTCACAAACTCGCAAGGCAAAGAGCAGCAGAGGAGGCATGGAAAAGCATGCTAGGTACCTATAGGAGTCTCTTATGGGAAACACGAATGTTTATATCGTTGTCGTGTACATATAGAAGGGTGTATGTTGTCGCGGCACTACTCCAACTCGGTGGACTCTCTGTGATGATGGACTAAAAATATCTATCACACTAGTTCAAGAGCATTTCAAGGTACTTCGGTTTCAGCATTCAGCCTCAGCTGTGTGTTGTGTACACATTATGGCGAGTTGAGTATTGCTCGTTGCTCTGTTTTTGCGTTTACAGCACTTCATGGGCAGAATGTGTGTATTTTTGTGATGATGGTGACTTGGATATATTATTCAAATCGATGAACATCATCAGTGTCAGTGCTCAGTGGTGAAAGAGCTGCATACAGGGTGTTTAAAAATATGCACTTCCAAAGAGAGCTAGAAATAATGAGGCCTCAAAGAAAACAACTCAACTTTTGTGGGTACTAGGAAAAAATATTAAAATGAGAAAATTTAAATAGTGTGCTGTTAATTAGGTGTTAATTAGCTGTGATAACTTTAAAGTTAAAAGATATGAAGTTAGCAAAG
Organism: Dasysyrphus albostriatus; assembly: GCA_946251815.1. Lineage (NCBI taxonomy): Eukaryota > Metazoa > Arthropoda > Insecta > Diptera > Syrphidae > Dasysyrphus > Dasysyrphus albostriatus. Next base: position 104,409,128 of record OX276336.1, on the reverse strand, counting down.
ACACTCTTCAAAAATGTACTGAATTGTTTGTTGCTTCTTTGTTGCTATTGATCAGTCCTTAATTTGTTGTGATATTTTTTTATTTTGTCATCATTAATATTAGGTGTTATTTAATTGTGATAACTTCAATATTGTCCTTTTATTTGATATGAAATTAGGAAAGCAGCTCCTCAAAAACAGTACTGAATTTGTTATGCTTCTATATCTGCCGGTAATTAGTTCTTTATCAGTTGTGATCATTTTTATTTTTTCGCCTGACATAAGACGTTAGTTAGCTGTGATAACTTCAATATACTGTCATTTACTTGATATGAAGTCAGCAAAGCACTCCCTCAAAAAATTTTCTGAATTGTTTTTTGCTTCTTAGTTTGCTTTTAATTGGTTTTTAATTCGTTGTGATAGTTATATATTTTTCACAATTGATATTAGGCGTTAATGAGTTGTGATTGTCTATACGCGAGCTTACATGATATAAAGTTTGTAAAACACCTCCTTAGCAAAGGTACTGAATGTTGTTTTGCTTCTTAATCTGCCAGTTATTAGTTATAAATACGCTGTGATCATTTTTTTTTTTCATCTGTCATAAGGTGTTAATAAGTTGTGGTAGCTTCAATGTATTATCGTTAGCTTGATATGAAGATAGTAAAGCACCCCCTCAAAACAGGTACTGTTGCTTCTTAATGTACCATTTATTAGCCCTTAATTAATCCTAATAGTTCTGTTTTTGCCGTAATTGACACAAGGCAAAAATTAGTTGTGATAACTTCAGTATTGTCTTTTACTTGAAATGAAGTTTGCAAAATACCACCTTGAGAAAGGTAATGAATTGTTTGCTACTAAATTTGTCATTAAATAGTTCTTAATTCGTTGTGATAGTTTAATTTTTGTCGTATTTAATATTAAGAGCTTGAAATTTGTGAAAGCTTCAATTTTATTATTTACTTGATATGATATTTGCAATGCACGCTTTCAAAAAAAGGCATTTAACTGATTTTTGCTTCTAAATTTACCAGAAACTAGTTCCTATTAGTTCAATATACAATTGCTCAATTTTAATTTTTTTTAATTGATATATGGCATTAATTAGTTGTGATAACTTCAATATATTGTTGTTGAATTGATATGAAGCCTGCAAAGCGCTACCTCAAAATTGTTTTTGCTTCTTAATTTGCCATTAGTTAGTCCTTAATTAGTTGTGATCAATATTATTTTGTTGTAATTAATACAAGGCGTTTTTTAGTTGTGATAATTTCAATATATTTTCGTTTAATTGATATGAAGAAAGCAAAGCACCCCCTCAAAAAAGGTACTGAATTTTTGTTGCTTCTTAAAGTACGATTAATTAGCCCATAATTATTCCTGATGGTGCTAATTTTGTTATAAATGATATAAGGCGAAAATTTGTTGTGATAACTTCAATATTGTCTTTACTTGAAATTAAGATTGAAAAACACCTCCTCAAAAAAAGTACTGACTTTTTTGTTGATTCCTAATCTGCCATTAATTAGTCTTTGATTAGTTTTTAATTAATTTTATTTTGTTGTAATTGATATAAATTTGGCGTTAAATGTTTTCTGTATTTTGCTTGCCACTGTGCTTTTTCGATATTCGCAACCAAAGCGTCAAACAAAATAAGAAGAAATTAAACAATACAATGGAAATTTTTTAAACTAATTAACGACTAATTAACACTTAATTATGAAATAGTAAATAAATGAAATATAAGGAGAGTTGAAGCTTCTTTGAAAAGGTACTTAGTTTAAGGTAGTAACATATAGGTACAAAAAATTACGAACAAAGTTAAAATGTTCACAATTAATTAAAAATTAATTAACTTATAATTAAAAGCTATTAATAATTTCATGCAAAAGTTTGTAATATCTTTTGGGAGAGGTTGCTATGCTTACTTAATGTAAAATTAGCAAAGCAAACAGATTAAGACTGACACTAGTAATTAACGACTAATTAAAGACTAATTAAAGACTAATTAAAGACTAATTATAAAACAAAAACAATGTTATTAAGAAGATCTACCTGGTTTTTTAGAGAGGGTGCTTTGCTAACTTGATATCAGGTGAGCAAAGAAACACAGTTCAAATTAGACAAATTAAGAAATTATCACACCTAATTAAAGACTAGTTAGTGGCAAGTTATTTATCTTTTTACTTTTCAATAGTTGAATTTTGGTATACTAACTAATGAAAATATCATAATAAAATGGTGCCTTATAAATTTTGGTGTAGAATTTGTATTCGGACTGCAATTTTCATAATGTATGCGCAGAATGCGCCCCAAATATGTTTTAAACGAAAAACAGCTTTGAGCACTCTGCGCTAAAAGGGAAACACTCTTTAGGAACTTGAAACCCAAAAACCGCCTACAATTATAGTACCTACATAAATAATTCAACTTTAGTTATATAAGTACCCGTTTGATAAAAGGACATACGAAACAGGTTAAAAGTGGACTCACTTTAAATATCCATTAACCTGTTTTTGGTGGCATTTATGTCGATGTATGATAAATTGAAAAGATATCATCATCAAAATGCAGCCCTCGAAGGTTTCAAGTTGATAATTTAATCACGAAGCACACAAACTTGATATTCCTGGGTCCTGCAACATGATTTTATAATCAACTCAATTGCTTGTTCTGTGTAAAGAGTGAATTATGATTCTATTGGTACTGCGAACGAATGACAAAACGAGACGCTTTCCAAAGCCTAATACTTTTTTTTCTATTTTCAGAAAAACCTAATCAAAAATTTATTCATGAATGCATTTTATATTCACTGTTCCAAAATATTTTTAGTGCATGTTTTTGTTTGAAAGTTCGAATGGGTTAAATTTCGTCTCCCAACATATTTTTTTAGGATAGGTACTTGCTGTAGCAAGTGTATGCACATATTCATAGAACTGTTGGGACAGTAGTCACTACTAAAATCTATAAAAAAAGCTCATGCAATTTCCAATTGTTACATGTGAAAATTCGAGGCAAAAAAGCCTGTGTTATTGCACAAAGCAAAAACGGATGAGTTGGCATGAAATTTTGGAATTTTCACATTGGTCACACCTACGGGTATTTCTACTCTTTTATAGGTTCAATATGATTTATTAATCATGTATTTCGAGATACAATCTAACACGACATTACAATGATGAAAAACATGAAAAAATGGGTGGCAAAATTGTCATTGGGTGTCTATGAGTCCTTACCAACTGAAACGATTTCCTTCAAATTTTGAACTTCAATGTAATTTCAGAACAGAATTTTTTTTAAGGATATTGGATAAAAATTCATCAATGAAATCAATCTAAAAGTCATTCGTGGCCTTGAAGAAAAGCTTTAAAAAACGTAAGAAATAGGTGACCAATAACTGAAACTAGCTCACCTTTTATATAGGTCTTAGGGCCTGTCAGTTGGTATTGATGTTTTGAAAATTTCCCTTAAATGACTAAATGACGTGCCAAAAATCGCCATGACTTTGAACAAAATATTTAAAAATTCATTTAAAAAATTAATGCCTGACCAATTACTAAAACCAGCTGACCTTTTGCTTTTATATATGTAGATCTAGAGATCCTTCAGATGGATTTATAAAAATTCATAGAAAAAAATCTATGGTTGACTATTTACTAAAAATACATAGTTCACCTTTTATCACGATCATAAGATCTTTCAGATACTAAGCATTTTTTGTAAATTTCCCCTAAATAAGGTGTCAAAAATCATGTATGACCTCACTAGTTGTCTAGGGCTGACCAATTTCTAAGACTCGGTCTCGCCATGTTTCGGTCTTGCAGCTCTCTCCGCTGTTGTCTTTTTTTTATTCCAAAAGAACGTAATTCAGAACTTTACTTCAACATTTTGAAACAGGATCTCGAGCTATGCATACTAGGGTGGTCGTTATATGGGTTTTTCAATAAGAGCGCTACAAAAGTTTTTTTTAAATAAAACAAAAAATAAAAAATAAAATGAAATTCTTTATTCCTGTGAAAGTACGTTCGATGCCATTATGTATGGAACTCGATTTCTTTTGCACGGCCACCACGGGCACGCTTGCAGAAGTCCGGACGCTGACCCCAATTTTCGACGGTTTTCAAGCATAAATCGGGCGATACTGCTGCAATTTCACGTTCGATATTCGTACGAAGTTCATCAATCGTCGCTGGCTTGTTGGCATAGACCATAGACTTGACGTAGCCCCACAGGAAATAGTCTAACGGCGTCAAATCGCCCGACCGAGGCGGCCAAGCGACTGAATCATTTCGTGAGATAGCACGTTCCCCAAACTTGGTTGCCAATAAATTGATTGTGACATTTGCTGTGTGGCTTGTGGCACCGTCCTGTTGGAACCACATGTCCGCCAAGTCCATATCATCCAATTGGGGCCAAAAATATTCGGTTATCATTGAACGGTAGAGATCCCCATTCACAGTAACGTGCCGGTCTTGATCATCACGGAATAAGTACGGCTCAATGACGTCGCCGGCCCATAAACCACACCAAACCGTAGTTTTTTCGGGATGCAATTATGACTCATGGAGTACATATGGATTGCTGCCTGACCAATACCGCATATTTTGTTTATTGACGAAGCCATTCAGCCAGAAATGAGCCTCATCGCTGAAGATGATTTTTCGATGAAAATCCGAATCATTTTCAAGTTGTTGCTCAGCCCAATTCACGAACATACGACGCTTCTGGTGGTCAAGGGGCTTTCAGTTCTTAGGTCAATTTAATCTTGTAAGGATGTAGGCCAAGATCTTTTCGCAAAATTCGCCACAATGACGTCACAGAGATGCCCAACGCTTGAGTTCGACGTGTGAGAGACACATTTGTGCTTTCTGCAACTGAAGCCTCAGCGGCAGCTATATTCTCGACACTTCTTTGTCTCACTGGCACGGGAACATTTTGTACTGTGCCTGTGGATTCAAATTTTTCCACTAGACGCTCAATTGTTGATCTGCTAGGACGATTATGACGACCATAAATTGGACGTAGCGCTCTTAATGTTGTGGCCACAGACTCCGAATTTCGGTAGTAAATTTTAATAATTTTGACTCGTTGTTGGCTCGTATATCTTTCCATCATGAAATGGCAAACTTTACTGAAGAGAAATGTCAAAAGAGCGGCAAGAAATATGGCGTCGTTTGCTGTCCCTGTCGCTCTACTTTTGTAGCGTCCCTGTTGAAAAACCCTTTACTTGCAGCAAGTAATATCAGCAATTAATTGCTTGCTCGGTGTGACCTGAAAAAGTACTTGCAGGAATTTTACTTGCGAGCAAGTAAAAAGTCGTTTTAGCAAGCAATTTACTTGCCTGGTGTGACTGCTCTCTGCAAGTACTGGCACGAATATTTCAAAATAGAAATTTTTGAAACAAGTATTTTAATTGCACGCTGTGACGGCACCTTAAGAAATCTAAAATAATAATTTCACTTTTTTTAAAAAACAGAATCACTGCCTGAAGAGAATGGGAGACGGAGCTGGAATAGATGTCAAGAGTCAAGAATGATGCAGCCGCAGCTGCAAGAGTTGAGCGAATTTCAACTTTCATTGCAACATTGTTGACATCTATTACAGCTCCGTCTCCCATTCTATTCAGGAAGTCAGAAAGAACGAATTGGATCACTCAATAGTTTCTTTATTCCTGAATTTGGATGATATATCGATACTTGAATTATTTGATTAGACCACAATTGCTTTATGCTTCGAGAAATATTTGAAATTAACGAATCATTTCCCTTATACCTATTTCAAATAATAATCTGTTTCCACCAGAACACTTGGCCACTTAAATTATTCTGATTCGTTAGTGTTGCTTTTATTTATTCACAATTATTCTCCTTTGCAATCAACACAAAATCAAGAAGATCAACAAACTTCTTGTTATTTCAGTCATTATCCTCAAGATATTACCACAAAAAATTTAAACACATTATCATAGATTTGTCTATATACATATATATGTACATATACAACCAACAAATATGAACAAAAAAAATACAATAATCAAGAAAATGGCAACACTTTGAGCTATAAACAAACTTAATGCAAATAAAGCCATTTCCAGTGCACACAGAGGCTAAAAGTCAAAGCAACAAAAACCAAACGAATATCAGCCACAGTTTTAAATATTCATAAAAAAAAATTAATATTTTTATTTTAATCTTTAAAAATAGAACAGTGAAGCTTGAGAAAGTCTTCGAGAGTGCAGCGGCAAACGTGTATATGCATATTCTTTCCTTTGTTTACACGCTAAAGGCAAATGAAAAATTTAAATCATTTGCTTTTTTTTAGTGCTTTGGCTTTCTCGCTCACATAAAATCATTTCCATAACGGCACCTTGACCGATGATGCTGCATATGCGGTGCTTTTGCTTATATTAACAAAAAAAAAAGGAAAGAGCATCAATGCCGGAAAAGATAACAGGGTAAATAACAGTGACGAATATCGAATGACCTCATAGGCCGCCATTTTCCAAAAAAGATAAATAAATGCGGGTGGTAAGTAGTAAATCAGCTTTTGAAGATTTTAAGTACCTCGACGATGAAATTTTTGAATGGCGTTTTGCCCATTTTTTTTTGTGAGTTCTGAGCTTTTCCAGTGAAAATGTCGGAAGTCAATCGATTTCCATTTCAGGAAGATCCATTTTTATTTGCCTTTGTCGAAGGAGCCGTGTGCTCCTTCAATGCTGCTGGAAGCACTAGTTAGCATAACGCTGCTAGCTGATGATGATGATTTAGATCCCATCACAACTTCGTCACTCACTTCAAGTGAAAAAAATCACGAGCGGTAAAAAAGAAAAACAACAACATTTCCAAAACTCAGAGCAGCACAAGTCGTATTATTGATTGGTACTGTTTTTGTGAAACTTCCTGTTGTTGGCAGAAATAAAAATTCTAGCAGGCCAGGCGTGGGGGCAGAAATTTGCTGAAATTATTATCGAATAGCTTTTGGAACGCTAAAATATTAATTGATTAGATTTTATTTTTCGTCTATTTTTGTCGACTCTGTTAAATTGCGGTGGTTTTGGATACAAAATGTGGTTAAATATACAATTTTGTTTTGATTGTTTTTATTTTTTCTTGTTTTTGACGAAAATTTTAAGCATTGCTTCGGTTGATGTAAGGAACTGAAATATTTTAAAAGTGTTTTTTTTTTTTCAATTTTTGATCATATTGTGCTTGAGAATATCCACACAGAAAAAAAAAATAGTAAAATGGAATTTTGAAAAAAGAAGTAAAATGAACAAAATAAAATTTGTTAAATGTCAAGTTTTTGCTGATGTGAAAATAGATTTATTTATGTGGGAATATTAATTTCAAGAGTTCACAAAATAACTTATTTGTGTTTACAGAAATAGAAATGTAGGTATGTTCATTTGTTGCTAAGCTTCAACTTGGTTCTTAAGTTAGCTTTTTTGTGTTGGGGAGGAGAAGGAGGCGGGTTTTGATGTGCCTAAGTGGCGTCAATAAGGCAATGTCCAGTGATGTATTCAATACTGCACATTACACACCAATTGTGCTTATGTTACCTCACGTCATAGGCTGTCGCCAGAGGGGGCAAGAGTGGTCATATAACCTTTAGATTACTTGCAACCAGCAGTGACTGGTTGTAAAATTTGGCTGGAGTTTGTGGACACACCCATAAGAAGGATGGTGTGCAGTGGACGAATCTTAATATGAAGGAACAATGGTGCGACCAACAGTCTGAAAGACAGTGGCCGTACATGACCCACTCTGGCATACTTGCAGATGAAGTGAGTGAGGATTTTCAGTACTTGCCAGGTGCTAAAAAAAGATGGTGGCAGATGAACTCTTTACGGGCCAATGGAACGACAGCACTTATATCCCCGTAGTTGGCACCTGGCACTAGATTGTACAGTCTGTTGTCTTAAAGTTGACCAAGAGCTGGCTCTCTAGGACGGATAATTATGTGGCGGTTCAATAGGCCCCCACTTGCTAAAAGAAGAAAATGCTTCGAGTCAGCAACTACAGTCTCGGATAAGGAATGATTTAGTGAAATCGTCTTTTGGCTTTCGAAAAAGGAAAACAAATTGGGATCTGGAAAATTAAAACCCTACTCATCGTTCGTCAGCCACAAAAAAGGTCCCAACAATGCCTAATTTCCCCAGTGGATGTCTTTATTTTATCTGGAAAACCTGCTGGAAGTTCCCGCTTATCTGGTGATTGGTATTGGTACTCATGATGACTCCAAGGGCGCGTGAATTGAACTGAATTGAATTAAATTGAATGAAATTGAAGCATTACATTAAATTTAATAAATTCAAATGAAATTGAAGCAATAGAATTGAATCGTATTGAATTGAACTGAATCGGATTGGATTGGATTTAATTTAAAAGAGCTACTTATTAGAGGTAACCTAAATCCTGCAAAAGGATAAGCTGGTTCTCAATGAATTAACCTGGCACAGCGAACTTTATTGATCACTTCGTCGTTTTAAAAATTTGTCTTCTCGACGACCGAAAAAACTTGGATTTGATATCGGGTTAGCTTGCGATCACTTTCTTATGCTCGTTTATCTACGACGATATTTATGTTCATGAAAATCGAGACGGAACTTCCTCAGCACAGCCATGTTTAATATCGACAGACTACGGGTCGTTACGAGATCCTATAGACCGCTAAATTAATAGAACCGCCTTGTCACAGAAGCCAGAAGCATGCAGCATTGGCAGAAAACGCAGACCAACTGGAGCACTTTGAAAAATGCCATTTCAGTTGCGACCCCCGAGTGTGTGTGTATAAAGCAGAGAAATCACTGCTTATTACTACATTTGGCAGATATTTGATCGAAGAAATAAACTTGCAGCAGCCTCAGAAGGTGAGAGAATCAACATTGAATCTCAGTGTTGTAGGAAAAAGTAATTTGGAATATAGTGTTATGTTTGACAGAAGATTGCGTAAAAATGCCCTTATAGAATTTTGATTTTTTTTTTTTTGATTATGGAATACTTGTTTTTTTTTTATAGAGTTCATGAAATGCCACACCCCCCCCCCCCCCCCCACCGTCAAAAAGTTCTGCGGACGTCTATGAATGAAGGAGCAGCTTCCTAGGGCGACAGTAGCACCATCTACAAAATAACTAAGGAATTGGTTGGAAATAAATACCGAAAACAACACCACCTCGAGGATCTAGACGGTACTTGGACCTAATCTGCTGGTTATGGATAAAGGACATTTCAGAATATATCGAAAGTACACTTTATATCAATCTTTATTTAACCCTCGTAATTTTGAAGCAATTAGTAGACAAAAATTATCATATTCGCAACTGCCAAACCAATTTTTCCCAGATAACATCAGCAATCAAAACCTTTAAAAACAACACAGCGGTACCTCCGTCTAGGCAATATAGTCCCCGCAGATCTTCATTAGGGCTGCCCACGTTACCAGAAAAGTCCTGGTATCGGAGACCGAAAACCGCAGCGATACCGAGGCGATACCAGCTCCAAAGCATCCGAAACAATACCGAGAAGATACGGAAACCAAACAATATTCTTGGGACCGAAATTTACCGATACTTTCAGTAGCAAGTATCGCTTTGTATCAGCAGAAAAAAATAAACCTATTTTTGAATACGAGTATTATAATCTCTTCTGGTAATTTTTGTAATTGATTTCTCGGCAACGGATCTAACGGTTTGAATGACATTTTCACAGTTTTTTTTCCTTTTACTTAGGTTTAAGCAATTTATTAAATAAGAACCACCCATTTCCCCGCCCATTTTTCCTTCGCTTTGTTTCTCTGAAAACAATCATATGTACCTGTGACATTTTCAGACATGGTCCTTTTTAGCTGGAGGAAGTGACTTTAATGAAATCCATCAACTGCTTCTCATATTTTTTCTTTAATCTTGGTTTCTTGGAAACGGCTCCAATGATATTGTAACAGCATTGTTTTTCTGCTATGATATTTTGATGCAGAACTTATTTAATTTTTGCTTGCGACTGAGACTACACAGAAACCAGACGAAACCGAGACCGATACTGATACCGGTACCGATACCGGTACCAGACTTTGTTATACAAGACCAAACGAGATTGAGTTATACGAGACCGATACCGGTACCGAGACGATCCTATAATTTTTCGATTTTGACAATACCGTACTTGCAAAAGTATTATTTGGTTTGGTATCGTGGCCAGCCCTAATTTTCATCAGTCAGATCCAAAAACGTCCTCAACAATCATACATCCCTAATAGTACAGTAAAATAAAAATAGGTAATGGAAAAAAATAGAGGCAGGCTGAAATTTGACAGGTCGTTTCGGGGGTAGGTATACAACTCAAATCTTGGTTGGTGACCTCCTACACCTTGTAGGGGCGGTAACACGCCCATTGCACCAATATGGAGGAAATATTCATAAATTGTTAATGGTGGTTACAAAATGAAAAAAATTTGTTAGGGTAAAATCCGGTCACTGTCACGCCCACTTTTTATTTTTTATATTTCAGAAACGGCTCCAACGATTTTCATTAAATTTTCAGAGTTTATTCTTATAGACAAGAAAAAATTGGCAAATTAGTTTCAATAAAATCCACCTACTCTCTACTGAGCAGCGAAATTAACAAAAAAAATATTCTAACGCTATGAAAGAACTCAAATAAATGATTGATTTAATTTTAGTTTTAATAAGACTTTATGGAAAAGCAACGTAACACCCACAGACGTGGGTTTGACCTCACCAAACAGACAGTGCTTCCTTAATCTTTGTGTAGCTGGTATCAAAAAACTATCAAAAAGTTTTCTAAATCAGTTTCTGTGAAATCAAGATATAAGAAATGTGGTCGAGGTAGGGGGTGGATTTATTTGAAACAATTTTCTTAAATTTTTTTTCGCCTTCATAAGAATAAACTTTGAAATTTGTTTGCGAATCGTAGAAAACCTTTTCGAGAAACGAAGAAATTGGAAAAGTGGGCGGATTTTACTTAAACCAATTTGCAATTTTTGTTTCTTGTCCAAAAGAACAAATTTGAAAGTTTCATGGAAATCGTTGGAGCTGTTTCAGAGAAGGAAGAAATAAAGAAAGTGGGCGTGCAGTGGGCGGACTCTACTTTAACAATTTTTAAATGTTTTCTCCGATCATTACAGCAAATTATAAAAAATTCAGTCAGTTCTTAATTTTTTATTAAAGCCAGCACGCTGCTGATGCGAAATGAAAAATCCCATAAAAAAATGACAACGAAATCATTAACGAAAAATTTTGTCTTACTTTTTGATTTGCAGTACGCTGTTCGATGAACGAGATTGATAATGGTTGCATATTTTTTGGGGAAGTCTAAACTCTTTTTCCGCACACAATTAATCACCTAGGTCATTTTTTGTGTGCGAAAAAATGACATTTCTATTTTTGTTGTTTCTTTTATTACAGCGTGGCTGCATATTTTTCTTTTTTTTTTTCATTTTCATTTGTTCTGATTTTTTCAATTAGTGTAACTGTCAATGTTATTTTTTTGCTGCGTTTTCGTAAGCATCTCATTGTCTAGTTAAAGACCATCTAAAAATTTCGTTTCGTAACAGCAGCGCACTAGGCTTAAAGAAAAATGGGGGTGACACCACTCCTAGGAGGTCGTAGTAACTCTACAAAAAAAAATATTTTAATTAAACATACAGAAAAGCAATGCTCACAAATGTGTCATAAAAAGTGTGATGCATTTGTAATATAATTACTAGAAACAAAAGCTTTTTTAATTTCTCCCATTTTATAATACTGCAACACACCATCATGGAAAGAATAATAGATTATTTTTTAATGTCGAGATATATTTCTATGATAAATGCAGTGATGCAAGCTTTATTATTGTGTCCATCACGTCACCACGGGGTGTGCATATTTAAAATAGCACCATGAATGTTATACACCCATATACATATGCAAGCTGAGAACCCTTGCTTTATCACAGATGATTTAAGCTTGTATCGTTTAATATAATAAATCGTTTATTTGCGTTCAACTGTGTGATAAATGTTTTATATCCCAACAACTAAGCCCTGCTTTCTGGAGACATCCTACGGAGCTGTGGCGTTCGTCATACATGATGTATGCTACTGCCTCTGTTCCAATACGTATGTAGGTCCTAGAAATGTTATTCTAAATAATTTGTTCACAAAACTACAACAACAAAACGCATTTCAACTAGAATCCATATACCTATAGCTACAGATATACGAACCGAACATACTCAGTATAGGATGCTTTCGTTATATGCTTACATAATATTAAGAATAACCAACAACTCTATGGGATAGGATACACAGACAACAACTACAAAAAAAGGATGAATATGGAGCAAACAATACCAACACCGTGAAACTGACTCCCCGTAGGGGATGGCGGTCCATAAAACTAATTTTCATCACGAGAAATTTTCCACAACATTATTTTCTACGCTCCATATTCCGCCAGCCCTTATATTATGAACGCATCACCATAACAACCATCATAACCCAACCAACCCCTCTCGGCCAATAATAATGGCCGACACATCCTGTTCCTGTCAAGTTGTTATTGGTGCTCGAATATGTTGTTGGAGTATGGGCGATGTATCTGTCTGTATAAATGAATAACTGATGAGGCTAGAAAAATTGAATAAGTAAGTGAACAAGGATAGCGACGCAATGATGAAAATAACCACACGGAGGTTCACAAACAATTTTTTTTTTTTTTTTTTACACATAATTTTTTTCAATTCACCAATACAAACCACATACGCAAATTTTTGATTTTTTTTCTTGTTTTTTGTTTTGTGTTAAATTTTGTTATTGAAGTCCTGTTTTTTTTTGTTATACATTTTGATGATAATGGTTAACTGAACATATCAATATGGCAACACTTTCGCTGTTCAGGGAACAAAAAAACAAGTCATGCTTTTATCAAAATTTTTGTAACTGAATTCCGAATGTTGGACACGTTTAATATTCCCACATACATGAGCCTAATAATTGTTTTTGTTATTAACATATTTTGGAACACAAACATTGTTTTGGATCAGAAAAATAAGTTTTTTGGCAAACAGATACGGGCTTTGATGGTTGAAATCATCAAGTCAACAAAAGCCAAAAGAATTTTAGTCGTGGTAATTTTATTGCAGTTTTGTTATCTCCAAACAACGAAAAAATAAATAAATTAAATTAAAATTAAATTGGAAAACATTTTTTTATTATTTTAAATTCGTTGAAAAAAACAAATATTCCTAACATCTGTCAATGTGTATCTCCCAATTTTGTCACCTAGACCATAGCCACGAAAGTGTTTATATTTGCAATAAAAAAAATTATTGAGGCATTTATTTTACTTCTTATGTTAAATATTTACTTATGCATTGACTTTAAATTGAGAATTGATCCAAATTCACCATATGCCTATATATATCTTGGAATTCTTACTCTTGCAAGATTCAGTAGAGCATCTTATCGATGTTACTTATAATGTAATACCAATAGACATAATTCCAGCATCCTAGATTCCTTTTCGAATCCTTTCCTGTTGGAAGAGCTGATACTAAGGATACTGAGGAAGTTTTGCAGCGAAAACAACTTAATTCCTGACATGTAGTTTGGCTTTAGAGAGAAGCACTCGACACTACATCCACTCCAGAAGTTCCAGCATGACATCACTATAGTCCTCAACAGTCATCGTGTCACCGTCGGATGTTTTCTGGATGTCGAGAAAGCATTCGATAGCATCTGGATAGATGCCCTTATACACAAACTACATCTGCTACATTTACCCCTGCCACTAAACTCACTTTTCTTTTCTTTTCTTTTCTTTTCTTTTCTTTTCTTTTCTTTCTTCTAGGAATTTTTCTTGTGCAATTGGGAATTTCTCATCAACTGTGAAGAACATCAAAGCCGGAGTCACACAAAGTTCGAAACTTGGCCCCTTCTTCTACAGCTTGATGACATCAGACCAACCCGTCCCAACTGGCTGTGTAAACCTGCTGTTTGCTGATGACTCACATACGCGTCCTCAATGTGACCGCTAGTCGCAGTCCGGAGAGTAGAAGCTCACATCAATAGACTGCTCAATTTCTACAAGAAATGGGGCATCAAAATTAATTCAGCAAAATCGGAGCTTATCTGTCTCAGACGACTCCGTGACGGTAGAAGTTGCTCAGCAGTCACTTGCAGAAACCTATTTCTGAAGCTACCAGATGGTTCTACTATTGCGGCCAAAAGGGACGTCAAATACCTGGGGATCGAACTTCAACGAATTGCTAAGGTTCAACCCGCACTTAAAAAGTGTACTCAGAAAAGCGAACTGGGCATTCCACCGACTACACCCTTTGATGAGGAGAAGATCAGGACTAAGCCAACAGACGAAGATCAGTCATCACTTACTGTTTCCCCGTCTGGTTCACGATCACAAAAACATCGATTAAGAAGATCCGAATCTTCGAGAGGAAGATGCTAAGAATCTGCACTGGACTCCACTTCGACCGACAGTGAAGAATACATTACAGAAATGAGAATCTCTACAGAAAAGCAAGGATAATACCGCTGGACAAATACCTGCTAAATTCGACAAAGAATCTAGTACAGAATACCGTCAATCACCCCAATCAGCTAATGAGAAGGATGGCTACCGAGCAACGACATCCCGAGCCTAGGTACCTCAGTGTGATGGAAATCCTGGGCGCCAACATTTTCACCTACAATGACGAAACAGCCGTTTTTTTTCTGGCTGCTACCGCGGCTAAAAGCCGCCATGCTGAAACTGGCCGTTGAATGTGACCAATCATTCTTCTTATTCTTTAAATCCGCTTCTAATCCATGAAGGGTCGCAGAAAGAGACACGATAGCATTCCATCTTCTACGTTCCCAAGCACAGTGCTTCTAATCATCTAGACCAATCATTTTGGTATCCGCGATGGCTTCATCTATAAAGCTGAGCCACATCTTGATACAGCTTTGCGGTTGTACGAGGGCGGGCCAATAAGTCCGTGACTTTTTGAATTTCTGACCTCTTTACTGAAACAGCAACACTGCTCCTGTCAACAGGCATCTGTAAGTTGACTCCTGTCAAAATTTAAACTTGCTGCGTCAGTTAGTTTGTGTTTGACAGCTATTTTTATCAGACTACTCACTAATTTGAGGAGAAAATGGAAAAAAATGAATTTCATGTGCTTATTAAGCATTATTTCTTGCGAAAAAAAACCATTACCGAGACCAAGGCTAGGCTTGATAAATACTGTGGGGACTCTGCACCATCGATTTCAATGGTAAAAAAGTGGTTTACTGAATTTCGATGTGGCCGTACAAGCACTGAAGATGCCGAACGTCCTGGACGCCCAGTTGAGGTCTCTACACCCGAAACAATCGAAAAAATTCACGATATGGTGTTTGCCGACCGAAGATTGAAAGTGCGAGAGAATGTGGAAGCCGTAGGGATCTCGCATGGCTCAGTGGTTTCAATTTTGAATGATCACTTGGGCATGAGAAAGCTTTCCGCAAGATGGGTGCCGCGTTTGCTCACAGTCGACCACAAACGCAATCGTGTAACAACTTCACAGGAAGGTTTGGCGTTGCTTAATCGCAATATGGAGGAGTTTTTGCGCCGTTTGGTAACCGTGGATGAAACATGGATCCATCACAACACACCAGAGACCAAACAACAGTCAAAACAGTGGGTTTCTAAGGGTGAATCGGGTCCAAAGAAGGCCAAGGTGGGTTTGTCAGCCAATAAAGTTATGGCGACTGTTTTTTGCGATGCACGCGGGATAATCCACATTGACTACCTTCAAAAGGGAAGAACAACCAATGGGGAATATTATGCCAACTTATCGGACCGATTCAATGACGATTTGAAAAAAAAAACCGACCTCATTTGGCCAAGAAAAAAGTTCTTTTCCACCAAGACAATGCAAGGGTGCACACATGTGCAGTTGCCATGGCAAAAATCCATGAATTGGGCTATGAATTGCTCCCTCATCCACCCTATTCTCCAGATTTGGCTCCGAGCGACTACTTCTTGTTCCCAAACCTGAAGAAATGGCTTGGTAGAAAAAGATTTGACTCCAATGATGAAGTCATCTCGCAAACAAAGGCCTATTTTGAGGACCTCGACAAATCATTTTTTTTGGAAGGGATACAAAAATTGGAGAAGCGTTGGACAAAGTGCATAGAGTTCAAGGGAGACTACGTTGAAAAATAAAATTATTTTTTTATCAAAAAGTCTGTGTTTTATTCCAAAAGTCACTTATTGGCCCGCCCTCGTATCTTCCATCTTCTAATTCATTTGACCTCCTCACCCAATATCTGTGAAAGAATTTTTCGTTCTAAGGAACTCAGTATTAGTATCTTCCATTCTGCCTTTCACCCAATAGCCAGCGCGAAGAGCGTGTTCTTCGTCTTTCGTGTGATGTGTTTTCAACCCATGTGTTGTGCTTAACCGAAGAAGCACCGGTTTGCTTGGGTAATTCTTCATGGGATCGCCGCCTAGATATCGTTCGTGGGATTTATTTTCCCTCCATGGTAAATGAATTCCTTGACTGCTTAGAAGTTGTTGCTATCAACAGTGACGATTTGTCTCAGCTGGTTGACAGATCTTCCATTGTTTGTTGGTAACATACTCGTATATTCGGTATTGCCCTCGTTTACTTAAGGACCAACAAGTTTTGCATGTCCTTCAACTGTCGTATAAGCGTCTATAATAGCTTGTTGGCAGCGACCGATGATGTCAATATTATCGGGATAGCCTGTTAAAAAAAGGGCCTTCAGTGTTAACGACTGCCCTGCTCATTATTTGCTGTCCTGAACGAGATTGAAGAAATCACATTATAAGACATCCCTTTGAGGAAACCCTGTGTATGTATGGAATTGTTCGGAAGAGTTTTTCCTTAGATGCATTTTTATTGCGTATTTTTCAATATCACACGACACAACTAGATCAGTTTTCCAGGGATCCTAAGTTCAGCCATCAAGCAGAGCTCCTGACAATGACTGCTATCATATGCGGCTTTGAAGTCGATGGATTGGATAGACGGTGAGTCTCGAATTGAAATTCATTGGTTTTCTTCTAGGATTTTTCAGAGAGTGAATATTTGATCTGATGTCGATCTGTCTGAGTTGATTGACCAATCATCGTACATGCTTTCTTTCAACCAAATTTGGTTGTTAAGTTGATGCATGTACCCTTTCAACACATCCCCTCCGTGCTTGGAGAGCTCAGTCGTCATATCCGTCAACTTGGTTGCTCTTGAGCTTGTTATAGCTAATCCTCTCTCTTATATCCTGGGTAGTGGTACTGGGTCTTCATTGATTAGAGGTGGGCTCGTTTCTAGCTCTTTTTCTCGCTTCACCTGAAGCCAGCAGCTACTGGATATGCTTTTGATGATATCTACTATTTACTGTGCTTTGGTGACAAGGCTACTTTTGCTGTTTTGAAGTGACTGCATTCCGACTTTTTAACCAGTAGCCAGCTGCTTAGCTTTTTTGTATAACTTCCGAGTGTTGTTTCTATCGTGATACTATTCGGATTCCTTTAGCTGGGAGGCTGCGTATAGGGCTGGCCACGATACCAAATCAAACGATTCTTTTGTGAGTATCGTCTCGGTATTGTCAAAATCGAAAAATTTCAGTACCGTCTCGGTATCGGTATCGGTCTCGTATAACTTAGTCTCGTTTTGTCTCGTACAGAAAAGTCTCGTACCGTTCCGGTTTCCAATACCAATACAAAATGATAACAATGGTAACTTATTTTCTATGCAGGGTGTTCTTCTTCTCTCTTCTCCTTACTCAATACTCATATCTGCTGCTCTTGTGACATGTACATTTTCTATCACCCATTTTAGCAGAACACATTCCTCGTCACACAAAACAGGTTCTTTTTCGGGGATAGTTTGTAGCCTTTTGTGGTTTCAGCAGCTTTTTTGATGATATCACGATACTGGGACCACTGGTGGTTGGTTTCTGGGGCATGTAAAAATGCAATGATTAGATGCTCACTGGTGACTTCAGGTATACTAAGGTGACCACCGTCACATTTTTTCTATAGAGTGGTTCGTTGTTTCTTTTCATTTACAGTCGAGTTCTGAACCATACTGCAACAAGGAAATCGTCAGAGTCAATTTTGTATCTTTGAAAAGTACACACGTCTAAGATGTTAGAGGCGTGATTTCCATCGGGTAGTACATGGCCAATGTGGTTGACGTATCAACCATTTTGGGAGTGCAAGGTTGCTTTAAGGATTCTTAGCCGTTAAAAGCTAGTGCTACCACCGCTTTATCAGTTTCTGTAAAGGATTTTTAGTATGAGGCTGTTAGCTTTCGTTTTTTCATGGAGACTGAGCTTACCAACTTAGCCGCCAAAGGTGCATCTTCCTTTCCAATTTGGCTATTTGAGGTCTTTAAGCAAAATTTGTACATCGTACTCCGTGCAGACTCTACAAGTTCTGTCCAGGATGTCATAAAACTCATTCTTTAAAGGGCTTGCAATTTCATTGTGAGAGTCGTGTTCACATATAAGGCTTATATTTTGGACAGTTCGGATCACAGCTAGGCGATCACTTATCGGATTAAAGACGATAGGTTGGTAGGTAGAAATGGTGGCACGGGCGTAACACTCGCTCAGTACCCAATTAGCGCTGGATTGCGCCGTTTTGATACCATAACTCGTTTGACTTGATTCCTTCGGGAGTCTTCTAGATACATGACTGAATGCGAGACTTCCACCTGCGCCCACTCGGCATGACCGGAGGTTTCCAGTGGAGATCAGCATCCACCATGAGCCCAGAGTTCTTTCATTTGAATTAGAACGGATTTGGAATATGGTTTTAGTATATTTTGGGCTAGCACCAACGTCAAGTGGCGGGACTTAAGACACTCAGTCGATTGGATCGCATTCCGCCTAAAGCCAACTGCGATATGCCGAGCTCAACAGATAGCAGAACGACTCGAGCGCGAAGGATCCAGCCAATAATCGTTGTCATTGAGCATCATGAAACCCAGCACAGGCCTGTATTCCGATTGCTCACAGTCTTGGGGTCGGGGGGGGAACATGATACAGAAGCAACCGATTTTGTCTTAGATCCATTTCGTCACGTTAAGAAAGGAAATCAAGTTTTTGATTTTCATTTCAGAAAGTTCGTTGAGGTCGTCTTTCCTTTTCTTGCTGATCATTGCAGCTACGGCAGTGAGTATTGTAGGAAATACGCAGTCTCGCTGCATGTAACGACCCTAGCTATGTCTCGCCTGGGTCTACATAACAGATCAATTGTTCAGGAATTATTATAGGCGGGCCAGATCTTTCTGGATATTTTACATTCGGTCAAGCTATTCCACCTACGATTAGATTCACTAAGGAAGATTGACAGTAAATTGCCCTTCACAACTCCTAGGGGAATTTTGACTCTTTCCGCAAGTGAGTTGTGAAGGGCTGATCCTTGCCTGGCCAGTTCATCTGCCCGTTCATTTCCCTTAATGCCCATATGGCCAGGAACCCAGATAATGGTGACCTTGAGGTTAATATTAAGGGCTGCGAGCTCCTAGCGGCATTGCTGGACCAGTTTAGAAGATGATGTAGCCGAATCAATGGCTTTGACAGCTGCCTGACTGTTTGTGAGGATAGCTGTATTACGATTTTGGTTTGGATCTAGTTTAAGTATCCTGCCTGCCTCCCTAATTGCAAGTACTTCAGCTTGAAACACATTAAAGACGAAAACTATGCTTCTTAACCGATTTCCCACTATCAATCTGCATCCTTGCATGTGTAGTCTTTCAGCACAGCTGTAATAAATCTTTTCTTTTCAACATACCTGATCCTATCCATCGCACGTCAAGGGTTCTGGTAATGTCTGCCTTATATTGCGTGAGAAAAACCTCAAGGTTTTTATCTGCACCTGGGGTATAAGAGGTTCTCACGTCCCGAACTCAAAAGTCATTATTCATTGACGTACAGGGTCTTGCTGTCATTTGAGGGCTATCATTATCCCACGCTCTGTACGTCTCTCTCATAATTGACATTTCTATACGTGGTAGGGAAGTAAACCCTACGACACAGCCCCCAAACCCGGAAGACCAGGTCGTTCTAAGGCCTTAGGGCAACGAGTTGGATGATCCGTTGCCAGTAGCCCACTTTGAGATTATAGGCGCTGCCGTTGGCCAGTAAACCGTTAATTGGCCACCATCTCTTTCTCAGCACCCTGGCAGGTACTGAAAATCCTTACTGACCTCATCTCTAAGTATACTAAATTAGGTCATTTAAGGTCTCTGTCTTCCAGACTGTTGGTGACACCGTTGATTTTTATGCTGTTGAGTTTGATACAAAAAAAAGTTATCTTCAAGAGAGGGGAGGGGTAAGGTCATGGACTCCAACGGAAAAAAGTTTTTGTCAATGGTTAAAAGAAAAAATTTAAAATATGCTAGGAACGCGTTGTATTTTCCAGATCCGGGGGTCACAAACCCCCTCTTGAACCGTCTCGTCTAGTTGCCATTGAATTACTCCACAAATCAAAAATGTAGAACTTACTAAATAAATTCCAAAAAACAAGTTTCCCCCACCTCAATACCAAACACAACCGCATTCTTCAATTATTTTCATCAAGCTGAATGCTCTTAGGCGAATTAAAAACAAATTACTTCAGCTATGTATAATTTCTTGTCATCGATTTTATTCTCGATTAAGCTAATAACAGTATTAATACATCTACTCTTCGTGTTTATTTAAATGTAGGTATCATTTTTCTCTTGTGCATAAAAGTGTTCTTTTCAATTTATTTACCCAAGTATAAGTATACCAGCGCCGAGTGCCGTGTTATCATCCCTCAGTCCAATAACATTCGAACTTAAACTAAGTATAAATAGTGACCTTGGTCTAATTCTTTTGGATGACATAAACGTTTCATTTATTTTTATTATTTTTTGTAGGAGTTTACTATGTCATTGACAAAAAGAAGAATAAATTTATTTGTACAGATGATAAAAGCAAATAAATTATAACAGAAGTTTAATTTTATAAAATCAATTTGTCGTTTTGTTTGTATTATTTTTTGTATTCACAGAACTTACCTTATTAATCAGTTAAGTAAATATATTTTACGGAAATCTGAAAGAAAAACATGAAAGGAAATTTATTTAAAAAAAAGGACACTCAAAAATAAGAAAATAAAACATTTTATTTGACAACTTAATTAAATTAACTCAAAGCAATTATCTCATCCATTTAAAAAAATAAAATAAAATAAAATAAAATAAACTCATAACTTGTCAATTTTTTAAATTATAAAACCAAAACTTTCCTAAACATTTGAATTCTGACAGAAAAACAACATTGAACTTTTAAGATTTATTACAGCCTTGCCTATTTATTCATCCAAATGTGAAAATGTTCCTTTTGTTTTTTTTTTGTCCCCTCTTGTTTTTAACACTACTATTTAATTCACCCACACCCAAAATATACAAACCTACATTGAGGAGGAGGCCTATCACAACGGATTTGATTATACCAGATTTTAAATGACATCATTTTGTTTGTTTTTATTGCCACAAGGTACACAAATAAATTTGCCTCTCTCTCAGGCCATCCCATCATCATCATCATCATTATTCGAAAATTCAATCCTATTTCCCAAACATCCCATCAACCGCCAAACAAAAGCACGAGGTGAAATTCAAACTCAATCTGCATAAACAAAAAAATAAGCTGCAGTTCTATTTTTCACTTTTCAAAAACCACCTGATTTATCCTCAAAATTCTATAAAAGTTCGTTGGAGCATATGGAAAGAAAACAAAAGAAATAAAAAAATTAAAAATAAAAATAAAAAAAACACCAAATGCCGCAAAAGTTAAAAATATCCACACTAATTAAGAATCGTGTGATTTGCGTGGAAGTGGAAGTGGAATACAGGGTGGGGCGGTTAAAATTGCATTTAATATTTTTTTCTATAAGCAATTTAAAAAAAAAACCTAATAGTCATCTCCAATAAAAGTGAAATGTAGATTTTTTTTTCACCGACAAATTTAAATGAACTAACTTTAACTTTTTTTAAAATGCGACAACTAACTCTCACTTTTTTCAAGGGGGCGTTAGTTCGTTTGGACTTTGTTCATAACGAACTAATTCCAAAAAGAACCACCTCCTAAATTTATATACTTAGTACTCTTCTCAAACTAATCTGGAGGGAGTAAGTTCATTTTGGCTTGTGGGAGTAAACTCTTTTGGGAGTAAGTTCGTAGGGCAAAAAATGAATATTTGTCCTCATTCGTTGAATTAATTTTGTATCCAGGGGCCTAATTCTGCAAGTGTGAATGATTTTCGGTGTACACATTCCGTTCCCGCCCAAAACAAGTTTGAATAAATTTTACTGACTGCGCATACGATATTTGTCAAGAAATTAAAACTCACTCTTGCGAAATCACAAAAATTGACGTGTACACGATTTTTTGAGTACACAGAAAAAACTCAATCTTTTGGAATTCGGCCCCAGGCTAGGGAAATGCAGAAAAAATAAGTCTTTAAGCTAGAAATCCTCAATAACAATAACAATATCAATATAGGCTCCTAGTCCCAGGATTGTTCAGTACCGGTAAAACTAAAGCTATGAAAGCACTAACGATTTTTTTTCGCACAATTATTCGGTCACTGGATACATAAGTTGTGAATGCATATGACAACAAAAGTCCTACTAAGTTGCGATCACATTTTTAGTCGCTGCAACAGAAAATTTCAAGTGCGTTACATAGCCTTAAAGACATGGTAAATGTCGAAAAAATCATTTATTCCATATCTGTTAAAGCTAAGACCACACTTGCGATTACATCCGCGCAACCATTCAAATGAAAGAAATAGAACACATGAGTTTAAGGGTGCATTTGCGATTTTTAATTGGTGGCAAATTATTGCTCCGCGATAGCATCTGCGTTTCTCACTTAAATTCATCTGTTAGTTTCTGACGACTAAATAGTCGTGCGATTGAAATTGCAACTGCTGTCTTAGTTTTAAAAAAATTAACTACTAGTTCCATATTTTTAGTTTTTTTTTCACAAAATTAAATGAGCCAAATGAAACTAAATGACCCTGCACGCACTTGTCACATATTATTTAGTTTGCGACAGTTAACCGTTCTGTCCGTATGTGTTCTATTTTTTTGCTACTGAATAATAGCGTGACCAAAAATTGCAAGTGCATTCCAAGCCTCAGGCTAAGAACGCACTTACTATATTTTGTCACATGATAATTTAGTCGAAAAAATAGAACACATATCCTTGTATGAGAATGAACGCATATGACACCAAAAATTCATATAGGGTTTCCATTAAATTCTTCAGTTGCAACGACAGAAAATCGGAAGTGTGGTCCAGGCCTTAATCGTTGCGTTGCGATTGCTTTGACGCATGTGCATGCATTCACAATAAGCCTAGGGCCCCAATTGCGATTTTCAACCATACAGATTAAAAATCGATGTCGCCAGAAGTTATGGCCATGCACTCTTTTGCGACTATTTATCGTGCGTTTTTGTAATCCCATAAAATACAACATTCAATTTTAATGTGAATGCGCGCACAAGCGATCTATTTAATTTTGCGAATGAAAAAACGCAAAGGCTAAATTTTTTTAATCGGGGCTATTTAAAAGTCGCATATGTGAGCATTTACATCTAAAACAATGTGCCTCATTTCTTTTCGGCTAAAAAATCGTACGATTGGAAATCACAAGTGCGTGCATGATTTTTTCTAGTTGTTACAACGATTTCCTAGTCGCCCTGTTTTAAATCGCAAGGTGAGTATAAACATCTTAGGCTAGGAACGTTCTTGCGTTCAGTGGGTGTGTATGTCTTTGTTTTTGAAATGTTTTGTTTCCTCTGAACAATGACAAAACTTAAGACGCACCCTGTAGATTATATTCAAGTGATTTGAAGAGATTTCAATTTCTATGAATAAACATTGCAATAAATCAACTTTACGTAACAACAAAATCAATAAGTATAGATGAAATAAATTAATAAAAAAGAAATATACGTATATAATTATTTACTATAAAAAAAATTAGACTTTTAGCACATTACTTTTAAAAAGAAATTTACACGCCCATTTTTTTGAATTACGTTGTGTTTAAAAAAATGGAAAAGAATTTCCAAAACACTTTGCTAAATTATTTTTTAAAAATTGCTTGTAAGAAAAGTTTAAAGTCTTAGTTAATATTATTCATAATCAATCATAATGTTTTCAAAATTGTGTCTTTTTTCTTCTTTTATCTTTTGAATTCAAAAAGATAAGTGTATTGCATTCCTATATGTTATTTTGAACAGTAACAAAGCTTTTTTCGTAGTCTTTGCCTTCCCTAAAAGACAGTACTTACAAAGGATGTGTCATTACAGTGGCTTTTTGAATTTGAACTTAATTAAAATAATTTCTTGCAAAAATATTTAATTTCTGTCTATTTTTGTAATAAGAATAGTAGCAATATTTCTGACAAGCCTAAAAAAAATTATTCGGTTCAATAAAAACTAATACTAGTCTAAAATGAGAATTTTATGAATTGATCGGCCCTGGGAAATTTTCAATCAATTTTTCCAAGTGCTACGTCATTTTTGGCACCTCATTTATGGGATATTTTCAAAACCTGTTTACCAAAGGGCTGGGCATTTTGGTGGTCCTTAAATTGGATCAGTCTCCTCCATTCGATTCAAAACATTGAAAAACAATTTCCGTAATTTTTTCAGATTTTTATTTCACCCCCCTGGTCTCGCTATTTTCACTTTAAGGTACTAATTATGGGTAAAGGATTATTCTTACCACATGCAAACATAAATCAGAATGTATAGTTTACATTAAAACGAGAAAAAAATTGTATTGAAGTGGGGGTCTATTCCCCTACGTTCAGGCGGGGGGGGGTAATTTTCTAGAAACTTGACTAAAAACAGAAAAGAGTTATTTACAATAAACGGGAACACTTACAATGCCACGCCTTAGCTTTTCTTAAAGCCACGCGTCCATTCTATAATATGCTTCCTAAATAAAGTTTTCATTTTAAATAGTTTTAAAAAAAATAATTTTAATCTCAAAAAAAAATATTTTTTTTTTTTAAGTTTGAAAATTATTTTGCCAGAAACAATTTAAAATTATTTAGGAAGCATATTATAGAATGAAATCGTGGCTTTAAAAAAGCTAAGATGTGGCATTGTAAGTTTTCCCGTTTTATTTAAATAATTTTGTTCTGTGTTGGGCCAAATTTTGAGAAAATCACCCCTCACGCCTGAACGGGGGAAAATAGACTCTCCTCCGATGCTATTGTTTTGTCTTCTAAATAAATTTTACGCTCAGATTGTTTTGTTTTTTTTTCGCGTTTTATAAGAATCAGCCTAACCCAATAATTAGTACCTTAAAGTGGAAATAGGGAGACCATGAGAGGGGGGGGGGTGAAATAAAAATCTGAGAAAAATAGGAAAAATTTTTCTATGAGGAACCTTTTGATACCTATCCATATTAGAATTTCAAAAAAAATCCAATATAAGGACCACCCTTCTGGGCATGGAAAAAATCCGACAGCCCAAATCCAAAAACATTGGAATTGCATTATTTTTTTTTAGGCTTGAAAAATCTCGCAAATAAGTAATCCTGCTTTTCATAACATCGCATTTATTTTGGGCTACATATATCAACCAAAATCTGGAAAATTAAAATCTGAATTTTGAAAATGTCGCAAGTTAAACTCTTGCGCAAGATTTTGATTAAGAAAAAAATGTTTTGCAATGTAAATTTTATAATGCGAGATTTCCTCCCTTTTGAAAAAGTAAAATTTAGTGCCTACTTTCCGGCTACATGTATTATTACCGAGATTTTTATTTGCGACGTTTCGTTATTCGAGATTTCGAATGCGATATTTTCTTTTGCCAGATTTCACAATTCATACAAAATTCAAAAGGCTGCTAGATCCTAATAAAAGGCCAACTAGCTTCTCGAGTGGATTCTGATTTTAAATTGAGAAGACACAAATGTCTGAAATTCCATCCATCAAGTCCTGAAACCCCGATTGGGGCATAGGGCGCCAACAAATCGTCTCCATCCTTCACGGTCTGCAGCTAGATATTTTAACTGTGGCCACGTCTTTCTCTGGGATTCTGCTTCTGCTAGGACTGTTGATTTCCATGTTGTTCTTGGTCTTCCAACCCGCCGTGCACCCTGAGGATTCCATTCAAAGGACTGCTTTGCAATTTCATCGTTTGGTTTCCTCAGTGTGTGACCAATCCATTGCCATTTACGCTTTCTTATGTCAATGTCCAGCCTCTCTTGACTTGTCCTGCGCCACAATTCTTCGTTTGATATAATTTGCGGCCAGCGAATTTTTAGAATATGGCGTAGACAGCGATTCACAAAAGCCTGCAATTTCCTCGAGATGGTAGTCGTGACTTTCCAGGTTTCGCAAGCATATAATAGCACGGATTTGACATTGGATTCGAAGAATCTCAACTTAGTGCGTAGGGAGATTTGACTGGATTTCCAAATTTGGGACAGAGAACCGAAGGCTGCGCGAGCTTTATTTATTCTAGTTAGAACGTCCAGATCAGTACCACCATTTGCTGAAACAATACTTCCAAGGTAGTTAAACTGTTCAACCTCTTCGACTGGCGTCTCCTGTATAAAAATACGCTAATGTGTGGAGCGGCCTGTGAGCATTATTTTTGTCTTTTTACTGTTTATTTTTAGACCACTCGACTCTCCTTTCACCTTCAGAGCTTGACACATCCCGTTCAGCCCGCTGATGTTATTTGCCAAGAGACATATATCATCGGCATAGTCTAAGTGACTAAGCCTTTCAAACGGTCTCCATTGAATGCCCTGTCTCTCAGCTGTTCCAACGCTGGCCGTCAAAACATCATCAATCGCCAGTAGAAATAGAATTGGCGACAGAACATCCCCCTGTCTCACACCCTGCCGCACTTCGAAAGAGTCGGATAGCTGCCCATTGTGTAAAACAAAACATCTTGCATTGTTATAAGACTCTCTTATAATGGCAACAATTTTTGGGGGAATTCCCCTACCAAGCAGTGATCTCCATATACATTCACGGTTAACTCGGTCAAAGGCCTTCTCAAAATCTGAAATGTCTGAAATTACTGAACTGAAATTGCTGACGATCTAATCTAATAAAATTTTTCTTAAAATAAATCCACTGCCGTACAAACACATTTATTTTCATAAATTATTTCTTTCAAACAAATTTTTTGATTTGACTACGGGTATAATATATTATTAAGTCTTATATTATCAATGTTGGAACGAATTTCTTTCAATACTGAATGCTTCGACATTCGAGATCTTTCGAAAAAATCGACATCGTCAAGGTTTAAATGAACACTGTGAAACCGAATATATTGTTGAACTTAAGTTTAAACCAAAATCAGAGTTTAAACTCCCAAGGTGAACCTGGCCATAAGTGTAAATTAGTCCAGCTCAGCTTAGTTTTCGAGTTATGTATACATATTAAAATATATTTAAAAGTGTCCAGTGTTACCATTCTCTCAGAAAAAAACTGTGCAAATTAAGTGGCATTTACGGTTTTAAACATGCTTGTAGGCCAAACAAAAATTCAATAGGTAATAAAAACCCTTGCACGCGTAATTGTTTCTTCAAAAATATATAATTGTGACCACAGTCATGGTGACGATGAATCGGTGTCGTGTATGGCGGGCAGGGCTGGCCACGATACCAGAAAAGTCTCGGTATCATTTGATATCGGTATCGGAAACCGAAGCAATACCAGCTCCGAAACGCTTCCGAGACGATATCAATTTTTTGGAGATAAATTTACCAATACTGTCGGTAGTTTTATTTGGTGGGGTTATATCTACAAACAAAAAATTTTGAATATTATTATTAATTTATAACAAACAAACAATTTTTGTAATTGGTTTCTAGGAAAAGGCTGTAGTAATTTTATTGTAATTTTCAGAGCTTTTCTCTTTAGCAGGGAGAAGGTTTAGGCCCACTGCCACGCCCATTTAACCTATGCCTACTTTCTTTGAAACAAATGATTTGGATGAAATTTTCAGGCTTGATTCTTTTTAGTGAGAAATTGACTTAAGTGAAATCTGTAAAATATTTTTGCGCATTGATTTCTTGTGAACTTATGACCTTGCGTCAAAACTTTTCTGTCGAATTCCAAATCGAAACTTTTCTTAGACATTGTTTCACAAGCCTTTAACAAAGAACATGTAACCAAGGCGGGCATTTTATTCTGGATTGCGACTCAGACCACACCGAAACCAAACGAGCCCAATACCGAGACGAGATTTAGTTATACAAGACCAAAAGAGACTGAGTTATACGAGACCGAGACCGATACCGAGACAATGCTGAAATTTTTCGATTTTGACGATACCGAGACCATAATTACAAAAGTATCGTTTGGTTTGCTTTCGTAGCCATCAGCACTAATGGCGGGCGTCTGCATGTATAAGTTGGATGGTGATTTAGGATGTTGGTATACATTATTATCAGGTGGTGTATTCTGTAGCGGGTCGGTGTGGTAATTAGATTTCAGTAAGTGGATGTTTGGAATCTTTGCCACTTTTTACTACAGTCTACAGAGTAGATATCGGTTTGTAATTGACATAAGTATTGAATGAGAACGGTCGACAAAATTTTTGACCAATTGAAAATAACACAAATAATTTTTCTTATTATTTTCGGGACTAGGTATATTTTGAAAATAATAGAAAATAATGTTCTTTTAAATGTAATTAATTTCAAGGTAATTTTGACTTTAAAAATAACTATGTAATAATAAAATAACTTTCAACTGTCAGAATTATTAGCCTGATGTCAGAATTAAATAATTCAACCAGAAAAAATATTGAAATTATAAAAACTTTAGATTATTTTAGATGTTTTCGAGTTTTGAGTAGTTGACCTAAAATGTGATTCGCAATTTCCAGCCTTCTCATTTTTCCAATTTCTTTTAGATTCGATTAGGTCTAAAAATAAATATCTCATTATTTTGACCATCTTCTTCAAATTTAGTACAAATCAATAAATCATACTGGAGTCATTTTTATGTGAAAGTATACATTCAAGCACATATTTTGGAACATAAGCTAGATTCAGTTTCTGACTTCAACAAACATTTTTTTTTATTTCGAAATTTAGGACCATGTTCTGACCTTAATTGTTTTGGTGTTTGAAGTAGAAAAAAATTGGCAGTAAACATAAAACATCCTCAAATCATGAAGTGTACCAAATTTTATTAATTTGTAACAAAATAATTGACATGGGAAATGATTTTTTGTCATTTGTTGAGGTTCATATATGGCCCACAGTGGGGTGGCGTTGCACAGTGGTCCGTTTGTTGAATTTTGGCACCAAAAATAATTTCCCACGTCAATTCTTAATATAAATTAATGAAATTTGGTGCACTTTATTAGATACTGAATTCAGTGGTACTGCCTATTTTTGTCTACTTCAAACAGGGTCGTCACAATTTAGGTCAGAACATTTTAAATAAAGTATTGTCGAAGTAAGGAACTCGGAAAATGATTTCTTGTCACCGAACCTCAAAAAATGAACCACTTAGCGGCGGCGTGGGCGTGTTGACCCAAAGTTAACATCCTATAGTATCAAACAAAGAAATTTGAACACAATAAACATGTTTTTTTAATCAAGACAAATTGCATATTTAACTATTCATGCAGATACTAAAAAAAATAATTCCTAGTAATTATTAATCAATGCCTGCCAAATGAGATTCTTTGCTTTAAAAAAATTTGTTTTGATCTTATTTCCTCAAAAATTAAGTGTAGAATGTTATATGTAGATGTAGATTGAAGGTTTCTATGTATTATATTCTTCCGACATATATTTCTCGCAAAATTTTCAAGATTTTTTCAATCAATTCACATCCTCATCCATCGTCCTACCCTGTATAACCAATTTTCATTGCAAGTTCATACGAAATGAAAATAAGATTCCACACCCTCAACCCAACCCCCACCCCATCATCGCCACCGCATGCATCAGAACATCAACCGATCTTTCTATTGAATTATCAATTTATCATCATAAAAGAAACCAAACTATTAAAAGAGTTTTAAGAATTTCGTTAGATCTATTTATTGCCTGAACAAAGTCATTAACGAGTAAACATTTTCGGGGTGCTTTTAAAATCTCAAAATTGGATTTTAATTAAAGTTTTTCTTGGGGAGAAGCGTGCTGAGAGTTTTGCAAAGGCAATGCACAAGCAAATAATGTTTATATATATTTTATGTAAGATTAAATGAATGAAGGAATGAAGAGAGAGGATGAGGAAATGTAAGGAGTACATTTTTCGGAAGGAAGGTCTTTGTGCTGTAAATCAAAACTGTTTTTTTTTTTCTTAACAAAAATAAACAAAATGATTTTTTGTAATTATTACAGTGCTTGATGGGTGTTTTGTACTCTATCGGTAATTGTTATAAACTTCAGCTCCAGGCCCCGCAATGTTAAAGAAAAATCTACTCGGGATAGAATTTATGGGGCACGTGTGTGTCTGTGCCAACTACTGTTTTATTGAATTTTAATGTGAATAAAATTAAATTTATTTATGTTTGTGAGTTTTGTTATTTTGAAATGAGAATTTCTATAACAAAATGTGATTGCACAAATAAATATACATAAAATAAATCTTGGAGTTGGTGTAAGCAAAATTATTTCCACGAACTCAAATAAATCCGTAGCTTAGTTTGATAACCCTTGAATCTAATATTTTAATTGATTAAAATATTAATTTAAAAACTTCAATAAAAGACTCAGAGAGAGCTTTGCTTGCACTTATATGGTTTCATCTTTCTTAGAAGAGCACTTAAGAAGGAATAATTAACGAAACCAGCAAAACTTTCAAGCCAATGTAAACCATCGATAAAATCACTACCCAGCAGGATACTAATCCCCAAGCATTGCTCATTGATAGACTGGCTGAAGTAGGAGTATCTTAAACAGCTTGCCACTCAAACCCAATTTTTTTTTTGTGATTTGTTTCCTCCCCTGGGTTTCCAATAAGAACATATTCCATCCGTATTCCGTATACCGAGTCCCAAATAAGAGTTCTTCGTGATGATGGTGGCTGTAGAACTTGATGGGTGATGGTTAATGGAGGTCAATAGTTGTTGATATATTACAGAGGAGTAGGTTACTGAAGTGGTTCTATAAACGATTGGAAGTGTAGCTGGAAAACGATGGGCGAACGGAAGTTTAACTAACCTCATCCTATTGGTCTTATAGAGATAGTAATGATTTGTTTGACGTGTTTACCTTCTTTCTTATAGTAAAATAAGAAGCTACCAAAAGGTCTAATGTTGGGTGGATCAGATAATAAGTCGTGAGAAGAACCGAATCAACATTTTTGGTTGTACTTAAGGTTATTTGAAAAAGCTTATCTTATTTGTGTTGGGTTTTTGAAATCTGGATTTTGGTAAAAAATGAATGTTATCTAATGGAATTGTGTTGTTGGTTGATTTTTTCGAAAAAGATAGTAAGAGGGCTATAGCATGGGCGACCAGAAGAAATAAAAGTGGATAGCAGACTCGTTGGGGAACCGCTGCAATCGGTATTCCTAATTCAAGGAAATTCCCCCATTAGAAACCAAGGGAAAAAAGAGGTTTTTCCTAGGTTAATTGAGAGCTGCTAAGGACTTTAAACACCTATCTTAGCTCAAACGAATATCAAAAGGTTCCACCAGAAGCTTGATGATATGAAAAACTTCTTAATTGACGTTCCAGAAGACATTTTGGTCGACCGTGACCTAAGCGACAGAGCCCAGGAGTGGGAAATGCCCTGTACAAGAATATGCCGAAAAAAAAGTTGATGTAATCAATTTGTCATGCTTCAATGCCCTGGTAAAGCTTTATTGCCCTGATAAAGCTTCAATGGCCGTTTAAAGCTTGTAAAAGCGGAGAGCCAGATTATTGGTTGTTGGATAAAATATCCTTACTCCGCATTCTGAAAAACAAAAAGGCCATCAACTTGAGCAAGAAGCAGAAATATGTAGATCTCTGCCAAGAGGGAAATAGCGACCTACGGGAACTAGGCTACAGGATCGTATTGAGGAAGCTCGGGTTTCAAGTAAGATCCAAGGTCCTAAGGAGGAGAGATAAACTGAAGTATCTCAGAATGAGACTCGTCTATTTGACAATAAAGGCAGCAGGAGAAAGCAACAATTTCACTGAGCAGACTGATGGCAAATGTCAGAGGTCCTACGGCCAGCAAATAAAAATTTCTGATGTCAATTAAACACATGCCAATCTCCTATATGTAAGCGAGATTTGGGCCGATGCACTCAGGCAAGAAAAAAACCCAAAGAAAATGGCAGAACAGCGACCAATAGAGCCTTGAGCTATAGCTACTACCGAACGGTGTCGGAACTATCTGTTCTTTCTGTTCTTTCTGTAATCCCATCAATCTTCTAGCAACAGAGAGGAAGTACGCCTAAGACAAAAAGATGAATATGGGGGAGGAAGTAGAAACAGAGGAGATAAATAAACATACGAA
Source organism: Dasysyrphus albostriatus (assembly GCA_946251815.1). Lineage (NCBI taxonomy): Eukaryota > Metazoa > Arthropoda > Insecta > Diptera > Syrphidae > Dasysyrphus > Dasysyrphus albostriatus. The sequence continues at coordinate 104,376,644 of OX276336.1, read as the reverse complement.
AAAGGAGTGGCAAAAGCGCAGGAGTTCGGAAAGCAGATAACGATAGATGGGGGGCCTGATCAGGAGTATGACTGAGTAGAATTAACCTGTCAGTCCAGAAATTCTGTATCAGAGAAGATACCCAAACCATTTTTTTTTTGTCTGTAGCAAATGAGAATTCGAACGCCTATAATATAATCGGGAATAAGCGAGTCTTTTTTGTGTCTATTTTTAAGTTACGATGTATGTACAGGTTATGTGACAACTTATGCATTCGTAAAAAAAATCGAACTCGAGATTTTGATCAAAATTTGTCATTACAAGGATAGGGAAGACGAAAAAAGTCTGTCTCACAATTCTGTCTGACTTTATATCTTGATACAAAGTGGTTTTTGGAAATTCTATACACAGCTTTTTGTTTATTTTTGTAGAACCAAAAATAATGGTCCTTGCTATACATTTTTTTTTTTGCATTTTAAAAAAACCTTTTTTTTCAAAATCGGCTCCACAATTTTTTTTTTACATAGAATTCACTAAATTTCTTTACGTAAAGGCTACTTTTGAATGGGAAACTACTTTAAGAAAATAGGTATTTCTCAAAGAACCATTTTTTTAAATTTTCGATTTTCTACTAAACGGTAATTCTTATTTCAATTTTTTTTCATATGGAAGCTTCCAGGCCGTGCCTATAATTTTTTTTTACCAAAATTTTCGAAAAAAAAATATTTTTTTGGATTTTTTTAAAAAATTTTGATTTTTTTTTTTGAAAATCAAATATTTTGAAAACTACGTGGTCGATTTAAGAAAAAACTTGGTATCTAAGATTTTTTTACGTTCTTGAAAGTATTTTAATAAGAACACAAACATTTTTATGAATAAATAACGGTACCTACGATTCAAATATTAAAAACCGTTAAGGAAAATATTTTTTTTCTTAAGAACGCCCAAGTAACATCGTTGGAGCTAATAGAAGCAAAACTGTTCTTTAGCAGCTTGTATGCAGTGAAATCTGATACCATAGTTCTAAGACAGATTATTTCACAGCTCCCAACATTTATTTAAAAATTTTGTTCCATAATCGAGTTTCCAATGCACATTAAGCTCCATTATTTTTATAACGTCCCAAGATTTAAAAATATGCTCTTTAATAACGTTCAACGCTCTTTAAACGAGCAAATTATTAATATGAGCATATAAAGAAGCGTTATAGAGCTTCTTAAAACTCATATTTAAAATACTATTGCATGATTCTATAGAAATGTCAAAAAATAGCTGCACAGAATGCGGCTGTAGAGTTAAATTACTAATACATTCACACAAACGCATGCGCATTGGATATCTCTCTGAGCATTATTAAATTTCTCTGAGAATTGTGAAGTTTGAAGGCTGAACAAAGCTACAACAGAACGACTATAGAGCTTAATACTAAACCTGTCTCATATTAGTAGGGTGTTTCACAATAAAATACAATAAAGATAATTTCACCGAGAAAAGTCAAACCAAAACTAGAAAATAAATAAGTTCCTTTATATTTCTAAGCAATACCAAGTATGCACCGTAATTGTCGAATTAGATCCGAAATTTCAAAAAAAATTTTATTAAAATCAATTCAACAGTTTAATAAAATGTTTTAAAATAAAATTAAATCAACGGTTGAGTCGCACAAGTGTTTGCTTGCTGAGAAACCATAATGCACTTCAATTGTTAATAAATAAATAAGAAATTTTTTCCACGATTTAAAATTATTCAAAACTTTCAATTTTCGGAACACCCTTCTTTTTTAGCCTTGAACACAAAACTCTCATTTTGTGGGAACTAGCTCTACAATATCCATATTGCAGTTCTATTGAAGACAAACTATTTTCACGATAAAAATATGGTGACAGAAAAAAAACATTGAAACAATTTTCCTTATTTTATTTGAAACGAATAAAAACCCTTATTTTCAATATAAAACACACTAAATATTGCAAATATTGCAATGAAAACAAAAATATTTTATTTCAGATATTTAAATTAATTTTTGTAACAGATTTCTGTGTTGCTTAAAATAATTTTGTAAACATTTCACTGCGTAATATTAGGAATTTCGAAGGCGCGTTGTAATTTTGCGAAGTACATTCAGTACATGTTTGATAAATCTAAGCGCGCACTAAAAATTCACTAAGATGGAACAGTTAAATAATTAATTTCATTTCTCACTTATATTTTCTATATGAATATTTTACTAATTTGCGACATCACAACACATAAAGTTCTCAAATGTTACTATCACACATATAATACATCGTTCTCATATTATTTTACTTTGTAATTTGTATTACACAAACCCAAACTAATACAAACAAAGTGCTGTCAAAAATGTTGCTTTAAAGATTTCTAAATATTATATCTAAGAGCTGCAAGGCCTTACAAGCAACTGATAAGAGCTGGTTTCGAGCAAATATTAGCTCTCAAACTCAATGAATTCGCTGTAGGCAAGCTCTGCACTTGCTTTAGAAGTGTATCTAGAGCTTCTTTTGAAATCAACGAGCTCTAAGATTAGCTCTACAAACGCTTTTAGAGCAATTAAACAGCTAAAATTGTTTCTTGGGCGACTCCTACGATTTTTATTAAACTTTTTCTGTATGCTCAAATTAGTGCGATATGCTACCAAAATTTATAAAAAATTACAAATAGCAACTATTAATAGTACTTCTGATCGAATATTGTTCTTAAATTTTGAGTTTTCTCGTTATCGGATGGACAGATTTAGTTTGATATTTTTATATGCAAATTTAAAAAAAAAGAAAATTCGATATATTTTAAAAAAACGGGTAAACATTTTTTTTTTCAAATTTAACTTTTATATGCGAATGACCAAAATTTTTTCTTAAATATACTTTTTTTATATATAAAAGTAATTTTTATAATTTTCTCATCGCAAACTCTCAAAAAGTTTTTTTTTGCTAATTTAAATATCATATTTTATGCTTTTAAACATTTATCTCTCATTATTTTCATGTATCTTTTTTTCTTAAATTAGTAATTAAGAGTTTTTCAACACTGTCAATTTTTGAAGAAAAAAATTTACATTTACGAAAAAATACCGGAACCTTCTATACAAATGTTAAAAAAAAAAACGTTAAGGAATTTTTTTTCCTTAAAAATGGCTGATTTTCATTGATTTTTATAAAACTTCTTTTGTATGCTAAAATTATGCAATCTACTACAAAAAATTATAAAAAATTTTTATTTAGCAACTTTATAAGTAGAACCTTTTATAGAACGTTGTTTTTTTTCTTTAATATTTCCCATTATCGGCTTAACGGAATTAATTAAATGTATTTAAATACAAATACAAAAAAAAAAGGGGAATTAAAAAAAAAGATTAAATATTTTTTTCTTGCAATTCGATATTTTAAAAAGGGTTTACAATTTTTTTTTTTTGGATATTTTATTTTTATGTAAACATTATTAAGTACATAATACTTAAGATTTGCATTACTAAATTTTTCCTTAAAAATGTTTTAAGAATTTGATGCATAAAAACCTTTACTTTTTCAAAAAAAAAATAGTTTAAATATATTTTTCGGGTTGGGGTCGAAATTTTAGCTAAATACTGCGTTCAAAATCTGCTTTTAAAAATTGTGCTTTCAAAATTCTGTTTGTCAAAATTCTGGCAATGATAAAAAGAAGGTTTAGAAAATGTTAAAAATCGCGTGCATTTTCCAAACCTTCTTTTAATTATTGGCAAAATTTCGTTGATCAAAATTTCTTTTATTTGGTGAAAAAGTTGTGTAGCTGTTTTTTTTTAGACTCTTCGGTGTTTTATTTACATTAAATCGTCAAAATCCGTCCAAGATACCATTGTAAATTCTTAATATCTCAGTTTTTCAATAATTTGACCTACTTTAATTTCAAATTTAGTAATATCGATACCTTCCCGTAAGAATGTATTAAGCGATATTTCAAAAATCTTAGAGGCATCGAATAAACCTCTGGATTAGTTTTTCAAAATTTTGTAAAAAAGTGGGTTGCACCATATATGACTTAAAGTTACAGCCTCAATAACCTGTTAAAGTAAAAAATAAATGAAAAGATAATTTGTGGATGACTGATCAACTTTTTGATTTAGAAAAATAATAAGTCAATGTTAAGATTATAGTTGGACATGATGCAAACCAGAAATGAGACAAAATGGCTTACGAAAAGTTGTACGATTTTTGTTTATTTCCGTTAATAATACAAGTTATTTGAGAAAAAGCAGAATAGGCAGAATTTTATTTTTAACTTCCAATTGGAAGTTATTAAAAATGTTATATGACTGAATTTTGAAAAATAGAATTTTGAAAAGCAGAATTTTGACAGACAGAACTAGAAAAACAGAATTTTGAAAAACAGATTTAAAAAAAAAAACTGAATTCTGAAATGCAGAATTTTGAAACCAGAATTTCGACCCGCTCCCATTTTTTTTTAATACAATCCTACTTGCTGAAGAATTCAGATAGCGTTCTCTTTTTTGACTCAAACTGTTAAAAGAGTTATTTTAACCTATTTAAATATAGTATTTCATGCTTTTAAATATTTTCTCTCATTATTTCCAATTGCCCAGGAAAATTAAACTTTCACTTCGAAAAAATTCCGACAAAGCTGAATTTTAGTGGAGAGCTTTGTTTTGACGTCTTAACCATATCCTGAAAAGTTCCGTAGATTTGAATCGGGGCTTAATTTTTTGGGGGGTTAAAAGGGGTAAAATTCAGTTTTTTTCTTAATTTCTCGAATACTAAAAGTTTTTTTTTTGAAAAAATAAAAAGATTAACATACTCTTTTTCATACAAGCAATAGATTCTGAAAAAATTACGCAAGGTGCATTAAATTTTGTTAACATTTTTTTTTAAATTTCCATAATCGATGGGCTTAAGTTTTTGTACGATTTGAATTTGGCTACAAATAATACAATAATTTCTAATAATAATATCTGCACAGATATTAACAAAAAAACGTTATTTGTTCATTTACAGTACAAAATCAAAAGTGCTACTTTGATACGCTACAACTTTAAGATTAATAAAAATACAGAGTTCGTTAATAGCTCAGGTTTTAGATAATTTTATTGTCTAAATGTTTAGTTTAATGATTTTGTTGTAAAAGGAAATCACATCGAGTTGTTGAACAAAAACCAAACCACATTCTTTTTCAAGATGGTGGTCATCCCCTTACCCCGGGCACCCTAAAAACATGGTTTTATAAAGAAGAGATGCAGCCAAACTCAAATCGTAATAAAACTTTAGCCCAATTATGGAAATTTAAAAAAAAATTGTTGACAAAATTTAATGCACCCTGCATAATTTTCTCAGAATCTATTGCTTGTATGAAAAAAAAGTATGTTAATCTTTTTTGTGTAAAATGACATTAGCTACAATTTGTACCTTCACATTTTTTCAAAAAAAACTTATAGTTTTCGAGAACTTAAGAAAAAACTGAAATTTACCCCCCTTTAACCCCCTCCCCCCCAAAAAAAAACATTTAAGCCCTGGTCCAAATTTAAGTAACTTTCCGGAAATGGTTAACAAAGCTCTCCACCAAAATTCAGCTTTGTCAGAATTTTTTCGTAATTTTGCCATTTTTTTGTCTAATTTTCCTGGACTACAAGTCTTTAGGTATACCAATTTTGTTTAACCCTCAGTCTATTAAACATTAGAGCAAGTACTTACGACCTAGTAGTGCATTTTATTTTTATTCTTTTTTCACTAAAACCTGCAGTTGAAAATTCTTTCTACAATTTGCACTAAAACTTATCTACTCTTTATTGTATACATTATCGTAATACCTACTTAAAATACTTTCCTTAAAAATAACGGAGGTTAAAAAAGAAAAATCTTTAAAATATTATTTCTATTATTAATTGTTATTGTTATTGTTAATCGAAATAGTTCGAGGTTAAGCGCTTAAGAAGAGTGATTAATTGACTTCATCTAGGTATGCTTTTTTCAGTTTGAAAGCCATCGATTAAAATGTCAAAACGACTCACCATCACTATTTCAAATTCAATCTAAACAAAACATTAATATCATTCTAATTTTAAACGTTGCTGTGCCGTGTATTGGTCGAATATGAAGCAAAGTCAACCTAGTAAACATCTTGACTTATCTGTCAGTGTCAATCTTATACAAATATGTATCTCTAAATAACACATGTCGCTCAAATTGCCATCTATATGTATTGTATATGTCATCACAACCACATGTTTAATGTTCAAATATATCGGAAATTGTGACAGATGCTCTGTCTCATCCCAAAGATAGAATTGGATATCAGAGATACACTTACAATTTTTTTGAAGACAAGAAAAATACCAATAGTTAAGGTACTGACTGAATTGACATTTACTAGGTATCTCTATGCCTTCTTCTTCACAGTACCTTATCTATGTTTAAAAAATATCGGAGAAGGAAATTAAAAAAAAGAACACACAGATATTGTATCCTTGCAGCTAAGACATTTTCTTGGACTCAATTTGATATCAGTGAAGCCAAAAAAGAAGCTTATATCATTGAACAACTCGCTCTGTGGGGGTTCCGAACGTTATAAACCTTCAAAGCACCATCACCAGCATCAGCATCAGCATCAACAGCAAAAAGGCAAGCTATTCACTGTGTGCTATTCAGTTCATATACACTGCAATGCGCAACTTCCTCTGTTTATCGAACCTGAAAAAAGTATCTATCGAAAGATATCACTATTCCTCGTCAGCAAGCGGCGTCCTCCATAGCATTCACAAAAAAAAAAAATTCACCTCAAATCTAAATGCATGACAAAAAAAAAAAAAAAACATTTGAAACAGAGCATTGAAATATTCATCATCATTTTTTTTTTCTCTCTGAATCTGAACAAATTAGAATGAAACACATCACACTGCTGACGCTATATGCTCTACCCTTTCCAACTCTATATCTGCTCTAAAAAGCCAATCGTCGTTGAAAGGTTCAAAGAAATCGGCAAAAGTTGTTGGCAAAATTTCCAAATGAGATGAAAATGAAAAGGAAATCGCCCTCTCTTCCTACATACATATCTATATGTCGACTATCGACTCGATAGCGACGGATTCATTTTTCCGCTTCGAAAGAGAATCAAATTCAAAGTCAGAAAAAAATGCTCAAATTATTTGAAAAAAAAAAAAATATATTGCTTCTCTGGAAATTGAAGAGATAATTCTATGGAACCGCACATCCATGAGTACCATCACAACAACAAAACAAATAAACCTAGCTATTCGTATTAAAGTCAGATAAATTTAAAATTTTTACATTTTTCCAGTCTTCTGCACAAAAGCATCAGGAGGGACTCCACCTCCACCCTATGTAAATGATACATTTTACATAGTACGAGTAATTTGTGTGTAGTGCATTTTTTTTTCAAAAGATGCGTAAACACTACTCTTACAACTTCTTGTGATATTTTTATTTAAACATTTTTTAAAAATAGTTTTGATTTTTGGCGTAAAAATAGAATTTCAATACAAAAATGCAAAATGCACTCATCTTGACCTGAGTCATAGGTATGCATTAGCCACGTTAAGATTTTTATTTTTGAAAATGATGTTTCACACGCATTATTTTATTAAGAGGTAAAATTAAGATGTTTTCACTTTTGACAGCTAATTTAAGAACAAAATTAGGCAATAATATTTTATCAAATATAAAATTTTGAGTGGGATCTCATGGAATTTTTAATGCTCCTATTTGTTTCCCATAAATCTGAAGGTGATAAAATTTGTCGTTTATAGAGATGGGCGGTCGTTGGCGACTTTGGTTTTTCGACATAATTTTTTTTTTTTTTTAAACATCATTACAACTTAGGGAGGTGACACAAAAACATCACACCTTTCACAATTTGTTTGGATTTTTCAAAATCAGGTTAAAATAGCAAAGACATTTCGAAAAAGTAATAAAATTCTTGTAAATTATTAAGTCTACTTACATATTTCCTTTGGCATATTAATTTAAAAGTAAAAATGCTTATTAGATTTTGGGTGATGGTCACTTGATTTTGAAACATTGCAATATGCATACTGTTAAGTATATTGAGCAGAGCCGTAGTCGGGAGCTTACTAAGGGGTACTGAGTATCCCCGGGGTACAGTACATATTTCATATTATTGAAATTGGGATGGCGCTATAACGAAAATCACTCTTTACAAAGATTGACAAAGTTTGGCACTTGGGGCTTGAGTACAGACTGCATAGAGATCTTTCCAGGCAAATGCTGAAATCGTACGTTACGAACCTACTCTCTAGAGCACGGGACGACTAAAATTAATTGGAACTATAAAAAATTGAAGCAAGTATACCACAAGGAAGTGTCCTAGGACCAACCCTTTATCTGTTATATACAAGGGATATTCCAGTGGACATCGACGCTATCATGGCCACCTTTGCTGATGATACTGCAATATTGGTGCCAGATAAATCCTTTAAGAAGGCTACACAAAAACTGCAAAATGAGTGGATAAAGTTAGTGATTGGACGTAAAAATGGTGAATCAAACCAAATGAAACAAAATCGACGCATAAAAACTTTATAAGCTTTACACTTGTTTGTTCCAATTCTTATAAATAGTACAGCAGTACTTTACTCCAATACTGCCAAATACCTTGGAATGACTTTGGATGCAAAGTTTAAATGGAAAGAGCACATCAAAAAGAAAAGAGAAGAACTAAACTTGAAGTACAGAAAAAAGTACTGAAACCCGTTTGGACATATGGCATCCAACTATGGGGCTGTTCAAAGAAAACAAATGCTGAACCCATCCAAATTCCAAAGCAAGGTCCTTCGCGGAATAATAAATGCCCCTTGGTATATAAGAAATAGCGATCTACATCGTGACCATCAAATTGAAATGGTTACAGAAGTGGTTAAAAAACACAAGTGGTTAAACAAGCGACTGCAAAGTCATACCAACTCCGAAATGGAGACCGTCTTTAATGTACGAGACAATGTTCGGAGATTTAGAAGAACCATGCCTCATGAGATTATGGTCTAAAAGCTATGGGAAAGTTTTATAATTTAAAACTTCCCACAATGTGATTGGTCAGATTGGTTCCAATTCGACGGTGGTTTTAGTGCGATAAGAGTCCCACACTACTCAGTACCGATTCTTACCGAGTGTTTTTTTTGAAGATTTTCATCGGATACAAACAAAATCTGACAGAGAAATCTGTTCAGTTCAGTCCCAGAGTTACATAACTCCTATCAATAGGTGAGTTAATTAAGGATTTAAATTGACTTAAAAACATGTTTCAGGAGTTAACTCGGGGTTACCAAGAAAATAGGATGATCCTCCAATTAAAAACTGGTCTTTTGTAGTTTAGGGTGACTGCAGCTGTTAAGATTACGTTGAGTCAATCTGGGGTGTGGGCTATTACGACAAATTTTGAGCTCAATCCTGTAAGGCCCAATTTTTCAGTGAAAGATTATACCGGCTAAACTCAGAGTTAACTCAGAACTGAAAAACTGACCCTAAGGACCCAACTAATATTTCAGTTTCTAAAGGCATAACAATTTTGATATCCTCCAAGTCTGGATATGTATAAAGCTTCTATACAGCTTTGATTAAAAATAAATTTCTTATAGAAGTCATGTTTTCAATATCTGCTTCTTTAAAAATTTTTGAAGCTAGATATAGAAAATTAAAAGAGACTAGCATCTATTTTCGGACAGACCTCTGTAATTTTATTTAAAGAAGGAACATGAAGCTATGACTGTGTACAGATTCTGTAAAGTTATTTTATAGCAGTTGTTGTATGTCAGTCTTTAAAAGGTTTTGTTACAATTTTCAAGAAGTTTTATCGAAGTGAAAGCGTATCAAAGCTAAGGTTAGTTTTAAATTTTAAATGTTTTGAAGTTCTTAGAAAGAAAATAGTTACTTAAGTTTTTGCATCTTCTAAATCATATCTAAGATGGCCGAGTAGGTTAAGTGTCACATAGGAGTTCTGTAATTAATTGTGTTTTATAATTATTTCCAAATTTTATGTGAAAAACTAAGCATTATTAATATTTCGAGGTCGTTTAAACGTATAAAAGACCGCCAAGGACTTATGTTACTTTTGAACTTCTAAAATGTTCTCCTTTGTATGTTTAAAGACATTTTACAAATGTTCTACCGAAATAAGAAAGCATTCAGTAAGGCTGAAACGAGTTTAAAATTTAGTTGGGAAACGGAGTTTAAGACTCAGTGGCGTCGTTGTGGACCATTCCGGGGCCGAGGTAGCTAAACTAAACTAAACGAAACGAAACTAAACTAAACTAAACTTAACCAAACTAAATTAAACTAAGCTTAACTAAAATTAACTTAACTTAACTAAACTTAGCTAATGTGAAAATGATTGAGACTAAACCAAACTAAAATAAACTAAACTAAAATAAATGAAACTTTTCGGCAACGTAAAGTTTTTTTTTGTAGCGAGCTAGAAAAAAAATCTTACGGCTTATTCATTGCAGTGCCAGTGCATATCTGCCCATAATCTCGTAAAGGCCTTATTTACTAAATTTCCGATTGTGATGGCAACATAGCGTGATCTGGTGAGAAATTACAAACAAAATTTAATCGCCGCGATCTTTTTCCCCAGTGAAGTATTGATTTTATCGCCGAATCGCGTTCTGTTTGACCAGTCCTTAATTATTTTCCTTTATAACCCAGAAATTTATTATAGGCAGATTTGCCGTTCAAGAGTCTCAAGCGGTTCATTAACACAACAAAAAAGTGTGCAGTGATGTCATTAAACTGACCGTGTGTCATTCCGCCACATACAGATACCCGTTATTGATTCATAGACACGGTGTCTGAGATGGCCCCTTTTAGAAAAGAAGATGTGAGATTCAATTACTTTAAGAGGCACCTGCCGTATAAGTCCCCAAAAAGGAAACAGATGATTACACCGAAGTCATGGGTCTACAAGCTCCTGGACAAAACATAGAGCTAAAAAGAGAAGCCATGATAAATTGGATTGAAATATGCACCAGCTAAATATGGTCGGAGGAAAACATGCCCAATATATGGAACTTCAGCATTGTTGGCCCAACCAAGAAAGGAGACTCTTGACTGTTGAGCCTTGTCAAGTTTTGGTAACCATGGTAAACTCGTCCGTTTGTATGCAGGAGGGCGATAAAAAAATTAGTCTGCTTCACTAAGCTCGGCAAAGGTACAGTATAGTACAAACATTATTTGTTTTAGAACAAAATGTCTTACACATGGTGCTGTCTTGAGACTTCTTAAACAACTTAAAAAAAAAACAGTAAGAGACTCTCGCACCAATCAGCAAGCACAATCTCTTAAAAATCCTTCCGTTACACGCATAAGCCAGCCAGCCACCAACCATATTTAAATAATTGGAAGATCACAACGTGATTTATTGCTTTTACGAGCATTCCAATGGTAGCCAAGAAGATAGGTTCAATGGTCAATAAAAGCAAGACAAAACTAGCCTGGAAAGCCTCTAGCCTAATCTTGAAACCTGAAAGACGACGAAGTACAGGAAGACCAAGGCTCAGATAGATACAGGCATAATAATGGAATAGGGTAGGGCCTAAGCTTAGGTTAGGTTAGATAAGTAGGTGAGATGACGCGCTGAGCCCCTATGATCTCAATGGATTCATTGTGCTTCCCAGGATGTGGACAATGTAGACACAGGAAAGTTAGGGGGAAGGAATCAATAGAAGTTTTAGGAATAGGGCCTCCCTGAACCATCCAGAATTATCAATTAATTCTAGAATGCATCTTAGTGGCAAACGTGAGACATCTTTGCTCGCAGTTCGAACCTCCCAGGACTGCCTTTCTAGTTCTGGCTAGACTGGGGAATTTACAAAGAAAGTAAAATGAGATCCGCGCACCTCTTCGTCCTGACATCCTTTGCCTTAGTCAGATGAGATAAGATGGGTCCCCATTGAGTTGTGACCCATTAGAACTCCAACCAAGAGAGAAGTTTGCTTAACTTGAGTGAATAGACTGTTTTTTCCCCCATACATTTCTTGAAACCCGACAAGTTTCAACTGGTGACCGGCGGCTTTGAGGAAACTTTTGTGAATCCTACTCTATTCTTGCTTTAGTGGCATTAGGATCCAGGGTACAATTTGGCTCGGTTAAAGGGATGAACCATTTTTGGGCAAATTATCCAACATTTCATTCTGAAGGGTGAATCAATTTGTTATTTACCATTGCGGCAACGATCAATCATACTTGATTTCGTGACGATTTACGAAATGGTTTTGATTGCCACCTGGCTGTCTATGAAGATATCAATAGCCTAAACTTTCAAAGCATGTGAAACCTAAAAGCATAAAGTACCTTGCTTATTTATGGAATATTTGTGAAATTGTAGTAGATTATTTATATTTAAATTTCCTTAAATCTTAAAGAAGAATTTAGTCCTGACTGTGCGGCAGCTTTGTAGACTTTCTCTAATAATACTTTTAGATTTAAACAGAGCATTCATTTTGAGATCAAATTCTAATGTCTATTGGTTTTGAAAAGAAATCTACAACAAAATCAAAGAACTGGAAAGAAATCGAAAAGCACTCGCACGAAGACATTTATAGAAAACCAAGTGCAAATTAAGTCTTACGCTCGTTTTCCCCTCAATGATTGAACCATGATGGAATATCAATGAGAATTATGAAAATTATGTCTGGGCTGTTAAGATATGCACGTGCAGGCAGAGTTATCAACATTATGATGAAGGTAGGTTACCCCACCTACAGATAAACCTTCTGAAGTTGTTATGACTTTTGAAGTATATAACATGCCAAACATCTTATCCCATTAAGAGTATCCTCAAAACACTCGTGCTAAAACTAAATCTGTACCTAAATCAAATTTATCAAGAAAACTTTGCTGTTTGTCTGGCATCTCCATTTTACGTGTAAATCCTTATTTGTACTTCAAAGATATACACACGCATAAATCTCATAGAATTTATTTAGTTTTTTTTTTTTTGCTCTTCCATGAATATAAAAATTAATCTCCCCCAGATAACAGTTGAACTAAGAACTAAGGTAATCTGAGTAGGTATATAAGTAGGTACATAATTATATACCATGAGTGAAGATGAAAATATTATGTAAATGTTAAATCATATAGGTAATTGGAATTCCTTAATTTTGGTAACCTAATTAAACGGAGGGTTTTACGCATGAGTGAAAAATCCAATTGAGGGGATTTTGTAAGGTGAATAAAATTACTTTGCAATAAACAGATAACGTTAAATGGGTAGGTAGGGGTTGTGTTGTGAAGCTTTGACATAAGTTGGTGATAGAGTTAATTAAAGTGTCGATATTGCTATAACTACGAGAATGAGGGATATACAAAAAAAACTCTACACTTTATTAAAATTTAGATCAAACCACCACCACTGCCGTCGCTTTTGAACTTTTCTGTGATTATTCAAGGGAAAGGAAATTAACTGCTGAAGTATGAGAGCTACCTACACCAAGGAATATATCTACAATATTTTTGATTAGGAAATCGTTGGAGGATATTTTGAGATTTTTTTTATTTGGTATATATGTACCTACATAATTAAATATTGTTGGAATTACTTAAAAAAAAAAAAAAAATTTGGTGACACAACAGCTCATGGACAACCAGGGCCTAGTTACTTACAACTCTCAACCATTCATGTGTGCGAGTTGTTGGCAGAAATGGAGGAAATCTACAATCTTTTGCCGATTCCGAACAGCTTATTGAGAAGCACTTATTTATGACAAGTAGTCAAGATTTGTCAGTTCCTTGCAAGAGGCAGTACCTTGGGAAAAACATTTCTGTTTTTTGCTGGCAGCGGCTGGGAATCAAACCCATACATTCGACATGACTGTCCAACGCACTAAACATCATACCAAGAGGTACTAAGAGCTAAGAGTTTAAGGTAGAGAGCTAAAAACTAAAAATGTTAAGAAAATTGTGTTTGCACACAAATTAATTTTGAGCTGTCTCTGAATGAAAATTATTTTAGTTTCTAGATTTCAACACTCGATTTTTTTTCACAAAAATATACCTCACGCCAGACGTCTTTACAGTATTTGTATGCTTTGACTATATTCAGGATAGCCACAGCTATATACGCTATGGGTACAACGAGTCAGTGATCCAGGTTAATGTTGATTCCTTGGATTGTTCAGACCTCCAGACGAGACGAAGTTCCTTTTTTGATCTTGATAATATCTTCATGTGAGTCAATGAGTCAATCAACAAAAAAACAGAGCTATGTTATGGATGTGCATCACGCAGCGAGAGGCGGGCCGCAGAGAGAATAGAAAAAGTCATTGGAAGTATGCCAATGACCGATCTAGACTCAAAGCAATCCGCTAAACTCGCTTGGGCTAGGAACATTCTTGCTAAACCTACGACCAGCAAAGACTTCTCGTCGAAGCGACAACGGTCTGTAGAGGGAGGCACTCCGAACCCCAAAAAACCAAAGGTGCATAACACCTCCTATGCTAAAAAAGACTTGTCCTTTAGTGACGTGCTAAAGGACAAGACTATTGTAGCTGTTATCGACAGAAGCAATGTGGATGGTATGATATCTTCTGATCAATGGACGACGGTCTCAAATAAACTCCAGGAATCGTACTGGACTCTTATAATGGAGAATCCAGGAGAGCCTGTTGTCTTTGAAGATGCAGGGTGGTACCAGGGTAGGGCCAAACTCGTCGCCTTTGATGACCAGAGATCATATGATCTATATAAGCTTGCTGTTAGTAGGTTAGAGGGGCTATGGCCTGGTGCTAAGCTCGAAGTCGTGGCTAAGGAAGACATTCCTTGCAGACCTAGAGCTCGCATCAGAATCCCAGCAAATCTATCCTGCAAGGATACAATCCTAAAGATGATCAGGTACGGTAATCCAACTCTCCCTACTCACGACTGGAAGGTTGCGAAGCTAGAAGATCCAGTTGGTCCTTATAGATCTGCCATCATGGTACTCAATAAGGAATCTCTGGCTCCCCTAGTGTCAACTCAAGGTGTTATTAGGTTTGGTTGGACTACCGCTATCCTGAAAGTCTACAAAAAAGATGAGGAAACACCTTCACCTCTACTGTCACAGGTCATATCCTCTGTGGAGGAAAATACTCGTTGCATCGACCAACCAGCAATGGAAGTAGATGCACCGAGTACGTCCAACACGAGAATATGCCCTACTAACCCGCCTCCTGAGGCTACCAATATTGACAGCTTCTCTGACATGGAGGCTAACCGCATGTCCGAATTTCTGCTCAGTGAGGATGATCTCCTACGGTCACCTTCTGAGTCAGAATCTGAAGAGGAGCTCAACGAAACCGTGGTGGGGGCGGATCTGAAGGAAAGTAGCGATGATGCTGCAACTACTTCAGATTAACCTCCAGCACTCAAAACAGGCTTCAGCCTCCCTTCTTCTCCGCATAAAGAAAAATGGGGAAGATGTCGTCCTGATCCAAGAACCCTGGATTTACAAATCCACAATTCAAGGACTCAGGACTTCTGACTACTACTTGCTGCATGCAACGGACAAAGGTGATCCCAGATCCTGCATATTGGTAAGAAGTACCACTAATGTATATTTACTCCCTGATTACAGCGATAAAGACGTAACCGCAGTCAGACTCCAGACCGAGAAAGGTACCTACTGGCTTGCGTCTGCGTACCTCAGCCACGACCACCTGGGCCCTCTCCCTGGCGACACGCTAAAGAGGTTAATCGCTGACGCCGAACGGCAAAAAATCTGCCTCATCATTGGATGTGATGCTAACGCCCACCATACAGTATGGGGAAGCTCTGACATAAACGATCGAGGTGAGTCACTTTTTGATTTTATTCTCAGTACTAACCTCATTGTAAGCAATATTGGTAATGAACCAACATTCATAACCAGAAACCGACAAGAAGTATTAGACATTACTCTTGTCTCCGACTCGATTCATCAAAAGATCACGAATTGGATAGTATCAGAAGAGCACTCTTTCTCTGATCACAGGTATATACAATTCAATCTAAATGATGAAACTACGAAACAGATAGCTTTCCGGAATCATCGGAAAACTAACTGGGTAAAATATAGAGATACTCTTAGCAGATTAATTAAACCTAACCTATTACGTATCCCCTTAGACAGAATCGATCTTGACAATAAAGTCAATGATCTCACCTCAGCTCTCAATAAATCAATGGACATATCCTGTCCTCTTATCCAAATAAGAGGAAAGAAAAAACCTCATTGGTGGAACTTAGAGCTAGAATCGCTCAGGAAGGAATGTAGAAAACTTTTCAACCGAGCTAAATATTCCAAAGAACTCTCTGACTGGGATTTATATAAAGAATCCCTTAAGAAGTATAAAAAACAATTGAGGAAAAATAAAAGAACTTCCTGGAGAAACTTCTGTAACAAAATAGAAGATTCTTCAAAAGCTTCAAGATTGAGAAAAATCCTCTCGTCAAATCCCATTATGCCAAGCGCCCTGAAAACTATCAACGGCTCTTGGACTAAATCTTGTGGGGAATCACTTGACTTGCTACTAGATACTCACTTCCCAGGTAGCTCCCAAAATATATGCAGTGATGACTCAATAGAGTCTAACAAAATAACAACAAATAAACTAGGTCTGATTACTAGGGAAAAACTCAAATGGGCAATCGACAGCTTCGATCCATATAAATCAGCTGGACCTGACGGTATAATACCAGCTGAACTGCAAATGGCTTCAGACATCATCATCCCTATCCTTGAGATAATTCTGGAAGGGTGTATGAACCTTGCACACATACCATCCTTATGGAGAGAAGTTAAAGTGGTGTTCATACCCAAAGCGGGTAAAAGCTCCCATGTAAATCCGAAGGATCTCAGACCTATCAGCCTATCATCATTCCTTCTCAAAACTCTAGAACGACTGATTGATATCCATCTGCGTAGTTCCATAGAACCCAATCTTTTCTCTATGGCACAACACGCTTACCGCAAAGGGAAATCGGTAGAAATGGCCTTGCATAACTTGGTACGCACTATTGAATATTCCCTTCATCATAGAGAGTACACTCTGGTTGCATTCTTAGATATCGAAGGTGCTTTCAACAACGTCAGCAATATGGCAATAACAACCGCGCTTAAGAGCTTGAATGTAGATAGCTCACTTAGGGAGTTAATTAGCCTAATGCTAAGAAGCAGAATAATTAACTCAACATTAGGTGAATGTTCTGTTAGAAGATCTGTTAGCAGAGGAACACCGCAAGGTGGAGTCCTATCGCCAATCTTATGGAACATCGTAATTAATGACCTACTAGTCAATCTAGAAGCGGATGGCTTCAAAGTTATTGCATATGCTGATGACGTTGCCATTGCAATATCGGGAAAGCATCTTCAAATCATAACAGAATTAATGCAAACCGCTCTCAACAAACTACTTGAATGGACAGACAAATGTGGACTAGGTGTAAACCCCCACAAAACTGAACTTGTCCTCTTTACAAGGAAATATAAAATTCCGAACATAGACCCTCCATCAATAAATGGTATTCCACTTAACTTCTCAGATCAAGCTAAATATCTGGGTCTGATCTTAGACAAAAAGTTGAGCTGGAAACCAAACATACAAGAAAGAATTAGAAAAGCCACAGTGGCACTTTTCTCCTGTAAAAAAGCTATTGGAAACAAATGGGGCTTGTCGCCACATATCACCCACTGGCTATACACAGCGGTCATCAGACCGATACTCACTTATGGGGTGGCAGTATGGTGGACTGCTTTAGATAAAATAACTTATCGTGATAAGCTAAGCAAAGTACAGAGATCGGCTTGCTTGTGTATCAGCGGAGCTCTCCGTTCGACACCTTCCGCTGCGTTAGACATACTGCTTAACATCACACCCCTCGATATATACACTAAACAAGTGGCGGCGAACACAGCTATTCGTCTCAGAGCCATTTCTCAATGGTCCAATAACTCTATTGGACACACTATCATTCTGAACAAATTCGAATCAATCCCTAAACACTCCGACTACACCATCCCTCAGCCGGTTTTTGGCAAAAATTTTCAAATTACAATTCCAACAAGGTCCACTTGGGAAGATAATGAATTCTTGAGAGATGAAGCAATTCACTTCTACACGGACGGCTCAAAAACCGAAGAGGGGGTAGGTGGTGGCGTGTACTCAGAACGACTAAACATTAGTCTCTCCTTCCGTCTCCCCGATCATTGTAGCGTGTTCCAAGCGGAAATCCTGGCGATAAAAGAAGTTTTATCTTGGCTCAAAGAAAACGTAATATCTACTTTGAATATCCGTATCTTCTCAGATAGCCAAGCTGCCCTTAAATCATTAGGATCTGTTTCTACAAACTCCGTAACTGCCCGAAACTGTCGATCGTCTCTAATGGAGATGGCAGAACAGTTCAACATTCACCTTTTCTGGGTGCCGGGACACAGAGATATTCCAGGAAACTGTAAAGCCGATGAACTCGCCAGGATAGGAACTAGTATACCAATATCACCTTGCAAGATGAATATTGGAATACCGATCGCTACATGTAAACTTATGCTTAAGCAAGATTCTATGATGATGACAAACAGCAGATGGACAGGTATCACTACTTGTCTGGCGACAAAACAGATCTGGCCAACACTGGATCCGAAGCGATCGAGATGTTTGTTATCTCTGAGCAGATTGCATATTAGCTCTACAATTGGTGTCATTACTGGACACTGCCTCATAGGTAAACACGCCAATAGACTTGGTGTCTTTTCAAATGATTTCTGCAGAAGCTGCATCGACGAGGAGGAGGAAGAAACTATCCTACACCTTCTTTGCTCATGCCCTGCTCTTTCTCAAAGACGCAAAACACACTTAGGAAATTTTTTCTTCAGTGATCCCAGTGACTTAAATAAAATCGACATTCAGAGTCTCCATCGCTTTATTAATAGCTCCAACTGGTTTAATTAACGAGGATTACCTCGCATTCTTTATGTGGTATCACAATGGGCCTATTCTGGCCTAAGTGTGTCAGCAGTTTTCCTGACAGCCACCTTAACCTAACCTAACCTAACCTATGGATGTCCATAATGTTAGCATTACTTCCAAATTTTAAGAGTTAAATAATATTGAATTAATTTTTTGAAAATATGTCGTAAGAAAACAATGTTGTTCCCTGGTTGTTGAATTCAGCTCTGGACCTTTGGTGCCTTATGAATGGGAAATTTGAAAAAAGAAAATGCCATATAATTGCTCAACAAGTGGTCAGAAAATATCAACTAGTTGGTTGGCCCTAGATAACATCTAATAAAGGCTTAAAGTTTTTCAAGGTCGATCAAGGTCGCGTGCGATTTTTGGCACCTCATTTATGGGAAATTTAGCAAAAATTGTATATTATTTGAAAGATCTATATCAAAGGTCAGCAAGTTTTAGTAAATGGTCAGTTATAGATTCTTTCTTACGATTTTTCAAATTTTTTTTTCTTATGTTCACAAACGATTTTTGGCATAAGGAAAAATCTGTGGCTGACCAATAACCAGTAGCGTAGCTACCGCGGTATCAGCCACATCAATGATACGAGGCCCCCGAGATAAAAGGGCCCCCAATATACACAAGACTCTATGTGATTAAATTATTTTTCATTGAGTGAAACGACATACAAAATCATATGAAAACCTTTCGGTATATTTCTTAGTTTTATCCCACAGATGTCCAAAATTATATACCTATGTACCTTATAGTTATTTGATTTTTTTGACATAATTAAATTTTACCTTTTTTTGAGTTACGTTAAGAAGATTGGTATTCTGGGAGATGATGATGATTATTAATTGGAATTTTTTTGGCAAAAATTGGAACTTCTAACGAACTTATGGCAAAAATTATAGTTTCATAAAAGTTCGGTCAAATATCACTCATATGAGAAAAATATATGTTGATACCAGCTTAGCTTTAAAAGCTGTAAAACATTATTTTTCGTTTAAGTATTTCAAAAAATAGCTTTGGTTCAAATTTAAAGCCAAAAATTCGGGTTATTCTTAAAATAAACATTCCCATAAACTGAAAAGATGCACAGCATGAAAAGGGCCCAAGGTAGGTCACAAAATCAAACTAGTTCAAGGGAACTGTTGATGAACAGACATATATGTATGCACTTAAGGCATCACATACTCACATATCGTATTTCGAATCCCTTATAAGCAAGAAACATAAATGTGCAAAAATTAAAATATTATAAACCACAATTCATTGCTTTAAATCAATCTGAATCAATGTTGACATTTGCCTCATACTAAAATGTCAAAATTGAGTGCGATTCCATCCGCAGCTAATTAATGGATTCTGTAATCGCGGTGTATATTTGATTCGATATACGCCTTTTAACAGTACTGTTAAATACATACCAATAAGTTTATAAAACTAACTAATTACCTCGAACATTTTTAATTCCCACATTCATGCTTTTGAATTGTCGAGTTTCGACAACCTAAAATGTCTTTTTTGTTGTTGTATGTTTTGGTAGTTGTCTTAACTATGAATTAAAATCTGACAAAACTGAATTTTGATGAGAGATTCGTTTTAAAGCCTCAAGCATTTAATAAAAGGTATCCTTAATTTGGGTTTGGTCTAAAAGAAATGTTCCACACTAACTCTGGGATGAATCTGAATCTTTTGAAAAAAATTTCGAGATATTTATAAAAACTGTATTTTTCTTTTTAAATTAGAAAATAAAATCGGAAACATTAATCCACCTTTAATTCAAGACTAAATTATGTCAAGGTCCTTCATTGTTATACTTAAAAAATAACTATAACATATCTAAAACCAGATGCTAGTTAATTTTGTAGCAAACAAATTGAAATCCTATGAATGTACCACTGTCAGGAAAAAGGGGGCTCCTGAAACATTTTGTATATGGGGCCCCCGAAGTGCTCGCTACGCCACTGACTGTAAGACTTACTTTTTTCGTTCTTCCTATCATCGTAATGACAACTCTGATCAAAATTTCGAGTTCAATTTTGTTTAATGACGCCATATTTCTTGCCGCTCTTTTGACATTTCTCTTCAGTAAGGTTTTCCATTTCATGATGGAAAGATATACGAGCCAACAACGAGTCGAAATTATTAAAATTTACTACAGAAATTCGGAGTCAGTGGCCTCAACGTTAAGAGCGCTATGTCTTATTTATGGTCGTCATAATCGTCCTAGCAGATCAACAATTGAGCGTCTAGTGGAAAAATTTGAATCCACAGGCACAGTACAAAATGTTCTCGTGCCAGTGAGACAAAGAAGTGCACGTAGTGTCGAGAATATTGCTGCCGCTGAGGCTTCAGTTGCAGAAAGCCCAAATGTGTCTCTCACACGTCGTTATCAAGCGTTGGGCATCTCTGTGACGTCGTTGTGGCAAATTTTGCGAAAAGATTTTGGCATACATCCTTACAAGGTTAAAGTGACGCAAGAACTGAAGCCGCTTGACCACCAGAAGCGTCATATGTTCGTGAATTGGGCTGAGCAACAACTTGAAAATGATTCGGATTTTCATCGAAAAATCATCTTAAGCGATGAGGCTCATTTCTGGCTGAATGGCTTCGTCAATAAACAAAATATGCGGTATTGGTCAGACAGCAATCCACACGTACTCCATGAGTCATCATTGCATCCCGAAAAAATTACGGTTTGGTGTGGTTTATGGGCCGGCGGCGTCATTGGGCCGTACTTCTTCCGTGATGATCAAGACCGGCACGTTACTGTGAATGGGGATCGCTACCGTTCAATGATAACCGAATATTTTTGTATGATATGGACTTGGAAGACATGTGGTTTCAACAGGACGGCGCCACAAGCCACAAAGCGAATGTCACAATCAATTTATTGGAAACCAAGTTTGGAGAACGTGTTATCTCACGAAATGGTCCAGTCGCTTGGCCGCCTCGGTCGTGCGATTTGACGCCGTTAGACTATTTTCTGTGGGGCTACGTCAAGTCTATGTTCTAAGCCAACAAGCCAGCGACGATTGATGAACTTCGTACGAATATCGAACGTGAAATTGCAGCAGTATCGGCCAATTTACGCTTGAAAACCGTCGAAAATTGGGTTCAGCTTCTGGACTTCTGCAAGCGTGCCCGTGGTGGCCATGCAAATGAAATCTAATTCCATACATAATGGCACCAAAACCGTTTTTGTTTTATTTAAAAAAAACCTTTGTAGCGCTCTTATTGAAAAACCCTTTATATTATATAGGAATACACTTAACTCAACCATTATATATTGAATACAAAAAAAAACTAAGTTGGAATCAGCAAATACCTGTGAACTTTTTAAAATACACAAATTCTTGTCTTAAGACCACAAGAAATAAAAAAAAATCTTCAATGACGTTTTCTTATGGTTTTGTGTAAATAACTTCAAATCCTTCTCTTAAATTTTGGAAAAATCTACATTTTTTGTACAAATAAGTTTTATTTTCAATAAGTTTTCTTATGAAATTTTTGAAGGTGCCACTCCCACATCTCGATATACACATGGGGCATGGCAATATCCAGGCAATCAATCGCCAACAAGGTTGACCATATTGCGATTGACGCAAGGCAATCCTCGAGTATGAAGGATGTTCCAATATTCCAAGGTGACAACGTTGAATCGGACTACTACCTCGATGTAGACAACAAGATGTCCAGACCAAGAAGAAATCGCTGGGTTTTCTTTGGACTGGCCACGATACCAAGCCAAATGATACTTTTGTACGTATCGCCTTGGTATCGTTGAAATTGAAAAATGTTCGTATCGCTTCGGTATCGGTGTCGTAAAACTCAGTCTTTTGGTTTTGTATAACAAAATCTCGTCTCGGTATCGATATCGATATCGATCTCGGTATCGGTTTTTGTTTGGTTTCGGTCTGGTCACAGTCATAAACAAAAATAAAATACACGACTTTGTTACATGTTCTTGATCTTGTAGTTGAACTCGATTGCTATTTTTAAGGTCCTCATTATGAATAGCGAATCAAACGTACGCTTAAAAGTAAATGATTTAGCGAATTCCCCTAATCACGATATAATGTCGATAGCGAGCTTCCACATTCGCTGCAAAAATCAATGCTGCTAGAAATATTGCGAAAATAACTCATAAACACATTTTAAACGTCAAACAATGGCAAATTGGCAAACAATGGCAAATTGGGAATTCGCAAAATCATTCGCTTCTAAGCGAACGTTTGATTTGCTATTTTTAATGAGGGTCTAAGATAAAGTAAAAAACCAATATATACAAAATATGAATAGTAAATGAACAACAATCTTTTTAATGAAAGTTTTTTCACTGTCTTAAACATTTTAATGTCTAGGTAAAGTTCCGATTAGTTTTCCGAAACATCAATTCTGCGTGAAAATATTATAGCAGGAACACAATGCTGTTAAATTTTGTTCCGCCTCCGAGGAACCAAGGTATTAAAAAAATATAATAGGTAGCTGGTGGATTTCATTGAAGTCACTTTGTCCAGCTAAAAAGAAACAAAGTCTAAAAATATCATCCAAATGATTGCATTCAGGAAAACAAAGCGAAAGAAAAATGGGCGTGGAAGTGGGTGGTTCCAATTAAAATGTTTGCTAAAAGAGATAAAACTGTGAAAATGTCCATTCAAGGCATTGTAAGCCGTTTCCGAGGAACCAATTACGAGAG
Organism: Dasysyrphus albostriatus; assembly: GCA_946251815.1. Taxonomy (NCBI): domain Eukaryota; kingdom Metazoa; phylum Arthropoda; class Insecta; order Diptera; family Syrphidae; genus Dasysyrphus; species Dasysyrphus albostriatus. Next base: position 104,353,020 of record OX276336.1, on the reverse strand, counting down.
TTTTTTATTTGTAATAAATTAATTATAATATTCAAAAATCTATTTTTTCTGCCGATACCAAACAATACTATCGAAGGTATAGGTAAATTTCGGTCCCAAAAGAACGGTTTGGTCTGTGCATCGTTTCGAATGCTTTGGAGCTGGTATCGCTTCAGTTTCTGATACCAGATACAAGACGTTTCTGGTATCGTGGCCAGCCCTATTTCTCTTCCGATCGGTCCTATGCCGCCAACTACAAGCAACAGAAATGCCATCTCTGCAGCAGCGCTGCACAGAAGGATCAGAGCTGCTCACAAGCGCTATACGAGCAGAAGAGGAGAGAGCATTACCGGCTCTTTCCAGAAGGAAAAGGAAGGAACACGGAAAGCACGCAATCGAGGAAATAGAGGGATGCCTTTGCGGAAATGATAATCTGAAGTTTTAAAGAAAAAATAGTAAAAAGAACCTCCTATGGTTACAATGCCCAAACCGAAGCCTGCAAGAATATCGGGGGAACATTGTGGTAGAATCGCAAATATTGGTGCTGAGGGCATGGAAAAATCATTTCTGCAAATAGTATAATGGAATCAAATACCACTTCCATGCAGATTGCACCATTCAACCTGGTTGACGTAGGCAACAATTCCGCCCAACCGATCCCGAGGAAGTGATGATAGAACAATCTAAAATCAAGTTTAATAAAGCCGCTGCAGCTAATAACATTGTGGGTGAGCTGTTCACAGTGGCTGGTGATGGATTGGCTAGGAGTATGCACTGGATCATCTGCAAAATATGGTCGGAGGAAAGCATGCTCAGTAATTGGAACTTCAGCTTTGTTTGCTTGATCCTGAAGAAAGGCAATCCTCTGAACTGCACCAACTACAAAGGCATCAGTCTCCTTAACATTGCGTACTCAAACTTCTCTGTCGTCCTTTATGAATGCTTGAAACTACTCGTCAACAACCTGAGTAGCCCAAGGCGTATTCGTGGTGGAGAGGCATGGACACTATTAATAGTAGCTTTAGACTGCTTTGAGAGGATGATTTTGGTCCCGTCTGCATAGATAGATGGAAAATGGAGTATAAATAACAAGCAATAAGGAAGAGGACCTAAGCCGGTCATTGACATACGAAACTGGGGACAGCCAGCTAGAGACCGAGTCAGCTGGAATAAGCTTGTTGGTTAAGGGCCTGTTCAAACAAGCACCACCTTAAGCAAGTAGTTAAGTGCTGCAGTCAGCGGCGTTTTCAAAATGTTAAGGTCCAGCCACCGGTGAAATGTCAAATCACAATGACATTTGACGTTATTTGCAAAAATCATGGTTTATTCACAATATGAATGTTTTGGAGTCAGATAAACTGCTCATTTGGGAAATACGCTTCCTTAACCCATTATAGTCATTATTTCGGAGAAAACACTAATAAGAATAATCACATCTTACGGAAAATCCTTTTCCTTAATTGAAATCAGATTACAAGTTCTTCAAAAAATAAGATGTCATCACTTGAAACTTACAGCAATATATGTGTAAGATAGATTTCATGGGATCTTGAGCTCATTCGCAATCAAAATCCTTTCAAAATTCCATCAATGTCTGTCAATATAGTTGTCCACTCAATATGAGAGCTCTCTTTTGCTCTTGTAATCAATCGTTCCACTCATCAGGCAAAGTAGCACATTTAAGATTCTCAAAACAAAACCATCCCCCCATCATCAGCTAGAAAAGAGGGTCCTTGTGTATAACTGGTATAGTGTGGGGTGTTTATACCCACAGTACTCAATATTTCTTAAATTCCTAATTATCTTCTTACACTGTTTTTGGCATTCCTTTTCTTCGTCCGACACTTAATCGAAGAATTCATTTCTACATCGCTATTTTCCTTCAACTCCTTCACTTACAGGGTTGTTCAAAAAACATTCGTCACAAAGAGACTCTACACGATTTTTTTCACATTTGGTTTTTTTTTTAACGCCTGAATGCTTCATTAAAGTTTTTGTTTTTGACAGAAGTCAAATAATATAAAACTCCTTGAGTCCATCTGTTTAATTTTTGATTTGAATATTCATGACAATCAAGAATGGTTGTTTTTTTTCTGAATCACCCTGTGTTTATTGTTTTTTTTTTTATTTTATTTAATTTTTTTATCAAATGAAAAATATTAGCTCTGTTGACATTTATGATGACACTTTGCATCTTAAGCAAACTAATTTCAAACAGAAATGAGACTCGAGAAATGCCATAATTAGAAATGACTCAGTCCGCAGAGACACATCATCTAACTGGGCCCCCCTGCTTCTGCCATCAGTAACAGAATGGAGGAAAATGGAAAAGTGTTAATTTTCCATAGGAGTATTCAGCAAAGAGGATAGCAAGACTCACACCTACTCCCTCTATTTTCTTATACCTAATGTATGTGCAGTGCAATTTTCCTCGACATGCACTTATAACTGTATCTCCATATAACCCAACAGTAGTGTCAGGAATTCAGGACTTTGTTCTTCATACTTCTTGTTGGCGTCACCTACGTTTCATATAGAAGTCGACGACAGTGCGGGGGAGTCTTTGGCTTTAGCTTCAGGTTGGGTGCGGGTCGTCTCCGTCTCCGTTGTCGTTGCCATTGCCGTTAGAGTATGAGGAAATTGAATTTTCGTGGTGATGATGGTGACAAAGCAGAAAATGAGATAAGGAAAGCTCTCTTGTGATGCGAACGAACACTTTGTTGACAAAGAATTTTCCATTCTATGTGCTCTTTTCCGTTGAGACCACTCTTTGGTGCTTTATCTGTATGAAAGAGGGTATGAGCCTCCATTGGGGGGTGGTGTGATGATTAATTAGGGCATTATGATGTCTTTTTGAGTGAGAATGAATTCTTTTATCTATAATGGTCCTTGAGGTGGGATAAAGCTAAGATGTGTGGTGATGCTGTTTGGATGGTGGAAAGCAAATCTTGATTGTTCTTTTCTTTTTTGTATCAATTTTATTGATTTTGATAACATAAACAATGAAAAAGATAAAAATCAACTAATTTGCCAAATCAATGATCTCGAAGTGTGTTTTTCAATACAAATTTAATCTCTTAACATCTGTCAAAATTTGTAAGGTCAATGAACCTTAGATAAAATTTAATTTCCTATAAAAATGGATGGTTTAAAAGTTAAAAAAAAATGGTTTTGCAGGACAAAATAGCAAAAACAAGCAACGAAAATCAAAAAATCAAATACACTAGTCAAAATTAAATTAAATTAAATGAAATTAAATTAAATTAGATTAAACTAAGTTAAATTAGTTTAAATTAAATTAAATTAAATTAGATCAAATCAAATTAAATTTAATTAAATTTAATTTAACTACATTGAATGATTCTTTTAAGGTGATATTTCAAAATTTGCATTGAAAAACGACGTTTTGGCATAATTAATCAAATTTGTGAGTTTTTTTTGAAAAGCTGTATATTTGTAATGAGTGATCATATTGAGTTGAAACAAAAAGCATTATACAGCTTTATGTTTCTTGTTTTGATATTTGTTTGCAAATATTTTTTTCCAGTATCATTATAGCGTTACTGTAAGAATTGACATTTGAGTTTTTTTTTTTTTGTATTTTTTGAAGGTCCTCATTTTTCTTAGATACATTTTTTTGAGTCAATCAAATTTAATGCCAGGAAACCTCTTTATTTAGCTTCAATTCAATTGTTTTTGTTTTGTTTGTGGTTTTTTGCGTGATTTATCTGACTTTGAATGCCAAAAAAAAAATACTTTTGGCTTTGATAACCAATAACTTTGCAAAAAAATGACGTACACAAAAAATTCAAGGATAGTTTGGGAAATTTGAATAAGAATTTTTTTTTTACTCCTTATCGTTAGTTTAAAAAAAGCTCTAAAAACATAATTTTTGTGGTCTTTCGGTAGATCTTTTGTTAATTTTCAAATTTTGATGGCATGACTTGCATTTGGTATGCAGATTTAAAGACTTTAGCAGTATCAATATTTCTGTTAATTTTCAAATTGTTTCACTTTGTTTCACTGTTTAAAACAACAATTTTCGTTGACTTTATTCATAGTTTTGCATTGGTTAAATATATTTTTCTGACTTGATATGATTTAAAAAGTAATTTTTCTAAAATAATTAAAAACAAATTTTAAGTTTTTTTTGTATGAAAAATGTTCGAAATAATTTCTTTTTTTAATTTTGATAACGACTACGCAATGTATAGGATTACCAAAATTTGTTGCTTTGATTGGTTTATAAGACTTTAAAAATTTGGTGAAGAAAAACGGTTTGGTGAACGCCATGGATCGGTTTTCTTAAAAAAATAATTTTTTTTTTGTATCAAATTTTTAAAATATTTTTAACACTTTGATTGGGAAGCCCTTTTGACATTTTGGGTTACGACAGGCCAAAGTATTTTATTTCTCAAATTTTTGCTTCTTAGCACCTAAAAAATAGTTCCCAACCAATGACCAATTTTGTTTAGCCATAACTTTGCAACGGTTTTTGTGTATCGCACAATTTTGTACGACATAGCCTTATAATAATAAAAATTCCCCTTTATGACCATGTCGCACGGAAATTATAGTGTAAAGTTGTTCAAATCATGCTCCACAAAAGGTTTTACGTGGCCAACAACAATTTATTCAGATAAAAGTTCAACAGGTGTTCAAGAAGTTGGCTTATAAAAGAACTTTTGCGAAGAACTCAGCACTTTTTTGAAAGCAGAAGGTTGCTTTTGGTACGGAAGTGGTAAGTATTTATTTATGTGCATATAAAACCAAATGTAAGAAATTGTAAACCGGTTTTGATGCATCGAATTTGCAAAAAAAAAATTTTAAAATTTAAATTTTAATTCAAAAACTTTTTTTTTATTTCTATATGCAATATTTATTTGAAATTTATATGTATATAAGAAATTTATCTAAATCTGTTCAGCCGGTAATAAGAAAATTTCAAATTGAAAAAAAAAAAAATCTATGAGAAGTACCATTTTGCTATTTGTAATTTTTAATAAGTTTTTGTAGTACATATCGCACAGAAACAAATTTAATAAAATTCGTAGGAGCCGTTCTTAAGAAAACAAAAATTTTCCTTAAGGTTTTTTTTTAAATTTGGGTAGAAGATACTGTTATTTTTTCATAAGAGTAAATTTTTTTAACTGTAAAAAAAACATTAAATACATAGGTACCAAGTTTTATAAAAAATTCAGGAAATACACATTTTATGTAAATTTGGTAAACCGTTATCTAGATTTGTGTCAGTATCTGAAAAAGTAGATGAGAAAATGTTTTTTGAGCATATCTCGAAAACGATTCTTTGCAAAAAGGACGCTACCATGGCCCAAAATTTGGAAACTAGTGCAATCTATGTTTTTTTGGTCAATTTACCAAGAAATAAGGATGATAATTTAGGCACAACATTTTTGGAAGCAAATATAATCGTAAAAACTAACTAGGTTTGACCTTAAGAACGTCTTTTCATATAATTGAGAATAGGCAGTCAAATCTAAGCCGCTTAAAAAGTATTTAAAAAAAAAACAGTATTTACTGAACATTTATGAAACCTTTTGAGTTAAAATCAGTAATTAAAGTGAAGGGGACTGAGGCCAGCGGACTGACAAAAAAAAATTAACTAAGGTTGTACTAAGCCTTATTGAAATCCTATAAAAAATGTCTGCTTATATAGAAATTCGTATGCATTCATATGCAAATGATAGCAGGACTTTTGGAAATTGCTATTACAAAGTATCCTATCATTAGTTGCTACTTAATTGGGAATTAGTTACGAAAACAAAATTAATTGCTTCTATGATTTGCGAGGAAATAGGTTTCCTGCTAACTTCATGTATGAACTTAGCAGGACAATTTTCTCAAAAATGCAGATAAGCTATTAGAAAAAAGTTCGTTGTTGAGAACAAATTAATTGCGCATTGGTCTCACAAAAAAAAAAAAAAATTGTGTTGCGTTTTTGGTTTGCGAAAAATTCCTGCTAACCTCATACGAACTTAGCAGGACAACTTTCATAAAAATATAGATAAAAAGTCCAAACAAATTTATTTGTTGAGAACTAATTAATTCCGAATCAGTTGCATTTTAAGTTTGTAAAAAAATGATGTCCTGAAAACTTCATATGAACTTAGCAGGACAACTTTCTCAGAAATGAAAAAAAAGTTTCACGTTACGAGGATCTGAAACTTGGATTGTTTTCAAAGTTTTGGATATTTTGTATAGTTTAAATCTTTCAGGGGACTAATAACAAATCCTTGGGACAAATTTCAATTTAATTTTTTGTAATAAAATGTTATGACACTAAAAATGTATTTACATATATGATATATTTATATTAGTGTGGTCCTCATATTGGGTTTATTTGAAATTCTGAGATTGATTTCCTAATTTTTTTAGATTTTTATTTCACCCCCCTGGTCTCCCTATTTTCACTGTAAGGTACTTACTATGGGGTAAGGGTGATTCTTATAAAACGCGAAAAAAAAAAAATCTGAGTATAAATTAGATTTAGACGAGAAAAAAATTGTTTTGGAGGGGTGGGGGGGGTCTATATGCCCCACTTTATGTGGAAGGGGTAATTTTCTCAAAATTTGGATCAAAATAGACAAAAATTATTTATATAAAAACGGGAAAACTAACAATGTCACGCCTAAGCTTTTTTTAAAGCCACAATTCCATTCTATAATATGCTTTTTGAATAAAGTTTTTATTTTAAATAGTTTTTGAAAAAAAAATCCAAACTAAAAAATTAAAAAAACAAAAAATTATAATTAATTAAGATAAAAATTATTTTTTCAAAAACTATTTAAAATGAAAGCTTTATTTACGAAGCATTTTCCAAAATGGAATTGTGGCTTTAAAAATAGCTAGGGTGTGGCATTGTAAGTGGTCCTGTTTTTTTTTTTAAATAATTTCTTCCTGTTTTTGGCCATATTTCTAGAAAATTATCCCTCCCGACTGAATGGGGGGAAATAGAAAACCCCTCCAATACAATTTTGTTCTCGTCTGAATCTAATCTATACATTCTAATTTATTTATGCGTTTTATAAGAATAATCCTTTATCCATAATTAGTACCTTAAAGTGAAAATAGGGAGAACAAAGGGTTGAAATAAAAATCCAAAAAAAATTGTTTTTCAATGTTTTGAATCGAATGAGGGCTATCCAAGATGACGTCCAATTTAAGGACCACCCTATTATATATATATCATAAAATTACATATTTTCTAATGTCAATAATTAAAAGTTTATTTTGGTTTTGAAACAAAAATAATAGAATTGTAGGTAATAATTTAGCCATTCGAAAACGGGCCTCACGTCAAAGGACTGAAAATTAAACACTTTGAAGATTATTTTGAGAAGTAAAAAGATGTCACATCTGAATAATTTTGTTTGGCCATGTAGAAAGCAATTAGATTTAAGCACAACTGAAAAAAAAAAAATAAATATGTATTTGAACAGTTTTTAAGACATCAGCGGAGCCGTCGAAAATTCCAAGTCTGTGAAGTTAGCAGAACAATGTTGAGCTAAACTAACGGGACCATGGCCCTCATTTTAATTTTTTTTTATTTGCATTTCTAATGAATTTCTATCCCGAATTTTGCAGTTCACCAAACAGTGGCTGTAACCCACCGTACTGCTAACTTCACTGTGAAGTTAGCAGTGCATGTCCTTTTCTCAGAGACTGGAGTAGCTATGAATCTGAAATGAGGTTCTGAATTTGCAGTTTAATTTGCATTGGAAGAAAAGGATAATCCTAAAATTTTAAGTCCTTACATACAAAAAATTTCGTACTGCACTACGAACTTCATGTAAAGTTAGCAGATCAATCCTTTCATCAGAACTAGCTTGACAATTGCAGTTAGGCTATAAATTTGCAGTTTTATTTGCATTTCAAGAAAAATTCGGGTCCTAATTTTGAAGTTCTTATTTAAAAAAAAATCGAAAAATTAACTTTGCACTGTTCACTTCACTGTGAAGTTAGCAGAATAGTCCTTTTACTGAGTTACTGAGCTAGCTAGAATAGCTGCAATGAGATGCACTGTATGCACTTCAAGAAAAAAAATAGTTCCAATTTGACAAGAAATCACGAAATTCATTTGGCATTGTAAGCTGCACTATGAAGTAAGTGGCTAGAAGTTCTTAGTTCAGTTTTTGTAAAACCTTAAAACATTTTCGGGTAGCTAAGTCCGTGACTTTTGGAATAAAACACAGATTTTTTGATAAAAAAATAATTTTATTTTTCAACGTAGTCTCCCTTGAGCTCTATACACTTTGTCCAACGCTTCTCCAATTTTTGTATCCCTTCCAAAAAAAATGATTTGTCGAGGTCCTGCCTTTGTTTGCGAGATGACTTCATCATTGGAGTCAAATCTTTTTCCACCAAGCCATTTCTTCAGGTTTGGGAACAAGAAGTAGTCGCTCGGAGCCAAATCTGGAGAATAGGGTGGATGAGGGTGCAATTCATAGACCAATTCATGGATTTTTGCCATGGCAACTGCACATGTGTGCACCCTTGCATTGTCTTGGTGGAAAAGAACTTTTTTCTTGGCCAAATGAGGTCGATTTTTTTCAAATCGTCATTGAATCGGTCAAATAAGTTGGCATAATATTCCCCATTGATTGTTCTTCCCTTTTGAATGTAGTCAATGTGGATTATCCCGCGTGCATCCCAAAAAACAGTCGCCATAACTTTATTGGCTGACAAACCCACCTTGGCCTTCTTTGCACCCGATTCACCCTTAGAAACCCACTGTTTTGACTGTTGTTTGGTCTCTGGTGTGTTGTGATGGATCCATGTTTCGTCCACGGTTACAAAACGGCGCAAAAACTCCTCCATATTGCGATTAAGCAACGCCAAACCTTCCTGTGAAGTTATTACACGATTGCGTTTGTGGTCGACTGTGAGCAAACGCGGCAGCCATCTTACGGAAAGCTTTCTCATGCCCAAGTGATCATTCAAAATTGAAACCACTGAGCCATGCGAGATCCCTACGGCTTCCACATTCTCTCGCACTTTCAATCTTCGGTCGGCCAACACCATATCGTGAATTTTTTCGATTGTTTCGGGTGTAGAGACCTCAACTGGGCGTCCAGGACGTTCGGCATCTTCAGTGCTTGTACGGCCACAACGAAATTCAGTAAACCACTTTTTTACCATTGAAATCGATGGTGCAGAGTCCCCATAGTATTTATCAAGCCTAGCCTTGGTCTCGGTAATGGTTTTTTTTCGCAAGAAATAATGCTTAATAAGCACCCGAAATTCACTTTTTTCCATTTTCTCCTCAAATTGGTGAGTAGTCTGATAAAAATAGCTGTCAAACACAAACTAACTGACGCAGCAAGTTTAAATTGTTAAATGACAGATGCCTGTTGACAGGAGCAGTGTTGCTGTTTCAGTAAAGAGGTCAGAAATTCAAAAAGTCACGGACTTATTGACCCACCCTCGTAGTTTACTTAAACAATTTATATTTTGTTCTTGCTAGAAGTTCTTAAATTTGTACTGGGTTTTACCTTGAACTGCAATTTTCTGGCTTAGTCAGTTGCTAAAAAAAAGGACATGTACTGCTAACTTTACAGTGAAAAAAGCAGTGTAGTATGAAGAATTTTTTTTATGTTAGGACTTCAAAAATTGGGGGTGATCTTTTTCTTGAAATGTAAATTAAACTGAAAATTCAGAACCTCATTTCAGATTCATAGCTATTCCGGTTTCTGAGAGAAGGACAAGTTTGTTACACCCACTATTTGGTGAACTGCAAAATCCGGAATAGAAGATGCAAAAAAAAAAGCAGCAAATTCCTGCCATTGCCCCATTGGTCTAGCTTAAAATTGTTCTGCTAAATTCCATCATTTCTCGGATCACCAATATGCATGTGTATTTTATTTCTTGAGTTTGTATCTTGTCAAATGTCATCTATCAGACATCTTCTTGAAGAAGACTGGTCTTAAAAAGCGTTGATGTTCAAAACTGATGACCTTGTTTTGGGCAGTTCACTCACTTATGTTTTGATGGATTCAAAAACTTCTAAAAGGGCTTTGTTTTAACAAATAGGCTAAAATATAGGTACATATTAGAAAATCTTCAATCTTCACTCAGATACGAACATGTTTTTTTAATCAAAGTTTAATTTGCAAAAACAGAATATCCTCTTTTAAAACTTTACCGATTTCCGTCAAACTGCACAACTTTTCACAAAGCCCTTTCGAAAATGTAGCTTCTATCTTCATATTTCGATGTCTTTTTCTATCCCTTCAAAAAAAAAAAAAAACTATCGTTCAACATTGCTAATTAAATCAGAGTCGAACTTTCTCGTTTCATCTATGGCCATTGAAATCCAATTAAGAAATCATTTCTCTTATTTTTTTTTCTGTTGGATCTTCGAATGTCGTAGTCATCATGCTGCTTCGGTTCCTACTCCATGCTCTTAGGCAAAAGCAGACGAGAATTCAATTACAAAATCATCATTCCACCTCCACTTCCCAAACTAGGTATATACATGGGCATAATTTTTGTTCGTTTCCCTACGCGAACTAAAGTGACAACTAAAAGTCTGCAAAAAAAAAAAAGAAAAGAACACAATTACCCTAAAAACATTCGACTAAAAAATTTATCCTGATGGTGCCATCCACAAGATCGAATAAGAATGTGGCATTTATTTTTAGAACACAATGACGCCAACGACGTCACCACAAAGAACCAGAAAGAGTCATCTTATACAGAGGCAGAGAGTCTCGCAAAGCCCAAAAAATCTATCTTTTTCTTCGTTTTTTTTTGCAAAGGAATTCGATTTTCAAAAGTGAATTGATGAATAAAAAAAAAGGATGATAAAACTAGGACATGCACTTAAGGCCGAACACAAATTTGTTAACTCAACGTAGTTTCTGTCATATTTCTATTAGCCTCCAAAATTACGAGTTGGTATATGTGTACGGCTTAAGCTCCCGCCCAGAAGGCACCTATAGTTTTGGGTGGTAGCAGCGTGGCGCGCGGGCAAGCTGAGCGGTTCAATTTAGTTTTAGTTTGGTTGGTGGTTTCTGATCCGATCGGCATAGCACAAATAGGCGACTGCTGAATTGTGGTCCTTCTTTTGTCGATTTTTTTTTTGTTTCCTCCATTTTTCCATAATAAATGTAAGATGCTGGGCGAAGATTGAGGCAAATCTTTTTGGCAAAGTACCAAATATTGATTTGTCACTCACTCAATATTCATACACACACATACATGTACCTAAACACACACATCATAACTTGCGAAAATAAGGGTGCTAAAACGTATCTCATATTTCGTGCTCTTCCCTCGAACCTCGAAGACACTTCATTCATATAAAAAATAAAAAAAATAATAACAAACAAAAAAATATATTTTTCTAGGACAGTTTGCTCCTCATCACCATCAGAGCTTGTATCCTTTTTTTGCTGCTCTACACCCACAGTTACCGCCACCGCCACTGCCACCAGCCAGCATCCTGATGTGATGTGCCTGTTGTGGCGCTATATCCTTGAGCTTATCCTACCGTTACCGTTACGGAACTGCAAGACTGCCGTCAAAAAGGCGCACAAGGTGGAATTGTCATTTATACAATATTTTGTGTTTATTTAGTTTAGTTCTCCTTTGGTCCTGGCTTGGTCCTGGAACTCCATATATGTAGATACAGATACGGCATTCGTTTTTATGCTAAGGTTTGAATTTAACTTATTGTGGGGGCGGTTGTAGGCCGATCTATGTATGTTGCCAGAACGAGGACGAGGACAGACGACGGACGTTGGGTTATCTTAATGTTTGGGCTTACAGAAACTATTTTTCAAACTTATTTTTTGTCAAACGTTTGGCTACACACAAGCACACATATATTGATGACACTGACGATGCCTTAGCTGATGGCAGCAGTTCTGTCAAAGGAACGGAAATGTAAGGATTTTTTTTTCTAAAGATGTTTGTAAGGGTTATGGCATGGGGCGTGTTTTTATATTTTACGCGGGTGATTTTATTCCTTTTTCTTTGCTGCTACTGCTCTGGCTCCGTTTTGGGCAGAACCCTCTTGAAGAAAGGAGGCTTTTTCCTGGCATAATATACATAGACTCTTGTCTGTGATATGGTCCAAGAGAAGTAAAAGTAATACTACACATTTTATTGTGTAACACAAACAACAATAAAAAAAGTTTGCTTTTATTTTTTTTTTTATATTCTTTGATGTTTGTATTATGCAGTCAAGTATATATTTTTTTTAGTTCAATGAAAATGGATCGCTGGAGTCCTTGGAGAGCCGAAATTGTAATTATATGGGGATACTTTAATGTGGGTGGAGGGGGAATATTTCGTTTAATGGGCTACCCTCCATGAGGGTCCCTGTCCCTGTCCAAACGTCGTGGGGGAGATAAACTTTAGTTGTTATTGGTCTTGTTGAACTTATGATATTTCCAATATATGCATTGCACAAGCACAAAAGAGGGAGAGAACACAAAATATTGCCTTGTTTACACAGATACTCATTTTGTATCGTATAAGGAATCAGTGCGATATATTTCACTTTTTGGTTCACATTCGATAGAGAGCCTTTGAACTTTCACAAATCTTTCACTATAAACAGCAAAAAAAAAAAAAAAACAAACAAAAATTGTGATACTGTCACATTGTGACAGGACGGACATCTTTTCATAGGAAATCTTCTCTTGTTATATTTTCTTATCATAATTTATTTGTCTGGTATCTAGGGCAGGTCCTTTTCTTATGAAGCTTCTTATATAATTTATGTGATTTTTTTGGTATACTCTGACTTCTGACTACTGATAGTGGATAGGGGAAGGCTTCCTTCATTTTTTTTTGTTGCTGGTATATAGATCCTTTGTGTTGATATTTAGCAGACAAATAAATTTGTAAGGAAATTAAATATTAGGGCTTTTATCTGTTGTCATTTGAAATAAAGTTGTTTTTTGGCGGTGATAGCAATTTGTTAAGAGTATTTTTTTTTCAAGAGTTAAAAATTGTGGCGACACAGGTTTGTGGAGAGAAAATAAAAGGAATATATTTTAGGGTTCTTAACAATCAGTAATAGTTTTACACACATAAGGCAATTACATTCTTGTATATATTATGTGCCTCTACTTACTTTTGAGAACAGCAATAAGTTATTCTTTGTGGCTAAAAATAATTTTTTTTCTTAGTGCAAGTAGGCACAATGTAAACAGATTAACTAGATTTTTATTGGGGAGATGAAATATTTCATTGCTAAATGTGGGCGTTTCGGGGGTGTGCTTTGATAAACTTTTGTATCTTGTTTCGTTTAAAAAAAAAACAAAGCATAGCTATTGCTCTGAAATGTGTTACTTTGATTCCGCACTTTCTGAGTCTGTTGCGGTAAAATTTACTACAACACGTTTCACCTGTCTATTCCTAATAATTATCCATTGTTAGCATCTCCTTTTCCGTTGCGGCTCCAAAATGCTTGAAGAGTCAGTAGATATCTGGTGGCCATCCGCCAGAGACCTACTCTAGAAGTATTTCTAGTAACAAAAACATGTTTCCAAATTACTTAGTAGAACAGTTGGTTCCAAAACCATCGAGGTTACTTACGAAGAAGATGGGCGGTCTCTTCTCGAGGTACAAGCGGATACGCTGAAGAAGTAAGCGAATCAGGCGGACTTACTTTTCTTATTTGATCTTAACATACAAAATCATTGAAGTTACAGTTAACTTAATTTTACGTAACGTAGCTTAACATTTTTGTCAGAAAAATGGGTTGTTAATTTGATTTAGAATTCTTTAAACTTAACTTCTTTTAAATAATAAAATAAATTTGTCGGAATTGATACGCGAAAAGAAAAGAACTGAGTAGATTTCAGGATTTAAAGAAATGTGTTCCGCTCTTACCTCGAGGGATAAGCTTTAGAAAGATTGCTTCGCGTTTCGAATCACTGTTTTTGAGTTACTAGGAGAATGCCTAGAAGAAACTTTTTCTCGATTTCAGTTTTTTTAAATGTTCTCGAAAAAGTTAGTTGAAAGGGTTCTGAACTCGGCCATTTGGATTCGACAAGTTGTGGAGAGACATCCAACAACTTGCTGAATCATTGAATGCGTGTGTGAGAGTAAAGTTTCGATGAGATTCGACAACGGAGGAACGGAGGTTTTTGAGAAGAGCAAGTAGCTTTTCAGGAAGTCGTGATCCCGTGACTGAAGATCTCGAAAACGAGTGGCTGGTCGTCTGAAGGTGTGAGAGACTGGAATGGCCGATGAAGACAATTAGGATTACCATGGAAAGTTGACTCTTTGGAGAACTATTCACGCGAAAAGTAATGCTATGAAATTGGAGGAAAATTTATAAGGGCATTTGATTGAGAAAAAGCTATTTATTTTTTTTTGGTTTGAGTTTCGAGAAATTTTGAAGAAAAGTATTAAGAAGTGATTTGAGGCGGAGAAGTAGTTTTGATAGATAGATATTGAAGAACTTTCGAGGTGATAGTAGAAAAAAAGGCGGGTAGAAGATCCGCAGACATATTGAAGAGGTAAGTACAGTGTTTTCTTTGTTGTTGATTTATAGTTTGTTTTCGCATCATTTCCGATAAATTAGTTTGCGTTGTTTAATTTCGAATTCGATTCCAATTAATTGTGGGGCGCGGTTTTTGACTCGTAATCGGGGCCCATTTTCATTGCCTTTTCTTTTCTATGCTTTTGGCCTTACCTTTCACCGTAATCTCTTGAAAGTTACTGTTTTATATATCTATAAAATATCTTGGAAACATTTTTAAGTTTTATTCCCTGGGTTTCGGCTCAAAGGTTAGATAAAATAATTGAATAATAGAAGCCCCCATCTGGGCATATAAATCTTGCGTTTTATTTTGGTTCTTGTTGATTCACTTATTTTCTTCTCTCGTTTAAAAATCAGTTTTGGAATTTTTTAATATTTTTTTATTTATACAAAAAATTTCTGGCGCCCACTCTAACTTTAAGTAAAGTACACCCTGTACTTATATTTTATATTTTATTATTTTTTTTTAAGTTCATTTTATTAATCCAATTTGATTAATATAATTCGTTTAATTGCTGAACCCACCCCATTGCTGAGCTACTGGGTGGCAGCACTATATGTGTTGTCAGTTGTGCAAATTATTAAACGCACCCATCGCTTGACAGTTCATTATTTCTCTCGTTGTCTTTTCGCAGTGCACGCATATTTCGTGCAACCTTTAAATTATTTTACTTAATTTTGTTTTCCTATGTTTGGATATATTGAAATCCATTGAGTTCGCGAGTTGAAGTTCCCCCATCATAAAATTTAAATTCGCGTTTAATAATTTGGCAACATTTGGCGCCCAACGTGGGGCATCTACTTTGAATTTATTTCCTTATTTAAATGCCGGAAGCAGTATAGTTTGGGATTAGATTGCTTAAGATTGAGAGCTTAAAGGAACAAAGTGTTTAGTCGGTGGTGTTTTTATGAGGAAGCGACAACCATGGGTTAAGCAACCAAAGACCAACATTATGTTGTCATCAAGAAAAGTACATCCACAACCAATGTTTTGGGCAAAACATCAAGAAAGGCGGGTATAATTTTGTATGTAGGTAAGAACTTTGAAATAATAAAATAAGTTTTTGAATTTGGGTGGCGTACGAATCGTGGTACAAAGATGATATTTAAAGATGCTAAACGAGTTTTTTTTCCACCAGAACTACGCCAAAGACGTATTTTTGTTGAACAGCATTTGATTCCAGCAAAATGGAGCGACTACACATATAGCTAGACCAGTTATGGTGGAGCTTCAACAAAAATTTCCAAAGATATGAATTTCCAGGAACTCAACTTTTCGCTGGCCCCCTAGGTCACCCGACCTAACTTGCACCAGACATTTTTTTATAGAGTTATGTCAAGCAGGAGGTGTACAAAGCGAAACCCAGGAATTTAACTAAATTAATTAAGGTGATCCCAACTTCAACCCTTCAGGCAGCAGTGAACAATTTTCTGCCGTATATGCGTGGGTGAGCGTGGAGGTTATTTGTGGTCTATCATTTCTAAAAATAATTAGTTATTTAAAATACAACTTAAAAAAGTTATTTGAATTTCTTATTGTAGCACAATTGGTGCACCAACCTGTGGAAGGGTACGACAGCTTTGGCAAATACTTCGTCCACCATATCTGTGCTTTAAAAATTCAGAGATGACACCAGCACTGATAAGACCAAAAAATAGGTTTTTTCAATTGCTGTTTTTTTGGTTAAGACGTTATTTGAATAGCTAAGTCCCCTCTAGAGCAACCAAAGTTTTATAACTTTATAACTTAAAAGACACTTACATATATTATTCCGACCCTGGTGTTGTCATTACCAATAATTTTGAAGGGGCAAAACCCCCATTTATTCTATTTAATACAAGCTAATTCTTAATATAACTTAAGAACTTAAGCTAAGGTAAGTGTGACGTCTGTGAAGTTGGCAGCGTATCTTTCACCCACGCAAATGGGACCTCATGACAGGAATTTTCAGTTTTGTTTTGCATTCTTTTTGCCTTTCTATTCCCGATTTTGCAGTTCGCCACATAAGTGTGTAGTCGAGTGACCTGCTAACTTCACTGTAAAGCAGCCAGTATGAAATTTTTTTTTCAAAAAAAGGACTAAAATTTTAAAATGCAAAAAAAAACTGCTAATTTGGAGCCCTTCTGCAAGTTCCAAGCATGCTTGGTACCTGAGATACGCGATGTGACCTACTTACTTCGTATTGAAGTCAATTTTGGGAAATTTATCAAAAAAAAGGACTTCAAAATTTTGAAACTAACCTATCGTTAAAATACAAAAAACTGCAAATTCGGAGGCTTATTGCAAGTTTCTAGCATGCCACTGTGAAGTTAGCAGGTCTCAATTACACTCTTATTTGGCGAACTGGAAAATCGGGAATAGAAATGCAAAACAAAAAAATGCAAACAAAATTTGCAAATTCTCGTCAAGGTCCCATTTGCGTGGGTAAAAGTTGCCCTGCTAACTTCGCAGTCGTTTGACTTAGCGTGTTTTAATAGCCAATTTCTTTGTTTTTGCACGGAACTTTATATTTCGTCCCGAACCGTATCCCGAGATCCTTGTGAAGATCTTCGGTTTACGAAGCAAATGACCTAAGAAATTTAGTTCCAAATGTTTGTAAGCTATTTAAGTTTGTATCGCAGTTACAACCCCAGAGTTGTATACCATAAGTGAAAACAGGTTTAAGTACCTGGCCTGTATAAAACCAACTTATTTTCAATACTAAGATTTCAGTCAGTTCATATCTCTTAATTTACTTTTTAGTTCTTCGCATTTCTTTTTTACCTGGCCTTCCATTTTAATTTCGCGTCTAGAGTCATTCCCTTCCCAGATACTTTGCCACATTTGCAAATGGAACACGGGCAGTATTAAGAAAGACGAGTAATCTATTTATTTTTTTATACGTAAAGTGCACGTCGACTGACTTTTGTTTATTGAGCGCTATTCGCCATGTTTTCGTCCACTCATTAACATTATTAAGAGCATTTTGTAATTTAATTGTAGCTTCGCTAATCGCTAGTATTGCAGTATCATCAGCAAACGTCAACGCTACAATAGTGTCATCTGTTTGAGGTATATCGCGTGTAAATAAAAGGTACAGAACTGGACCTAATACACTTCCTTGTGGTACCCCAGCCACTATTTCTTTGAAATCAGAAGTCATTTCCGTGTGTTACACGAAAAACTCGATCATCTAGATATCCGTTTAAAACGTTGTAAAGTCCTTCAGGCAGAACTTCTCTTAATTTTAATTTGAGGCCATCGTACCACGCCTTGTCAAACGCCTGCGACACGTCCAAAAAACTATCGAACAGATTTTGTTTTCTTCAAGAGCTCTCTCAATTACGTCAGTAATTCTATGCACTTGATCAATTATCAAATTCTTGCTTCTAAATCCGAAGTGATGTTGAGGTATTAATTGTTTTTCTTCTATTATCGAATGTAGGCGCAGAAGGAGTATTCTTTCAAAAACTTTTGATACAATAGGAAAAAGCGAAATCGGCCTGTAATACTTTTTTTCGTTAGGTGGTTTGCCAGGTTTCAAAACCATTATGACTTCCGCAACTTTCCATTGGCTCTTATCTAAGAGCGGCATTTATTATGTAAATTATGTATGGTTAAGTTACATCCTGGAACTTTATTGGACTTAGGTTTCCTTATTTCTAATTATCATTAATTCGGCAAGTGTATTATTTCTTCTTATGTTGCTTTCATTTGAGGTGAAATTTATCTTAATATTTTCGTTGAGTTCTTGCCCATCGAACGGCTAAATTGTTTCCTCTAAGTAATCGGTGAATACCATCGCTTTTTCTTTGTCACTTTTAGCCCATTAGTTTTGGCCTTTCTTAATCGGAGGCACTGAAAGCTTTGTTTTTTTCGTTGTTTTTATAACTTTCCAAAGTGAGTAGTCGGATTCTTTCCCCGCTGTCAAGCCTTCAAGGTAATTTTTAAGTTCAAGGTTTTTGAAATTTGATATCGTCGTTTTTTGGTATATAACTCAAGTGATTTAAATGAGCTTTGTGTTGAGGAGCTCGGCTTAACTGCCATTTCTTACCTGCTTTTTTTTCTCTTTCACTAAATCTTTTATTTCCTGAGGATATTTTATATTTTTATAGCAATGCCTTACCCCTTGATAAGGTGTGTTATTCCAAGTTGCCGTTTGTATTATATCAACGAAGGTATCTACTGCATCTTGAAGCTCAAGATACCCTAAGATGATACCCTTAATTCAACGTTGTCCTCGATATTTTTAGAGTTGGGAAATAATGATAATTTTGTGTAATTTTTTTCAACTTTTGTTTCCATTACATGTAATTGTAATTGAAAAAATTTTCTCCCAAATTAAATATAATTGAAAATAGTAATTGATTTTTTAAGTAATTGAAGGGGAGCATTGGGTTAATTAAATTTAAGGTAGTTGATAACTTAGTAGTAGTACCTCGTGGCATAATGGTTAGTGCGTGGGACTGTCATGCCAAAGGTCTGGGTTCGATTCCCGGCCACTGCCACCTAAAAACAAATATTTTTTTCCGAGGTACTGCCTCTTGCGAGGGACTGACAAATCCTCCAAGAGTATACTTGTCATGAATAAGTGCTTTTCATCTAGCCGTTCGGACTCGGCAAAAAATTGTAGGTCCCCTCCATTCCTGCCAACAACACGCACACAGGAATGGTTGAGAGTTATTAGTCACTAGGCCCTAGTTCTCCATGAGCTGTTGCGCCACAAAATTTATTTATTTATAGTTGATAACTTGGATTGTAATTCATGACATGTTTGTATTAATTGAACATAAAAATAATAATACTCAAAGTTAAAAAAAAAACTATTCCAGCTGCTTAACTCATACAAATAGACAGATAAGTAGAGAAAAACTTGTTAATTGCATTATTTTTAATTTAATATTTTTCAAAAGCAATTATTTAAAAGACGACAGTAAGTTAAATAAAATATATGTTAATTAGTTTTATACAAAACACGTTGAGATTTAATACTACAAGGAGCCATTTGTATAAAATATAGGAAAATTTATTTGACAAGAGCAATAAATTAATTACATTTACTGTGTAATGATTAATGAAAAAAGTAATCAATACTTACTGCTTTTTTAATTATTCCTTTGTTTTCAATCATATTTAACGAAAAGTGTCATTTACCTGCAATTCAATTGCATGTAAGTATGTTATTAGTATCAAAAAAGCTACCCAACACAACTGGACATAAGAAAGATTTAAGGACATTTCTAATTTATAATTCCTATATGAAATGAACCACGGACCAAAATTCCACCCACTAACCATTGCAAATAAATTCTTCCACATGCATGGTACAGAAACTAACATCATTAAAAATGATTTTTTGTTCGTAAATGAAAATCCATACAAATGCAGTGGCTGCAAATAATATTGAAATGTATAAGTTTACCTATAGATACTATAGATAATAATTTAAAAAAAACACAGTAAAAACAACTAAAAATAACGTCAGTTAATCAAAGTGGACTTTTGTATCTTCTATAGAAGTTAAGTTGGTTTTAAACCCCCAAGAGAACTTAGGTTCCCAGTGACTTTTTTACTTGCAACGTTTTAACATTACTATCCATGACAATTTTAAAACTTTACTGTAAAAGTTAATTTGGTTTTTGGTATCTAAATGTTTCCAACTAGACCTCATCCCCAATGTATATTCAACATCGGAATAAACTTTACAAATACTTTGTCTGAGAACTACATATACTGTGCTTTATTTTTGTTTTTTTAACTTTATAAAGTTTAATGTATTAAAAAAAGAACTTCAAGTCGAGTTAAATGGAGATATTTTGTTCTTTTTGAAATATTCCATAAGCCTCATTAAAAAGGTTTTGTTAAGCTTTAAAGAAAATAAAATAAAAAGAAAATTTGTATAAATTAATTAATTTGTATTAATTAAGTTTTTTACTACTAATATTCCCGAGTATAATTATAAGGTTAATGAATTCCTAAAAAGTTAAAAGAACTTCTCGACTTTTAAATTAATGACAAGTTCGTTTAACTATCACGCTATAGACTCCGTTTTCGAATCTAGCCCAACCAACTTAAAACTTTTTGAAGGGGTGCTGACTCTTGTGAGTTGCGAGGAAGTGAAAAATCCTTCAAAATATCTGTTACCATGAAAAGCACCTCTAAATCTAACTGTAGCCGCTCAGACTTACATTAGGTATTAAGAGTTGTGATTTAATTTCTTTTCAGTCCTGTGCATCTCACAAAATTACTGTCCAATTTTAATTTTTGTTGTTGTGGTTATATGTTTCTCGAATAGCATAGCAATAGCAGAATAGAAAAAATCAGAGTTGAACCCTAGGCTCTAGGGAATTGAACGAAAAAATAATGAAAACGAAAAAATGTAACGTTTTTGTTCAAGAATTGGGCGAAACAAACAATGTTATTTAGCAAATTTACATGTTGAATGCAAATGAAGAGGTAAAGAATAACGTCTGATATTTTCAATACAGGCTGGAGTTATGGCTATTTCACGAGTGCCACCTCGATCATTAGACTCCTTTAGTGATGCTAATTCTGGTTATGCTTGTATTAATTGAAAAACACTTTCGCCGTCATCTGAGAGCGAACCATGAACCTTGCGATTCGTTTTATACTTTTTTTCAATAATTGTAAAACCGCAATTCAGATATAAGCATTCAGTTATAGAATGTCACCTTTTGTCTAACAGCTTATTTTTGTATGAGACTTAGGTGAACTTTACTTTGGTAAAATAAAAATCGAAGTCAAGAAATATTTGCCAATAAACAATTTTTCAAAGGCAAAAGGAAAATCCCTTTTTGTTGTAAAGATTCACTTGATACATCGAAAACAATTCTGTTGAAACGGTTTGGTACAATTTTTATTTAGAACATAGCAGCTGTTTCATTTGAAATTTTCTCCACAGATAAATGTTAAATTAAAGCAAAATGGTGTTTGGAGAACAATGTGAGAGCTAGAATTCAGCATGTTCAGCGTACTGCTTGAGAGTGTTTATCCTTCAAGAAACATTCAGAATTAAAAGAAATATACTTGAGTCTTTAAAAAAAAGTTCTTACATTTTTATGTACAGTGTGACGTTGTTGACATTATATGCGAAAAGGTTTAAGCGAGTTATTCATATAAAATACCAATTAAGGCTTCTCCATTTTCAGTCATACATTTTTACATTAATCTAGGTATATTTTTGCATTATGAAAAATTTTGTTGGCTCTTTGAGTCGACAAATACATAACCTAAATTAGGATTGAGAGAATTTAAAAAAAATGTCTCAAGAAACCCCCCCCCCCCTTTTGGTAAATTCTCGATCCCCTACTGGGTGCAACATCATCTAACTGATGAGCCCAACTGTTGTACCTCGGGCGGAACGCAATAATATGGAGTAGAGCTCACTTAATACCTTTATTTGAACTTAATCTAACATATTTTCAAGACAATTTAAACTTATCAATTTTTCCTTTTAAAGAGTATTCAATGTTTGTACAAGGACGCACAGACTATTATGGATAAAATGTCAAAACAAAAAATATACATGCATATATGTACAATCGTATAAGTATTTGCTTTTTATTTTTATTTCACACGAAATCAATGCTTGCCTCAGTCACAAAACCCAGACAACTTTTAGCATTTATGTATGAATTTCTTAGAATTCTATGTCCTGTGGGATTCATTAACACTCCCAAAGTAGCATTGACTTTGATATTCACAAGCACATTGAGTAGGCCATTTGAAGGCTGGCAAGTAATGAAGGTCATTGCTGACAAAAATTTAACTAAACATAACTGGATCATGTACACAAAATTGATACTACGAGTAGTATGTCACAGACAGATACACTGAGAAAACTGAACTATGACTTATTTAAACAGAAGCATGTTTTACTATATGTTTAAATTAGTTCAAATAGAATTCGATTTACATAAATCTAACTCTTATCTATTCATATTCAAAAATACTATTATGTCTGTTTAAATCAAATATATTCATGTTTAATTATTATATTGAAAGCCGGAATTAAGCAATTTTTTATGTGAATTCAAGCCCATTTGAGTTTGATTTCTGAGAGCCCTGTTAAATTATTTCACTCACAAATTTTTAGCATAAAAGCAACATGCACGAGTTTATTTCAAATATGAATGCACTTAAAATATTAAGAAAAGAAAGAGATTGAACAGAAATGTTAAATTTAAACTCGAATCAATTTGAATTGAACTCATAGCAATAAGAGCGACCGTAATACCGTCGCACAGTGGGATGAGAAGTAATTCTAGCGCGCCAAAAGTGATATAAAAAATGGTCTCCAAAATGTGAAATTTTGTCAGGGAATTTTGTCAATACCTGGGCCTGAAAGAATCAAGTACCAGTTTTTGTAAAACCGCATGCACATTTTTGTAATTTATGTAATTTATAATTTCTTAGAAGGTTATGAAAAATCTTCATTATGAGCTCAAAATATTGCTTTTTTTAAATGTCGATACTGCTCATATTAAAAGATGAATATTTGCTAGAATTTTTTGTCACGTTAATCAATTGTGTCATTATTAAAAACGATCAATTCCAATTAAATTATTTCACTGGTTATTTGTTATTTTAAATCATTTTATTTAAGCAATTTTTATGTAATTTTTTTTCTTTCTAGGGTCCGCCAAAAATCCGGAACCTCATGGAACCTCTAACCTATACTTAATAGGTATACTAACATTCCTATAAAAATCGTTACCAACTACCACCAACTAACAAATTTATTTAACTTTTAATGCGAGATAACGTAAGACCCGAAAGTCAAACTGCCCTTCCGGGTGACTCAAGGTTGGGAATGTAGTCCGTTATAATTCGTTGTAGCGAGTATTTTTTGCACTTTTTGAGTTCTATTAATTGAAAAACACTCAAATTTTACTAAAAAAATACCAGAAAGTACAACATACCTACAAAAATTCACTGATATTTTCAATCAAAATCGTTAAGCCGTTTTTGAGTTAAATACGATTTTCCTTAACGGTTTAATGGCATGTACCGTTATTTTTTGAGCTTACAAAATTTTTAAATTTTACCTTCTAGAGAATTACAAAAAAACCTTAATATCAAAACTTGAAGAAAATCGCTTTAGTGGCTTAGGCTGTCGCTATAGGTCCAAGAATACAGACTGACAGCCAGAACAACATCAAATGAAGGTAATTAAAACAAACAGAAATAAGTTTATGTTAAATAGAAAGCATGGTTAATTTGAACAAAATCATGTTCAAACCGTTTCAACGATGAGTTAATACGATTTTGCTCATATGAGCTCAATTTTTTTCTCAGTGTACAATTTATGAGACTTTGTTGATTTTTGTTTGACTAGTGAGTACCCATCTATTGGCACTTTAGGGTTTCAATTTTCAACATATTATTTTTATGGTTATTCATTGATAAGCTTGTTGATTTATTTTAAAACATCACTGGTCTCAAAACATAAAAGAGCTTGCCTTTTCATTTACCATAGCTGGCTACTGTTTAGTTTACTAACATCAATTTGTCTTGAAATCACACATGCAGTAAATAGTCTGTAACTAAATAAAGTAAGTAGCATTACTGATTTTGAAGAACCAGGACTAAGAAGAAGAACTAAATGAAATCAAACTAGTTTTTTTTGGGCTGCTACACATTTACAGCAGTATTAATAATAGCTGGTATCCGCTCCTTAACACACGTGTTAACTGGCACACGGATAGACAACTTCTCCGTTTGATAACTTTTCTTATTTAAAAAGATTTGATATCCTTTCAGTATTTATCACTTCACCTAATTCACTACTTCAACAAATTGTGGGGATTTTCTAATACATGTGCCACATGCATGCACTGCTGCACGAAGTGTATCCTGGTAGTAGTAAAATGTATTAAAAAGTTATCCGTTCATTATACGAGGAATTTACCGAGTTAAAGTTATTCGTACGTTAACACAGGTCACAGACTATTACAAATTTGTTAATAAGAATTACAAGTTAACAAATGTATAAACGTTAGCACGTTGTAATCCGCCGTTTATAAATATAGAAGTTATTAACAAGATTTTAAGAAGTTAACAGATGTATTGTAATTTGCTTGTTTTAACTTCTTTACAATAAATGATGTATAATAATATCCACAGCCGTGGTGAAATCTGTATTCGCTAGTTAATGTATTGGGCAGACAAGATTTTTGTTAAGGGTGAAGTGCATCCAAGACATGGTTAAATCCTAATATAAATGAAGATATTTTTCCTCATAGTGGTTTCAAACTACACCACCGCCACCAATCCTTTCGCTTTGACTGCATTGAAGGTAGAGTAGCCAGCCTGCAAACAAAAAAAATTATTCAGGGTAATGTTGCGTTCTGATCAAGAATTTAATGTTCACCTTTTACCACCGATATTTGTTTAGATTCTTCTGATTATTATTTTTTATGACGAATGAATCATTGATGTCCGGTTTCGCCATTGGCGCATATTTCCAATTGGGTTTCGGTGATATTTAACATTTATACTAAAAATACAGTCATCCTAATATAAAAATGACAGTAACTTTTTTTTCGGAGGTGGAATTGACTTGGTTTTGGTATCATTTGATACAGCATTAAGTACTACCTTAGAAAAATGTGTCACATGCTTTGGTTGTAACAAAGTTCATTTTTCAGTTTGATAGACCACAACGTCCACCCTCTACCCCTTAAAAAAACACCCTTCCATACGAAAAAATTTTAATAGACTCTCGATTCTTCATTCGCATGTGCTTAAAATGTTTTCACTAAGTTTCACAAGACACAAGAAGTCGAAGAAAGACGACTGAGCGCGATGATTGAAAACCCTTTCGAATTTCCGACAGCAAGAAGTTTAACTGTCTGGACAAAATGACAGATGGAGCTGCAATAGATGTCAAAAATTCTGCAATGAAAGTTGAAATTTGTTCATCTTTTGCAGCATTTTTGACATCTATTCCAGCTTCCTCTCCCATTCAGTTCAGACAGTAAGATGGATGAAAGCGTCCGTACTCTAGCTTATGTGATTTTATCAGTTGTCATGGCAGTCATAAATGATGACAGCTACCGAAAATAGATAACCAATGAGTTGAAGGTGCAAGTGAAGGTGAACGAATTGCTTTTCTCTGCCATCGGTTATATGCCGAAATACGGGTATTTGTCGATGTTGTGACGGTTAAAAAATGCCACTCGCTATGATGATGATCCACACTGAAATTAGTTATTTTGAATCAAGATGGACGATATGAAAGGGTTATATTACGTCACCTTCAACAATTACCTCTCCACTGGACCCAAAGTATGAACAGAAAGACCAGAGAGCAAGGCTTAATCAAAACTTTCGGCATGCAGATCAACAGGTTATAGAGATGAAAGGCATAATGGTTAGTGCGTAGGACTGTCATGCCAATGGTCTGGGTCATTGCCACCTAAAAACATTCCTTTTTTTTCCGAGGTACTGCCTTTTGCGAGGGACTGACAAATCCTCCAAGAGTATAATTGTCATGAATAAGTGCTTCTCATCTAGCCGTTCGGACTCGGCAAAAAATTGTAGGTCCCCTCTATTCCTGCCAACAACACGCACACAGGAATGGTTGAGAGTTGTTAGTCACTAAGCCCTGGTTCTCCATGAGCTGTTGCGCCACTTAATTTATTTATTAGAGATGAAAGGGGAATCCAGATGGTCTTAGCTATAGGGGTTGGTCTAAGCTAAGAGTTGGTGAATGAACATATTAAAGATACAGCAAGTAACGGTGGCCGACGAAAAAAATAATTCAACTGAACCTAAAGCATTTAAAAATGGCCTCTACCATCTTAACAGCTTTGTATGAAAACACAATATCGACATTATCTGCAGAATAAAGAGTAAGGATAATGTCCTATATTTAAAAAAATCGGGCCTACGGAAGAAATCAACAACTCAGTATATTTAACTACATATTTTGGATACTAGAATCTAGTCAAATAATATTTTTTCTTATTTAAAAGCGAAAAAAACTACTTTTTGAGGGGGAGACTTTTGATTAAATTTTTGCAAATATTTAAACTTCGGAAGTGGGTTAGTAAAAAACGTTGCTAACGGTGTTATTGGCTTCAAAATATTTTTTTTTTTTCATATTTTCAACAATTTTTGGCCGGGCAACAAAAAGGAGGTTCAAATGGAGAATGACTTGCTTTTTAAATATATCTTTCCAATTCCAAAAAAGCATGTTCAAAATCGGAGACTGTACTTTTGACCCTATTGGTAAGTAGTTCATACATATTCATACATAGTCTTGGATAGCCCTCATTCGATTTAAAATATTGAAAAACAATGTCTTTAATTTTTTCAGATTTTTATCCCCCTCCCCATGGTCACCCTGTGTTCACTTTAAGGAACTAATTATGAAGCTAGTGTGATTCTTATAACACGAGAAAAAAAAAATAGAACGCATAGACAAGATTCAGACGAGAGAAAAAAATCTATTGGAGGGGGAGTTTATTTTCTCCCGTTTAGGCACGGGGGAGGTCAATTTTCTAAAATTTTCGCCCAAAACTAAAAAATTAAAACATAAATCGAGAAATTTTACAATTCCACTTTTAGCTTTTTTTAAATTTAAACTTGAAAATTTGTAAATTAAAAAAAAAAAATTTGTTAAGAATAAAATTTGCTTCAAAAGCTTTTTATAGTAAAAACTTTATTTAGAAAGCATAGAATGGAATCGTGGCTTTTAAAAAAAGCTAAAGCTTGTCATTGTAAGTGTTCCTGTTTTTTTTTTTTTTTTTAATAACTGTTTTCTGTTACCCTTTTTAGAAAATAACACCTCTCGCCTGAACGGGGAAAAAAAAGACCCCCCTCGGATATAATTTTTTATCTAAACGCTCTACTATTTTTTTTTTTTCACGAATGTTAAAAGAATTACACTAAGTCCATAACTAGTAACTTAAAATAAAAACATGGAGACAATGGGGGTAAAATAAAATTTTGTAAAAAATATGAACACTGTTTTTTTAATATCTTGAATCGAATGAGGACTATCCAAAATTATGTGCAATTTAACGACCACCCTTGTATGTATGCAGGTATATGAAATGCATGTATCCTTTTATTTAAATTTTTCAAACACAAAGAAATTTCTTTTTAAATTGGTTCCTCTGCACCCATTTTACCCTATGAATGGAGATTAATTTTCAAAAAAATATTTTTAACAGTAAGCCCATCCCCGAAATATAACTTTATAACACAAAAAAATTCAATTCATATACCTAACTTTCTGTTTACACTATTTCACCCTAAAGATTTCAATCTTAATCACGAAACATGCCTAGCCTGTGATCAATCCTCTTAGTAAATCCTTTCAAATAGAGAACTTAATTCTTGAAGTCTGGTATCATTTTTCTGTTTACCCTATTTCACCCTATAAATAATTTTCTTATAAAATTTAAACCCGTAAGTTTTTCCTCCAAAAAAAAAATCTTTAAAACTTCAAGAGAGTTTTTGATCTCTGATCTGTACATAATTAGTTTAGTTACGAACTCTCACAAAAACCCAAAAAAGAAATACAAATAGGTATTGTGAATTTAGCCTTAAAACTAATTTTCATAAAAATAACGGGTGATTTTTTAGCTGGTTTGGTTTTGGCAACACTGGTTTTGACAGCTGACGTGTGTTTAGTACCTTGTGTCACTGTCAAACAGCTTCAGTTTGGTTTGCAATTTAACCATGGATCGTCTTACAAATGAACAACGCTTGCAAATTATTGAATTTTACTATGAAAATTCGTGCTCGGTTCGAAATGTTCATCGCGCGCTGCTTCCATTTTATGGTCGGCATTCTCGACCTTCTGAGCAGTCTATTCGGAAGATTGTGACCAAATTTCGCACCAAATTTACTTTGTTGGACATTAAACCACCAACACGTTTACGTACTGTGCGTAGTGAAGAAAATATTGCGGCCGTATCAGCTAGTGTGACAGAAGACCGCGAAATGTCTATTCGGCGCCGTTCCCAGCAGTTAGGCCTTTGTTACAGCACTACGTGGAAAATTTTGCGGAAGGATTTGGGCGTAAAGCCTTTTAAGATACAGCTGGTGCAAGAACTAAAGCCAGCCGACCTACCACAACGCCGAATTTTTGGTGAATGGGCTCTTGGAAAGCTGGCCGAGGATCCGCTTTTTTATCGAAAAATTGTGTTCAGCGATGAGGCTCATTTTTGGTTGAATGGGTACGTAAATAAGCATAATTGCCGCATTTGGACTGAAGATCAGCCAGAAGCATTGCAACAGCTACCAGTATGCCAAAATTGGACTCAGCGGATGGGCTACCTGAGACGCAGCCGCGGTCAACATTTGCATGAAATTATCTTTAAACATTAAATTGCAAGGTTCAAACTATCGATTCAAATAAATATTTCATTCATTTTTTTCGAATTTTTTGTGTTTTTTTTTTTTTTTTTTAAGTTCTAAACCTCTTAAGAAATCACCCGTTACAAATTAGCTTACAAATAGGTTCACACACTTCGAACTTCAAAAATATTATTAATTTATTTATTATCAATACTTTTTAATTTATTATTATTAATTTTTACATTCAATTTTTATACGCACAAAAACCTAGGAGTTACCTTTATTTTTTTGATAAATTTTGATACTGCTGCTGGGTATTTTAAAAAGAAAACAGGAAATATTAACTGGGTATTTTACTTACTACAAAATTATTTGAGTACATATCTTAAGATGCTGAAGCAACGCATTTACTTTATTTTAATTAGAAAAAAAAAACACAAAGACTATATTTCCAAAAACAAACAGGTCATAAATTCATCAACTTACATATGTAAATAAATTCAAACTTAACATACAAAATAATAAACTCTCTCATTTTCTAATTGTTTTCTATATAAATATACACAAATTTCCCCCAAAATGAAGAAGAAACAAACTCAATAGCTTTTCAATTTATGTTGGCAGTTATTGCAAATAATTTTCCATACAATAATATTATTTGCAAGCTTATACTAGATTAACGGAAATTCAAAATCACAAAAATAAAATTCAAATTTTATTTCAATATCAAAAAAAAAAAAAAAATTTTTAAGCACTTACCGATTCCGTGGCAAAATGTAATATTTTATTCAAATCCAATTTGAGATTGAGACGGCTTCTGTATGTACGTGTGTGTAGTAGTAGTAGTAGTAGTTGTTGTAATAGTAGTAGTTTATTATGGTTTATTCAAGAGGAACGTATATTTAAATAGAGTGCAAGCAATTTATAACTAATAGAATATAATATAGGTATGTTTTGTTTTTTTTACATTTTTCTTGTTGTTGTTGTTGTTGTTTACAAATTATTCACTTCATGACAAATTAAATTGATTATTTTTTAATAAATTTTAAGATTTTCATTTATAATATTTTTTAAGATTTTATTTTAGTACAAAAATCAAATAAAATTATTATTTTTATTTTTATCTAACAATTTATCACTACACTTTATTTTCTTCATGATGCACTATTTTTTTCCAAATTTCTTTTTCAAGAATTATTTATTTATACTTTACACAACTATTTTATTTATTTATTCTTTATTTTATTTAAATTTATAGTAAACTTTTATGTATAAACACTCTCACTTCACGTATCGAAGAATTTCTTTCCGTTGTCGATTGTAAATTCAAACTTTATGAATCTTTACATGTTTGCACTTTCGTAATTAATTTTTTTAAACAATCAATGGTTTACCCACTAAAAACAATCATAAATAATTTTATTTTAAAAAAAGAAAATTAAAAAAAAAATCAGGGGAACTGGAAATCGTGTCAAAATCCCGGAAAGATTGGATAGGTGCCCCTTTGTACGAAGCTTTTCTACAAAAAAATTATCATTTCCTTTAGCCTCATTGCGGGTGGTCCCAAATTGGTTAGTACATTGTAATTGACCATTTGATTATAATTAGTAATTACAAAGCACAATTTTGAATAGTTTGTGGTAAAACGCAAATCACAAAGCGCAAAACTCATTATAATTTTCATTTATTTTGACATCCTCAAAATCGTGCGTTTTGTAGAATAACGTGTGAGCGGGGGGGGGAGGGGGAAGGGGGCTGGTGGAAAGAATAACAAATTCCGGAAATGATTGGATCTTTCAGGTTTCACTCTTGTTCCTATGTCCTTAAATATTTAGTTTTTTTTTTTTTGTTTTTGTTGTTTGTGCTCCTGCTCTTTGTGTCGTGCGTTTTTGAATTTCCTCTCTTTCGCTTTGTGCACTTCATTTTGGGCTTGTTAGTGACATACATACGAAAATCGGTCTGTATTTGTGTCATAGAGTCGCGTAGAGGAACTCGGAAGAAAAGGCGTTGGAAATGAAATGAAGGAAGTATCGAATAGTGTGTATAAGGACTTTTTGTACATTGTATTCCTTCCATTGTACGAGAATATTGTGTAAGTGGCAGTCGTTAGCGTTGTTGTTTTTGTGTGTATCCTTTCTGTTCCTTTTTCTTCCAACGAGTTGAATTTTCTTCAGAATAATTATTTTTACTTGGAATAGATAGCGCAGGTAAAAAAAAGGTGAGGTTTGAACACCTTCTAAAGAAATTTAAAAAAAAAATGGAAACAGGACGATATCAAACAGTGACAATAAAATCGAATGAGAGCCCACTGTTGCCCCCCCCCCCCACTCACAATTGTCTAAACTTTTATAAACTCGATTCATCACCGAATTAAGGGTTTGGCAAGGTGATACACAAGCACAAAAATACCGTGCATACACAAAGGAATAGATTTCAGGTAATCCATCATTGTAGGGCAGCAAAAGAATAGGGCGAATAAGGCCAGGACGAAAAAGGAAAAAATAAATTATGGATTTCAATGCCGAGCACAGTTGGGATCTTCGTTGTTGTTGTTGTTGTTGTTGCTCCTCCTGCCCAACTTCGAATGGGTACACACACAATTTTTTATTTTCTTTATATTTTTCATTTCAAAATTTTTGTTTCATTCTCAAAATATGCATAGAGTTGTAGTAAAAGGACATAGATAGGTACAGAAGCTATGATTTAACCTATTCCCAGAAGGGAATGAAGCAGAAATAATGAAAAAAAAAATTAAATCCTTGGTAATTCATTTTATTGGTTGTCTATAAAGTTTGACTGAAAAATCGATGACCATCATATACTAGCACCAATCCTATATAATCTACTGTGCAACGAGTATAAACTCTGATTTTTATAGGGCACCCCCTTTCTCGATGGGGGACAATAGTAGACGAATAAAAAAAAAAACAATTTCCATATTTTCAATGCAAACATTTTTTTTTTTTTAATTTTTTTGTTTGATTTTGATTTATTCATTTGGTTTGGTTTTCCCGAGGGAACATTTCGATACACTTCACTGGATATACGACAACAAAACTGAATACAGAAAAAATTCAATTTTTCCTCCAAAAATCAATTGAAAAATGCAAATTAATTGAAATATTTAAACTTTAAGTCAAACAAAAAGAAAGAATATTGAAATTATTTGCAAGTTTTTCATTAATTTTCAAAGAAAATAAGATTTTATTCTTATTTAATATTTTTTTTTTTTCATTTTCTCACAGAACCGTTTTATGTATTTTTGTTTTAGCTATTTACCGTTATCGAGATACGCTTTGGACGGTGGCCGATACTCCACTGAAAACTTTTCCTTTCAACAATTTTCTAGCTTTCCAATTTGAATAGTGCTGTTTTTCGTGCTCTCGGTCTCGGTATTCTTTGGTTTTTTTGTTTTTTTTTTTGTTTTGTATTTGCTCTCATTGGAAAATGGGAAATGTGTGTTAAATGGGCAGGCGCGGAAAATGTTTGTTGTGATAAAATATGGGACATTCGACACAACGTGGTTTTATCAGTGGGAAATTTATTTGAAAAAGTACCAAATTCTAGGCAGTGACGTAGGCGTTTTACTTAATAAAAGTATTTTTAATTATTGATTGATGTGGTGGAAAAGTTATTATTTTCCATTACAAATTTTTCATGGATTTCAGAAAAAAGCTTGAACTTACCCCTTCCCATTGTTTGATAATCCAAACTTTTTTTCAAAGTAAGCGAAATAACCGTACAGTACGTTAATGGAAAGGTCTATTCAAAACCTCTCGCTAAATCGAAGCCAAATTTTTTTTTCATGGTCTGGTTGAGGAAATATTCGCTCCAAAGTGATTTAACTGATTTTCTGCACCCAAATACCCACTTTTAATGTCTTTGCATCACGATATTTTCAATCAAAAATTTTTCATGGATTTCGGAAAAAAGCATGGACTAACCCCTTGCCATTTTTTTCATAAAAAATCAAACTTTTTTTCAAAGTTAACGAAATAAATCGTGCAGTACGTTAATGGAAAGGTCTATTCAAACCCTCTCGCTACATCGAAGCCAAATTTTTTTTTCATGATTTTGATGAGGAAATTTCGCTGCAAAGTGACTTAACTGATTTTCTGCACCCAAATACTCACTTTAATGTCTTTGCATCACGATATTTCCAATCAAAAATTTTTCATGGATTTCGGAAAAAAGCATGGACTAACCCCTTGCCATTTTTTTCATAAAAAATCAAACTTTTTTTCAAAGTTAACGAAATAAATCGTGCAGTACGTTAATGGAAAGGTCTATTCAAACCCTCTCGCTACATCGAAGCCAAATTTTTTTTTCATGATTTTCATGAGGAAATTTCGCTGCAAAGTGACTTAACTGATTTTCTGCACCCAAATACTCACTTTAATGTCTTTGCATCACGATATTTCCAATCAAAAATTCTTCATGGATTTCGGAAAAAAGCATGGACTAACCCCTTGCCATTTTTTTCATAAAAAATCAAACTTTTTTTCAAAGTTAACGAAATAAATCGTGCAGTACGTTAATGGAAAGGTCTATTCAAACCCTCTCGCTACATCGAAGCCAAATTTTTTTTTCATGATTTTGATGAGGAAATTTCGCTGCAAAGTGACTTAACTGATTTTCTGCACCCAAATACTCACTTTAATGTCTTTGCATCACGATATTTCCAATCAAAAATTTTTCATGGATTTCGGAAAAAAGCATGGACTAACCCCTTGCCATTTTTTTCATAAAAAATCAAACTTTTTTTCAAAGTTAACGAAATAAATCGTGCAGTACGTTAATGGAAAGGTCTATTCAAACCCTCTCGCTACATCGAAGCCAAATTTTTTTTTCATGATTTTCATGAGGAAATTTCGCTGCAAAGTGACTTAACTGATTTTCTGCACCCAAATACCCACTTTAATGTCTTTGCATCACGATATTTCCAATCAAAAATTTTTCATGAATTTCGGAAAAAAGCATGGACTAACCCCTTGCCATTTTTTTCATAAAAAATCAAACTTTTTTTCAAAGTTATCGAAATAAATCGTGCAGTACGTTAATGGAAAGGTCTGTTCAAACCCAATCGACACATCGAAGCCAAATTTTTTTTTCATGATTTTCATGAGGAAATTTCGCTGCAAAGTGACTTAACTGATTTTCTGCACCCAAATACCCACTTTAATGTCTTTGCATCACGATATTTCCAATCAAAAATTTTTCATGGATTTCGGAAAAAAGCATGGACTAACCCCTTGCCATTTTTTTCATAAAAAATCAAACTTTTTTTCAAAGTTAACGAAATAAATCGTGCAGTACGTTAATGGAAAGGTCTATTCAAACCCTCTCGCTACATCGAAGCCAAATTTTTTTTTCATGATTTTCATGAGGAAATTTCGCTGCAAAGTGACTTAACTGATTTTCTGCACCCAAATACTCACTTTAATGTCTTTGCATCACGATATTTCCAATCAAAAATTTTTCATGGATTTCGGAAAAAAGCATGGACTAACCCCTTGCCATTTTTTCATAAGAAAATCAAACTTTTTTTCAAAGTTAACGAAATAAATCGTTCAGTACGTAAATGGAAAGGTCTATTCAAACCCTATCGACACATCGAAGCCAAATGTTTTTTCATGATTTTGATGAGGAAATATTCGCTGCAAAGTGACTTAACTGATTTTCTGCACCCAAATACCCACTTTAATGTCTTTGCATCACGATATTTCCAATCAAAAATTCTTCATGGATTTCGGAAAAAAGCATGGACTAACCCCTTGCCATTTTTTCATAAGAAAATCAAACTTTTTTTCAAAGTTAACGAAATAAATCGTTCAGTACGTAAATGGAAAGGTCTATTCAAACCCTATCGACACATCGAAGCCAAATGTTTTTTCATGATTTTGATGAGGAAATATTCGCTGCAAAGTGACTTAACTGATTTTCTGCACCCAAATACCCACTTTAATGTCTTTGCATCACGATATTTCCAATAAAAAATTTTTCATGGATTTCGGAAAAAAGCATGGACTAACCCCTTGCCATTTTTTTCATAAAAAATCAAACTTTTTTTCAAAGTTAACGAAATAAATCGTGCAGTACGTTAATGGAAAGGTCTATTCAAACCCTCTCGCTACATCGAGGCCAAATTTTTTTTCATGATTTTGATGAGGAAATTTCGCTGCAAAGTGACTTAACTGATTTTCTGCACCCAAATACTCACTTTAATGTCTTTGCATCACGATATTTCCAATCAAAAATTTTTCATGGATTTCGGAAAAAAGCATGGACTAACCCCTTGCCATTTTTTCATAAAAAATCAAACTTTTTTTCAAAGTTATCGAAATAAATCGTGCAGTACGTTAATGGAAAGGTCTATTCAAACCCTCTCGCTACATCGAAGCCAGATTTTTTTTTCATGATTTTCATGAGGAAATTTCGCTGCAAAGTGACTTAACTGATTTTCTGCACCCAAATACTCACTTTAATGTCTTTGCATCACGATATTTCCAATCAAAAATTTTTCATGGATTTCGGAAAAAAGCATGGACTAACCCCTTGCCATTTTTTTCATAAAAAATTAAACTTTTTTTCAAAGTTATCGAAATGAATCGTGCAGTACGTTAAAGGAAAGGTCTATTCAAACCCTCTCGCTACATCGAGGCCAAATTTTTTTTCATGATTTTGATGAGGCTGCAAAGTGACTTAACTGATTTTCTGCACCCAAATACTCACTTTAATGTCTTTGCATCATGATATTTCCAATCAAAAATTTTTCATGGATTTCGGAAAAAAGCATGAACTAACCCCTTGCCATTTTTTTTTTACAAAATCAAACTTTTTTTCAAAGTTATCGAAATAAATCGTGCAGTACGTTAAAGGAAAGGTCTGTTCAAACCCAATTGACACATCGAAGCCAAATTTTTTTTTCATGGTCTGGTTGAGGAAATATTCGCTCCAAAGCGATTTTACTGATTTTCTGCACCCAAATACCCACTTTAATGTCTTTGCATCACGATATTTCCAATCAAAAATTCTTCATGGATTTCGGAAAAAAGCATGGACTAACCCCTTGACATTTTTTTCATAAAAAATCAAACTTTTTTTCAAAGTTAACGAAATAAATCGTGCAGTACGTTAATGGAAAGGTCTATTCAAACCCTCTCGCTACATCGAGGCCAAATTTTTTTTCATGATTTTGATGAGGAAATTTCGCTGCAAAGTGACTTAACTGATTTTCTGCACCCAAATACTCACTTTAATGTCTTTGCATCACGATATTTCCAATCAAAAATTTTTCATGGATTTCGGAAAAAAGCATGAACTAACCCCTTGCCACTTTTTGTTTACAAAATCAAACTTTTTTTCAAAGTTATCGAAATAAATCGTGCAGTACGTTAAAGGAAAGGTCTGTTCAAACCCAATCGACACATCGAAGCCAAATTTTTTTTTCATGGTCTGGTTGAGGAAATATTCGCTCCAAAGTGATTTTACTGATTTTCTGCACCCAAATACCCACTTTAATGTCTTTGCATCACGATATTTCCAATCAAAAATTCTTCATGGATTTCGGAAAAAAGCATGGACTAACCCCTTGCCATTTTTTCATAAAAAATCAAACTTTTTTTCAAAGTTAACGAAATAAATCGTGCAGTACTTTAATGGAAAGGTCTATTCAAACTCTATCGACACATCCAAGCAAAATTTTGTTTCATGTTTTTGAACAGGAAATATTCGCTCCAAAGTGATCTAACTGATTTTCTGCACCCAAATACCCACTTTAATGTCTTTGCATGACGATATTTCCAATCAAAAATTCTTCATGGATTTCGGAAAAAAGCATGGACTA
Organism: Dasysyrphus albostriatus; assembly: GCA_946251815.1. Taxonomy (NCBI): domain Eukaryota; kingdom Metazoa; phylum Arthropoda; class Insecta; order Diptera; family Syrphidae; genus Dasysyrphus; species Dasysyrphus albostriatus. The sequence goes on along the minus strand of OX276336.1, from coordinate 104,316,360 downwards.
ACCCCTTGCCATTTTTTCATAAAAAATCAAACTTTTTTTCAAAGTTATCGAAATAAATCGTGCAGTACGTTAATGGAAAGGTCTATTCAAACCCTCTCGCTACATCGAAGCCAGATTTTTTTTTCATGATTTTCATGAGGAAATTTCGCTGCAAAGTGACTTAACTGATTTTCTGCACCCAAATACTCACTTTAATGTCTTTGCATCACGATATTTCCAATCAAAAATTTTTCATGGATTTCGGAAAAAAGCATGGACTAACCCCTTGCCATTTTTTTCATAAAAAATTAAACTTTTTTTCAAAGTTATCGAAATGAATCGTGCAGTACGTTAAAGGAAAGGTCTATTCAAACCCTCTCGCTACATCGAGGCCAAATTTTTTTTCATGATTTTGATGAGGCTGCAAAGTGACTTAACTGATTTTCTGCACCCAAATACTCACTTTAATGTCTTTGCATCATGATATTTCCAATCAAAAATTTTTCATGGATTTCGGAAAAAAGCATGAACTAACCCCTTGCCATTTTTTTTTTACAAAATCAAACTTTTTTTCAAAGTTATCGAAATAAATCGTGCAGTACGTTAAAGGAAAGGTCTGTTCAAACCCAATTGACACATCGAAGCCAAATTTTTTTTTCATGGTCTGGTTGAGGAAATATTCGCTCCAAAGCGATTTTACTGATTTTCTGCACCCAAATACCCACTTTAATGTCTTTGCATCACGATATTTCCAATCAAAAATTCTTCATGGATTTCGGAAAAAAGCATGGACTAACCCCTTGACATTTTTTTCATAAAAAATCAAACTTTTTTTCAAAGTTAACGAAATAAATCGTGCAGTACGTTAATGGAAAGGTCTATTCAAACCCTCTCGCTACATCGAGGCCAAATTTTTTTTCATGATTTTGATGAGGAAATTTCGCTGCAAAGTGACTTAACTGATTTTCTGCACCCAAATACTCACTTTAATGTCTTTGCATCACGATATTTCCAATCAAAAATTTTTCATGGATTTCGGAAAAAAGCATGAACTAACCCCTTGCCACTTTTTGTTTACAAAATCAAACTTTTTTTCAAAGTTATCGAAATAAATCGTGCAGTACGTTAAAGGAAAGGTCTGTTCAAACCCAATCGACACATCGAAGCCAAATTTTTTTTTCATGGTCTGGTTGAGGAAATATTCGCTCCAAAGTGATTTTACTGATTTTCTGCACCCAAATACCCACTTTAATGTCTTTGCATCACGATATTTCCAATCAAAAATTCTTCATGGATTTCGGAAAAAAGCATGGACTAACCCCTTGCCATTTTTTCATAAAAAATCAAACTTTTTTTCAAAGTTAACGAAATAAATCGTGCAGTACTTTAATGGAAAGGTCTATTCAAACCCTATCGACACATCCAAGCAAAATTTTGTTTCATGTTTTTGAACAGGAAATATTCGCTCCAAAGTGATCTAACTGATTTTCTGCACCCAAATACCCACTTTAATGTCTTTGCATGACGATATTTCCAATCAAAAATTCTTCATGGATTTCGGAAAAAAGTATGGACTAACCCCTTGCCATTTTTTCATAAAAAATCAAACTTTTTTTCAAAGTTATCGAAATAAATCGTGCAGTACGTTAATGGAAAGGTCTATTCAAACCCTATCGACACATCGAAGCCAAATTTTTTTTTCATGGTCTGGTTCAGGAAATATTCGCTCCAAAGTGATTTAACTGATTTTCTGCACCCAAATACCCACTTAAATGTCTTTGCATCACGATATTTCCAATCAAAAATTTTTCATGGATTTCGGAAAAAAGCATGGACTAACCCCTTGCCATTTTTTTCATAAAAAATCAAACTTTTTTTCAAAGTTAACGAAATAAATCGTGCAGTACGTTAATGGAAAGGTCTATTCAAACCCTATCGACACATCGAAGCCAAATTTTTTTTTCATGGTCTGGTTCAGGAAATATTCGCTCCAAAGTGATTTAACTGATTTTCTGCACCCAAATACCCACTTAAATGTCTTTGCATCACGATATTTCCAATCAAAAATTTTTCATGGATTTCGGAAAAAGCATGGACTTTTTTTCAAAGTTAACGAAATAAATCGTGCAGTACGTTAATGGAAAGGTCTATTCAAACCCTCTCGCTACATCGAAGCCAAATTTTTTTTCATGATTTTCATGAGGAAATTTCGCTGCAAAGTGACTTAACTGATTTTCTGCACCCAAATACTCACTTTAATGTCTTTGCATCACGATATTTCCAATCAAAAATTTTTCATGGATTTCGGAAAAAAGCATGGACTAACCCCTTGCCATTTTTTTCATAAAAAATTAAACTTTTTTTCAAAGTTATCGAAATAAATCGTGCAGTACGTTAAAGGAAAGGTCTGTTCAAACCCAATCGACACATCGAAGCCAAATTTTTTTTTCATGGTCTGGTTCAGGAAATATTCGCTCCAAAGTGATTTAACTGATTTTCTGCACCCAAATACCCACTTTAATGTCTTTGCATCACGATATTTCCAATCAAAAATTTTTCATGGATTTCGGAAAAAGGCATGGACTAACCCCTTGCCATTTTTTTCATAAAAAATCAAACTTTTTTTCAAAGTTAACGAAATAAATCGTGCAGTACGTTAATGGAAAGGTCTATTCAAACCCTATCGACACATCGAAGCCAAATTTTTTTTTCATGGTCTGGTTCAGGAAATATTCGCTCCAAAGTGATTTAACTGATTTTCTGCACCCAAATACCCACTTAAATGTCTTTGCATCACGATATTTCCAATCAAAAATTTTTCATGGATTTCGGAAAAAGCATGGACTTTTTTTCAAAGTTAACGAAATAAATCGTGCAGTACGTTAATGGAAAGGTCTATTCAAACCCTCTCGCTACATCGAAGCCAAATTTTTTTTCATGATTTTCATGAGGAAATTTCGCTGCAAAGTGACTTAACTGATTTTCTGCACCCAAATACTCACTTTAATGTCTTTGCATCACGATATTTCCAATCAAAAATTTTTCATGGATTTCGGAAAAAAGCATGGACTAACCCCTTGCCATTTTTTTCATAAAAAATTAAACTTTTTTTCAAAGTTATCGAAATAAATCGTGCAGTACGTTAAAGGAAAGGTCTGTTCAAACCCAATCGACACATCGAAGCCAAATTTTTTTTTCATGGTCTGGTTCAGGAAATATTCGCTCCAAAGTGATTTAACTGATTTTCTGCACCCAAATACCCACTTAAATGTCTTTGCATCACGATATTTCCAATCAAAAATTTTTCATGGATTTCGGAAAAAGCATGGACTTTTTTTCAAAGTTAACGAAATAAATCGTGCAGTACGTTAATGGAAAGGTCTATTCAAACCCTCTCGCTACATCGAAGCCAAATTTTTTTTTCATGATTTTCATGAGGAAATTTCGCTGCAAAGTGACTTAACTGATTTTCTGCACCCAAATACTCACTTTAATGTCTTTGCATCACGATATTTCCAATCAAAAATTTTTCATGGATTTCGGAAAAAAGCATGGACTAACCCCTTGCCATTTTTTCATAAAAAATCAAACTTTTTTTCAAAGTTATCGAAATAAATCGTGCAGTACGTTAATGGAAAGGTCTATTCAAACCCTCTCGCTACATCGAAGCCAGATTTTTTTTTCATGATTTTCATGAGGAAATTTCGCTGCAAAGTGACTTAACTGATTTTCTGCACCCAAATACTCACTTTAATGTCTTTGCATCACGATATTTCCAATCAAAAATTTTTCATGGATTTCGGAAAAAAGCATGGACTAACCCCTTGCCATTTTTTTCATAAAAAATCAAACTTTTTTTCAAAGTTATCGAAATGAATCGTGCAGTACGTTAAAGGAAAGGTCTGTTCAAACCCAATCGACACATCGAAGCCAAATTTTTTTTTTATGGTCTGGTTCAGGAAATATTCGCTCCGAAGTGATTTTATTGATTTTCTGCACCCAAATACCCACTTTAATGTCTTTGCATCACGATATTTCCAATCAAAAATTCTTCATAGATTTCGGAAAAAAGCATGGACTAACCCCTTGCCATTTTTTTCATAAAAAATCAAACTTTTTTTCAAAGTTAACGAAATAAATCGTGCAGTACGTTAATGGAAAGGTCTACTGATTTTCTGCACCCAAATACCCACTTTAATGTCTTTGCATCACGATATTTCCAATCAAAAATTCTTCATGGATTTCGGAAAAAAGCATGGACTAACCCCTTGCCATTTTTTCATAAGAAAATCAAACTTTTTTTCAAAGTTAACGAAATAAATCGTTCAGTACGTAAATGGAAAGGTCTATTCAAACCTTCTCGCTACATCGAGGCCAAATTTTTTTTCATGATTTTGATGAGGCTGCAAAGTGACTTAACTGATTTTCTGCACCCAAATACTCACTTTAATGTCTTTGCATCATGATATTTCCAATCAAAAATTTTTCATGGATTTCGGAAAAAAGCATGAACTAACCCCTTGCCATTTTTTTTTTACAAAATCAAACTTTTTTTCAAAGTTATCGAAATAAATCGTGCAGTACGTTAAAGGAAAGGTCTGTTCAAACCCAATTGACACATCGAAGCCAAATTTTTTTTTCATGGTCTGGTTGAGGAAATATTCGCTCCAAAGCGATTTTACTGATTTTCTGCACCCAAATACCCACTTTAATGTCTTTGCATCACGATATTTCCAATCAAAAATTCTTCATGGATTTCGGAAAAAAGCATGGACTAACCCCTTGACATTTTTTTCATAAAAAATCAAACTTTTTTTCAAAGTTAACGAAATAAATCGTGCAGTACGTTAATGGAAAGGTCTATTCAAACCCTCTCGCTACATCGAAGCCAAATTTTTTTTTTCATGATTTTCATGAGGAAATTTCGCTGCAAAGTGACTTAACTGATTTTCTGCACCCAAATACTTACTTTAATGTTCTTGCATCACGATATTTCCAATCAAAAATTTTTCATGGATTTCGGAAAAAAGCATGGACTAACCCCTTGCCATTTTTTTCATAAAAAATCAAACTTTTTTTCAAAGTTAACGAAATAAATCGTGCAGTACGTTAATGGAAAGGTCTATTCAAACCCTCTCGCTACATCGAAGCCAAATTTTTTTTTCATGATTTTGATGAGGAAATGGTCTGGTTCAGGAAATATTCGCTCCAAAGTGATTTAACTGATTTTCTGCACCCAAATACCCACTTTAATGTCTTTGCATCACGATATTTCCAATCAAAAATTTTTCATGGATTTCGGAAAAAAGCATGAACTAACCCCTTGCCACTTTTTTTTTACAAAATCAAACTTTTTTTCAAAGTTATCGAAATAAATCGTGCAGTACGTTAAAGGAAAGGTCTGTTCAAACCCAATCGACACATCGAAGCCAAATTTTTTTTTCATGGTCTGGTTGAGGAAATATTCGCTCCAAAGTGATTTTACTGATTTTCTGCACCCAAATACCCACTTTAATGTCTTTGCATCACGATATTTCCAATCAAAAATTCTTCATGGATTTCGGAAAAAAGCATGGACTAACCCCTTGCCATTTTTTCATAAAAAATCAAACTTTTTTTCAAAGTTAACGAAATAAATCGTGCAGTACTTTAATGGAAAGGTCTATTCAAACCCTATCGACACATCCAAGCAAAATTTTGTTTCATGTTTTTGAACAGGAAATATTCGCTCCAAAGTGATCTAACTGATTTTCTGCACCCAAATACCCACTTTAATGTCTTTGCATGACGATATTTCCAATCAAAAATTCTTCATGGATTTCGGAAAAAAGCATGGACTAACCCCTTGCCATTTTTTCATAAAAAATCAAACTTTTTTTCAAAGTTATCGAAATAAATCGTGCAGTACGTTAATGGAAAGGTCTATTCAAACCCTATCGACACATCGAAGCCAAATTTTTTTTTCATGGTCTGGTTCAGGAAATATTCGCTCCAAAGTGATTTTACTGATTTTCTGCACCCAAATACCCACTTAAATGTCTTTGCATCACGATATTTCCAATCAAAAATTTTTCATGGATTTCGGAAAAAGCATGGACTTTTTTTCAAAGTTAACGAAATAAATCGTGCAGTACGTTAATGGAAAGGTCTATTCAAACCCTCTCGCTACATCGAAGCCAAATTTTTTTTCATGATTTTCATGAGGAAATTTCGCTGCAAAGTGACTTAACTGATTTTCTTCGCCCAAATACTCACTTTAATGTCTTTGCATCACGATATTTCCAATCAAAAATTTTTCATGGATTTCGGAAAAAAGCATGGACTAACCCCTTGCCATTTTTTTCATAAAAAATCAAACTTTTTTTCAAAGTAAACGAAATAAATCGTGCAGTACTTTAAAGGAAAGGTCTGTTCAAACCCAATCGACACATCGAAGCCAAATTTTTTTTTCATGGTCTGGTTCAGGAAATATTCGCTCCAAAGTGATTTTACTGATTTTCTGCACCCAAATACCCACTTTAATGTCTTTGCATCACGATATTTCCAATCAAAAATTTTTCATGGATTTCGGAAAAAAGCATGGACTAACCCTTTGCCATTTTTTCATAAAAAATCAAAATTTTTTTCAAAGTTAACGAAATAAATCGTGCAGTACGTTAATGGAAAGGTCTATTCAAACCCTCTCGCTACATCGAAGCCAAATTTTTTTTTTCATGATTTTCATGAGGAAATTTCGCTGCAAAGTGACTTAACTGATTTTCTGCACCCAAATACTTACTTTAATGTTCTTGCATCACGATATTTCCAATCAAAAATTTTTCATGGATTTCGGAAAAAAGCATGGACTAACCCCTTGCCATTTTTTTCATAAAAAATCAAACTTTTTTTCAAAGTTAACGAAATAAATCGTGCAGTACGTTAATGGAAAGGTCTATTCAAACCCTCTCGCTACATCGAAGCCAAATTTTTTTTTCATGATTTTGATGAGGAAATGGTCTGGTTCAGGAAATATTCGCTCCAAAGTGATTTAACTGATTTTCTGCACCCAAATACCCACTTTAATGTCTTTGCATCACGATATTTCCAATCAAAAATTTTTCATGGATTTCGGAAAAAGGCATGGACTAACCCCTTGCCATTTTTTTCATAAAAAATCAAACTTTTTTTCAAAGTTAACGAAATAAATCGTGCAGTACGTTAATGGAAAGGTCTATTCAAACCCTCTCGCTACATCGAAGCCAAATTTTTTTTTCATGATTTTCATGAGGAAATATTCGCTGCAAAGTGACTTAACTGATTTTCTGCACCCAAATACCCACTTTAATGTCTTTGCATCACGATATTTCCAATCAAACATTTTTCATGGATTTCGGAAAAAAGCATGGACTAACCCTTTGCCATTTTTTCATAAAAAATCAAACTTTTTTTTCAAAGTTAACGAAATAAATCGTGCAGTACGTTAATGGAAAGGTCTATTCAAACCCTATCGACACATCGAAGCCAAATTTTTTTTTTCATGGTCTGGTTCAGGAAATATTCGCTCCAAAGTGATTTAAGTGATTTTCTGCACCCAAATACCCACTTTAATGTCTTTGCATCACGATATTTCCAATCAAAAATTTTGCATGGATTTCGGAAAAAAGCATGGACTAACCCCTTGCCATTTTTTTCATAAAAAATCAAACTTTTTTCAAAGTTAACGAAATAAATCGTGCAGTACGTTAAAGGAAAGGTCTGTTCAAATCCAATCGACACATCGAAGCCAAATTTTTTTTTCATGGTCTGGTTGAGGAAATATTCGCTCCAAAGTGATTTTACTGATTTTCTGCACCCAAATACCCACTTTAATGTCTTTGCATCACGATATTTCCAATCAAAAATTTTGCATGGATTTCGGAAAAAAGCATGGACTAACCCCTTGCCATTTTTTTCATAAAAAATCAAACTTTTTTTCAAAGTTATCGAAATGAATCGTGCAGTACGTTAAAGGAAAGGTCTGTTCAAACCCAATCGACACATCGAAGCCAAATTTTTTTTTTATGGTCTGGTTCAGGAAATATTCGCTCCGAAGTGATTTTATTGATTTTCTGCACCCAAATACCCACTTTAATGTCTTTGCATCACGATATTTCCAATCAAAAATTCTTCATAGATTTCGGAAAAAAGCATGGACTAACCCCTTGCCATTTTTTTCATAAAAAATCAAACTTTTTTTCAAAGTTAACGAAATAAATCGTGCAGTACGTTAATGGAAAGGTCTACTGATTTTCTGCACCCAAATACCCACTTTAATGTCTTTGCATCACGATATTTCCAATCAAAAATTCTTCATGGATTTCGGAAAAAAGCATGGACTAACCCCTTGCCATTTTTTCATAAGAAAATCAAACTTTTTTTCAAAGTTAACGAAATAAATCGTTCAGTACGTAAATGGAAAGGTCTATTCAAACCTTCTCGCTACATCGAGGCCAAATTTTTTTTCATGATTTTGATGAGGCTGCAAAGTGACTTAACTGATTTTCTGCACCCAAATACTCACTTTAATGTCTTTGCATCATGATATTTCCAATCAAAAATTTTTCATGGATTTCGGAAAAAAGCATGAACTAACCCCTTGCCATTTTTTTTTTACAAAATCAAACTTTTTTTCAAAGTTATCGAAATAAATCGTGCAGTACGTTAAAGGAAAGGTCTGTTCAAACCCAATTGACACATCGAAGCCAAATTTTTTTTTCATGGTCTGGTTGAGGAAATATTCGCTCCAAAGCGATTTTACTGATTTTCTGCACCCAAATACCCACTTTAATGTCTTTGCATCACGATATTTCCAATCAAAAATTCTTCATGGATTTCGGAAAAAAGCATGGACTAACCCCTTGACATTTTTTTCATAAAAAATCAAACTTTTTTTCAAAGTTAACGAAATAAATCGTGCAGTACGTTAATGGAAAGGTCTATTCAAACCCTCTCGCTACATCGAGGCCAAATTTTTTTTCATGATTTTGATGAGGAAATTTCGCTGCAAAGTGACTTAACTGATTTTCTGCACCCAAATACTCACTTTAATGTCTTTGCATCACGATATTTCCAATCAAAAATTTTTCATGGATTTCGGAAAAAAGCATGAACTAACCCCTTGCCACTTTTTTTTTACAAAATCAAACTTTTTTTCAAAGTTATCGAAATAAATCGTGCAGTACGTTAAAGGAAAGGTCTGTTCAAACCCAATCGACACATCGAAGCCAAATTTTTTTTTCATGGTCTGGTTGAGGAAATATTCGCTCCAAAGTGATTTTACTGATTTTCTGCACCCAAATACCCACTTTAATGTCTTTGCATCACGATATTTCCAATCAAAAATTCTTCATGGATTTCGGAAAAAAGCATGGACTAACCCCTTGCCATTTTTTCATAAAAAATCAAACTTTTTTTCAAAGTTATCGAAATAAATCGTGCAGTACGTTAATGGAAAGGTCTATTCAAACCCTATCGACACATCGAAGCCAAATTTTTTTTTCATGGTCTGGTTCAGGAAATATTCGCTCCAAAGTGATTTTACTGATTTTCTGCACCCAAATACCCACTTAAATGTCTTTGCATCACGATATTTCCAATCAAAAATTTTTCATGGATTTCGGAAAAAGCATGGACTTTTTTTCAAAGTTAACGAAATAAATCGTGCAGTACGTTAATGGAAAGGTCTATTCAAACCCTCTCGCTACATCGAAGCCAAATTTTTTTTCATGATTTTCATGAGGAAATTTCGCTGCAAAGTGACTTAACTGATTTTCTGCACCCAAATACCCACTTAAATGTCTTTGCATCACGATATTTCCAATCAAAAATTTTTCTTGGATTTCGGAAAAAAGCATGGACTAACCCCTTGCCATTTTTTTCATAAAAAATCAAACTTTTTTTCAAAGTTATCGAAATAAATCGTGCAGTACGTTAATGGAAAGGTCTATTCAAACCCTATCGACACATCGAAGCCAAATTTTTTTTTCATGGTCTGGTTCAGGAAATATTCGCTCCAAAGTGATTTTACTGATTTTCTGCACCCAAATACCCACTTTAATGTCTTTGCATCACGATATTTCCAATCAAAAATTTTTCATGGATTTCGGAAAAAGGCATGGACTAACCCCTTGCCATTTTTTTCATAAAAAATCAAACTTTTTTTCAAAGTTAACGAAATAAATCGTGCAGTACGTTAATGGAAAGGTCTATTCAAACCCTCTCGCTACATCGAAGCCAAATTTTTTTTCATGATTTTCATGAGGAAATTTCGCTGCAAAGTGACTTAACTGATTTTCTGCACCTTAATACCCACTTTAATGTCTTTGCATCACGATAATTCCAATCAAAAATTTTTCATGGATTTCGGAAAAAAGCATGGACTAACCTCTTGCCATTTTTTTCATAAAAAATCAAACTTTTTTTCAAAGTTAACGAAATAAATCGTGCAGTACGTTAATGGAAAGGTCTATTCAAACCCTCTCGCTACATCGAAGCCAAATTTTTTTTTCATGATTTTCATGAGGAAATATTCGCTGCAAAGTGACTTAACTGATTTTCTGCACCCAAATACCCACTTTAATGTCTTTGCATCACGATATTTCCAATCAAACATTTTTCATGGATTTCGGAAAAAAGCATGGACTAACCCTTTGCCATTTTTTCATAAAAAATCAAACTTTTTTTTCAAAGTTAACGAAATAAATCGTGCAGTACGTTAAAGGAAAGGTCTGTTCAAATCCAATCGACACATCGAAGCCAAATTTTTTTTTCATGGTCTGGTTGAGGAAATATTCGCTCCAAAGTGATTTTACTGATTTTCTGCACCCAAATACCCACTTTAATGTCTTTGCATCACGATATTTCCAATCAAAAATTTTTCATGGATTTCGGAAAAAAGCATGGACTAACCCTTTGCCATTTTTTCATAAAAAATCAAACTTTTTTTTCAAAGTTAACGAAATAAATCGTGCAGTACGTTAATGGAAAGGTCTATTCAAACCCTCTCGCTACATCGAAGCCAAATTTTTTTTCATGATTTTCATGAGGAAATTTCGCTGCAAAGTGACTTAACTGATTTTCTGCACCCAAATACTCACTTTAATGTTCTTGCATCACGATATTTCCAATCAAAAATTTTTCATGGATTTCGGAAAAAAGCATGGACTAACCCCTTGCCATTTTTTTCATAAAAAATCAAACTTTTTTTCAAAGTTAACGAAATAAATCGTGCAGTACGTTAATGGAAAGGTCTATTCAAACCCTATCGACACATCGAAGCCAAATTTTTTTTTCATGGTCTGGTTCAGGAAATATTCGCTCCAAAGTGATTTAACTGATTTTCTGCACCCAAATACTCACTTTAATGTCTTTGCATCACGATATTTCCAATCAAAAATTTTTCATGGATTTCGGAAAAAAGCATGGACTAACCCCTTGCCATTTTTTTCATAAAAAATCAAACTTTTTTTCAAAGTTAACGAAATAAATCGTGCAGTACGTTAATGGAAAGGTCTATTCAAACCCTCTCGCTACATCGAAGCCAAATTTTTTTTTCATGATTTTGATGAGGAAATTTCGCTGCAAAGTGACTTAACTGATTTTCTTCGCCCAAATACTCACTTTAATGTCTTTGCATCACGATATTTCCAATCAAAAATTTTTCATGGATTTCGGAAAAAAGCATGGACTAACCCCTTGCCATTTTTTTCATAAAAAATCAAACTTTTTTTCAAAGTTAACGAAATAAATCGTGCAGTACGTTAATGGAAAGGTCTATTCAAACCCTCTCGCTACATCGAAGCCAAATTTTTTTTTCATGATTTTGATGAGGAAATTTCGCTGAAAAGTGTCTTAACTGATTTTCTGCACCCAAATACTCACTTTAATGTCTTTGCATCACGATATTTCCAATCAAAAATTTTTCATGGATTTCGGAAAAAAGCATGGACTCCCTTGCCATTTTTTTCATAAAAAATCAAACTTTTTTTCAAAGTTAACGAAATAAATCGTGCAGTACGTTAATGGAAAGGTCTATTCAAACCCTCTCGCTACATCGAAGCCAAATTTTTTTTCATGATTTTCATGAGGAAATTTCGCTGCAAAGTGACTTAACTGATTTTCTTCGCCCAAATACTCACTTTAATGTCTTTGCATCACGATATTTCCAATCAAAAATTTTTCATGGATTTCGGAAAAAAGCATGGACTAACCCCTTGCCATTTTTTTCATAAAAAATCAAACTTTTTTTCAAAGTTAACGAAATAAATCGTGCAGTACGGTAAAGGAAAGGTCTGTTCAAACCCAATCGACACATCGAAGCCAAATTTTTTTTTCATGGTCTGGTTCAGGAAATATTCGCTCCAAAGTGATTTTACTGATTTTTTGCACCCAAATACTCACATTAATGTCTTTGCATCACGATATTTCCAATCAAAAATTTTTCATGGATTTCGGAAAAAAGCATGGACTAACCCTTTGCCATTTTTTCATAAAAAATCAAACTTTTTTTCAAAGTTAACGAAATAAATCGTGCAGTACGTTAATGGAAAGGTTTATTCAAACCCTATCGACACATCGAAGCCAAATTTTTTTTTCATGGTCTGGTTCAGGAAATATTCGCTCCAAAGTGATTTAACTGATTTTCTGCACCCAAATACCCACTTTAATGTCTGCATCACGATATTTCCAATCAAAAATTTTTCATGGATTTCGGAAAAAAGCATGGACTAACCCCTTGCCATTTTTTTCATAAAAAATCAAACTTTTTTTCAAAGTTAACGAAATAAATCGTGCAGTACGTTAATGGAAAGGTCTATTCAAACCCTATCGACACATCGAAGCCAAATTTTTTTTTCATGGTCTGGTTGAGGAAATATTGGCTCCAAAGTGGTTTTACTGATTTTCTGCACCCAAATACCCACTTTAATGTCTTTGCATCACGATACTTCCAATCAAAAATTTTTCATGGATTTCGGAAAAAAGCATGGACTAACCCCTTGCCATTTTTTTCATAAAAAATCAAACTTTTTTTCAAAGTTAACGAAATAAATCGTGCAGTACGTTAATGGAAAGGTCTATTCAAACCCTCTCGCTACATCGAAGCCAAATTTTTTTTCATGATTTTGATGAGGAAATTTCGCTGCAAAGTGACTTAACTGATTTTCTGCACCCAAATACTCACTTTAATGTCTTTGCATCACGATATTGCCAATCAAAAATTTTTCATGGATTTCGGAAAAAAGCATGGACTAACCTCTTGCCATTTTTTTCATAAAAAATCAAACTTTTTTTCAAAGTTAACGAAATAAATCGTGCAGTACGTTAATGGAAAGGTCTATTCAAACCCTATCGACACATCGAAGCCAAATTTTTTTTTTCATGGTCTGGTTGAGGAAATATTGGCTCCAAAGTGATTTTACTGATTTTCTGCACCCAAATACCCACTTTAATGTCTTTGCATCACGATACTTTCAATCAAAAATTTTTCATGGATTTCGGAAAAAAGCATGGACTAACCCCTTGCCATTTTTTTCATAAAAAATCAAACTTTTTTTCAAAGTTAACGAAATAAATCGTGCAGTACGTTAATGGAAAAGTCTATTCAAACCCTCTCGCTACATCGAAGCCAATTTTTTTTTTTTCATGATTTTGATGAGGAAATTTCGCTGAAAAGTGACTTAACTGATTTTCTGCACCCAAATACTCACTTTAATGTCTTTGCATCACGATATTTCCAATCAAAAATTTTTCATGGATTTCGGAAAAAAGCATGGACTAACCCCTTGCCATTTTTTTCATAAAAAATCAAACTTTTTTTCAAAGTTAACGAAATAAATCGTGCAGTACGTTAATGGAAAGGTCTATTCAAACCCTCTCGCTACATCGAAGCCAAATTTTTTTTTCATGATTTGATGAGGAAATTTCGCTGCAAAGTGACTTAACTGATTTTCTGCACCCAAATACTCACTCTAATGTCTTTGCATCACGATATTTCCAATCAAAAATTTTTCATGGATTTCGGAAAAAAGCATGGACTAACCCCTTGCCATTTTTTTCATAAAAAATCAAACTTTTTTTCAAAGTTAACGAAATAAATCGTGCAGTACGTTAATGGAAAGGTCTATTCAAACCCTCTCGCTACATCGAAGCCAAATTTTTTTTTCATGATTTTGATGAGGAAATTTCGCTGCAAAGTGACTTAACTGATTTTCTTCGCCCAAATACTCACTTTAATGTCTTTGCATCACGATATTTCCAATCAAACATTTTTCATGGATTTCGGAAAAAAGCATGGACTAATCCCTTGCCATTTTTTTCATAAAAAATCAAACTTTTTTTCAAAGTTAACGAAATAAATCGTGCAGTACGGTAAAGGAAAGGTCTGTTCAAACCCAATCGACACATCGAAGCCAAATTTTTTTTTTCATGGTCTGGTTCAGGAAATATTCGCTCCAAAGTGATTTTACTGATTTTTTGCACCCAAATACCCACTTTAATGTCTTTGCATCACGATATTTCCAATCAAAAATTTTTCATGGATTTCGGAAAAAAGCATGGACTAACCCTTTGCCATTTTTTCATAAAAAATCAAACTTTTTTTCAAAGTAAACGAAATAAATCGTGCAGTACGTTAATGGAAAGGTCTATTCAAACCCTCTCGCTACATCGAAGCCAAATTTTTTTTTCATGATTTTGATGAGGAAATTTCGCTGCAAAGTGACTTAACTGATTTTCTTCGCCCAAATACTCACTTTAATGTCTTTGCATCACGATATTTCCAATAAAAAATTTTTCATGGATTTCGGAAAAAAGCATGGACTAACCCCTTGCCATTTTTTTCATAAAAAATCAAACTTTTTTTCAAAGTTAACGAAATAAATCGTGCAGTACGTTAATGGAAAGGTCTATTCAAACCCTCTCGCTACATCGAAGCCAAATTTTTTTTTCATGATTTTGATGAGGAAATGGTCTGGTTCAGGAAATATTCGCTCCAAAGTGATTTAAGTGATTTTCTGCACCCAAATACCCACTTTAATGTCTTTGCATCACGATATTTCCAATCAAAAATTTTTCATGGATTTCGGAAAAAAGCATGGACTAACCCTTTGCCATTTTTTCATAAAAAATCAAACTTTTTTTCAAAGTAAACGAAATAAATCGTGCAGTACGTTAATGGAAAGGTCTATTCAAACCCTCTCGCTACATCGAAGCCAAATTTTTTTTTCATGATTTTGATGAGGAAATTTCGCTGCAAAGTGACTTAACTGATTTTCTTCGCCCAAATACTCACTTTAATGTCTTTGCATCACGATATTTCCAATCAAACATTTTTCATGGATTTCGGAAAAAAGCATGGACTAATCCCTTGCCATTTTTTTCATAAAAAATCAAACTTTTTTTCAAAGTTAACGAAATAAATCGTGCAGTACGTTAATGGAAAGGTCTATTCAAACCCTCTCGCTACATCGAAGCCAAATTTTTTTTTCATGATTTTGATGAGGAAATGGTCTGGTTCAGGAAATATTCGCTCCAAAGTGATTTAAGTGATTTTCTGCACCCAAATACCCACTTTAATGTCTTTGCATCACGATATTTCCAATCAAAAATTTTTCATGGATTTCGGAAAAAAGCATGGACTAACCCTTTGCCATTTTTTCATAAAAAATCAAACTTTTTTTCAAAGTAAACGAAATAAATCGTGCAGTACGTTAATGGAAAGGTCTATTCAAACCCTCTCGCTACATCGAAGCCAAATTTTTTTTTCATGATTTTGATGAGGAAATTTCGCTGCAAAGTGACTTAACTGATTTTCTTCGCCCAAATACTCACTTTAATGTCTTTGCATCACGATATTTCCAATAAAAAATTTTTCATGGATTTCGGAAAAAAGCATGGACTAACCCCTTGCCATTTTTTTCATAAAAAATCAAACTTTTTTTCAAAGTTAACGAAATAAATCGTGCAGTACGTTAATGGAAAGGTCTATTCAAACCCTCTCGCTACATCGAAGCCAAATTTTTTTTTCATGATTTTGATGAGGAAATGGTCTGGTTCAGGAAATATTCGCTCCAAAGTGATTTAAGTGATTTTCTGCACCCAAATACCCACTTTAATGTCTTTGCATCACGATATTTCCAATCAAAAATTTTTCATGGATTTCGGAAAAAAGCATGGACTAACCCTTTGCCATTTTTTCATAAAAAATCAAACTTTTTTTCAAAGTAAACGAAATAAATCGTGCAGTACGTTAATGGAAAGGTCTATTCAAACCCTCTCGCTACATCGAAGCCAAATTTTTTTTTCATGATTTTGATGAGGAAATTTCGCTGCAAAGTGACTTAACTGATTTTCTTCGCCCAAATACTCACTTTAATGTCTTTGCATCACGATATTTCCAATCAAACATTTTTCATGGATTTCGGAAAAAAGCATGGACTAATCCCTTGCCATTTTTTTCATAAAAAATCAAACTTTTTTTCAAAGTTAACGAAATAAATCGTGCAGTACGTTAATGGAAAGGTCTGTTCAAATCCAATCGACACATCGAAGCCAAATTTTTTTTTCATGGTCTGGTTGAGGAAATATTCGCTCCAAAGTGATTTAAGTGATTTTCTGCACCCAAATACCCACTTTAATGTCTTTGCATCACGATATTTCCAATCAAAAATTTTTCATGGATTTCGGAAAAAAGCATGGACTAACCCCTTGCCATTTTTTTCATAAAAAATCAAACTTTTTTTCAAAGTTAACGAAATAAATCGTGCAGTACGGTAAAGGAAAGGTCTGTTCAAACCCAATCGACACATCGAAGCCAAATTTTTTTTTTCATGGTCTGGTTCAGGAAATATTCGCTCCAAAGTGATTTTACTGATTTTTTGCACCCAAATACCCACTTTAATGTCTTTGCATCACGATATTTCCAATCAAAAATTTTTCATGGATTTCGGAAAAAAGCATGGACTAACCCTTTGCCATTTTTTCATAAAAAATCAAACTTTTTTTCAAAGTAAACGAAATAAATCGTGCAGTACGTTAATGGAAAGGTCTATTCAAACCCTCTCGCTACATCGAAGCCAAATTTTTTTTTCATGATTTTGATGAGGAAATTTCGCTGCAAAGTGACTTAACTGATTTTCTTCGCCCAAATACTCACTTTAATGTCTTTGCATCACGATATTTCCAATCAAACATTTTTCATGGATTTCGGAAAAAAGCATGGACTAATCCCTTGCCATTTTTTTCATAAAAAATCAAACTTTTTTTCAAAGTTAACGAAATAAATCGTGCAGTACGGTAAAGGAAAGGTCTGTTCAAATCCAATCGACACATCGAAGCCAAATTTTTTTGTCATGGTCTGGTTGAGGAAATATTCGCTCCAAAGTGATTTTACTGATTTTCTGCACCCAAATACTCACTTTAATGTCTTTGCATCACGATATTTCCAATCAAAAATTTTTCATGGATTTCGGAAAAAAGCATGGACTAACCCCTTGCCATTTTTTTCATAAAAAATCAAACTTTTTTTCAAAGTTAACGAAATAAATCGTGCAGTACGTTAATGGAAAGGTCTATTCAAACCCTATCGACACATCGAAGCCAAATTTTTTTTTTCATGGTCTGGTTGAGGAAATATTGGCTCCAAAGTGATTTTACTGATTTTCTGTACCCAAATACCCACTTTAATGTCTTTGCATCACAATACTTCCAATCAAAAATTTTTCATGGATTTCGGAAAAAAGCATGGACTAACCCCTTGCCATTTTTTTCATAAAAAATCAAACTTTTTTTCAAAGTTATCGAAATAAATCGTGCAGTACGTTAATGGAAAGGTATGTTCAAACCCAATCGACACATCGAAGCCAAATTTTTTTTTCATGGTCTGGTTGAGGAAATATTGGCTCCAAAGTGATTTTACTGATTTTCTGTACCCAAATACCCACTTTAATGTCTTTGCATCACAATACTTCCAATCAAAAATTTTTCATGGATTTCGGAAAAAAGCATGGACTAACCCCTTGCCATTTTTTCATAAAAAATCAAACTTTTTTTCAAAGTAAACGAAATAAATCGTGCAGTACGTTAATGGAAAGGTCTATTCAAACCCTATCGACACATCGAAGCCAAATTTTTTTTTCATGGTCTGGTTGAGGAAATATTCGCTCCAAAGTGATTTTACTGATTTTTTGCACCCAAATACCCACTTTAATGTCTTTGCATCACGATATTTCCAATCAAAAATTTTTCATGGATTTCGGAAAAAAGCATGGACTAACCCCTTGCCATTTTTTTCATAAAAAATCAAACTTTTTTTCAAAGTTAACGAAATAAATCGTGCAGTACGTTAATGGAAAGGTCTATTCAAACCCTCTCGCTACATCGAAGCCAAATTTTTTTTTCATGATTTTGATGAGGAAATTTCGCTGAAAAGTGACTTAACTGATTTTCTGCACCCAAATACTCACTTTAATGTCTTTGCATCACGATATTTCCAATCAAAAATTTTTCATGGATTTCGGAAAAAAGCATGGACTAACCCCTTGCCATTTTTTTCATAAAAAATCAAACTTTTTTTCAAAGTTAACGAAATAAATCGTGCAGTACGGTAAAGGAAAGGTCTGTTCAAACCCAATCGACACATCGAAGCCAAATTTTTTTTTCATGGTCTGGTTCAGGAAATATTCGCTCCAAAGTGATTTTACTGATTTTTTGCACCCAAATACCCACTTTAATGTCTTTGCATCACGATATTTCCAATCAAAAATTTTTCATGGATTTCGGAAAAAAGCATGGACTAACCCCTTGCCATTTTTTTCATAAAAAATCAAACTTTTTTTCAAAGTTAACGAAATAAATCGTGCAGTACGTTAATGGAAAGGTCTATTCAAACCCTCTCGCTACATCGAAGCCAAATTTTTTTTTTCATGATTTTGATGAGGAAATTTCGCTGCAAAGTGACTTAACTGATTTTCTGCACCCAAATACTCACTTTAATGTCTTTGCATCACGATATTTCCAATCAAAAATTTTTCATGGATTTCGGAAAAAAGCATGGACTAACCCCTTGCCATTTTTTTCATAAAAAATCAAACTTTTTTTCAAAGTTAACGAAATAAATCGTGCAGTACGGTAAAGGAAAGGTCTGTTCAAACCCAATCGACACATCGAAGCCAAATTTTTTTTTCATGGTCTGGTTCAGGAAATATTCGCTCCAAAGTGATTTTACTGATTTTTTGCACCCAAATACCCACTTTAATGTCTTTGCATCACGATATTTCCAATCAAAAATTTTTCATGGATTTCGGAAAAAAGCATGGACTAACCCCTTGCCATTTTTTTCATAAAAAATCAAACTTTTTTTCAAAGTTAACGAAATAAATCGTGCAGTACGTTAATGGAAAGGTCTATTCAAACCCTCTCGCTACATCGAAGCCAATTTTTTTTTTCATGATTTTGATGAGGAAATTTCGCTGAAAAGTGACTTAACTGATTTTCTGCACCCAAATACTCACTTTAATGTCTTTGCATCACGATATTTCCAATCAAAAATTTTTCATGGATTTCGGAAAAAAGCATGGACTAACCCCTTGCCATTTTTTTCATAAAAAATCAAACTTTTTTTCAAAGTTAACGAAATAAATCGTGCAGTACGTTAATGGAAAGGTCTATTCAAACCCTCTCGCTACATCGAAGCCAAATTTTTTTTTCATGATTTTGATGAGGAAATTTCGCTGCAAAGTGACTTAACTGATTTTCTGCACCCAAATACTCACTTTAATGTCTTTGCATCACGATATTTCCAATCAAAAATTTTTCATGGATTTCGGAAAAAAGCATGGACTAACCCCTTGCCATTTTTTTCATAAAAAATCAAACTTTTTTTCAAAGTTAACGAAATAAATCGTGCAGTACGTTAATGGAAAGGTCTATTCAAACCCTATCGACACATCGAAGCCAAATTTTTTTTTTCATGGTCTGGTTGAGGAAATATTCGCTCCAAAGTGATTTTACTGATTTTCTGCACCCAAATACCCACTTTAATGTCTTTGCATCACGATATTTCCAATCAAAAATTTTTCATGGATTTCGGAAAAAAGCATGGACTAACCCCTTGCCATTTTTTCATAAAAAATCAAACTTTTTTTCAAAGTTAACGAAATAAATCGAGCAGTACGTTAATGGAAAGGTCTATTCAAACCCTATCGACACGTCGAAGCCAATTTTTTTTTCATGGTTTTGATGAGGAAATATTCGCTCCAAAGTGATTTTACTGATTTTCTGCACCCAAATACCCACTTTAATGTCTTTGCATCACGATATTTCCAATCAAAAATTTTTCATGGATTTCGGAAAAAAGCATGGACTAACCCCTTGCCATTTTTTTCATTAAAAATCAAACTTTTTTTCAAAGTTATCGAAATAAATCGTGCAGTACGTTAAAGGAAAGGTCTGTTCAAACCCAATCGACACATCGAAGCCAAATTTTTTTTTCATGGTCTGGTTGAGGAAATATTCGCTCCAAAGTGATTTTACTGATTTTCTGCACCCAAGTACCCACTTTAATGTCTTTGCATCACGACATTTCCAATCAAAAATTTTTCATGGATTTCGGAAAAAAGCATGGACTAACCGTTTGCCATTTTTTCATAAAAAATCAAACTTTTTTTCAAAGTAAACGAAATAAATCGTGCAGTACGTTAATGGAAAGGTCTATTCAAACCCTATCGACACATCGAAGCCAAATTTTTTTTTCATGGTCTGGTTGAGGAAATATTCGCTCCAAAGTGATTTTACTGATTTTTTGCACCCAAATACCCACTTTAATGTCTTTGCATCACGATATTTCCAATCAAAAATTTTTCATGGATTTCGGAAAAAAGCATGGACTAACCCCTTGCCATTTTTTTCATAAAAAATCAAACTTTTTTTCAAAGTTAACGAAATAAATCGTGCAGTACGTTAATGGAAAGGTCTATTCAAACCCTCTCGCTACATCGAAGCCAAATTTTTTTTCATGATTTTGATGAGGAAATTTCGCTGCAAAGTGACTTAACTGATTTTCTGCACCCAAATACTCACTTTAATGTCTTTGCATCACGATATTTCCAATCAAAAATTTTTCATGGATTTCGGAAAAAAGCATGGACTAACCCCTTGCCATTTTTTTCATAAAAAATCAAACTTTTTTTCAAAGTTAACGAAATAAATCGTGCAGTACGTTAATGGAAAGGTCTATTCAAACCCTCTCGCTACATCGAAGCCAATTTTTTTTTTTCATGATTTTGATGAGGAAATTTCGCTGAAAAGTGACTTAACTGATTTTCTGCACCCAAATACTCACTTTAATGTCTTTGCATCACGATATTTCCAATCAAAAATTTTTCATGGATTTCGGAAAAAAGCATGGACTAACCCCTTGCCATTTTTTTCATAAAAAATCAAACTTTTTTTCAAAGTTAACGAAATAAATCGTGCAGTACGTTAATGGAAAGGTCTATTCAAACCCTCTCGCTACATCGAAGCCAAATTTTTTTTTCATGATTTTGATGAGGAAATTTCGCTGCAAAGTGACTTAACTGATTTTCTGCACCCAAATACTCACTTTAATGTCTTTGCATCACGATATTTCCAATCAAAAATTTTTCATGGATTTCGGAAAAAAGCATGGACTAACCCCTTGCCATTTTTTTCATAAAAAATCAAACTTTTTTTCAAAGTTAACGAAATAAATCGTGCAGTACGTTAATGGAAAGGTCTATTCAAACCCTATCGACACATCGAAGCCAAATTTTTTTTTTCATGGTCTGGTTGAGGAAATATTCGCTCCAAAGTGATTTTACTGATTTTCTGCACCCAAATACCCACTTTAATGTCTTTGCATCACGATATTTCCAATCAAAAATTTTTCATGGATTTCGGAAAAAAGCATGGACTAACCCCTTGCCATTTTTTCATAAAAAATCAAACTTTTTTTCAAAGTTAACGAAATAAATCGAGCAGTACGTTAATGGAAAGGTCTATTCAAACCCTATCGACACGTCGAAGCCAATTTTTTTTTCATGGTTTTGATGAGGAAATATTCGCTCCAAAGTGATTTTACTGATTTTCTGCACCCAAATACCCACTTTAATGTCTTTGCATCACGATATAACCAATCAAAAATTTTTCATGGATTTCGGAAAAAAGCATGGACTAACCCCTTGCCATTTTTTCATAAAAAATCAAACTTTTTTTCAAAGTTAACGAAATAAATCGTGCAGAACGTTAATGGAAAGGTCTATTCAAACCCTATCGACACATCGAAGCCAAATTTTTGTTCATGTTTTTGAACAGGAAATATTCGCTCCAAAGTGATTTTACTGATTTTTTGCACCCAAATACCCACTTTAATGTCTTTGCATCACGATATTTCCAATCAAAAATTTTTCATGGATTTCGGAAAAAAGCATGGACTAACCCCTTGCCATTTTTTTCATAAAAAATCAAACTTTTTTTCAAAGTTAACGAAATAAATCGTGCAGTACGTTAATGGAAAGGTCTATTCAAACCCTCTCGCTACATCGAAGCCAAATTTTTTTTCATGATTTTGATGAGGAAATTTCGCTGCAAAGTGACTTAACTGATTTTCTGCACCCAAATACTCACTTTAATGTCTTTGCATCACGATATTTCCAATCAAAAATTTTTCATGGATTTCGGAAAAAAGCATGGACTAACCCCTTGCCATTTTTTTCATAAAAAATCAAACTTTTTTTCAAAGTTAACGAAATAAATCGTGCAGTACGTTAATGGAAAGGTCTATTCAAACCCTCTCGCTACATCGAAGCCAATTTTTTTTTTTCATGATTTTGATGAGGAAATTTCGCTGAAAAGTGACTTAACTGATTTTCTGCACCCAAATACTCACTTTAATGTCTTTGCATCACGATATTTCCAATCAAAAATTTTTCATGGATTTCGGAAAAAAGCATGGACTAACCCCTTGCCATTTTTTTCATAAAAAATCAAACTTTTTTTCAAAGTTAACGAAATAAATCGTGCAGTACGTTAATGGAAAGGTCTATTCAAACCCTCTCGCTACATCGAAGCCAAATTTTTTTTTCATGATTTTGATGAGGAAATTTCGCTGCAAAGTGACTTAACTGATTTTCTGCACCCAAATACTCACTTTAATGTCTTTGCATCACGATATTTCCAATCAAAAATTTTTCATGGATTTCGGAAAAAAGCATGGACTAACCCCTTGCCATTTTTTTCATAAAAAATCAAACTTTTTTTCAAAGTTAACGAAATAAATCGTGCAGTACGTTAATGGAAAGGTCTATTCAAACCCTATCGACACATCGAAGCCAAATTTTTTTTTTCATGGTCTGGTTGAGGAAATATTCGCTCCAAAGTGATTTTACTGATTTTCTGCACCCAAATACCCACTTTAATGTCTTTGCATCACGATATTTCCAATCAAAAATTTTTCATGGATTTCGGAAAAAAGCATGGACTAACCCCTTGCCATTTTTTCATAAAAAATCAAACTTTTTTTCAAAGTTAACGAAATAAATCGAGCAGTACGTTAATGGAAAGGTCTATTCAAACCCTATCGACACGTCGAAGCCAATTTTTTTTTCATGGTTTTGATGAGGAAATATTCGCTCCAAAGTGATTTTACTGATTTTCTGCACCCAAATACCCACTTTAATGTCTTTGCATCACGATATAACCAATCAAAAATTTTTCATGGATTTCGGAAAAAAGCATGGACTAACCCCTTGCCATTTTTTTCATTAAAAATCAAACTTTTTTTCAAAGTTATCGAAATAAATCGTGCAGTACGTTAAAGGAAAGGTCTGTTCAAACCCAATCGACACATCGAAGCCAAATTTTTTTTTCATGGTCTGGTTGAGGAAATATTCGCTCCAAAATGATTTTACTGATTTTCTGCCTTCCAATACCTACCTTAAAGTCCTTGCTTTATGATATGTACTTGTAGCTTTGTGTTACAAGTCCCTGGTCTTATGTTAAAGAAGCACTCTGCCAGTTCAACGAAGTAAATAATTGAAGAAATAATTGACAAATGTAATATTTGTTTAAATTCCCTGTTTTGAAAATATTTTTTTTTTTGTTATAATCTTGTATCAGTTATCATCTGTGTTAATATTATTAAAATCGCTCAAGTTACAACGAAATTCCGAAGATTTCGAAACTTTTTATTTAAATTTTTTTACTTTGCCTTCGATACTTTAACTTGAGTAAATTTGGCTGTTTGAAACTTTCTCCTGATGTAGATGTTCCTTCGTTGTTCTTTTTTTATTTTAATGGTTTGCAATAGTTCTCACATGATAAGTTCGGGAACGAATCATATTTTTAGATCCTAGCAGATTTTGTTGAATAAAGAAATTGAATTTAATTTTAAGGGAACCAAAAACTAAGAATCGTGATCAAGTCAAAAATGAAATTCTCTTTTGAATCTTCCACTAGAAAACAAATCATTTAAACATTGCTTTTTCTTAGGAGCAACAGATTAAAAAAAATTTAGCTAGGTACCTACTTGTTTATGCAAACAAAAAACTATACGAATTAATGACATACGTTGTGTTTAAAATTATAGAATGCTATTTAAAAAGAGAAATATTAGCAAAAATTATATATACATATGTACATGTGTATGTATGTATGTATCTTTCTCTTTCAAAAAACACAAGATACTTTCAATCAAAATAATTTGACAGTTCTATCATTTGACCTCTAATTTCGTTTGAAATATTTTTAAAAATAGACGTTTAATGCAAATTTACTTCATTCGCACCACACTAAAATGCCATCAATATGCCATTAGTCCAATGACATTGAATGTCGAAACTTTAAAATATGCAATATATTTGAATATTGAACTATTTTTGTGTTCTATTAATTCAATTACCTAAAATTTGGAAACAAATCTTCAGAGTGCCAATGGAACATCTTCCATGAATCTTTATTATGCACATATGTACATATGTAAATATAATGAAATTTAAATAGTAAAGAAATTACAATATTGGCTAAGTTTCAAACTTAAGAAAGTTTAACGTTCTTCTCAGTCGAAAGAGAACTTAAAATATCATATGTGACCCAGAAAACAAATACATGGCTCCATACAAACTTCTAAATGTTGGAAAAAGATTTAAAGATTACATATTTCTGCAGCGAATACTGTAATACGACTTTTCAGTAAAATCCCCAACTGTGGTTGGGATTTAAGAGGGATTTTTTTGTTATTTTTTTTAAATTATCATTTCATTTAAATTTATTATTATATCTTTTAATTTAATCAAAGAACTTGTTTGATGTTTGGTAATTGTTTGTTCTGAAATAATAAAATATTAAACAAGAGTAATTTTTCTAAAGAAGGTACAGGAAAAGTCAAATTTAAAAAAAAAAATCGTAATGGAGGTTGCATTAATTTTGATTTTATCGTTCCGAAGAACATCGGAAAATTGTCGATCTGTTTACGACATACCAGTTAAAAGGATACAGATAGTTGCATGGGATGCCCTGCTTCCTGTAGTCTTGGCATGCATTACGAGCTTTATAAAGGATAGGAAATGTGAAAGCATTTTAATTATTTGAAACAATTGAAAAATTGAGCACTGATGTGCATATATTCTTGTAGAATACTCCCATGAAGGAAGAAATTGCAGCCTGCAGAGCACTCTTCATATATGGACTTTACAAAATTGTCCGAGAGACATCTATTGATGAAGCAAGCACTGTAAAGGTAACGAGCCAACCTTCGTTACTAGAAACAGAGAAGAAGTGCTCGATGTGACGTTTTCCACTAACTCCGAATCTATCGTAGTCAGTGACTGGAAGGTCTCAAGTAATGTAACATTCTCTGACCATAGAATGATAAAACAGAAAATCCAAAACCCTACAGAAACCCCAGAAAGACAAACTGGGATGCCTTCAAGATAAGAATGGCCACATCTTTGGGTCAATATGAAAATCAGACATTGACAAATTGCTCAGATATTGAAAAACATATCAATGAACTAACATTGGCTATTAATAATGCTTATGAAAGTTCTTGCCCCATTTCAAAAGGTAAAGGTAAACTGAACCCCGTATGGTGGTCGAAAGAGTTATCTGTCCTTAGGAAAAACTCAAGGAGGCTTTTCAATAGAGCAAAACATAGTAATGTACCTGCTGATTGGGATCTTTTCAAGATCAGCAAAAATATGTACAAAAACCGAACAACTTACGCGAAAAGGGCAGCCTGGCAAAAATTTTGCACAGACATTGAGTCAACAAATGACGTTGCTAGGCTCAGGAAAGTTATGTCAAAGGTTTACACTCCTCCGGGTTTTCTAAAAAGACCTGATAAAACCTGGACAGATTCCTGCTCTGAGACCTTAGAGTCACTTTTGAGCACTCACTTCCCAGGATGTACTACTGATTCATCGTATGCGGATAGAGGCCCTGACATAAGTGTAATCTCTTACATAGGTAACCAAATCATAGATAGCAGAAAGGTGGCTTGGGCCATAGACTCATTCTCAGCATACAAGTCTGCAGGGCCTGATGGAATAATTCCTATTATGCTCCAAAGCTCTAAAGACATAATTGTTCCAATTCTAGTGGACATTTTTAGGGGTTGTATTAACATCACCTACGTTCCTTCTAAATGGAGAGAAGTCAATGTCATCTTTATTCCGAAAGCTGGCAAGCCCACCCACACCGAACCTAAGGATTTTAGGCCTATAAGCCTATCCTCTTTTCTTCTCAAGACTTTAGAAAGACTAGTAGAGACTCACATTCGCCTAAAACTTAATGACGGCATGCTCTCACAGGCCCAACATGCATATATGAAGGGCAAATCTGTTGAAACAGCGCTTCATGAAGTGGTCGGCACAATCGAAAAATCGATCCAATTCAAGAAATTCACACTGGTAGCATTCCTTGACATAGAGGGGGCATTTAACAATGTTGAAAATAATGCAATTCGACAAGCCCTCATCTCGATCAGCATCGATCCTTTACTGATAAACTGGATTGACTCCATGCTTCAAACAAGACTCATAAATGTAGAAATGGGTGATACGAAGTTAAAAGTTAGAACATGCAAGGGGACTCCGCAAGGTGGAGTTCTATCTCCTCTGCTCTGGCTCCTTGTAGTCAACCAGATATTGGTTAAACTTAATCTGAATGGCATCAAGGTCGTTGCATACGCCGATGACATTGTGTTAATGGCCTCGGGAAGATTTGTCCCAACCTTATGCGACCTCCTACAATTAGCCCTCAACAAGCTCAGTAATTGGGCCAGTAGTTGCGGACTTAGTGTTAACCCTCAAAAGACAGAATTGGTGTTGTTTACAAGGAAACACAAAATTCCCAACATAAACCCGCCAACCATCAACGGAACTCCACTTCAAGTTTCCGATACCGCCAAATACCTTGGTGTTGTACTTGACCGTAAATTGAACTGGAAAAAGAATATTAAAGAAAGAGAGAAAAAAGCCTCAGTAGCATTCTATACGTGCAGTCGAATTTTTGGTAGAAGATGGGGTCCCAGCCCTAGAACCATTCATTGGATGTACACAGCCATTATAAGGCCAATCCTAACGTACGCATGTATGGTCTGGTGGCCAGCCTTAGATAAGGAAACCAATCTAAAAACCATTACTAAAATTCAAAGACTAGCGTGTATCGGAACAACCAGTGCTATAAGAACCACACCAACGGCCGCCCTAGAAACTTTCCTTTCACTTGCCCCACTCGATCTGTTTACGAAAGAGTTGGCGGCAAAAAGTGCTTTACGATTGCAACAATGTAACAATTGGAAAAGGGGCCTCTTCGGTCACAGAACTATAATGAACTTTACAGACATTGACATTCAAACGGACTATGTTTCGCCGCACATTGATTTCAACCCAGTAACCATGACAGACATCCCCACCAGGGAACTCTGGAACGAAAACAGGGTCATAAATACAAACCATGTTTCGGTCTTCTGCGACGGCTCCAAAACTTTGGAGGGTGTTGGGTCAGGTATCTATTCAGATAACCCACCCATATATAGATCAATGATGCTTCCAAATTTTTGCAGTGTATTCCAAGCGGAAGTGCTGGCAGTTTGTGAGGCCGCGAAACATCTTGCTTCACGTAAATTAGTCAATAAAAATATTGACATTTTCATAGATAGCCAGGCGGCAATTAAAGCCATTTCCTCAATCCATAAAGTCCAAACTGATCGATCGTTGCCGAAATGAGTTAAGAATACTCAACGCAACGAACACAGTTACCCTAAAATGGGTCCCAGGACATAGGGATATTCACGGAAATGAAATGGCAGATGAACTGGCCAAAAGCGGATCATCTCTTGATCCGAGCCTAATCGTAGCCTCGGTGCTCATGCCACTGGAGGAAGAAAAAAGTAGAATACACCACTGTTTCTTGGAAGCTGCAAATGTCAGATGGTCATCTATCGACACCTGTCGGGTTTCAAGGAACCTTTGGCCGAACATTTCCGAAAAAAACTAAAACATTACCTACTCAAGCTAGGCAGGCCTCAATTATCACTCATAGTTGGCGTCCTAACGGGGCATAACTCTATGGGAACTCATATGAAAAGAATGGGCATCAGCTCATCTGACTTATGTAGAGGGTGTCATGATGAAGAGGCGGAAGAGGGCTCCCTTCACTTCTTATGTGACCACTGTACCGTGGTTACATATGGGTGATTACTGATTACTTACCTCATTGATATCGCATTTACCATCAATTGCAAGCTTGGTTGGGATATTGTTTGGAACCAACAGATTGGCGATGAAAATTTGTCACAAATGGATTAGTCCTTGCTACAACCGATCTGGCACCTGCTCCAGACCATCTGCTCAACCCTAGTTTACGGCACGCAAAATAATGCAATAATCAAACTTTTGTAAGCACATTTTATTATTGTCATGAATAAGTGTTTGCCATCTAGCCATTCGGACTCGTTCGGAAATTTCGATATAACAATCAAACATGTCTATCTGTGTGCCTGTCTGTCTGTTTGGATCTGAATCTACGGGCTAAGCCAATGATACGATCTTCTTTAAATTTTGAACTTAAGACTTTTTGGTGATTCTCCAGAGGGGAAATTGAATTTTTTTTTAGCTCAAAATATAACGGTATTTGCGATACAACAGTTTTCAGCTATTTATCTCAAAAACGGCTTCAACGATTTTGATGAAAAAAAATCAGTCTGTTACTGTATGTATATCAAGTTTATATAAACTTGGTAATTTGGCATAGAATACGCTGTTGGAGGATTTCAGTTTCACGTAAGAATAAGAGGCCAAACTTTGGAAAAACTATGATGAAATATATATTGATGAGCAATTTATTGCATTGAAAGCAATGTTAGGTAACTAATCGAATGGAGAACGCGAGATTGGTGTTGATGGCGATGATACACAGAATGATCCTGATTATGTGCAAAGTGACACCTTTGACGAAAGTAAGTTTTATTTTACACCGGATCTAGTGGATGTATTAAGACCTTTTAATAAATCAAGCTGTGATTCCCTTAGCATTATGGGATGATTTTTTTTTTTGATTTTGTTACATTCTGTTTGAATTTAGTTCTAGTAAAAAAAGTAACATATTTACCAAAAAAAAAAGTAACATATCTAACACAAATCATACAGTTATATTCTTTATGCAATTCTGCGTTAAATTTATTTTCACGATTTTTCTTACAATAAAATATTGTTTTTACTGAGGGGTGCACGTAGATATTGTAAATTTGTTCCAAATGGCGCAGAATTCGAGAATGAAAAAAACTACGTTTTTTGTTTTCATTGAAATTTGGTAAAACTTAGATTTTAATTGAAAAAATTACAAGTTTTTCAAAATTTCCTGGTTTAAAAAATGTATAAGTACTTTTTAAAAACTATGTTTATTATAGTGTTCGTTATATGAGTTTTTTTTGAGTATTTATATTTGGATAGCCCTAAATCAGTTCCAAGCGAAGAAACGAAAATCTCTCAAATTTTTCAGATTTTTATGTTCATCTCCTTTAGTCGCTGTAGAGGTTAATAAAATTAGCAATCTATTAAAACTATTTAATTTAATCAACATATATAGCGACTTTAGGGGATGAAAATAAAAATCTAAACAAATTAGAGATTTTTTTTTCATTTAAAGCCGATTTAAGACCCCAACGACAGCCCCAATGTATACATAAAAAACATTCAAAAAAGCTAGTTCCGAACTATTGAAATTGTATTATATTACCAATTTGTGAAATGTACCGTCTTATTTTGCTTATCTAATTTTTCAAACGTTAATTATTGGCTCAATAGCTAGAAGTGATTTTCTTTAAACTTGGTTTTTGGTGATTCTCGCTACAAATATTTAGAAAAAAAATTAGAAAACCAAAAATAACGATCGGTGCTTCTTGACACACAATTTTTAGTTGTGATATGAATAGGTAAAGAAGTATAGGGCAATTTTTGGATTCGTGCCTGAAAAAAATTAGATTACAGTCAAACATGAAAATACGGAGATTGAGAAAATGGGTGCAAAAATATGTTTGTGTGTCTGTCTGAAGCGATTTTTTTCAAATTTTGAACCTAAGGTTTTTTTGTAACTCTCCATCTCCAAAGGGTTATTTTTTTAACTCCAAAAACAACGGTTATGAAAAAGCTTATTTATCTCAAAACCGGCTCCAAAAGTTTTTATTTAAAAAAATATGTGTTGTAGCCAGCTACAGTGTACTTTTTGGTAAAACAAAATTACCAAAAACCGTTACTAGAGACACCTGTCACATAAGGGTATTCTTGATTTTAACTTTCTTACTAACGACTCACACAATTTCAAAAATTTTATGCCAAAGGTCCTTTTAAATGTCAATAATATTGCATATAGAAATTTTGAAAAAGAATTAATTTTTGAATTTTTAATGGTATTATTATATATATAACGGGTGATTTTTTAGCTGGTTTGGTTTTGGCAACACTGGTTTTGACAGCTGACGTGTGTTTATTACCTTGTGTCACTGTCAAACAGCTTCAGTTTGGTTTGCAATTTAACCATGGATCGTCTTACAAATGAACAACGCTTGCAAATTATTGAATTTTACTATCAAAATTCGTGCTCGGTTCGAAATGTTCATCGCGCGCTGCTTCCATTTTATGGTCGGCATTCTCGACCTTCTGAGCAGTCTATTCGGAAGATTGTGACCAAATTTCGCACCAAATTTACTTTGTTGGACATTAAACCACCAACACGTTTACGTACTGTGCGTAGTGAAGAAAATATTGCGGCCGTATCAGCTAGTGTGACAGAAGACCGCGAAATGTCGATTCGGCGCCGTTCCCAGCAGTTAGGCCTTTGTTACAGCACTACGTGGAAAATTTTGCGCAAGGATTTGGGCGTAAAGCCTTTTAAGATACAGCTGGTGCAAGAACTAAAGCCAGCCGACCTACCACAACGCCGAATTTTTGGTGAATGGGGGCTCTTGGAAAGCTGGCCGAGGATCCGCTTTTTTATCGAAAAATTGTGTTCAGCGATGAGGCTCATTTTTGGTTGAATGGGTACGTAAATAAGCATAATTGCCGCATTTGGAGTGAAGATCAGCCAGAAGCATTGCAACAGCTACCTATGCATCCCGAAAAAGCCACTGTTTGGTGCGGTTTATGGGCCGGCGGCATTATTGGGCCATATTTCTTCAAAGATGATGCGAATCGCAGCGTTACTGTCAATGGTGAACGCTACCGAGCGATGATAACAAGTTCTTGACTTGCATGATATGTGGTTTCAACAAGACGGTGCCACATGCCACACAGCACGCGAAACAATGGCGCAATTGCGAGGCGAGTTTGGTGAACAGTTAATTTCACGTTTCGGGCCGGTCAATTGGCCGCCTAGATCGTGCGATTTGACACCATTAGATTATTTTTTGTGGGGGTATGTCAAGGCTAATGTCTATAGGGACAAGCCCGCTTCGATTGACGCACTGGAAGCCAACATCCATGCATTCATTCGTGAGATACCGGCCGATATGTGTGAAAGAGTATGCCAAAATTGGACTCAGCGGATGGGCTACCTGAGACGCAGCCGCGGTCAACATTTGCATGAAATTATCTTTAAACATTAAATTGCAAGGTTCAAACTATCGATTCAAATAAATATTTCATTCATTTTTTCGAATTTTTTGTGTTTTTTTTTTTAAAAGTTCTAAACCTCTTAAAAAATCACCCGTTATTATTTTTAAATGGTATTACAAAACTTTTTTTTAAAAAAATGATACATTTTATATATAAGAAAATTTGTTTTTTTTTTAAAAAAAGCTCCGACAACGATTTCAAATTTTTGTTTGCATGTACATAATATCTCAAGGAATCAAATGGCATACTTCTTTTTGAGCTCCAAGAGATTTTACTAGTCGGTTATATAGTTAAAACAACGATTTAAATGTTTTTCTTACATTTGTTATATTTTTTTCCTATAAAAACTTTCATATTTTAAAAGTCCTTTATTCCAAGCACCCCTTCAACATAAGAGCAAGTAAGAACGATTCAGTCTTGCATTCATTTTCTTAGCAACTTTACAAAATCTTATATTTCTCAAAAATGGCACCACAACTTTTCTTAAAAAAAAATTAAATAAAATTCTTTTAGTAAATGTTACCTTTGGATAAAGTACTTCCCAAAATATATTGTAAATTACCGAGTCGATTTTCATAACATTCGGTATTTAAGGGTTTTTAACACTTTTTAGATAAAAACGGAACCTTTCATAAAAATGTTAAAAAAAAAGTATTTGTTTTCCTAAAAATGGCTCCTATGGTTTTTAAATAACTTTTTCTTATACTAAAATTAGTACAATCTACTATAAGAAATTATAAAAATTTACACTAAGCAGCTATGAATAGAACCTCTCATTTAAAATTTTACATAATATTTTGAATTTTCTTATAATCGGCTAAACGGATTTAGATCAATTTTTTTTTATATACAAATTTCAAATTTTGTAGTTCAAATAATATGTCTGTTCGCGTACCTCCCAAAACTATGAATTTAGTCCAAAGCTCTAAGAATAAAATTCGTAGTTTTGGGAGGTACGCGAACAGACATACATAGTATTGCATACATCAAAATTCTAAAAAAAAAAAACGTTTTAAATTTTTGTTTGAAAAATCGATATCTCGAAAACAGGTTGGAATATTAATTTGTTGAAATTTTACTTTAATATGCGAAAAAATAAGTACTTAGTAGCATACCAATATTTCCATTAAAAAAGTTTTAAGAATTTGGTATACACAAAAAATTACTTTAAAAAAAACAGTTTTGATTGATCTTTGGAAAGTGTTGGCTATCAATGTGTAAGTAAACATAGTTTTTTATTTGATTAATGGCTTGCAAGTTCAGGAATTGAATATTTTTTTCATTGTATTCGATTTCATAAGTAATGTTGTTATAAGGAACGCTCTCAAAAGTAGGCGTGGTAAATATTCTGTATAATAATTTTTTTTAACATGTTTTTTACGGCAACTCTTTCCGTTTTCTAAGAAATTGTTAAATTTTGTAAAGAAAAAATTCTCCGCAAAAGTTGCCGTGGTCGAAATTTTTTTGATAGAAAAATGATAATTTTGCTGCCTACAACTTACGAAAAGATCACACTACTCATAACTCCTCATTTATATGGGCGTTTCAGTAGGCAAATTTACTCTAACGACACCTTATGCTATCTTTAACTATGTCTGAAAAATTCTATTCAAATCATGTCCATCAATTAAAAATTTATACAATCCGATAGTTGGATTAACCGTCGTAAATTTGTCGTGAAAGAAAAACTGGAACAAGTTTTTCAAAAACTAACCCCTCATACTGCTAACTTGACAGCAATTTAGCACTACCACCCCTGAAAATAGGCTAAAATAAACTCAAAAAAGACAATAAAGTATGTGTGAATTTGTCGCAAATTATTCCTTCAATTTGAATAAAAGCCCCAAAATCCTTGTCTTTTTTTGATTTTTCAAACAAACAGCACTTTTTACTCTAAGTGTTTTTTCATATTGTTCAAAAAATGTCAAACAACTGTCAACAGATTATTTTTTGACATAACTTATTTAAAGACATACTACCATAATTGTTTAAACATATATTCGATTTCAAAAAAACACTAAGAATAAAAAGTTTCCATATGGAAGTGCTGTTTTTTTTTTTTAAACAGAAAAAACGGCGATTTTGGGGGCAAATTTACGACAAATTCATACTGCTTTTCCCTTTTTTTGAGTTCAGTTTATCGAATTTTGATAGTGGTAGTGCTAACTTGACTTGACTTGACTGTCAAGTTCGCATTACCAGGGGTTTTTTTTACGTCCGTTAATCCAATTATTGGTTTCTAAAAAATTTTAATGCTTACATAACGGACATATTCAAATCGGTT
This sequence comes from Dasysyrphus albostriatus, assembly GCA_946251815.1. Lineage (NCBI taxonomy): Eukaryota > Metazoa > Arthropoda > Insecta > Diptera > Syrphidae > Dasysyrphus > Dasysyrphus albostriatus. The sequence continues at coordinate 104,281,953 of OX276336.1, read as the reverse complement.
GACAAGTTCATAATTTATAGTTTTAAGTTCACCGTTCCAAACAACCTGAATTACTGTGCGAACCTTTGAAATGTTGAGCCTTAAAAACATGACGTTTTGAATAATTGCTCTAGTAATAGATTCTTATTTAAATGTTTCTGGCACAAAAATTATCGAATACCGAAACTTGACACTTTTTTAAAATATCTCGAAAAACGAAATGTCATATTCCTACTATTGCTTTCCGCATAGTGGGGCTGTTAGGGAGACCAACCTGTAATTTTGACCTGATGAATTGAGCTTAAGTATACAAATAGTTCATGTACTAACTTTACTTTTAAGAAGTGTTGCCAAGGTGGCAACACTGTCAAAAGAAAGTTAAAAGAGTTACGACTTGTTTCGTACATGGCCCTATTAGCCGAGAACCAGAGGTCGGACGACGACCAGAGAACTCTCGTTGGACTCAGCACCCTTGTAACCATAGGACCACATTATTGATTTTCTGCCTCCTCTCTCCTTGCATGAAGAGGGTGGAAAAAAGCCGTTTGAGAAGGGAAAATTCAAAGCCAAAAAAAGTAAGAAAAATATTTATAGTATTAAAATTTAAAGACTGATATCGAATCAGAATTTAACCATCTACTACATTCAATCCAAAGTAAATTGAAAAACCTACTTTGGTTTTATAAAGAGTAACTTTCAAAGTGCTAGGGAGGGGAAATATGAAAGTTTGGCAAACAAAATATTTCTCTTGGTATAATCTAAGCATATGGCACATGATTTAAGGGTGTTTTTTAGTGCTCAATCTTACTAAATAAAATTGAACTCGATACAACCGTCTTAAAAAAAGTTATTGTCTTTTTCATAAATGATGACTGAATTTTAAGTGAAAGAAGTAAAATTTTATCAAATTTTAACAGCACTGTGATGAAACTTGGTCCACCTAATTTGTCATAAGTTATAAAAATAAAGAAAGTCTACAAAAAGGGTGTTTTTTTCAATGAAAGAGAAAAATTATGAATCACCACCATGAAACCCCTCCCAAAACTGGTACGTTTATAAAAGTTGAAGTTGTTTGACTATTCATCAAGATCAAGAATCAAAAGAAATATTCACCTTCTGAGCTTGTTTTTCGTGGAAGAACGAAAATCTGAGTTCTTTACCTAACATTTTATGTTTTTGAAACCGAGGTACATATATGTAATCTGGTTCATTACTTTGAAGTGTTTTTTTAATGCTGACCCCAATAAAATCAAAATTAGGGAGATAGGAACTCCCTTTAAAAAGTTATCTTACATTTAAAAAGTAAATGTATGTTATTGATTGTTTTCTTTTTATTACTAGAATAGGTAAGACATTACCTCTCAAAAAAGACCCTCTGGCCAAAGAGGGTCCCAATGAATAATCAAGCATATTCATTAACTTTCATCGATGTACCAGTTTTGGAAGGGGTTTCATGGTAGTAGTTCAAAATTTTTCCATTTTTTGAAAAAAAAAAACAGCCTTTCACTAAAAATATTTTTGTAGACTTTCTTGATTCTTATCACTTATGACAAATTAAATATATGGACCAAGTTTCATCACTATACTATTGAAATTTGATAAAATTTTACTTGTTTCACTTAAAATTCAGTCATCATTTATGAAAAAGACAATAACTTTTTTTAAGGTGGTTGTATCAAGTTCATTCTGATTTAATAAAATAAAAACCAACGAGACTTCTCGATTTATAGAACAATGTTTGAAACAAGTGGCAACCCTTTTCTGGTTCTTCTGACAGTGTTGCCGCTTTGGCAACACTTCTTAAAAGTAAAGTTAGTACATGAACTATTGGTATACTAAAGCTCAACCCGTCAAGTCAAAATGACAGGTATGCCCTCACATCGGGCATCCCTAATACCCCTACTAATAATATCACAATTTAATCACATCACTTTTAACAATCCTGCATTAATATCTGGAATCGAAATTATGTACCTCATAAAAATCAACAAAAATCTCGCACAAAACAATATACATAATATTTTTACAAAAAAATATTAAGTTATTTCTTATTCTTATTTAATAAAATTAACCTACCCGATGTTTCTACAACTGGATAGAGATACAAAATTTCTATGTTCTCTGACATAAATTGTGGTCTTAAAGTAGGAAGGCTATCGATATTTTTGAAAGAGATACAAAATTTCGCACAACCTACCTACTGCCCTTCAACAAATTCATTTTCTTCAATTTTTGATCCCAAGATTCACAATTCAGAAGTTTTCTTCCAAAAAGAAATTATTATTGTCAAATAAATTTCTTAAAATGAAGGCTAATCTAACCAATTGAGTTATAATAGAGTAAAAATATATTAGAGATATAAATTTCGCGGTCTTGTATATTGTTTTGCTATCCAAAAATTTAACAAAAGAGCTGAGCATCGAACTCGATTTGTTTTAATTCTCTTTGTTAAGAGAGAAATAATATTACCACGAATTACAAATGTGAAAGCTTTCTTTTACCAGCTGATTTTAAAATTTTCTCACATAATAAACATGTGCTTAGAAGACCCTCAGAGGTATCTACATTCACCAAGAGTTCCTACATACCTAAGCAACAGGTGGGAAAGCTTTTCATTTTTCTGTTACCCTGCACGATAAGTTTAAATCATGTTCTCGTGCACACTACATGTGGGCAGAGCGACCATAGTTTGCACTCGGCTAGTGGGACTTAAGGTACACACATTAGACTTGCTTTGAGCCATGCTCTCTATTTCCTATCTCTTATGTGTGTTAACGTTTCTTTGAATATAGCTAAGACTTAATTCAGATCAAAGCTTAAAGAAGTCACAGCTACATCAAGTCATAGATTGAGCTGAGTTAGTTGCCGAAAATATCTTACTGCGACCGGAGGTTTGAATTTCATGGTGTCGCATTACCGATTTATATGAAAATTATTGTACCGTTCCGAATTCCGTGTGAAGTGTAGAATTTGATTGTAAATTGTGTGCTGTTGGTAATATTTAAACAAAAGAAATTTACCAATGTGGGCTTACGAAAGAAGTATTAATTAGCAGATACCACAAAGTGATAAAATATTTTTGTGTGTGTACCTACCTACCTACCTTTTGTTTTGTGTGAGTGTTGTATACCTCCGACAAAGTGATTGATTTGAAAAATAGAAATCAAAAGTTTAGCAAAATTTTGTTTTGAAAACAAGTGAAGAACAATTTGATGTAGGTTCCTTATTCCACATTTAAAATATTCCACTCAAACGCATTCAAGTGTATCGATCGAAGAACACGTGCAAACATAAATACACCTAAAGGTACTCATTTTGTGGAGGAGTAGAGTGTTGTAGATTGTACTACTTCATTCATTTTATATTGTGTAAGTATTTTCAAACTTTTTTATATTTATTCGAATTTATTTGTTTATTTTACTCTAAGACATCACAGTTACAGTCACGTAGTTTGAATAAATAATGAAAGTGCATTGAAACTATAGACGACGCGCGGTGGTAGTGGCGCGGTATAGCGAGGTGATTATTCAATATTGTTGTTTGATGTATATGAAAATGAATTTCGGAATTTGTTGACAATCGTGGAAATTTTGTATATGTTTATCTTTATTAAAAAATTATAAAAAAAAAATGTTTTCTTTCTTTCCCTTTGACAAATCAATGATTTAGAGGGAATGAATTAACTATTAAATTGTATATATAAAAAAAGATACACCAATTTCAGTGTCACATAGATTTAAGTTATAGGTTTTTCTGACACATAACTTCTTCAAGGCAACAACAACAATTTTACCCATTAATAAAAATGTTTTTTTTTAATGAAATTGCAAAATGTGGAAGGCTTTTCTTGTTGATGATTTTACTTTATTCAATTTGAAGTTTTAGTGGTTTGATTTATGCGCAAACTCAATGGTTGTCGGCGTTGTGAACAAGGTTTTTCTTTATTTTTAAACTGATTTGAAATGTTGGCTTCAGTTAGGTCTTAATGTGAGAGAGTTCATTGAGAATATTTTAATAGTAATTCCAAGATATACAATGTTGTAGCCTTTGGAACAAAATTGATACAAATTTTTGTTGGACAAAAAACTTTTTATTATTTTAAAATGTATTTTGGTAAAATAAAAAGAATAAGTGGAATGATTTGTAACCAAAATCAATCATTTGAGATACTGGAGCTACAATTAAATTGTTAAGTTATATATCTTCCAATTTGGCAAGAATTTGTTTAAAAAAAGTAAATAGAGTTTATTTACCCTAATGGTCATAATATGTACGATGTTACAAAAAATAAAATATTATTAAGATTTTATGAAACCTTGTGGCTATTTTTTCATTTTTCCTGATTGGTTTTGAAGCTTCAAAATTTTGTTTTTAGTTGGTCTTAGAAGACCCAACAAATAGTAAAAATTGCTAAAAATTATAACTGACATCTAAATATTGTGGTTTTTCATATTTGTCAATGGCTCAAAAATAAATTAATGCGCATCTGAAAACCTTCGTCAATATTGTATTACGATTTTTTGAAGATTCTTAACATCTTAATTTCGTTTCGAAAAAGATGAACTTTATTTTTCATACCTTATTATCAAGTTTCGTAATTTAATCAAGTCTTTTTTGAGTTGGTTTTTTCAGTTCACGATTTTTTGATTTATTTGATAACGTTAATTTGCCGACGGAAGTTTTTCTACGAAGAAATTCAATTTTTATTTATTATTTTTATTATTTATTGCTATTGAGATACTATTTTGAACTCATGAATGGATGATCCCAAAATGAAACAGTAAGATTTCCAGAAGCCATTGGAATTTCAATGAGATATGGGCAACCCTTGTCATATTGTAAATTTTTCGTTTGTTTTGCACTAGCCGATTGCCCACCGCACAAAGACTAAAGCAATAGAAAGATATGTTTACCAGCTGGTAATATTTAAACTTGTGAGAAAATAGGACTGTAAATTTGTATTATATGCATTTTTTTAAATTGTTTAAAAATTACCTGACCTTTTCAATAATTTATATCAACACTAGGTGCCCCTTAAAATAAAGGGTTTTTCAACAGGGACGCTACAAAAGTAGAGCGACAGGGACAGCAAACGACGCCATATTTCTTGCCGCTCTTTTAACAATTCTCTTCAGTAAGGTTTGCCATTTCATGATAGAAAGATATACGAGCCAACAACGAGTCGAAATTATTAAAATTTACTACCGAAATTCGGAGTCAGTGGCCTCAACGTTAAGAGCGCTATGTCCAATTTATGGTCGTGATAATCGTCCTAGCAGCTCAACAATTGAGAGTCTAGTGAAAAAATTTGAATCCACAGGCACAGTACAAAATGTTCCCGTGCCAGTGAGACAAAGAAGTGCCCGTAGTGTCGAGAATATTGCTGCTGCTGAGGCTTCAGTTGCAGAAAGCCCAAATATGTGTCTCACACGTCGTTCTCAAGCGTTGGGCATCTCTGTGACGTCGTTGTGGCGAATTTTGCGAAAAGATCTTGGCCTACATCCTTACAAGATTAAATTGACGCAAGAATTGAAGCCGCTTGACCACCAGAAGCGTCCTATGTTGGTGAATTGGGCTGAGCAACAACTTGAAAATGATTCGGATTTTCATCGAAAAATCATCTTCAGCGATGAGGCTCATTTCTGGCTGAATGTCTTCGTCAATAAACAAAATATGCGGTATTGGTCAGGCAGCAATCCACACGTACTCCATGAGTCATCATTGCATCCCGAAAAAATTACGGTTTGGTGTGGTTTATGGGCCGGCGGCAGCGTCATTGGGCCGTACTTCTTCCGTGATGATCAAGACCGGCACGTTACTGTGAATGGGGATCGCTACCATTCAATGATAACCGAATATTTTTGGCCCCAATTGGATGATATGGACTTGGAGAACATGTGGTTCCAACAGGGCGGCGCCACAAGCCACACAGCGGATGTCACAATCAATTTATTGGAAACCAAGTTTGGAGAACGTGTTATCTCACGAAATGGTCCAGTCGCTTGGCTGCCTCAGTCATGCGATTTGACACCGTTAGACTATTTCCTGTGAGACTACGTCAAGTCTATGGTCTATGCCAACAAGCCAGCGACGATTGATGAACTTCGTACGAATATCGAACGTGAAATTGCAGCAGTATCGGCCGATTTATGCTTGAAAACCGTCGAAAATTGGGTTCAGCGTCTGGACTTCTGCAAGCGTGCCCATGGTGTCCATGCAAAAGAAATCGAATTCCATACATAATGGTATCGAACGTACTTTCACGTACTTGACTGGCAATGCACTCATGGCCTTTTCGAAGCGTATGTTCAATCCACTGCCACTTACGTTTTCGTCTTATATAGTAGATGGTTTCCTGACTTATCCTCGCAATCATTCATCGGAGGTATGGTAAGGCCAGAAAATCCGTAATATGTTTCGCCGACATCTATTCACGAACTTTGCAGCTTTCTTGTGACAGTGTTACTTTCCAAGTGCTGTATCTATAAAGAAGCACGTATTCTACATTGGAGCGAAACAGTCGTAGCTTGGTCTTTAGGCTTAAAGAGTTGTTTCTCCATATTTTGGACAGCATTCCGGACGCAGCCTTTGCTTTCCCGATTTGGCTGGTTATATCTAATTCGGTGCCGCCATCAGTAGAGAAAATACTCCCAAGCTATTGAAAACTCTCTACCATCTCTACTGGTTGTCAAGAAATATCTACTTGAGTGTAGATGGGGATTTTCTAAGGCTGATGCTCTTTGTTTTTGGCATATTGATCTTAAGCCCAACAGTTTCGGCTTCTCTCTCCATCCTTGTTGTCATTTGATGGAGACCCATGATCCTGATGAGAGAGTAAGGATACGAAACCCACGTAGTCAGATTCTACTGAATTCCTCTATTTAAAGTCGACAAAGAATTAAGTACTCTTCTTGCTCAATCTTATCATTAGCCTAAATCTTCAATCCTCATATGTCTTCAATTAATGAATACTTTCCGATATTGAGAGATTCAGGTCAAATACAAAGATATTGAAATGTAATCAAAGTCGAATGCAAATCAATAACACTTCATCACAATTTGGAATACCAACTGCATTAAATAGATTTCTATATGTATCACTTGTTTCATTGACAGCAATCATAGATTTGATCTCTTGTTTAGTGGAAGTTATTCATCAATTGAAATGTTTTTTGAAGATATAAGATGCCAAATTGTCAGTCATCTTGATTCATTTAAATATTATATTTCAATAAATTATACCTACTTCTGTAATTATCTAAAGTGAATGGTATGTTTCGTTCGTTGTATATCTGCATATATACCTACTTATATAGTCATAAAGCTGCACAGACGTATTTGGCACACTTAAGGTCAAACATCAAAAAGTAATAGTTGGAATATAAATCTACTTTCAAACTTTACTACTGCTGTATTGCGATTTATTTTTATTTTTTTGTTCTTCAACTTTAACGTCTTGACAATGGTGTTAGTTGATTTGGTTTATTTCTTTTTGAACGCACTTTAGCAACCATGCATTGTCATATAGGCATTATTGTGGCATTGTGGAGTCTTAAAATTAAGCAACTTTGAATGTACAATGTTATTATATATGTGAACTTTAACAATGGACTCATTCGCATCGCACTTTGCACGTAAAATTCCTTCTTATTAACATCTTTTTTGCAAATAGTTATTGTAAAACACATATAAAAAAGTTTATGGTTTAGTTTTTACAAATACATTTTAAATATTTTGAAGATGAAATTAATTGAATTTGATTATTATACTTAGTAGCTTGTCTGATGCTAACCAATTTTTATTTTGTTTTATAATTTTGGGTTTAAAATTCCATTAACAAGGACTTAAATACAAAATTAAAAAATCAGATCTTTGAACAACGAAACAATTAAATATTTACATTTGGTTTAAAATAGAAAGTTAATGCAATAATAATAAATAAGATTTCCTTATAGACTTTGAGCTGGCAGCATATTTTTGCGTTGAAAACATAACCAAAAAATAAGCATGAGGGTCCGTAGGTGCATGCATCTTGACATAAAATTCAAAAGCCTGACAGGATTTTTTTGGAATCCGTAGTAAGAACGAGGGGTTGAAAATAATGGTTTTCGCACTTTTGTGTTGAGGTCACATGCACTTCACTTCATTTTTTTAACATGGGAAATATTGTTCTGAAATTTTATTTGAGTCCACAGAGTTAAATTTTTACGATCCGATTAAAAAACGAGTATGGAATATACACGGAAAGAATTGAAAAATCGCCAATAGAAAAATTTTGCAGTCGCAATTTACGAATCAAGTTTATCCGTAAATCAAGGCATTTTGATCCCAAATTAATACAAAAACTGGTAATTTAACATTTAAAACGTAGCAATTTGCAAAATTTGTGTTTTCGTGATTTGCAATTAAAATTCATGATTCAAGATTGTACTTTTCATAGCAAAATACAACTTTTTTGGCGTAATTTACTATCCAAAAGAATAATTTCGCAAACAGCATTTAAAAATATTGATTTGCGATAAATAACTAGAAATTTACATTGATCAATCATAGATTTACGTTTTTTTTTGTCGCAATTTGCAACTCCATGAGAATAACTGCAAATCACCAACAAAAAATTCTTAAATTACGACTTACTTATCGCAATGTTCTTCTCGAAGACACTACTGAAATAAATCAGCCAAGTAGAAGACTTAGCATTAGGGATTGGACTTATTGAATTATTGATTCAAAATAGCTTTTATGGCCTTTAGTCCTAGACATTGGTGTTTCATCCAGCTTACTCAATTGGACTCAAACAAATTTTCAGCTTAATAATTAGGAATTCTAATCTTGTTGGATATACAGGCTGTCCGCCGGGAAGGTATACTACTTTGTTTTGCCGCCATTTTGGTAAACATTAGTCTTGAGAGCTCATATTTAACAGTACACTTGTGGCAAATTTATTATGGAAAAATATTCGATAATTTTAACAAAATCAATTATCGACTACTCTGACGATGAGAAAGTTACGGGAAATTTTTGGGAGAAACAACGTGCTCACAAAACGCATTTATCGTGTAGTGAATGATTTCGAAGAAAGAGGGTCTGTAGCTAATAAGCCCAAGCATAGACCACAACGTACTGCAAGATCGGCTGAAAACATTACTGCTGCTCAAGGAAGTGTTCAAAACAATCTATCGACGCAATGCTCAGGCAACTGTGAATGGGGAGTGATATCGTGATATGATTGAAAACTTTTTAACGCCACGACTGCATGCTTTGAGCTTGATTAACATGTGGTATCAACAAGACGGTGCCACATTGCATACCGCCAGGATTACAATAGAATTACTGCGAGACAAACAAAGTAGTATACCTTCCCGCGGACACCCTGTAGTTAACAGTAAATTTTTGTAAAATAAATTCATGTAGGTTGAACTGAACTCAATACAAATTGCGTATGACAAGGCCCTCACTACGTCACTGATGAGTCCAAGTGAGTAACCCGGTTGAAAAACCAATTTGTAGGACTAAGGGCCATAAAAAGCTATTTTGAATTTTTTTCTGTTTTTAGCCAAATTTCTAGAAAACATCCCTGCCGCCTGAACGAGATGAAATTTCATATTTCATCACTCAAAATATTTAATCAAGTGATCAGTGCTGTCGAACGTACTGCAATTGGAATACATCTATTTTTTCACCTAGTGCGTACTGTCGTACTGCGCACCTCTGTTTTGTACTGCTTTTTGCTTTTGTATTGCCCTTTTGTATTGTTTTCTAAATTTTTTGTTCGCATTTAAATATATCAAAAAACAATAGCGATGGCATTTTTTTCGTTGTAGTACCTCGGGGCATGATGGTTAGTTCGTGGACTGTCATGCCGAAGGTCTGGGTTCGATTCCTAGCCGATGCCACCGAAGAACAGAAATGTTTTTTCCGAGGTACTGCCTCTTGCGAGGAACTGACAAATCCTCCAAGAGTATACTTTTCATGAATAAGTGCTTCTCATTTAGCCGTTTGGACTTGGCAATAAATCGTAGGTCCCCTCTATTCCTCCCAACAACAAAAACAAGAACAGGAATGGTTGGGAGTTGTTAGTCACTAGGCCTTGGTTCTCAATGAGCTGTTGCGCCACACAAAAAACAAATGGCATTTTTTTCATATTTTTCATTTAGCATTACATTTTCATTTGTAATTTTTTATTTGTAACTGTCTAAAAAGAACAATTTTGGTGATTTTGTCAGGTAAAGTCTGTCCAATACTGGCTCTGCTCTCAAGTATAAGAAAATGATGTTCATATGTACATTATCAATCAAGTATTTAGTAAACGGCAATCTGTCTCTGTGTGTCAGGGTTAGTGTGGTCCTTTCTTCAAAATTTTACTTCTTTTAGAGTTGCACTCTTACTCCTTTTTCAGGAATTTTTTTCAACCAACCAAGGATTCCGAAACATCCTGTTCAACAATTTTTTTTAAAATTGTCATTTTTATAATTTTGGAAATTTACTTCAAGGCTTCAATCTGAAATAGAGTGAAAAGTGGTACTCGTTTATGTAGGCGTTCAAATGTTTTGTTCAATTGTAACAAAAGCAGCAATTTAGGACGCACAGTGCATCAGGTAGTCAAAAACTTAAACAAAGAAAAAGAAAATATCGCGTATTGCTTTTGTCTCAAAACTATGCAAAATTTTTTAGAATTTATTGCCCTGATTTTTATTAAACGACAGCACTGAAAGTGATTTTAAGTGAATTTTCGGAAACCATAAGAATGCGTAAGTTTTCAACTAACACTTGTTTAAATGTGTTACTCGTATCAGACAAAAATCGAAAAACAGAGATTTGTTGGAAATTGTGTACTTGATAAAAGTTACGCATACTTTATAGATTTTGATCCATAGTAGAAACACTTCCAAAAACTGCACTTTTGCATTTTTTCCATTTTAGTCGCAAAACTCTGATTCGGATTCAGCACCCCCAAAAACATAAAGCAGGAATAAATTCAAAAATACCCCACAATTTGCTTCCAGAGGGTCCTTTTGAGCACAAATTGCCTGGACTATCTTCAACTTGGAGCAATTTGCGTGATCAACAGTTATGAGTAAATAGTACGTAGACGCCCAGTGTATTATAAATATGTAAGCCGAGTAATTTTCAAATATTTTTTTGATGAATCCGGTTTTTTTCTCGTTTTTATTGTCACCAATTCAACAAGACAACAAACGCAATATGAAACTTCGGGCAGTTCGAGTTAGGCTATAATTAAACTGGTCGGCAGTTCTTGAAATTATTATAGATTTGACTTTTGTAAATTTAAAATTTTTTTCTGGAAAATTCTAACGCGTGCCGTTTTTTAAAATTGATTTTTGAAGAATATGATTGATTTAAAGAATAGAACCCTCTTAGATTAGGTTGACCTCGTTAAAAAATTAAACTGTTTTGCCTAATTAAATTACCTCAAATTTGGACGACTTATTCCACATAATATTAGCTCCACATGAAACGATATTTATTTACTCACATTTATACCGTTAGTTTAAAAAAAACTGCAGAAATTTCAAAATTCGGTAGTTTTTATCATTTACACTGTACAAAAAAAAAAAACATCTGATTTGGAAGATAGTTTAAATCCTCTACAATATTCATACATTTAAGTATATAAAGAAGATTGTGATCAGAGGGTTGAAAAAAAAAAAATATTTAAGTACAAACTTTATTTCACTGATAGTACAGTCAAACCAAGTTTTAACATCAAAAAAATTAGTTTCACGTTAGACTTTTTATTTAATTGCTCTTCAAAGTCTAAAATTTAAATCATAATAAAAAAAAATGGCGTATTCCCCTTCCCAGCACTTCCCAACCCCCTTTTTTTATAATTTATTTATTTTAATAATTATTTGTCTAGAGAAAAAGTGTGAATTATTAAGCTCTGAATAGTTTGAATAGATAGAAAGTGAAAATTTTCCAAAAATGATTATACGTGGGTGATTCTACAATCGATGGAATCTTCGACGGCTCCTCTGATATTTTAATAACTGTTCAAGTATTCTTTCTAATTTTTTATAACTATAAATCTAATTGATGTCCACATGGTCAGACAAAATTATTAGGAGCCGACAAATTTTCATTACTCACAAATTCTTTAAAGGGTCTATTTCTCAGTCCCCTGCCCGTTTTCGAAGGAACACATTTCGTTTAATTAAGTTCCACCACCAAAATCACTCTTTCAGTTATTGACGTTAGATAATATATCTTTTTATGATATTAATGAATATTTAGTACCATTATGTTATATTACAAAAAAAAAACATTGAACTTTGTCACCTGACAGATTTAAACAGTAAAAACTATCCTTAACTTTGAAAATTATCAAAGTTTTAAATCTAGCAGCGTGAAGCATTAAGTCTGGTGACAGTAAAATCATTTTCATATCTTACGCCCGTTTCCTCTTTCATTTGTGCAAAGAGGTCGTGGATTGTCCGTTCAGTTTCTCAGTCCCCTGATGAGTATTTACAAAAAATAATTCTATGTAAGCTAGCATTTTAATAAAGGCTTAATAAAACCCTAATTATAAAAGTTTTGTTATTTTGTTCTTACACTGCGTTAACATATTTTAGTGACAAAAACTAAGAAAACACTCAGTCCCCTGGCCTCAGTCCCCTGGACTCAGTCCCCTGGCCTCAGTCCCCTGGACTCAGTCCCCTGTCCATTAACTACTGATTTTATATCTTGAGGCCTCAAAAATGGTCAGTAAATGCTGATTTTTTTCTAAGACATTTGTAAAATAAAGAACACGACTCGGTCGCACGAACTTTCTCTTATTTTCAAGTTGCTTAGAAATTTATTGATAATTTATACAGGGTATTTTGCGTTAATTGTATAAGAGAGCTAGAGGGAACAGGTACGGTCACCCATTAAGGCGAGGGGTACGATTTTCCAAAAAAAAAAAAAAAAAAAAAAAAAAAGTTTAAGAAATGTTCTGTTCCCTAAAATACCTGATTTCAAAAAAGACCGTAAAATAATAATTTTTTTTTTTTTTTGACTGGCTGCTTACAATTATGTGAAAGGACCTTCTAAAGTTTATATATAGTTAGTTTTTGCAAACTATAAGCTTCCAAAAATGTTATGCCAAAATTTTTGTCATTTTATTCCATTTTTTGTAGAATCACCCATTTATGTATATTTACATTTTTTCACCGAACTATTTTTGTAAGCTTTGCTATTTTGAGAGAAAATGAATTTCGAAAAAAATTGAGCTGATTAAGTTAGATGAAATACAGTTCTTCCAGATCCTATTGGAAGTTTTGCTTGAACGTATTTAGTGTTGAAGTAATATGACGTCAAAAAAGAGTTTTGGAAATGTTTTAATTGAAATGTCTGAAAACCTGGTGTGCTAAAGCAATTTAAACTGCAGATTCAAATTCACTATGCCAAACTCATTAAGAAAAGTATAGTTTGGTTTAAAGGTGATTTTTGTTGCAGGCCAGCGCTATCAATTTCTCTAATCAAGCACCGAACTAAAAACGAAAAGTATAGTGCAAAACTTTTCGTTTATCATTTCGTTGTTATTTCGCATGGAATTTTATGATTCGCAATAAATTCAATTGAGTTTTTCGATTTAAATTTTTCATTTTTTCAGTACAAATGGTTTTCTGTAATTTTTGTGCCATTTTTTCTTGTTTTTCTATTTGCAATTGAGAAAAATATTCATAAAGGCCTGGGTACAAGGCCTTTGATATTTTACCCACTCGAAAAATATCGCGTGAGTAGTGCTTCCCACACTACCCATATTATCTGCCCGGCCTGGTTCTGGATAGTAAATTTGTGAGTGAAAAAAAAGTGGAGACTTCTTCAAATAATCTTCTTTAACAATCAATTTTCACTCTTCAAACACCGTCTGCAGAACGAAAAAATTAAACTAAATTTTTCATTTAAGATTTCGTTATTTAAGTTTGGAATTTTTTGTTTTGCATCAGCAGTGAACTAGGCTTAATTACACAAATATTTTGTAAATTTCATCGAAATCTAACAGTCAGTTTAAGAGATCTTGGAACATAAACAAATATCCATTCAATACATGGCTGATAAAAAAGGTCTTTTGTATCCTTCACTCACATTGTAATTCCGTCATAAACATTTGCCTGTCAACTCTTAAAGAATATATATCTTACTTCCTTCTTGAAAGTGTTCTAAAATATTTTATCAGATTGACTTCATTTTCGTCAAAACAAACTGCTATACTATTTGAAGTTTCCTGCTTCTGTCACCCACACCTTGTATACTTGTTGTTTTATTTTTATATCTCAAACCCAACATGATATGCAAAAAAAAAAAATAATAAATACAAGATTTTAAATGACCCTCAATAATGTTTTTATCGTGACTTATTTCATGGTCTTCATAACTCATACCAAACAACAACAAAGTAGCGAAAAAATTGTAACTTTTATAAAAGTAGATGCCAATCATTTACATAAAAATCTCAAAACAATATCACACCAAAAGCTTATAATACAAATCCGGCACATTGTTGTCAAAAAAAAAGTTAACACAAAACAAGACCAGTTTTAACTTTGTTTTATTAAATATGGTCAAGACATTAGACTAAAAGTTATACACGGGTAAGGTATTTTGTGCAAAAAGAAATCTGAGAAAAACCCCATACGCAAATTTATCATCTAAATGATTCATTCCTTGGTTAAACTAAAGCATTTTTTGCATATGTCCCGCTTCCGAGGTTGACAAGAAAAAAAAAGATAAATAATAATTATTAGCTTAACCGTAGGTTGGCTAGGAACAATGAGCCTACTTTTAACACGCCAAATGCCAAAGCCACCTGCAGCAGCTATTTAAAAAATTGAAAAGAAATATTTTAATTCAAAAACCCCAACTAATAGACATTCATTTAGACTGACACGCCATGAGATAAATTTTTATTACAGATTCAGGGCCAGAATGTGTAGGTACCTACATTACATTTGTATAAAAAGCAATAATTAGTAAATGGGTGTAGTACTTCGGAGCATGAGCGATATTTCCTGTGGAAAAAATTTATATAGGTACTCGCTTACTGAATTGCTAATTGCAACAAGTAGTACAATGGTGACAATCGTAACGATCTAAGTTGCATGATCTGTATAAATCAAAAGTTGGAAAAGTGAGTTGGATACCAAATCAGATTTATCTTGACATCGACAATCGACAATCGACATGTACCAGATACATTTTAATTGTCTGGCAAAAGTAATTAAATTGAATTATTCGACCTTGCACTTGGCTAACTACCTGATAAGACCGAAAAACTGTCCATTTTTCTGTAGAAATAGACCAACGTTCAAGCCTTCACGTAGCTAAGAAATCAGTACCCACAAATTCAACATATAATTATTGATTGAAAGGAGAACTCAATTCTTTGAAAGTTAAGAATGCGGCTAAAAGCTATCCTGCCAGGGAGCAGTTGGTCGTAATTAATCAAACGGAATGCAAACGCTCAAGTAAGACATTATTGTAAGTGCGAATCGTGAGTGGATAGACTTTCAACAAAGGTGATCATCGATCAATAAATGAGGAAGCAGGCACTTACTTACTGGCAATAAATTTAAATAATAAATCAGTGCATATAGCCAACATACCTCCTCGCAATTCAGAACATTACACGTGATGGCATTTTTATAAACGATCTAATCGGGAGCATACATAAATATATAAATCGAGATAATGAAGTGATATTGTTTATGAGATCATGATTAGATTTCAATTTTGTGTTGACAAGTTTTCTTTATTTTTTTTTTCTCTTGACTTCGAATAAAATTAATTTTCAAACTCATTGCGATTATTAAATGGTAAGTAATTCTACAATTATTACAATTACAATTAAAAGACAATTAATGCGAAATGTTTTGCATTCATTAGTTTGAGTTGAAGACAAGTGGTCATTAATCACAAAAGTGTAGATATGCTTAAGACAGTCTTTTTTTTTTGTAAATATGTTTGAATAAAGTTGGGTCAAGATTTTAGATCGTGATAAAAAAAGTAAGGTGGGTGGTAAAAAGAATTAAGGTGCGACCAAAAGCATTTGTTACAATTTGTAATATAATGTTATTGAGTGGTAATAAACTGTTTAATATTTATTTAAATCTTATCCGGCTAAGCAAGGTAGCGTGACATGCAAATCATAACTTATTTTGGACAACGTCCGTGATATTGGTATTTACGAATATCTACATTCATATTTGGGTGAAGAAAATCATTATAATTTCGGTGCAGTGCTAGAAGACCCGCGGCAATAAGGCCTGTGGGCCTTATTTCCCAAAATAAAAGGAGGATACACCCTTGGGTTTATTTTCTATTTGGAAAAGGAAACAAAAACTTTGGGTTATAATAATGACGGGAAAGAAGACCCATTTAACAAAATAAAACAAATCAAATTGGTAACATTTTAAATTCAAAGTTTCCTTAAATCCAGATTCTTTTAGCGTTAATAAAACTTCTCAACCTCGCATCTACCCCAAATCCTGTAGTGTGTCCAAGCAGTGGGTTTGCAGCTTGCCCTCCCATACATACCTTAGTGTTTATTCACCGAAGAATTATTTGGTTTGTGAAATATAATAACTCGCGCGAATAAGTAGAGTGAGTAGCGGGGGGCATGCATGCCCTCTGCAACCCCCGTTGATGGGCTCATTACAGGATTTAGGGAAGGTGCGAAGTTGGGTGCATGCAGTTTCTTTTGCATTTTTGCAACTTTGAATTTATCCTATATATCCAGCAATAATATTGTAAGTGTCATAACTTTGTGATCGTTAAATGGAAGGGTATTTAAGCAGGATCATACTTTAGGTGTGGGCTTAAATAGCAAATCCAAGAAGCTATAACACCCGCGGTTCTTATTCCTTTTTTTCATGGGTCAGCAAATTGTCGTAAAAACTAACTATATACAATTTATTTATATTTGGACGTCCTTTTATATAATTACAAACGGCCAGTCAAAAAAATTAAAGACAACGATTTTATGGTCTTTTTTTGAAAACAGGTGTTCCAGGGAACTGAAATTTTTTTGGATTTTTTTTTTTTTTATTTTAAGTAAACTTTTTAGAAAATCTTCCTCCTCGCCTCAATGGAGAAACATAATTTTGTTCTTGTTTCAACACAACTCTTGCTATTTGAGCCACTTGAAAAAAGGAGAAAGTTCGTGCAACCAAGTCGTGCTTTTTATTTTACAAGTATTTAAGAAAAAATAAGCATTTATTGTGCATTTTTGAGGCCTCAAGAGATAAAATCAGTATTTAAAGGTCTGGTGACTGAGGCCAGGAGACTGAGTATTTTTATATGTTTTGTTTTTGAAAAAAAAATGATATAATTAAGATTTTACAAGTTATAATGCTAGTATGTCTGCTCACATAGAATTATTTTTTGTAAATACTCATCAGGAGACTGAGAAAATGAACGAACAATCCACGACCTCTTTTCACAAATGCTTTCTTAACAAATGAAATAGCAAATGTGCGTAAGATACGAAAATTATTTTATTAACACCAGACTTAATAATTCACGCTGCTAGATCTGAAACATTGATAGTTTCCAAAGTTGAGGATATTTTTAACTGTTTCAATATGGCAGGAATGATTAAAAATCCTAGGGACAAAGTTCAATGATCTTTTGTTTTATAATAAAACACAATATGTCTGTTCGCGTACCTCCCAAAACTACGAATTTTTACGAAAAAAAAAATTAAATTCGTAGAAATTCATTGTTTTGGGAAGTACACGAACAGACATAAAGTTACTTAATAGTTATTTATATCAGTGTTCAATTCAATTTTTAAGAGGGGTAATTTAACATTCTGATGCTTTTCAACTGTTATCTAAAACATTAAATGAAAACTAAAAAAATGCGAATGAGAAAAAGATCCCAAAGAGTCCGGGCTCAATTTTGGCCTGTTCAAACTTTTGCTTCTGCCAAATTATAAACTAAAACGGGTCTTGAAATTGTTTAAATAAACTGGATATACAAATTTATGAACAGCAGATTGTAAGTATTTGTGAGTTATTTAGTCCATATTTTCGAAGAACTAGATTCTGATGATTTCTTCCTAATTGAAGTTTTAGTGAATATTTACAAATTTTTGTATAAATGTGACTTTGGGGGGACATAAAGATTTTGAAAATGTCTTGGTGGGGCATAGGACAAATAAGTTTGGGAAACACTGATTTGTATCATAAAATTAAATAAGAGAACTGTGAGAATTTCTCCCTTCAAAAGTAAGTAGGGGACACGTCAGGTGACTGAAAATTAGACCTTTTGAAGAATTTTTGAGAAATGAAATGAATAAGATCTTAATAATTTTGTCTGGCCTTGTAGGCATCAATTAGATTTATAGTTATAAAAAAAATTAGATAGAATACTTAAACATTTATTAAAACATCAATGGAGCCGTCGAAAATTCCATCATTTAAAGAATCACCCATTTAATTTTAAAATTTTGTACTATTTGAAAACGCAATTGCAACGTGTGCAACGTTTGGGACTTTGAAAGATTAAGAAAAAACTATACCACCCGAATTATTCACTTTTCCACTTTTGGTTTAAACTTAAGTTCAGCAGAACAATTGAACTCAGTTTAGGGTTTGAACGAGACTGTGCAATTGGGGGTTAACAAAACATTTTACCTTTTGCCTTAAGTTTCAAAGAAATTTGGTCTTATGTCACTTTGTAAATCGACAATTTGTAGTAAAGTATTATTAAATTTTTAAATAATTGGGAATTTATGTTAGTTTTTATATTTTTTTAAATTAATTTCGCACTTTTATTAGTACAATAATTTATTTTAATTTTCTAAGATGATAGAAAGTCTAAAATCAAAAATGTTTTAAAGGAGGAAGTGTGAGTTATGTATTTTGGTAAAATTGTTTTTTTTTTAAGGAAGATTGAAATAATTCACTTCAACTTAATAAGCATACTTGGGATCATGACCCCCCGAGAACGTCTCTCGGAAAAGTCCTGATTCTCATTATTTTTCCCATTGCACATGTAACTTTTTTTTTCCATTACTAATTATATTTATTCTTTAATTTCCAACTAAACAATGCGACTCAGAATAAATTATTAACAAAGTAACTGAAACCAAATTAATCAAAATGTTTAACATATGATCTGCGAAACAACCTTTGACGAAATAACTTAAGCTTAAATATAATCCATATACTCAGAGAAAAAAAGCGGGTATAACTAACCAATTTCTGGTTTATTAAATTTTATTTTCAGGTTGTTATTTTTTAACTCGGTAGATCAGGTTAACAGCTTAACCAGATACCTGATTTTAATGTCGTGTTAAATCAACGTAGGTTGCAGGTAATATCTCCATGACATCATGTAAATTTAGTACTACCTTAAAATAGTAAAACTTTGAATTTTACCTCGAAGCCTTGCTAATTTTACCTGAAAATCTAGGTAACTTTACATGAAAATTTAGTTCGAAAACATGAATAAAATGTTCAATGTCTGGCTAATTTAACATGATGATCTAGTTAATTTAACATCAAGATCTCGTTAATTTAACCTGATTCAATGTTAAATCAACCCTGTATTCGGTTATTATATCTTGGATACATGCGTTTAGTTCCCATTTCTAACGCTGCTTTCCATTCAATTTTGCATTATTCTGAAAGTATAGGAATTTATTGTATATTATTTTATCGGAAAAATACTTTGTGATACTTACTTAGTTTTGAACTGGGAACCTCTCACACATAGAGATAGAATGCATCTCCTGGGCCACTTCGGTGCACAAGAAACTTGTGACAAATATCTACAAGTTTACACTGATTTTGTTTGGATGGCCTGTATGTGTGTTTCAGCAGCCCTGGCTGAAAGAGTGCTTATTTAACAGGTGGCCAGGTTAAACTCAAATAATTTTTTGTGTATGTGTGTTTTAAAACTGGTGTTAAGTTGAAATTAACTGGCAGAGTATTTCTTTAATATGTGCCCAGGTTAAATTCAACAGGTAAAAATTGCAGAAATAACCATATAAAGCCAGTACCATCTCCTTTTCTTTCTTTGTCAAAAAATAAGTGACAATTTAAGCTTTTAGTTGCAGAAAATTTCCAAAATTAGTTATCACAAAAAAGGGGAGTTTTCGTTTTTGGGTGAAACTCACAATAGACGAAAAGTTAAATGTCATTTTTTCCGTGTGGAATGTTGCTAACGTGAAACTGTCAGTAATTCTATTATGTTTTTGAATTCGTTTTTAAATACTTTTTACTTAAATAAATTTTCTTTCAGTTCAGTATATTTTTGTGAAATAGTTTTGTCTTTTGTTTACAATTATTTTAATATTCTTTAGTTACTATTATTTTTGTGATATTATAATCCATTTACTAGGTTTTAATAAATCCTATTTATTTTGTATTTATCGTTAAAAAAACGCATTGCTGGGTTGTAGGGAAATAAATTCTTCTACCATTAACCACACTTGAGGGCGCTAATGATGAAGCTTGCATAGGGAGCTAACTTATATCGGGCTGGCCCTGCCAATTACTGAAACTAACTGACATTTATCAAAGGCCTTTAAGGTGGTATTAATGTTTTGCAAATTTCTCATAAGTGAGCTGCAAAAAAACACCGCCATGGCCTTGAACAAAATTTAAAATTTCATTGAAAAAAATCTATGGCTGAGTTATTACTAAAACTAAAGATCCTTCAGATGGTAAAACATGTTTGCAAAGTCTCACAATTACAAATTCACGCTTTTCGTAAAGAATTTTGCAATAACGAAATCCTGCTAGCTAAAATCTTGCAAATCAAAACCTCGCAAAGTTTAATTGCATTGATACAAATATAATTTTTTAGTTAAAATCTTTCAATTAAAATCTCGTGCGAGACTTTAATTTATTAGATTTTGTTAAGCATTGCCTAACCCACTTCGCTAACTTAAAAATTAAATTTATTTAATTTGCCAAAACAAAGATATACAAATTTATTTTTCCAAATACAAAGTTTATATTTTTGTTACATTTTTTAGTGTGAAAAATAATTGTTAATAATAAAAGTGTTTCGTTTTCAAGCACCTAGTTTCCATTTGAATAATTTTTATTTTTCGCGGTGAAACCCGGAGCGATACGTTACTGTAAGGTTGCGTGTACAGTGGTGCGACAAAGCGATGCGATACGAGAATCAATGTGACAAGCGATTTTTTTCGCATCGCATCGCTTTCTCAAACCACTGTACGCGCAGCCTAAGACTTTAAATTTGCGTGTTTTTGATTTGCGGGATTATAATTTGCCAAATTCCAGTTGGTATTTGCGATATTTTTCAGTGTGAGATGTAAATGCGAGAAAGTTAAAAGCAAGATTTTGTTTTTTCGGGATATCAAACCATTTGCATATTTATTTGGTACCTGAGCGAGAATTTTTCTCGAAAAATGCTTAAATAATTTTTATGAAATTAGGTTTGTAATTCAAGGTAAAAAATACTTTCCGTTAACAAAAATACTTTGTTATTTTTATATTTGACTTCCTTGTTGAATCCGTAAGTAGTTTTGAATATGAACAGATACATTATTTAAAAAAGTATATGTAGTACCCTTCAGTGGTATAGAAGTTCGATCAAACAAACTGACTCATCCTAAAAAGTATACTTTGTCGTCACTGGCATATATTACATATATAAAATATTTTAGTTTTTTTCCAAAGCTTAGTTTTTTTTAAATCAATTAAATCATCAAGCCATTTCGGAGTAAACCCATAATAAACTCTGGATTATCTGAAGAAATATTTTTGATATAATCTGAAATAGCAATTAGTTAATTAATTAATTAATATGCAAGATTAGCTAAGAAAATTTATATCTAATAACATGCTATGATTTAAAATTTTACAATTACAATATGTTCGTATATTAATGTAGTTCTAATCTACCAACGTCAGTATATAATTAATTGAATTATCAAAACCCTAAGTCAACATAAATTTTTTTGTTCAATGAAATAATGAAATAATTTTCCCAGAAGGTGAAAGTAAAAACCTTACCAAAAAAAAAAATAACAGCATTGAGTAATCAAAATTAATTCCTATAATTATTAATAATATAGCAAAGACAGATTGACATTGATCAAACATATTTTTGAAGGAAAGTAATATGAAATATAAATTTGAATAGCTTAAGGCATTTAAGATGTTAATCGATTATTTATAATCTTCAAAGAAAAAACTACACAAAATCTCGGATTATATTAAGTGATTATAAAATTGATAAAATAAAATCTATGTGAGTAGACCTCTGAAGACCTGACATCTAAAGCCCTACTCTATAGGTTTACGTTTATTTTTCATAAAAAAGTATGCATTTCTTACCTTTCTATTACATCTTTAGAAAAAATTAAAAAAAAAAAACTATTTGATTTTAATTAAATGAAACATTTCAATTCAAATTAATTGATCTTAGACTTCGGTTAAAGATTTATGACTGACAACCGTGTAATCCATTAAGTTTTTTTTTTTTACTGCTAAAATGAGTGACACTTCTTTGTGTGTTCTATAATTCTTTTCAAAGATTCTACTAAAAGCTCGCTATAAGACACGTCTGTTTCTTAAAAAAAAAGTACCTGCAGACACTCTTAACAACTAAACGTTAAATGTATAATAGAATATTGACGATTTAATTGAATCAACAATCCTTATAAGGTAATGAAGTTGTTAAAACTTATTTATTTAATTGTGACACTGTCAAAAGAGACATTAAGTGCTGCCTGTTTATCAATTAGACCATTATTTATCGGCAATGACTTTGCAAACCTATATTTTAGCTTAGCTTCAAAATGCACAGCATATGTAAACAATGCACAACTTCATTGAGTTTCAGAAATCGCACATCTAAACTTAACGTTTAGGCAATAATTCTTTGCGGAGCTCAAAGCCATCCTTTATAGATAGGAGGAATTAGGTTTAATTTGTTTAACACTTTGTGGCTTAATAGTGCACACAGCAGACAGCACACATGCTAATATTTGTCATAAATTGCATCGATCATTGCATAAAACTAATAGCTTGACTGTGACCATTTGCCACTTTGTTAGATGTTGGCTTGCCATATAGTTGCACTGTTTAACTTTTGAGCTTTAAACAAATAAGTATGTAAATTGTTAGGCCCGAAATGTGCTAAAACAAACGATAAAAATATTATTTATTTTTTTCTCTGCATGCAAGTTGAATGCCACTGCCCTCTGTTGAGCTCGAAATTCATACATAATGACAGTGAGGTGACAGTCAAATTGAAAGTGAAAGTTTAAAATTTTGCTGGCCAAGGTATAGGAACTTTATTCATGCCGTGACTTTACCTGACATATAATGAGAGTGTTTGTCGTTTTGTTTTTTTTTTTTTCAAATAATTTTTGGTAATTTCAATTGAGGTTGATGGGAGTGCAAATATAATGTTTTTTTGTTTGAGATTATATTTGCTTCTAAATGAGTCCGCTAAAACCCATTTCTTTGATATTTGCATAACTGTTGAGGGCTAACAAAAGCTTGAAAGTTTTTTGTATTTAACGAATTTTCAATTGAGAGATAAGACTAAGGGTTTCGCTATAGAGCAACATTTTTTTTCATAAGATTAAAATAAATCGAATGATGCAAAATAACAGTGAATTGATAGTAAATTTATGAAGGTTGACATTTATAATTTATAGACAATTGAGCAGCAATTGTTTAGCGTGCGAGTGAATAAAAAATATTTCGGTTCACACTTAAAAAAAAATATATGTATAAACACCTCACAGCATTATTTGCATGCAAATGTCTTTTGCATCCAAAAATAAAAAAAAAATTAGGCCTATGATTTATTAATTAAGGGTAAGTTAAATATTCAATGGGTGCTTAAGGCTAAGGCAAAAATTATAACTATATATACAGAATAGGTGGAAAACTTTTATTTTTTTCTGTATGGAAACTATGCTCGAAGGTCAATGCTTTTTTTACTCCCATAAGAAACACGCGAACTCAATCTAAGTATACCTAAACTTAAAATTGTCACGATTCAATTTTTTTTTTAAATTGTTAACTTTCGCCAAAAATTGTGGAAATCAGGATACATAAGGAGCAAAGCTTGGATTAATTGTGTTTGCAATTTTATTTAGCTACGCGAATTTAATTAATAAAACTATTTACTATTTAGCGGAACTTGAAAACCGTGACTTTGGATATTCGTATCTACGAGTACCAATGATGAATGAAGAAAGATGATTTTGGGAATGATTCCCGATCAAAGCAAAGAAAAAAAGTAGGGTTTAGAAGTCCCGTATTTCTGGGAAACAATTAGACAAAACGAAGGCCTAGCAGAATAATAATTTTGCTTAATCTTACAAGCAAAACTACAACGAATTTAACTATTTTAAATGAAAAGAATACTTTGCTTTTTTTATGTGCTCCAAAAGAAATCCAATTCTCCCTGAGTTCTCTGGCCCACCTGGCCCAGACTTCTTAAGTCGCTCCGTTCAAAGAATATTTAACTCCTCACAACAACTATTCTGAATTTCCCTCACTGGCATTTCCTTTTACTACTCTTCGAAAAGTTTCACATATTTTGAAATTAAATACGATTGCAAATTATGATTCGGATTTTGATTTTTCTTTTAACCTTTTGCAAAAACGATCTGCCTTTCTACAGAATCTAACCAAAAAGTGCCATAATGGCGGCTTTTTGAGTTCACTTTCGCCCTCTCCAATTGTCGCTCTCTCTTTCACAACCATTTAGTAGTGGCGTTATTCGGTGACGAGTTTCACGAGGACTTCGTCTATTGACTGGAGGCCTGCCCCGTTGTTGAACCCAATCTAATCTCTCATTTTAAATATCCCTAGTGAAAGGGATCATTCACAATGGGGAGTAGCTCAACGAACGCATCCAGACCACCTCCGTCTTATTATGCCACACAAAAAAGTGAAAGAAAAATCAAATTCACAAGGTCAAAGTCCCCGACCCAGACAAAGATCGAGAAAAATATCTTTATCGAATACACTTCTACCATTTACCAATCTTAAATAGTGAGGAATAATTCGATTTCTTACGCGAAGTTAACATTTTCCTGATACCGTAGACCTTCGTGCAGATTTGGGGGAATTGCGGAATCACCTAACAAAATCATCTATCATTAACTAACTACAACTACGCGCTAGGTTGGGCCCTTGGCCATTCTTGTATTAGTGACTGGCGTTTCCAGTATTGACATAACTGTCATTGCAGAGATGAATGTGGACCGTCTGTCACACATTTCGTGGACCTTCTGTCTCACTTTGTGTTTAGTGATTTTCGTGATATTACACGATTATTCTTGGGATACCTGTTGGACCTATTTTTCAAAGATGCTTTAGGAGCAGGCCTCTGGCTGATGGACCAGACTCGCTCTGAATTTTGCTAGCATTTTGGGGCTGCAACAAGAAAGGGAAACATTAAGTGTAAGAGAAAGGAATGAGTAGGTGAAACTTGTTGTGGTAAAATTTACCGTGACAATGGCTCTCGAATCTCTTTTCAATCCAACTTAAGAGATCATCAAGGTAGGTAGGTATAGACTGTTTCAAAAAAAATGTTTGGTATCGATTTTCTAAAAACAGGCTCAAAAGTTTCAGTTAACCGAAAAAAAACATCTGTAAAAATTAGAGCTCTCACAGATTTCGGTTTTCCAAACGATTTTTATTGGAGAAAACAAATGTTAGTGAGACCAACCTGTCATTTTGACCTAATGGGGTGAGATTTAGTATAAGTACGAATAGTTCATGTCCAAACTTTACTTTTAAGAAGTGTTGCCAAGTGGCAACGATGTTAGGAGAATGAGAAAAGGGTCGCCACTTATTTCATAAATTAAAAAAGTTAACAAAAGTTATGGTCTTTTTCATAAATGATGACTGAATTTTATAAGTGAAACAAGTAAAATTTTACCAAATTTTAACAGCACTGTGATGAAACTTGGTCCGAATATTTCATTTGACATAAGTTATAAGAATCAAGAAAGTCTACAGAAATATTTGTAGAGAAAGGGTGTTCTTTTAACGAAATGAAAATATATTTTTTGGATTTTTAAAGAATGTTTCAAATTTTATTTTTGAAAATCAAATATTCGAAAACAAACGAAACAAACAAAACACTAAATATTTCCATATAATAAAATTAATACGATCTACTAAAAAAAAACTATAAAATTTTGCCCTTAGCAAATACTGATAGTACCTGTCATAGAACGTGTTTCTTTATTTTGAATTTTCTCATTATCGGTTGTATAAATTTAAATACATTTCGTATTTACAAATTTCAAATAAAATTTAATAATCCAATGTTTTTAAAACAAATTTTCAAATTTTCTTTATTTTAAATTCGATATTATAAAACAGGTTGAACAATTTTGTTCAAATTTTATTTTTATATGCTCATAAATAACTACTTAAGATTTGCATACCAAAATTTTCCTTAAAAATAATTAAGGAAAATTATTTTTTAAGAACTCCAACTATTTAAATTTGTTTGAACATACAATCATTTTCAAATAAAGAATTAAGATGGCGTTCTTGTTTTTCATCTCAAAGTCTCAACGAATTTTTTTCAACTAATTTAAATATTGTACTTCATGCTTTTAAACATTTTTCGGTAACAAATTACATATAATTTTCTTAAATCATCAGCGTCTTGAACATAAGAGCAAGTACTTGCGACCCAGGCGTGCATTTTATTTGGCTTTGCATTTTTTCTTCTTTGTATGAAACAAATGGTTCGAGAACCATAAGTCCATATGCTTTCTTATTTGTGCATTCTGATTCCCTCAGTTTTTTGGCAACAATTAACAGAATTTTAACGAAGAAAAAAAATTGATACAATAAATTTGGATTGTGACCGTTCAAATTTGAAAATCTGAATTCATGCTGTACAAGCTAAAATTTCATATAAACAACTACACAAGTTTATTAAAATTTTGTTCTAACATGCACCTAGGGTGGTTCAAGAAATCATTTTTTTTTTAATTTTATGACCCGCCCACCACAGAATCTTATTACCTAGATATATTTAAGGTAAATTTTTCGAAAATTATCCCGATTGCCGCAAGGGGGGAGATAGAATTTTCCCCCATACAATTTTTTTCTTAGAATGAAACCACACAACCCTAATGCAAATTAAAAAGAAGTGTTTTGACAATGAAACTTCCAAGAACATACGTAAGAAATTTTACCGATAAAGAAAGACTAACAGGATTAGCTTCAATGTCAAAACATCGACAAACTAAGATCGACACAAAGGAAATTATCGACATACATGCCTAAATATTTGCGGCAGAGAAGGCCAGAAGATCAAATGAAAAATTAAACCTTTTTTTTTTGTAAAACTAAAAAAATCTACAACTTTTTTTTAACAATCCAATGTAGATATATACAAAAATTATTTTTCTTACTAGCCACCCCAAAGATTTATTTTGTTTAACATTTTTTTTCAGCCATTTTTAAGCTTTTTGATCATTTAGAGCAAGTACGAGAAAGGTTTGCATGTGAAATTAAATAATAAAAATCAGTTTGAAAATGTTTTTTACCAAAACCTCTTTCGAAAGTTCTAAGCTTAGATCCTGATTCCTTAAAGTCGTCTACCTTTTTACCTGTGATTAAACAAATTAATAAGAAATCAACAGATTTCAATAAAAATATTCTCTTATTTTATTAAGTTTAGAACATTTACTTTGAACACATCCTAGCACTTCATTTATTTTTGCATAAGAAAAACAAGTTCGTTCTTTTTGATTCTCATCAAATGACATAGTAACCATCTTAAATTTATCCATGTTTGATGGTTTTAAGTAGAAACAAATTCCTTTCCTTACTACTTAACTGAGTTAATTTTTGCTCTTTTCATTTTAATATTGCGGAAAATTAATTTATATGAAAACTTTCATTTTCAGATGTACACCTCTCAATGGCCAACATATCAATGAGATGTTTTTTCCCATCGTAACAAAGAAGAGAAGACAATTTATTCAACTAACAAATTTGCACAGTATAAGTAAGTTTTTTGTGCAATACATTATAATAAATAATATTATCATATCAGACACACACAATTGAAACATTTTTATATGCAATTTCAGGTGTACATAATGCGTCCGCATATTAACCAAAAAATTATGTTGAGTATTAATTTATCTTCTTTAACAAGTTTCTTGTTAAGAAGAGTTTTTGTGGTGAGTTTTTTTTTTCTAAGTTAAAAATATAAAATATTTATATTTTTCATTTGATAGATATTAGTTTATTTATCGAGTGTATTCTCAAATCCTCCTTCATGTGGCTTATATGGATCACCTCCTTGTCAATTTTTACCAGCTCCACCTGGACAAACACCATCATGTGCAAGACCAGGAAGAACTTACTGTGAGCACATAGATAATTATCCAACGTAAGTATGCAGAGAATAAATATGACAATTTTAACAAATTAAAGAAATATATCTGCACATATGTACTTTGAAAGATAGGTATACCGAATTATAATTTTGAGTAAATATCAAATATTAAATATTAAATGAAAGAACAAACAATTCTTAAGAAAAAAACTTTTTTAGAATAAGTCTCATAATCATAAGGAAATGATTTTTTATAAAATTGAAATAGGTATCCGTGATAAATTTCTCGTAAATTTATTTAAATAATTCTTGAACTAATTAAAAAAATTTAAATAAAAATTAAAAAGAGTATGTAGCTAGCTATTTGGTAAAAAAAAGTTAAAGAATTCCACAACATAACTAGTTTTTATTGTAATTCACTAATTTTCGAGACTTTTATTCGTTTTCCTGAAACCAAATTTTGACTAAGAAACAGAAAAAACCACACATTGGGATTAAACCGTTGCTGTAAACTTAAAATCAAGAGCGAATGTTATAAATACTAAAGGATTTTTCGTCTCGCATCTGCAGGGCATACTAGGGCCCTGCAGATGTGAAATAAGTATGCACAGGCACATTAAAAGTGATGACGCGGCAAAACGAGGGACTATTTTTGGAAATGTGCACTTCGCAGCTTTACAATTCACACGTAGTTCAGCCGAAAAATGCTATAAGAAACCCCCATACAGTCAGCAAGATCAGTCCGTGATTTTAACAAGTTGTACTGAGATTTTTACTTGTTTTACTGTGTTTTTCGCCAGTTATACTGAGGTTAAACCAGATTCGTCCGTGATTTTTATGACAGTTATACTGAGATTTTTACCAGTTTTGCTGTGATTTTTACCAGCTGTATTGAAATTTTACCAGATTAGTCCGTGATTTTTACCAGTTATATAGAGATTCCTACCAGTTTTACTGTGATTTTTACCAGTTGTACCTACTAAAAATTTTTACCATATTTGTCCGCGACTCAGGGATTAATTATAAAGAAAATTCTGGATCTGTAGCTCATTAAAAAATGGACTACTTAAAACTAAACTTTCGTACTTCTCCAGTAGGAACCCCGTAAACCGAGCAAGCTACCTTAGCCTTAGATAGGGCTGGCAACGATACCAGAAAAGTCTCGGTATCGTTTGGTACGGTATCAGAAACCGAAACGATACTGAGACGATCCAGCTCCGAAACGATACCGAAGCTATACCAAACGATAGCGTATTTCTTCGATATACTAAGTTATTATTAAGTTTCTCAGAAGAGGCTCTAATGATTTAGATGACATTTTTAGAGCTTTTCTCTAGGCTTAGGCAATAATTTTAATTATAGGTGCTCAGTTTTATATGAAATTTTCAGACTTGGTTCTCTTTAGTGAGAAAGTGACTTTAGTGAAATCCATAAAATATTTCTGTGCATTGTTTTCCTATGAATTTATGACCCTACGGAAAAAAACCCTAATTTTTCAGATTTTTGTTTGTTCACCCCCTGTAGTCGCTGCAGGGAATAATTTAATTACCTTTTTTTTTGTTTTGCTTACAAGTGATTCACGTAAAATCTGCCCAAAAATTCAGAGCATGCATGTTGGAAGATGAAAAGAAAAAAAAATATTTAAAAAAATACATAAAATAGAAACAAATTACTGCCCAACAACGGAAACACTTACAGTATTGTTTTTCAGCTTTTTGGAGAACTTAAAGTCCATTCTTATGATTTATTTTTAAATTTAGTTTTTTAAAGATCAGTTTTGGCAAACAAATTTTTAAAATCAACATTTTGAAGAAAAATTCTCATTTTAATTTTTTTTTATTTGAAAACATTTTTTGCTGAAATTATTTGTTGAATGAACTTAAATTTAAAATAAATCAAAAGAATGGGCTTCTGACTTTCCAAAAAGCTTTAAAATAATAATACTGTAAGAATATATTGTGGTTTTTTTAACTAATTTTTTTTCTTTTAAATTTAACTATTTTTTAATTAAAATATCCTCTCCTATCCAAGAAGGGGGAAATATTACACCCCTCCTGTGGGATGTTTTTTTTTTTTGACTACTTCCAACCAATATGCTCTGAATTTCTTGGCAGATGTCACGCGATTAACCTAGTATGCAAACAAAAACAAAGGTAAATTATTAGCCCCTACAGCTATTAAGGCGACTATAGGGGTTGAGAATAAAAATTGAAAAAAATAAAAATCTGACAAATTTGGGAATTTTATTTACTTCATTTAAAGTCCATTTAGCGGCTCTGGACTTTTGGCAATGAATGAAATCTAATTGGTCAGAAAAAGTCAACTAGTCCAAGAATTTGGTCAGCCCTAAATAACTTGTAATAATGGCTTAAAGTTACTCAAGGTCACTTAAGTTCACGCTCGATATTTGGCAATTCATTTAAGGGAAATTTACAAAAAAGTTATATCTTCCGAAAGATCTCTTCATCGTGATAAGAGCTCAACTATTTACAGTAATTGGTCAGCCGTAGTTTTCTTCTTTGAATTTTCAAAATTCATTTCAAGGTCACAAAAAAAAACTCTTGGCACCTCATTTGGGTCATTCCAAAAAAATAAGTATGCTATTTGCAAGGCCACTTCATGGTCATAAGAGGTCAGCTATTTTCAGTTATTGGTCAGCCATAGATTTTTTATAAATGAATTTTTAAGTTTCTTTTCAAGGTCATTGCAATTTTTGGCACCTCATTTATGGGAAATTTGCAAAAAAATTAATACCATCTGAAAGGCCTTAAGATTTATATAAAAGGTCAGTTAGTTTCAGTTATTGGTCAGCCATAGATTTGTTGCTATGAATTGTTATCATTATGCCAAAAACATTCGTGACCTTGAAAAAAAAAGACTTAAAAAAATTGTAAAAAAGAATCTATAATCTGACAAATTACTGAAACAAGCTGACCTTTTCTTTAGATCTAGAGATCTTTCAGATGGTTAACAATTTTGTTTACAAATTTCCCATGAATGCGGTTCCAAAAATCATGGGTGACCTTGAGTGACCTTGAGAAACTTTAAGCCTTTACTACAAGTTACCTAGGGCAGACCAGTTTCTAGAACTAGTTGACCTTTTCTGACGAATTAATGACCAATTAGATGGCACTCACAAATATCAAATTTCCCATATATGAGGTGCCAAAGGCCAAGAGCCTTATTTAGCTCTATCCAAGATAACCAATTTTAACTACCACCCTCAGGAACATGGTAAAAAAAAGAGAAACAAATTATAAGAAATGTTCAAATTTGAATGGAAGTGTCTTGAACCTATGTTCTTTGCTCCGAATAATAGTAGGTATGTATATGCAGTTAATAAAAATTAAAAATCATTATGTGCAATTTTTATCATCAGGATCAAATTTTGTAACACGACTTGGTTGCCTTACAGGTCCTTGTTGGCAAATCGAGAACCCTAAGCTCTGCGGTGGGTGTGGTTCTTGGACCCCTTACGTCGCTAACACAAAAAAAAATTGCCAGAATTCGCATCCCAATAGTACTGGATGCCCGAGAAATCGCCTCTTTCCCTCCTCCTATGGTTGACACCCTCGTAAGGGCAGCCCTTTCACTAGGCTTCTTTTTCCTCAATCATTCATCCTTCTCTTCTCTTCCCTCTCATTCCTTGAATAAATTTACACACTTATCAACATAAAAATATCTACACTTAACATTAAAAATCCCGATTTTCATTTTTTTTTTCTTAATTTGTATTTTTAGAACAATTTTAATATTTCAATAAAAAAAATTATATTCTTTGCACAGTGTCGTTTATTGACTAAATTTACTTATAGATTTAAAAAATTAATAACTTCGCCAGTTGGCAACCCAGTCAGCGGTTGAAGAAAATTTCGAAAAAAAATCGAATTAAAACGTCAAAATTTCCAACTACATATTTATTTTGTTTGATCAGGAAAATAAAACACGGCTGTTGATTTCCGTTCCTGCTTTTGATAAAAAAATTTTTGAACATAAGGTTTTAAGAGCAAAATTGTCAAATTTTTGTATTGGAATGATTTTAAATAAAATTTCCTTTTACATAATTTTTTTGTTCTTATAAATGTATATATTAAATATTCACCAAATGAACTGGGTAAGATAAATTGATTAAACCAAAAAATTAACCTTTAAATCTTGCCAATCTATACCTTGACCACATTTCACTCTATAGGCAACGCATACATAATGTATGTACTAAAATTGTTTGCTTAGACACTATCTAAATAACTTTATACCTCTCACTTAGTACCTCGATGGGGTAGGTCATCTATAATGGCGGGATTTTCTAGTATTTGTAAATCGCAAGTAAATTATAATAAAAATATTCATGTCGTCAGTTTTTACATTCAACAAAAAAAAAATACAAGTTATTTCCTCTTCAAAACGTCTATCTGACACCTATCGCTTGACTAACTTGTTCTTCAAGTTCCTTTCAACTGATATTACGAGTATTTTTAAATAATTCCTTGACCTATTAAACTTGTCAAATTTTGGTATTTTATAAAATTTATTGTCTCACTAACAAAAAATATTTCCCGCCAAACGAGAGTCTATATTACTATAAGGTGTTAATAGACCTCTAACTTCTCACCCACGCCTTTGCGAAACAGTCACAGTGTGGTTCAATCAGAAGTGTTGTTAGATGAACAAAACATCTGACTTCCGAGGAACCTGTTTCATTATTTTAACTTTTCACTTCACTTTCTATGAAATGAATATTATAGAGAGAGGTCTTTGAACTTTTTATCTAACAGCTGTATGAGTCAGAAGTGTCTTAGTATTAAAATAGATTAATTTTTCGAAGAAAAATATGCAAACAAATATTCAATTTTTTTTTTTTTTTTTTAGATTAACCTAGGGTAGTTAATCCAAATTGATTTTCTATCATAAGACAGCCGGTATTGTATAGAAGTGTTTTACGAATTAATTAATTGATTTGAAGCGTGAAGGCCAGCAAAAGCCGACCACCACTTCTATACCAGTTTCGAGTTTTATGGTGGTTTCAGGCAGCTTTTATTGTTTCTTTTTCTTTCAGCATCATGTTGTTAAGCTATATAGTAATATGACCGCGTGGTTTATGGAATTAGCAAGAGTAATAATATGAATGTATTTTTCTTCTTCTTTTTTTTTGTTCAAGGTCATAATATTTTATTATTCTATTTTTTTTTTATTGTATCGACACAATGGCAAACACTTATATTTTTAAGCTTTCTTGGAATAAAATTGACTTATAGGTACATTATTTAGTTGAATTAAATAGATCTAGACACTTATGACCATTTATCCTTGCGGTTCGGTTATTATACTCCAAAAAATAAATTACTTCTAGCTTTTTTTTTACTAAATTCCACATTATTTTTTTTTGAAGCAAAGATATCTTATCTTTTAACTTATTCGGCTCCCGATCCATGGAGAATTTCTTCTTGAGATATTAGGTTCTTCAATCGGTTGCGGTTGCTTGCATGCTACCTCCAGTTGTCGAAGGCTCTTGCGCCTATAACCGCCTGGTCCCTGTAGTGAAAGTTCGGTTTTCCTCCTCGGTCGTCTCGAACCTGGGGGCTAGGATTGGAAGATTTTCTTGGCTGAAGCGTTGTTGTACATTCGCTCAATGTGACCGAGGTAGTGTAGTCAACGTGTTTTGGCTCTTGGTACAGCTCGTACAATTGACAATTGACGATATCCGCTGAAGAACTTTTGTCTCGAAAGTGTCCAGTATCAGTTCCCTTCTTTTTTACCTTTAGTCCAGCACTCGGCTTACCTCTCTTATTTATCGTCTAGCACTCAGTTCCATAGAGTAGAACTAGTATAATTAGAGTTTTGGGTAGCGTGCACTTTGTTTTTCGAGAAAGGAGTTTTGACCCCATTTATTTGGTCAAACCGTCAGATTTCCACTAAGGTGTAGTTTGTGGAATTTATGTTCGTTCCGAGATAGGTGAACTCCTTGACTATTTCGAAATTATTGCTACCACCAGTGAAGTTTACTGGTCCTAGGCGATGGACAGATGAGGCTTTGTTTGTTGATAGCATTTACTCGGTTTTGTACTTATTCACGCCTTTTGCCGGTTCATCAATATCTGTGAATTCTTCAGCTCGCTTGGAGCAGCCGTCGATGTCGATTTCGTCCGCATAGCCAAACAGTTGAGAAGAATTTTAGGAGATAGTGCCTTCCAGGCTTACACCACTCTTCCGCACTATCTGCTCAGGGACTAGGTGGAAGAAATCACATGATAGCGCATCCATTATCTGAATCCTGTCTGGAATACCTCAGATGAGCTATTACCCATTTGGAACTTGCACCGCGTATTTGGTTAACATCATGCGGCATAGCTGGTTCAGTTTTTATGGGATCCCGTGTTGCAACATCGCCAAAAGAACATCTTAGCGACTTATGCTATCATATGCGGCTTTGAAGTCGATGAAGAGGTGCTGGGTTTCGATTTGAAATTCGTTGGTCTTTTCCAGAATTTTATTTAATGTGAAGATCCCGTCTATCGTTGATCTCCTTGACCTGAAACCACTCTGGTACGTGTCGATCAAAGTGTTGCAGAAATGTTTAAGACGCTCACATAGTACGTTGGATAGGATTGATAGGATCTTGGAGGCCACATTAATCAGGAATATGCCCCTGTAGTTTTTGCAAGACATAGGATAATCGTTTTGTAGATTGGTCCTATGGAGCTACTTGACTAGTCGTTGGGCATACTTTCCTTCTTCCACACTTGAGCTGGTGCATAAATCAGCACTTACACTTGAAGAGTTCCGTAGAAAGTTCAATCGAGCCAGTGGATTTGTTATTCTTAAGCTTGTAAATGGCTTTCTTAACCACTCCAGTATTAATTATTAGGCGCTGGGACGATCTTCATTGACTAGTCTCATGCTTCTTTGTTCTCCTGTCACTTCTTCTACAAAGTGCCCACGAAGTAGTTGATGGAAATGCTGCTTAAACAAGTCTACAACTCCTTTGTGCTGCGGTAACTAGGTTTCCTTCGCTGTTTCGAAGAACTTGTGTAAATAAATAAACTGGTGGCGCAACAGCTCGTGCAGAGCCAGGGCTAAGTGACTTACAACTCTCAAACGTTCCTGTGTGCGTGTTGTACGAATGGGGGACGTACAATTTTTTGATAAGTCCGAATGGCTAGATGAGAAGTACTTTTTCATGACAAGTACGAGTATACTCTTCGAGGGTTTGTCAGAAACAGTAGGTAGCTCGGACAAAATATTGTTGTATTTAGATGGTAGCGGGTGGGAACTGAACCATTATGCCAAGAGGTGCTACGTTTGCCGATCCTATAACCAGATACCAGTTGCTTGTTTTGTGGAACCGGTTGGTGTACCTTAGCTGAGAGGCTGCGGTTGCTCTTTTCTTTCTGTACAGGTTTTTTTTCTTTTTTTCCTCTCTTGCTGCTCTTGTCTTCCGTTGCAGAATTTGCATTCGTGCATTTTCCGTCTCCTGCTTCAATACCGCACATTCCTCATCATACAACGGCTGCTTTTTTTTTAGGGTGGTTGATAGCCTTTATGATGGTCTCGTCTTCCTCCTTAATGATGTCGCCAATACTGCTTCAACTGGTTGTTGACGCTTGTCGCTGGGGTAACGGCAGAGAGTTTCCCGGTCAATTGCTTACTGTAGTCTCTGGCTTTTACAGATATTCTAAGGCATGCAATGTTGGATTTCTTTCTTTAAATGGTCTTGGTTTCTTTTCGTTGGAAGTCGGGCTCTGAAATTTGTCAAAACAAGAAAGTGGTCAGCGTCCACGTTTTCACCTCGGAAAGGTTGCATGTCTAAGATGTTCGATGCATGCCTTGCACCAATGTGCACGTCGTCGATTTGTTTGGCGGTTCGAGGTTCGATCATTTGAAGATCGCCAGGTTGCTGAGAACATCTTTCACCTTGGGAATTATGTGCTACTTATAACAGAATTACGAGCTGCAGCAAAGTCAATAAGTATTCGGAAGCCGTTGTCTGTTGTCGTTTCGTGGAGGCTGTGTTTTCTAACAAATTCACCCAAAATATTTTCCCGTCCGACATTACCATTGAAGTCTCCGAGCATGACTTTGACATCGTCCTCGGGACAGGCTCCGTAGGCTCCGTGGGCTTCGTCCAGGAGGTCGTAAAATGCCTCATTGTTAGACCCCTCAGCTTCATTGGTAGGGAGTATGGACGTATGCACATATTACTATAACTAAAGTTTTGAATAGTAGCTTTAATGCGGATCACAGCCAGGCGATCGCTAATCGGCTTAGAATCGATGACTGTTGATCTGAGCCGATTTCTTACAATGAATCCATGTGCGTGAAGCTAGCACCGCCATTTTGGATTTTCAAAAAAAAGGTTGTGCTGTAATGTGCCCAACTTGTGCTGCCATGTGTCCTAAATATTTAAAAAGAAAAATCGCAAATTTGCTAATTTTACTAATGAATTCTTTTTAAATATTGTGTTTACTAATAAGTGAAAGTTGTGCTCAATTTGTGATATAAAAACAACAACTGAAAAAATGAAAATTTATCACTTATTTTTCTTTTTTTTTTAATCGGAAACTCTAATAAATTAACGCAGGTGAAAAAATGTAAATATTTACCAACACATGGCAATACAAATACAAAATGGCTTCGCTGTTTTTTGCCCGCAAAAGTTACAAATATGCGAATTATTTTATCTTTTCGGAATATAGCAGCATAAAGTGAGCCCAATACAGTACAACTTCATTTTTTAACAAAAGTGCAAAATTTGAAAAATATTCATCCGTAAAATTAGCAAATTGGCGAGTTTTTTAATAATTGAGCACAATACAGGACATTTTTTGCTTGAAAATCCTAAATGTCGGTGCTAACTTCACTCTTCGCAAACTGTTTTTTGGCCGTAAGAGTTACAAACATGCGGACTTTTTTGTTTATCTTTTTTGGAGTGTGGCAGCACAAAGTGAGCACAAAACAGCACATATTTAATTTTTAATGAAATTGCAAAATTTCAAAAATGTTCATCGGTAAAATTTGCAAATTTACAATTTTTTTAAAAAAATATTTACGGCACAAGGTGGCACAACTTGAGCACAATGCAGATTTTTTAGAAATCGTAAATGGCAGTGCTAACTTCACGCTTTGCAAAACTGTTTTTTGGCCGTAAAAGTTACGAATTTGCGAATTTTCTTATCTTTTCTGAATATGCCCGCACAAATTGAGCCCAAAACACCACAACTTTCACTTTTTAGTTAAAACAATATTTTTAAAAAATTCATTCGCATAATTTTTAAAATATTTACGGCACAAGTTTAGCACAATGCAGCACATTTTTTTTTTTGAAAATCCAAAATGGTGGTGCTAACTTCACACTACAACCCTCGCAAAGTTTTCGTAAAAATTCGAATTTTTCAAAAATATCTACGCACAAGGTAGCACAAGTTGAGCACATAACAGCACAACCCAACTTCACGCACATGACAAATACTCATTCGAAAGCATTTGCAATCTTTGATGACAGCTGTCATAAAAGTCGCAATATTTTCTTTTCGTTATTCCTGATCCTATCGATTACAGTAAATATATGTAGGTACCCTATTTACATTATTCCCAATAATTTAAAGTTGGTATAGGTAATCAAGAAGCGTTTATGCGTGTAGTCTCCACCCAATCGTAAAAAAAATCGATGAAAAACCCTTGATCATCATTTCATTCAAAACAACAATTAATTACTGAATAGCTTCATAGTAATTGTAACCACACTACTTGTCTGTCAATCTTGATGAGTTGTAAGATAATTAAATTCCATTCGTCATTTAGTCTTAAAAAATAAAATTAACATTGTATCCATGCTTCTGTCTTCGGTAATGTTGATAAAAATGCATACAAATTCGAAAGCCTATTACTATACCGGGTCCCGTTGATCAGGCGTTGTAGGAATACCTAATAAGTGCTTAAAGCTACAGCTATATGTATGGACGTGTGACTAAAGAAATGTGGTTTATCACACCGCACTGCCAGGTGGAAGGAGAAATTTATATCAACCAGTGTTGTGTTGGTCGATCTCATATATCAAATTCAAATGAATCTTATTTGTTGTCTAATCACGTAAGCATAGTACTTCAGATTGAGCCATAATTTAAACTATATCTTGATCTTTAGGCATTTAAAAAAAAAAAGTAAGGCTAGTTCTTTGTGATTCCGAATTAGAAAGTTGTTGTTATCGATTGCCCTTGCACTTCACCTAAGGCTTTTTTAAAAATATTCCCACAACCCAAGTTTATGATTTTTCAAAACAATTTTTTTTTAAATATTTTATTCATCAGATATCTAATTAAACACCTTGTCCATAAATGGGGCTATGAAGCTAAAAGTATTATCGTCGATGAAACATGGGAAGATTTCGACTCACTCAATCTGCCCATAGCAGACATACATAATTTCTATGATCCAGCGTTAATTTTCAACACACACACCCAAACACAGCATCCATTCGGATCGAATAATTTCAATGGTTATAAATATGATGGTCCTAATCGAGGCAAGCCTTCTTCATCGAATGATGATTATTCTTCGTCTCCATCATTGACTGTGGGTCCATCAACCAATAATGGTTATCCTGAACCTATTTATATACCAAA
The DNA here is from genome assembly GCA_946251815.1 of Dasysyrphus albostriatus. Classification (NCBI taxonomy): domain Eukaryota; kingdom Metazoa; phylum Arthropoda; class Insecta; order Diptera; family Syrphidae; genus Dasysyrphus; species Dasysyrphus albostriatus. Next base: position 104,243,026 of record OX276336.1, on the reverse strand, counting down.
GCCTCATAATTCAGACACAGCTAAGTATGATAATCGAAATTTTATTAATTATCTAAGAGTTTTGTGATATTAAGGTTGATTTTTTTTCTTACAGATTTCTCATTTACACTTCATCAGGACAACAACAGGCCAATAATAAGAATAAATACACAAATATTCTTCCATCAGAGCAGAATACAAAAGTGACGAATTACTCACCAGCTGCTTGGCTTAAAAGATATGTTCGAGATCTCAGCAGTCGAGCTAAAAAGGCTGTACAAGAACTTACTTCATCCAGAAATATGACTTCACCTGTTTCAACAAGAGATGTGTCGATGAATTTAGACTTATTTGGCATTGTTGGAGTTAATAAGGAAAATCATCGACATCGATCGAAAAGGCAGAGTGAAGGAAGATCAGCTTTGTGTCAGACATCGAGTCAATTTGTAATGCCTCAAGCGGCTCTTAATAGCAAAGGTATACCGACAAATTCAAATTAAAAAAGTAATCAACATCGATATTTTTTGGAAACAAAAATCTTGAGCCAAAATCTCGAAATATTTTACATCTTTGGTGCAAAAGTTTGAATTATTTAGTGCGATGTTAAAAGTATTCCAGTACTTAGCTGATAAGAAAATTTTTGGTGCCAGGCTGGATGCCTTAACGCCTTAACCTTTTTTATATGATTAAAAATGATATTATTATATTATTTTTTACTTTTCAGGAAATTGGATGTTCGTTGTAAACGAACAAAATACGGCGAGGCAGCTCGTGAAAGCTGAATTGTGTGTGTGAGTAAATTAATTTTATGTTTTTAATTTCCAAAATTTTCAAAACCTTTAAGACCTTCATGAGCTCTGTTAAGTACATTTGTATGTTAAAACTATATCGTCAGCCTAGAGTGAAAAGCAGCTAACTTCTATATTACACTTTTTGCTCAATTCAGTGAAATTGAAAAGATTTTTTTTATTTTTCCCGTGCGTAAGTGCAAAATCTGCATAAAGGTCTATGAGGGCCGAAAAGTGTTTGAGATTCTTACTACACTAACACCAAATCCACTTCCCAATTGCAACTATAAGTTGAAACTTTTCTTGAAATTTATTTTTAACGAATTTAAGCAACGTATATTGCAGGTAACTTTAAGGTGAAATTTTCTGCTCATTGCGAGATTTGAAAGCGGTTTTCTGTTCACCGTACCAAGTCGGAAGATTTTGTTCTTGGCAGACGGCGCGTACTAAATTCGACTCGTCAAGAATGTAATTAATCGTTGAATTAGCGTGTTCTAATAACCGATTTCTATGTGAAGATCTACGTTTCTTATGTACTCGTACCATGGTGCATTTTCAAATGACTTAAGAAATTTATTTTCAAACGTTTGTAAGTTGTTTAAATTGTATCGTAAGTACAACCCCACAGTTGTATACCATGAGCCCAAACAGGTTTAAGTGAAATTTAATGAAGTTTAATGAAATCTGTATAAAATCAACCCATTTTCAATACTAAAGCCTCACTGAGAAAACTGAACTATGGCTTATTTAAACGGAAGCATATTTAACTATATGTTTAAATTAGTTTAAATAGAATTCCATTTAAATCTAACTCTTATCTATTCAAATTCAAAAATACTATTATTTGGGGTTAAATATATTTAAATCAATTACATTTATGTTTAGTTATTACATTGGAAGCTACACGCTATTTTTTAGGTGAATTCAAGCCTATTTGAATTTGATTTTTGAAAGACCTGTTAAATTATCTTACTCACTTACAAATTTTAAACGTGAAATCAACATGCACGAGTTTGTTTCAAATATAAATGCATTTTAGATATTAGGAAAAGAAAGAGATTGAACAGAAATGTTAAATTTAAACTCGAATCAATTTGAATTGAACTCAAAGTAATAAATGTGTTTAACGTCTAAGATATTTGCAAATAAGTCCGTCTCTTCCATCGGCCGGAAAAGTTATTCAAATCGTTCCAAAATTAGTACCACCGTAATACCGTGTCCAAAAGTAAAACTCGCTGAGTGTGTAATTAATTGTAACGGGTGATTTTTTAAGAGGTTTAGAACTTTAAAAAAAAAACACAAAAAAATCGAAAAAATGAATGAAATATTTATTTGAATCGATAGTTTGAACCTTGCAATTTAATGTTTAAAGATAATTTCATGCAAATGTTGACCGCGGCTGCGTCTCAGGTAGCCCATCCGCTGAGTCCAATTTTGGCATACTCTTTCACACATATCGGCCGGTATCTCACGAATGAATGCATGGATGTTGGCTTCCAGTGCGTCAATCGAAGCGGGCTTGTCCCTATAGACATTAGCCTTGACATACCCCCACAAAAAATAATCTAATGGTGTCAAATCACACGATCTAGGCGGCCAATTGACCGGCCCGAAACGTGAAATTAACTGTTCACCAAACTCGCCTCGCAATTGCGCCATTGTTTCGCGTGCTGTGTGGCATGTGGCACCGTCTTGTTGAAACCACATATCATGCAAGTCAAGAACTTCCATTTCGGGCAAAAAAAAGTTTGTTATCATCGCTCGGTAGCGTTCACCATTGACAGTAACGCTGCGATTCGCATCATCTTTGAAGAAATATGGCCCAATAATGCCGCCGGCCCATAAACCGCACCAAACAGTGGCTTTTTCGGGATGCATTGGTAGCTGTTGCAATGCTTCTGGCTGATCTTCACTCCAAATGCGGCAATTATGCTTATTTACGTACCCATTCAACCAAAAATGAGCCTCATCGCTGAACACAATTTTTCGATAAAAAAGCGGATCCTCGGCCAGCTTTCCAAGAGCCCATTCACCAAAAATTCGGCGTTGTGGTAGGTCGGCTGGCTTTAGTTCTTGCACCAGCTGTATCTTAAAAGGCTTTACGCCCAAATCCTTCCGCAAAATTTTCCACGTAGTGCTGTAACAAAGGCCTAACTGCTGGGAACGGCGCCGAATCGACATTTCGCGGTCTTCTGTCAAACTAGCTGATACCGCCGCAATATTTTCTTCACTACGCACAGTACGTAAACGTGTTGGTGGTTTAATGTCCAACAAAGTAAATTTGGTGCGAAATTTGGTCACAATCTTCCGAATAGACTGCTCAGAAGGTCGAGAATGCCGACCATAAAATGGAAGCAGCGCGCGATGAACATTTCGAACCGAGCACGAATTTTGATAGTAAAATTCAATAATTTGCAAGCGTTGTTCATTTGTAAGACGATCCATGGTTAAATTGCAAACCAAACTGAAGCTGTTTGACAGTGACACAAGGTACTAAACACACGTCAGCTTTCAAAACCAGTGTTGCCAAAACCAAACCAGCTAAAAAATCACCCGTTACATATGCATAAGCAAATTAATTAGTTGATTTTAAGTTTTGTGATACTAAGTGTGTAAATGGCACACGCCGCCTCGCACCACCTCACGTCACCTGCACCACCCCGCGGCGCCCCGCGCCGCCCCCACACCATTACACACTTAGTATCAGAAAACTTAAAATCAACTTATTAACTTGCATATACATATGTACATATGTATCCCAAAAATGAAGGAGCTGACAAAATTTTATAAATATTTACTTATTTAGGTATGTGAACTTTTTGATTCTGATGAAATCTTGTACTTATATTTTTTTTTGTTGAAAATAAAATAGAATATTGCTGGTAATAAAATCGAAAATATCTTTTTCATTTGGAAATAAAGTCGATTACCGAAATTCGGATTTCAAGGGTCAAAGTGGTAATATTGAATTGTCGACATTATTACCATTTTTTTTTAATTTTTGGAAATAAAGTCGAATGCTGAAAATGGTAGAATTCAACATTATTTCCAATATTAAGGGAGATAAAGTCGATTCTACCCTATTTCTCTCTACCTTAGTTCACGGCACCGAAAGGAGCGAGCATCTTTTTGGAAAAACTAACATTGAAATCATTAGATTTAAACAGAGAACATCTTCGACCCAAACACGGAAATATTTAAAAAGATTAAAATGATTCTGTTTGAAACAACATCAAAAAAAATTAATTAGACAAAACAGAAATAAGTTTATGTCAAAATAAAAAGCATTGTAAATTTGAAAAAAAAATAATATTCACACCGTTTCAACGATAAATTACTACGATTCTATTTAGATTTACTAGAATTCGATTCCAGGCCAAATCATATGTGTTTGAGTTTTATTTAAATATGAATGTGTTCAATTTTTTTCTCAAAGTAGTACGCAGATCAGGCAAAGACAAATTTTATCTTTACATTTCTGTTCTCAAGAGAAATTCTGATGGTGTAGAGAGTAAAAAGTCTGAAATGTTCAGTTTTCAAATATTTGGATCAAAATAAACTTTTTTCGTAAAAAGTGATTCTAGGGCAATTGGTTGATATTTGGATCAAAATAAACTTTTCCCATCAAAAAATAGTTTTGTCTCCCAACTGTCAAGCCATCAACTGTCAAACAGGGTGGACAGGGTTTTTAATGCATCCACATCATATCCATGCTTCAATGGAACTTTTATATTCGATATTGACAGATAGGGAGACAAGTATTAATTGACGGGAAAAGTTTATTTTGATCCAAATTTCAACCAATTGCCCACAAATTACTTTTTTCCGAAGAAGTAAAAAAACTTCAAAAATGTTTGAAATCCTAGGTTTCTTATTAACATTTTTCTACATCGTAGCCATCCTTCAATGTAATTTCACAGCTGATGGCTTGACAGATGGGAGACAAACTACGAGTATATATTAATGAAAAAGTTGTATTTCGATCCAAATATTACCAAATTGCCCAAAAATTGACTTTTCCAGAGAATGAAAACTTTCAGACTTCTTAGAGGTATTTTCATCAATCCAATATATTGTTCGCCATCAAGCGCAGCGCATGCAATAAATTTTGTATGCTCTTCAAATGCTTTGAATAATCTGATTTCTGTATTTAAAATTTTCAAATTTATGTGAATTGAAAGAATTTTTATATTTTTTTCAAATTTCTAGCTACGTTACTGTTCTCATTTGATTTTTGTTTTTATCTTTACATCTTCAGAATTTGTCTTGAGAAAGAAAATTTAGAGATAAATTCGTCTTTGCTTGTTCTGTGTACTAGGCTTGAAAATGCAGCAGCAGGAAATTTCATCAGAAGTTTCGAAATCAAATTTAACTTTTTTGCGCTCGAGCGAAGAAGAATTTTCTTCTTGGTAAGAAATATTCTTTCAAGCGAAAGTGAAACACTGGCGTCTATTGAATGAATTAATTGAGGTTTGTTTCCTCACTTACTTCGAATTCTAAACAATTTCAGATTCGAACCATTCTGTTTTCAATTCACAATGATGGCATTCAAACTGAAAAGTATTGCCATTATGAATAATACTTTCTACTAATACCTTCTACTACTTTCTTGTAGAAAAAGTATAAAAACATTTGGGAAGTGAAATTTAGTTCTTTTTTTATTTAATTCCCGCGGGATTATTTTTAAGAAGGATTCATTTTTAGAAGATTTTTAATTTATTTAAATGCAAACAACGAGGAATGAAATTTGTCTTTATGTTTAATTAATTTTCGAATAAAATAAAATTAATTTTATTACGAAATACTTTTCCACAAAGCTTCAGCTGCAAAAAGGGAGTTTTTAACTTAAGTTAATAAAAATAAATAGATAAAAAGTGCAATAGATTTGATATAGGTATGCTGGGAGAGTAACTTTTTATAACCTTATCAACACCAATACCATTGAGAAATGCTTATTGATTACCACAATCAATTTGTTAAAACAAAAGGGGTCGTTTGCAAAATAATGCACTTTCGATGCAAAATACGCCTTTGAAATAAGGGTTAGTTGGTTAAAGCAAAGCAAGGGCAATTGCTATTTATATTTTATTTCAGTTTCACTGGTTAATTGCGGTTAAATGCACAAATTAGACAAAAAGCAAACAAAACAATAATGTCCTTCGTTATTCGACGAGGGAATCCTATTTGCCGCTCTGATGTCGACCACTGCGATGCTCACTTATAAAATGTTATTTAGCATCTCACTATATACAGCACGCTTTTTATTATATTACAGTTGGAACCCCTTGAATGCGAAGAAGCGCGAAGTTACACAGTATTTTGGTGCTCCTGTTTTATTTCGATTGTATTTGTAGTTTTGCGGGAAAATGCTTAAACGTATTTGTATACATATTTTCGACTATAAGGGAACAAGCAACACCAAACCAACACAGCATAGAACTTTGAACCAAAAAAAGGGGTCATGATGATGAGTTTCAACAAACCGTGAGTAATACCAGTTTGGTGATTCGAAGGCACAACTCCCGCTACACCTATTGAACAAGTAAAACCTAATGAAATTTTCTATTTCAAGGGGAAGTTATGATTCACCCTTATTCCCTCCATCTAAACAAAAATACATCCTTACAATACATGTCCATATATCAGGCGATGGATGAGCAACCCCTAGTCATCAAGCAATTTCTACTTGCAGTGTTTTTAGGGAAAATCCCATTTTAAAAAGAATTCGCGAGCAATGCGCTGATGAAGTCCAATAAGTTTAGGGGCTATTGTATGAATAAGATTCATAGAAATATCTAACCACAATCACCCAGGAAGGACGCGACCATTTACGACTGTATGTGTATGTATGGATGTGTCCTTATTGACTTTGTTTTGCTTTCTTCTATTTTATTCTGGTTTGTTGATGCGATGATAAACCATCAGGAAGATTTTTTGGACTCTGGGGTTCTGATCAGGGAATTCCCTGAGCTTGAAGTGGTATCATATTGAGGAGATGGGTTACCCTTGACGGTATTCCGTTAGGTTAGGGCTCTAAGTGTGACACAATGTGCGACACAAGAAGTGTGCTTTCCTTATTATATGAAAAATAAAAGGGGATTACCAATTACAGCACATTCAACAGGAGCATTTTGTTTATCGATGTGTGTCATACCGGGATTGTTAAACGCCATTTCCCTCCCATATCTTCTATATTTATATAGGGTTTGGCACTTGGCAATTTTAATCAGGTGTTTAAGAATGAATGTTCCTATATACACAAACAAAATTGAGGAAAAGTGTATGGATTTCAATCGACCTGTGTGCGTACTTAAATGAGCTGAAAAATTTTTTTTTTTTGCTCAAAATAAAGGACTCATGCCAGTCAATCCAGGATGTCCCCTTTTCCATTGATATTTTCCTTTCATATATTTTTGTTTGTTTTTTAATTTCAGATCAACAATTTGTACTAACCTCTGTCAGCTGCCAAATGGATACACATCTAGGTGTGAACAGAAGTTTGTTCAAAAACGACTTATTGCCCTCCAAGGGAACGGACAAAATCTCTACACTGATAGTTTTTGGTTTCCAAGCTGTTGTGTTTGCACTTTAGCATCAAGCTAAAAATAAGTTTTACACAAAAATGACATTTCCCTCATGATGATGATGAAATGTAGTTTAATTAAGGAACTTTTGAGTATTTCCAAGAGCTTGTTTGTCAATTTACAAACCCTGTTTTTATATGAAGTTCTGTCATTTGGTCTTATACAACAATTTTTCCAAAAAGGTTGAACATTTTGAAAAGAAAATACTGACGAAAATTTTATTCAAAATTTTGAATTTTTTATATAAATATTTATGTGTGTAGATTTAATTTATAAAATTTAAGACTCACAAAAAAAATATTATATCAATTATGATGCAAAATATGCAAATAAAATAATACAAAAATGTTGATACATTTTTCAAACTAGTAAATTTTGGTCTCGTCATCAACATCAACAAAAAAAAAAAAAAAAAAACAATTATAATGTTTAATTTTTAATTAATTTATAAATTTAAGTTCAGATTCATTAAAGACATTTTTTTTTTAATTATTAATTAATCGAATTTAGTTTTTTTTTTTTTTAAATAAATACAAAAATAAATTAATGATAAAAATGTATATGCTATGATATTATAACAGTGATATTGTATAATGGTTAAGTAGATTTAAAATAAAAGAAAGAACAATGTATACTATAATAATTTGTTTAGGTTCTAGTACATTTAGATATGCTAACATTACTATGGAAATTTTTCTTTTTATATTTTATTAAATTGTTAAAATAAATTATTTCTTAAACTACATTTTTTGAGTGAATTTCAATTTATTTCGGTTCCATTGATTGCCATGTATAAGTAATTAATTGATGTTTAAAACTAATGAAAGCTTTCATTAGTTTTTAATTTCAATTTTTACTTGTGATATATAGGTGCAACATGGCAAAATATGCATTTGAAAAAAAAATTAGTGCATCGTAAAGGTAAGTCTGATCAATAGATCATAATTTTGTCTGTCTGTATGTCCGTTCGGCTGCAGCCTCAATCTATTTTTTTTTTTAAACTTGGTAAATAAAAGTTTTTGGTGATTCTGACCACAGTAATAATAAAGGTACTTGCTGTACAATTTTTTGTAGCAATTTTTGCAAAATCTTTGGCTTCATTACTTTTCATAAAATCAAATGCACAACTGGATCGCACGTACTTGCCCCTATGTTCAAGTCGATTGAAACTTAAAAACTTTTGAAATATCCAAGTAATTACAGAGAATAAAATAGAAAAATGAAAAAAAAGCATTTGAATCGTCCTTTTAATGGTATAAGAATTCGTAAAATACTACGATTGCTCAAAAACAAGTATACCATTTGATTACTTGAAAAAATATGAATATACCTATGCAAAACATACAAATTAAAATCGTTGAAGCAGTTTTTTTGTTTTAAATAAATTTTCTATACAAAAAAATGTTGGTAACGTTTAAAAACAAAAAATAACTAAGCCAATTTTGAGTATCTATTAATATTATTACGAATGTAGCAAATTTACAAAAAAAAATTATTATCTGAAAGATCTCTACATAGTGATAAAAGTTCAACTATTTACAGTTTTTTTTCTTTGAATTTTCAAAATTTATTTCAAGGTCAAAGAAAAAACTTTTGGCACATCATTTGGGTCATTCCAAAAAATTAAGTATGCCATTTGCAAGGTCAATTCATGGGAATAAAAATTCAGCTATTTTCAGTAATTGATCAACTATACATATTTTTAATGAATGTTTAGTGAATTTAAAAAAAAAAAATCAAGGTCATTGCGATTTTTGGCACATCATTTATGGGAAATTAGCAAAAATGAGGTGCACAAAAATTTGTTTGTGAACTTGAAACGAATAAGGAAATTCGTAGAAAAAAAGCTATGGTTGACCAAGTACTGTCAATAGTTGAACTTTTATCACAATCTAGAGATCTTTCGGATGGTATACTTTTTTTTTGTAAATTTCCCTTAAATGATGTGCAAGAAATCACGAGTGACCTTTAATGACCTTGAGAAACTTTAAGCCTTTATTACAGGTTATCTAAGCCTGACCAATTTCTAGGAATAGTTGACCTTTTCTGACCAATTAGATGGCATTCTCAAATATCAAATTTCCCATATGTGAGGTGCCAAAGGTCCAGAGGCACTGGAAAATCGAATTCTAATTCATTAAATTCATTAAAATTCTCGAAAAGACCTTGAAAATTTTTGTCTATTGATGGGTACTACTTTTGGCGACACCCTAAGTACTTTTTGTCGGGGTGCAAAAAAAAATTGCGTTCACTGAAGTCCAACTGTGGCAACATGTGCCCCACTTGGAGATGGTGCCAGTTTAGTTTGGTCATCAACATCGCCAAGTTCCTAATTTTGCAATAAAAAATGTCGAAATGATGAATTTACAAAAACCAATATATTAATGTTTTTTTTTTAAATCCAAAATTCATTTTTTTATTTTTTTTGGAAATTTTGATTAAAATCGTTTGCGCCGTTAATGAGAAAATCTAAAAACCACAAAAAAACGTTATATGGCAGGTACAGTTAAAAATGTTATTTTGAGATTTTTTTTTAAAGAAAGTATACCATACGCACATTAATACACTTTATTTTCTTATCAAAATCATTGGAGGCGGTTTTAAGATAAATAAGATTTTCATAAATGGGTGTATGGCAAGTACAGTTTTTGCTTTAAAGTACCTACTATACCAATCACAAGTACAAATTCAATAAATTTATTTTAGTATAGGCTATCTTTGTATCCTCCAAAAGAACCTTTTCTTTATTTTAAATTTTTTCAGCACGGTAATTCTGATTTCAATAATTTGTTTAATATGGAAGCAACCAAATGCTACAAATATTTTTTCTTAGCATACTTTCAAAAAAATGTATTTTGATTTTTAAAACATTTTCAAAAAAGGTCTTTTAACACTCTTTAAAGCATTTTAAGAAAAAAATTGACTTTTATGAAAAAATATCGGTACCTTCCATACAAATGCTAAAAAACCGTTATGGAAAATATTTTTTTTCTTAAAAATGGCTCGTTCGATTTTCATAAAACTTTTTCTGTTTGCTAAAATTTGTAAATTGTAAAATAAAAATTTACCAATACCAACTAATAATAGCACCACTCATGGAAAGTTTTGGTACATTTTGAATTTTCTCATCATCGGCTGAACAGATTTAGCTTAATATTTTTATATACAAATTTTAAATAAGATTAAAAAATAATGCATAATAGAATTTTTTTAATTTAAAGTAGGTTTTTCAATTAAATTCGGATACAATGCGAAATTTTTCGTCGGCACCAATCTTTAAATCGTATAAAAATATAATTATTTTTCTTATTATTAATTATATTGGCTCTCTTCGTACAAAAATTATGTCAATTTTTTCACATTCAAAATTTTAAAATGTTCACTAAGAAACTTGAATTATTAAAAATTAGGAAGAAATTACCACAACCAGAAAATTATTTAAAGCTATATTGAAAAATAAATTTACTTTTTTACAAAAATGATGGTACCATCGATAAACAGGACTTCTCAAAATCAGAGTTTTTCATTATAGAGTTCACGTGAGGAGCCGTAGAACAAAATCTATTACATACTTTTTTTTCAAATAGAATAGAAAATTTAAAAAAAAAACCTAAAATCTTAAAAAATAGTGAACTTGATGAAAAATGACGTTAAACAGGAAATACAACTTTACATCTTTTACAAAGACTTAATTTTAACTGTTAAATCATATTTTTTGAAGGAAAGTGTCATAAATAAAATAGTGTTGAAAATAAAAAATTGAGAAAAATTTCCCATTTCTTTCAGTGTAGTTCGACACTACATAAACTGAAAATGCCATTTTACTAATGAATAGTTAGGGATTTTATTTAAAATGTTAAACGACACTATCGCCGTCATGCCTTCAGTTTAGAAAATATTTGCATGCCAGTTTGAAGGAAAAATTGCATTATTTTGTAATTTCTTTATAACTCAAAATCTCCAAATTTTGAGATAAGCCACACTCTGATTCTGAGGAGACAAATTTTAAAAAATTTTTGAGACAAATCTTATATTTGTCAAAAAACGGCTGTTACGATTTTGAGAATCATTTTCTGTACGCTTAAATTAATATAAAATAAAAACAAATCAATGGGCAACAGTATCTATTGAACTGTATTTTTGATAAATTTTTTGTACTATCGACTAATCAAATGTTAATGAAATTTCTTTACAAAATCTTCCCAAAATGTTTAAACTTATCAAAATTTTCAAGATAGTTTTTATATATAAAAAAATTAAAGCTTTTTTTTAAATTAGATATCTTACTAGTTGAATCGGGTTGTTTGTTTTTAATTATTTTTTCTTTTCATATTAATACATTAATACAAATGTTGGTTAAAAAACACATTCAATAATTAACAGTATTGTTAATAAACATTAATTTAAAATGATTATCTGAAAACAAACTTGCCTTACAATGGTAATGATTTCCAATTAACAATAAACATTCGCATAAAGGACATGCGGAAGTCATTAGGAGACAGATTTCTATCGAGCAGAGTGGCGCAGTGGAAGCGTGCTGGGCCCATAACCCAGAGGTCCGTGGATCGAAACCATGTTCTGCTAGAAGTTTTTTTAATTTTATTTTATACGTTGTTTGTTTTTTTATTACTAGTAATATACAAGTTTTGTATTCGTGACGATTCGTGCATGACATTAAACTGCGTCTACACTATTTTTTAAAAAAGTTTCAAACTTATTTTTTGAAAATTCAATATCTCAAAAATTGGTTAGCAATTTTTGTTGATATTTTTGTTTTCACATAAATAAATACTTACGATTTGCACACCAAAAATTTTCCTTAAAAATGTTTTAAGAATTTGATATATAAAACATTATTATTCAAGAAAACCGATGCAATGAATTTGTATATTTATTTCCATACAATCATATTCAATCAAGAATTAAGATGAAGTTATTTTTTTAATTCAAAATAGCTTATTATGGCCTTTAGTCCTACAAATTGGCGTTTCGTCCGGCTTACTCACTTGGACTCATAAGTGGCGAAGTGAGGACTTTGTTATACGCAATTTGTATTAAGTTCAGTCATAAAAGGCAATAAAAAGCTATTTTGAATCAATAATTCAACAAGTCCAATCCGTAATGCTAAGTCTTCTTCTTGGCTGATTTATTTGTATTTAAAACGCAAAGTAATTATTTTAGATAATTTTAAATACTGTATTTCATGCTTTAAATATTTGCTCTCATTATTTCCATGTCTTAACATAAAATTTTCTTAAACTCTCAGGGTCTGGAATATAAGGACAAGTACGCGTGACCTAGTCGTACATTTATTCATTTTGAATATGTTTATCGTGCCACAGTATTTACATTAAGTCCCCTTGGAAAGGAAAAGAGCGTAAAATCTCAAAACAAGACACTTTAAGCTTCAAATTGCTTTTTTCTCGACTTCGATACCATAATTTTTAACTACGTCCATTTGATAAATTGCTTAAAATTTCAAGTTTATTTTGATCCCTTAATTTGTTTCATAATAAGTTAAGAGTGTTCCGAAAAAAAATGTTTTCTTTGACATCATTGGTAAATAAATTTAATTTTGTGCTCTATTATTTGGTAAAAGCCTTTAAGAACACAACAATATGGTGAAAACGTCTGTTTTGCAAGCCGAGTGTAGTTTTCACTAAAGCATTTTTTGCAATTTTAACAACAAAATCTTCAATATTTTATTGGATTACATTTTCTTAATTTTGTATCTAATACAAATTCAAAATAAAAATGCTTGTAAATTTTTACAAACGTATTTTTGACAGTAAATTTTTTTTACCTAACGCTTTTTTTTTGACAATTTTTTGCAGATGGATAATAATTTATAATTCACGATCATTTGATATTTAAATTTTAAATTTTTAAAAGGCTTTTGACAGAAAATGTATGTTAATACGGAAGTTAAAATTAGTTACTTTTACAAGACGGTTTTTGAAGTACAATAATATGCCTTCGAGTGACCAATTAGTAAAAAAAAAACAAAGCATTATAAAAAAAAGTATCTGATGAATGTGAAAATACGGGTCCTATAAAAATAAATAAAAAAGTAATCAAATGACTGGTTTTACTTACTTCAGAAAACTCTTAAAGCAAATATAAAATATGTTTGAATTGTTTTATTTTTTTTACTGACGCTTAAACCATAAAATATGGAATTTTAATGCTTTATTTTTTTACGAAAACAATTCCATTAGACTAAAAAATAAATTTTTAAAATTAATTACTTTCTTTTTTTTTAATAATTGCATTAAAACAACTACTTAATTACAGATTTAGTAACATTTCATTTTTTTGTGAAATTATAATCAAATTACCTGTAATTGTTATTGTGACTTTCAATTACAAAAACCCAGTAATGGAGGTGTAATTGAATTACAGTTGAATTACCATGTAATTAGCCTGTAATAATATTAGACTTCTAACTAAACCAACTCTGCTTACAAGCAACAAGAAAATTCGTAAAAAAAAAATGGAAGCCCAAATAAGCTGTTTTCTTTTTTTCATTGATTTAAATTAAAAATGATTAAATTCATTTTTCTTGAAATTAGCAACTATCCACATTTATATTCTTGACTAGAACTGACCCGATAGATATTTTGTATTGTCTTAATTATAAATATTCAAAGTGATGGATGAAAAATTCACAAAAAGTGACCTACTAGTAAATCCCTCTACAAATTTTAGACAACTTAATACATAAAATGCACGACAGGGTCGCACATACTTGCTCTTATGTTCAAGACGCCGAGGGTTTAAGAAAATTATATGTAAAGACATGGAAATTATGACAGAAAAATGTTTAAAAGCATTAAATAAGATTTTTAGATTATCTAAAAAAACTTCGTTGAGAGTTTGAGATGAAAAACAAGAACGCCATCTTAGTTCTTTATTGAATATGATTGCATGGACAACAAAATTTTAAATCGTTGGAGCGGTTTTCTTCAAAATTAATTTGTTATATGCAAAATTCCCAAAACATTTTTAAGGAAAAGTTTTGGTATGCAAATCAAAGTAAAGGGTTTTTCAAACGGGACGCTTTAAAAGTAGAGCGACAGGGACAGCAAACGACGCCACATTTCTTGCCGCTCTTTTGACATTTCTCTTCAGTAAGGTTTGCCATTTCATGATGGAAAGATATACGAGCCAACAACGAGTCGAAATTATTAAAATTTACTACCGAAATTCGGAGTCAGTGGTCTCAACGTTAAGAGTGCTACGTCCAATTTATGGTCGTCATAATCGTCCTAGCAGATCAACAATTGAGCGTCTAGTGAAAAAATTTGAATCCACAGGCACAGTACAAAATGTTCCCGTGCCAGTGAGACAAAGAAGTGCCCGTAGTGCCGAGAATATTGCTGCCGCTGAGGCTTTAGTTGCAGAGTTGTATGTTCGTGTATTGGGCTGAGCAACAACTTGAAAATGATTCGGATTTTCATCGAAAAATCACCTTCAGCGATGATGCGGTATTGGTCAGGCACCAATCCACACGTCCTCCATGAGTTATCATTGCATCCCGAAAAAATTACGGTTCGGTGTGGTTTATGGGCCAGCGGCGTCATTGGGCCGTACTACTTCCGTGATGATCAAGACCGGCACGTAACTGTGAATGGGGATCGCTACCGTTCAATGATAACCGAATATTCTTGGCCCCAATTGGATGATATGGACTTGGAGGACATGTGGTTCCAACAGGACGGCGCCACAAGCCACACAGCGAATGTCACAATCAATTAATTGGAAACCAAGTTTGGAGAAGGTGTTATCTCACGAAATGGTCCAGTCTTGGCCGCCTCAGTCGTGCGATTTGACGCCGTTAGACTATTTCCTGTGAGGCTACGTCAAGTCTATGGTCTATGCCAACAAGCCAGCGACGATTGATGAACTTCGTACGTGAAATTGCAGCAGTATCGGCCGATTTATGATTGAAAACCGTCGAAAATTGGGTTCAGCGTCTGGACTTCTGCAAGCGTGCCCGTGGTGGCCATGCAAAAGAAATCGAGTTCCATACATAATGGCATCGAACGTACTTTCACAGGAATAAGGAATTTCATTGATATCCAAAACCGTTTTTGTTTTATTTAAAAAAACTTTTGTAACGCTCTTATTGAAAAACCCGATATGATAGAATAGCGGACGCGCAACCATTCCATATGAAAATGGATCTTTTAATCAACCAAACCAATTTTGGGTTTCCAATACATTTTTCGAGCTTCAAAGCGATGAGACTATAATTTATCGTTCTACAACTCAATTTTCCCGAATTTCGGTACAGTTAGCGATTTTTTCCTGCTTATTCAAAAAAAAATTTATTTTAAACCCATCATTCATCATCTTACCACTCTCCAATATGTTTTCAAAAAATAAAACGGCAAATTTTCGATTAAAATGGCAAAAAAGCAGAGTGAGGCTTTCTAATGTTACCAAAACACCCGTATTTTATTAAAAGTACACCAAATTAGCTTAAAAAACTCCAGCGGCTTGTAGAAATCAGCTAAAACTTAACTTAATCTCAGGAAAACTTTTTCTTATCTTGTGACTAAATATTCAATTCTGTATGCTTCCATTAAAAAAAGTGCCAAAACTGTTGATTTTAATACAAAATATAGGTGAGGCTATCCAAACGTTACAGACTGTATATAGTACCTATATCGCAAGTAAAAAGATGATGAAATCGACAAAGTCATTCTCAAATTTTAGCGCAACAAAGGGAAATGTTTGTGGGTTTTCCTGTTATAATGAATTATCTCCATTTAATCTTAAAATGATTTTTTCGGGCTCAAACTTCTATAAATAAATTTTGTTTTAACGAAAACAAAAAATAAACTAAAATTAAAAGCAATCAAAACTTTGTTCTTTTAACAAAAAGTTGTTTCAGAATTCTCCTTATTTTTGAATTCATAGCTTTACAAATGTTTTTTTTTTTTTTATTTTGAGCAAATTTTTGGTAAAGATAATTGACTATTAAACCTAGAACGCTCCTACTGATGCAAAACTAAAAATCCAATAAAAAATTACACAGCGAAATCATAAATGAAAAAACTTCATTGCAAAATAAACACTGTTGCATAAATTCTTCAATCTACACCGATTCTAAAAAAAAAAACCTGTTAAAAAACACCCAAATTATCTAGAGTTTCTATATGAATTGGCAAAATTGACCTTTTTGATCCACCTTCCATAATCGGCGGAAATTGTTTCTTTTGTACCACACCAAAAAAATCACTCTCAAATTGTCTCTGCTTACCAGAGGACAAAGTGAAGTAATAACTTTCTATACAAAGTGCAAAAATTCCCAGTCGGAGTTTTATATACAAACACTCACACTTAAACTAGTTCTTTACCTAGAAATAGAAAAACTCACAAGCTGCAACAGCAAATGGGACAATAAGAAATATCCTTTGGACCTACAAAAAAAAAAAAGAAAGAAGAACCTTCAGACATTTAGAATATACGATTTGTCTATTGTTTGATACGATCAATCAAGGTGTTGAAGAAAAGGAAAAAAACTTGGTTGTCTTTAGAATAGACTGCATTTTTATCTCAGGTAAGAATTTTGTCAGTATACCTATCTATCTATGTGTAAGGAAAAAGACGAAGAAGGCACACATTTAAAATTGTAACGCAATGCGATTCAAGACTGAATGTTTCTTTAAGTTTATTTATCTTATAGATAATTCCAAAAAAGATAAAGGAAAATTTATGTAAGAACTATGACTGACATCATCTGCTTGTTCACTTGTGATAACATAAAACGTGTCCTTATACCTATTAAGACTTAATCAATGACTCTTTGAACTTTAATTTTATTAATACGAAGGAATTTACTACCTAGGTACCTATATCGTGTGTAACCAGCAGGTTATAAAAAAGGAACCTCTTTTACCTTCAGGAACTAAGAAATCTGTCTCCCCTAATTGTACCGAAGCTACTTAAAGGTACCTTAAAGGTATTCACGTGTTGCTAATTTTCTGAAGAACCCTTGAAAGCAACTTGTGCTTTCTTTTATTTTAATTTATTTAATATTTTTTAGTTCGATAGAACTTGAAAATTTTAACGATTTCAACTGATCGCAATCTAGGTACCCTCTGCCCTATGCTTGCTTTTCAAAAGTAATTTCTTTAAGTGCTAAAACGATTGAACTTTAAAGTCCTTCAACAAATTTTAACATTTAAGCACAATTATATGGGTAGATCCTTCGATTACGATTACGATAGCACAGCGCGAATTTTCTATCCCTTCCTACCAACAACATTCTCTTCTTCGTTACATTCCCTCTTCTGTCTAGCTACAGCCATGTAAGTTTACAAGAGCACATAGAAAGGCGAATTATAAATATATACCTACTCTATACCAACTGCATTAACACACACATACAAACAGTCAAACAGGACCTTACACATGGGAATTATTGTGTGTTGCTTCACATCAGGTTGCTTGATCGGTAGAATGATGACAGATATTACAACAACACAAAACTCTAGCAATGTTAAATTAAAATGAACGAACATAGTATACCTACAAAAAAAAAAAAAAACGAAACATCTGCTCCTTTCAGGATTTCGGAAAAACTATACAGAAAACCATACATTATTCTGTCTGATGTGTTCTTTGCCTGCCTGCTCCGTTTCTTTGTTGTTGTTTAGTGTTTCGAATTTTCGTCCTTTATTACAATTGGAACTATAAGTAGCTTTGTTGTTGTTGTTTTGAAAAATAATAAATTTCAAAGAGTAGACGGATAGATGTTTTGTTATTTTTTTATTATTTTTGTGAATTTTGCAATGAAACGAGTTTGATTAAAAATAATGTGAAGAAAATGATGTGTGCTCGGAGCCGATTATACCTATCGGATCAGTTACCTAGGTTGGTAGGTAGTTATGTGTACTTGTTTCAATTAAATTATGAAGAGAAGTTTAATAGGTATTAACATAAAATATGCATAAAATCGAAGGTAAATTGTAATTTTTTGTTCATTAAGAAGAAGTCAATACCCTATACGAGGTTATAAATGTCGAGAAATGAAGCTGGTGAGTTTCAAACAACATATCTGATTTCAAGATCCTTTAAAGATTTAAACAATCATTATGCTTGACATTGAAGTTAATTGACTGGCACAAATATTAAAAAAAAAACTCAATGTCAAGGTATAGGTATGATTCTAGTAGTCAATTTGCTAACAGTAAGGCAGTTTAGGTAAGTATAGGCCTACTAAAGATTAAAAGGCCTTCAAAAACGGTTTTAATCAATAAAGGTTCCTATCCCTAAGGGTTTCTTTAAAAAAAAATTACAAACGATGACTTGTAGCTATTCGACAAAAAAGAAGTTTTGTTTCAAACCTTTTCTCTGTTTTTGTCACTATGAATCAGTTTCAAAATTTGGAACTATTGTATCGAAACATGTTCAGTTCTGTGTTCTGCGATGAACAACCTTTTCACTTGCGATGCGATATATGTAGGTACTATAATAAAAAATGTATGTAGTACCTCGTGGCATGATTGTTAGTGCGTTGGACTGGCATGCCGAAGGTCTGGGTCAGCCTCTACCACATAAATAAAAAACATACATAAAAACAGAAATATTTTCTCGAGGTTCTGCCTCTTGGGAGGAACGGACAAATCCTACAAGAGAATACTTGTAATGAATAAGTGCTTTCCATCTAGATTCGGACGCGGCAAAAAATTTTAGATCCCCTCCATTTCTGCCAATAGCACGCACACATGAATGGTTGAGAGTTGTTAGCCACTAGGCCCTGGTTCTCCATGAGCAGTTGCGCCACTAAATTTACAATTTTTAAATTTTATCTTAAATTTTTCCAAAGCAGTACGCAGCCCCAGAGTATTGACATTTGTAACCGCTGTACATGAAAAGGCAAAAGAAAGAAAAAGTATCCACTTAATTTTGCATTTTTTTTTCCGGAAAAATTTATGTCGTTTTGTGTATATTTCATTTTTAATAAACTAATATCATCTCCTAGTTTCATTCTTTCCATTACTAAGACGTTTTGAGGAGGCATGACTGAAATAAAATGTAAAATGCGTAAAGAAAATGATGACATAAGAATTCAGAATAGAATAAATAGAAGAACTGTTTTAAATCAGTCAGTGAAGTAGCTAATGGGAAACTAAGCCTTGATTCTCCACGAAATGACGCTGTAGCGTCACCAAATTTAATTTATTTATTGGTAGGTACTATAAGGCAAGTCTTGGGTTGGTGCAAAAATTCTGTCTGTCTCTTCCTCTACAGCCTAAACGGCTTGATCGATTTTCTTAAGACTTGGTACATAGTAATTATTGGTGATTCTACCCACGTGCTTTTTTTGTGTACTAAAAATAACGGTAGACTTTTTAAAGCAATTTTACAAAATCTTATTTTTCCCAAAAACGACTGTACCGCAACTTTTCTTAAAAAAAATTTTCCAAGAAATGGTTAGTAATGGTACCCGAAAAACCATTTTTTTAAATTCTCCATTTTCTTCAAAATGTTTTTTTTTTTTAATTTCAATAATTTTTCTAAGCAATTTAAATAGTTTTTCTTACATCCATTTTCAAAAAAAAATATTTTTTGGATTTTTAAAAAGATTTCAATTTTTTTTTTTTTGGAAAATCAAATATAATGAAAACTTGTTTAAAGGTTCTATTTTTTTCAAACGGATCCTACGTTTCTTATTAAACTTTTTCTATATCCTAAAAATTAGTGCGATATACTACCAATAATATTTTTAATTTACATAATTAATTTAATTTAATAGCAACTCTTAATAGCGCTTCTAAACGTTTTTTTTTTTATTTATTTTAATCCTAAATTTTCTCACTATCGGGTTAACAGATTAGGATAAATTTTTATATAAACAAATTTCAAATAAAATTAAAAACTATTAAAAATAAAATTTTCAAAAAATAAAAAGTTTTTGAATTTTAAAGAAAATTTCAAATTTTTTGTTTGCAGATTCCATATCTAAAATTTTTTAAAAAAATTTATTTTTATGTTCTCATAGGAATTAATACTAACAATTTGCATACAAAAATTTTCCTCAAAAATGTTTTAAGAACTTGATATATACAAAATTATTTTTTAAGAAAACCGATCCAACCATTTTTAATATTTTTTCCATACAATCATATTCAAATTAGATTGCGTTCTTTTTTGTTTAAATTAAAACTCTCACAGATATCGTATTTCATGGCTTTTAAACATTTTTCTTTCATAATTTCCATGTCTTTACATATAATGTTCTTAAACTCTCAGTGTCTTGAACATAAGAGCAAGAAGGTGTGACCCTGTCGCGCATTTTATTTTGATTCAAATCGGTTGTTTTACATTCGACTGTCAATTTCAAGTGTGAGTGTTTAATATTCAATGTAAGATCGCTTTAAAGTTTTATAGAATTATGTTCATAAGTTTTATAAGAAAATAATATTTTTTATTAAAATAATGGGGTACTTTTAACGAGAGCACATGGGGCAATTACGACAAAATAGTTTCCCATTTTATAGTAAAATAATATTATAGTGGTAGGTAAATACGTACCCTAGTACCCAATTTCACGAAGACTTTAAATTATTTCAAAAGGCATTTATCCTTTAATTGATGTTTTTTGGCTTCACTAAATGGAAGATTTTAAAATCCCTTGCACACTAAAAGCTCGTTTTTATCTCATTATATTTAAAAAAAAAAGTCTTTTTTGTTCAGCAATTCAAGTCAACAACAGCTGATATCTTGCATTCAGAATAATTGTTCCCTCATCCATAATGCTTTTTCACTGTATCTCATACATTTCGCATGTGCGAGTTAAACAACCTCTTCTTTTATATCCAGAGATGTGGGGCAAACTCAGTCTCTTTGGTGAAACTGAAAAATTTTAAATGTTTGATAAAATTCAGAAGAAGTTTAGATAAAGCAATTTTAGTGTTTGGTTATGAAATTGGCCATAAGTCAGGTATTTTTTTTTTAATTTTTATCTTTAAATTTGAAATCGAAATCAAATCGTAAAATTTGAAATATTAAGATCGATCTGCAAGAGTTTATGGATTTTGTTGTGTGAATTTTAAAATATCTGAAAATTTTTTAAATGCGTTTCTGGTGGTTTTTTGAGATTATCTTTTTAAGGGGTGGGTGTAAGGTGTTGCTAATTTAAATTTGAATTAAATAATTAACTTCTTCCGTTAAGTTGAAATATATATATTGTGATTGCTATACATATGAGCTCATAACTCTTCAGCGCGTGCATGGGCTGCTTTTTCTTAAATCCAATAGTCAATCAAATTTCCATTATTTTGATATCTTTTATTATTCTACGACTTAAACAAGCATTAAAATAAAATATTCAAATCAACCAAAAAAATAATAAAATTACCTGCTTGGACCATTGTCCACAACCACCAGAGCGTTATCTCGAGCGAGATCTCGTTATCTACATCGAATGTTTTTATTAGAATTTGATATGAATGGCTTTAAAAATCATAGCTCCTGTTCCACTAATTTGATCTTCAAGGTTAAACGCTTTAGCTGACACAACAGACTATATTGTGTAAAAATCATTGATTAGGGGCAACAAAATTCATACTAAAAGGGTGAAAAAGCCATCCAAGATTTGTTTCTAAATTAAAAAGTTAATGAAAATTTAAAAACCCTCATTTATTACCTCACTCTTTTTCTAAAATTATATCACGGCATGTGTGATCATCTACCATACAACAGAGATGTTATAGTTTTTTTTTAAATATTTTCTTTTTACAAATAAAATGGATTTTAACTAAAAAATTGATCGAAATTAATTTATATGTTGAAGTACGGTTTGTCACTTTTCCTAACACTGTTAACAAATCGCTCGCATGATTCACAATAGCCACCTGCTGGTTAGAACGAAAACTTGTATCCGGGTTATTGAAAAAATCTACAAAAGAAACCTGGATCCCATGCTATTTCTGTAATACGTGTTAGAAAATAAATTCGACCTAGACCCTAAGATAATAAAAAGGAGCTTTTATTGGTTTCTTTTACTGGTTACTTTTATTTGCTACTTTTTGTGTTACTTTTATTGGTTTCTTTTACTGTTTACTTTTAAGGCAGTTTCCACACTGGAGTTTGATCTCAGCCCGCTTCTGCTAGAAATTATGAGAAATGGTAAAGTTTGATGGAGAAATATCATTGCCAATTTTGAATAAAAATTACGGCTCAACTTTCTTTTACGACATCCCGAATTTTGACACGCGAATGGTCTCATTCCATAGATATTTACTAAAAAACACCAAATATCACTTTTAGGATGAGGAAACATTTATAAGTGTTTTTTAATAATTTTTAAACTTTCACTTTTTCCATACAAAATGCATGGAAAATAAATAAAGTAGTGATATGTCAAATGTCATTGCAATGCTAAGTATTGCCAGATGTACACTTTTGTTTTGGGATTTTTTTTCTTTTAATCCATGTTTCTTAAATGCAAAAGAAACTTTGCATACACCAAACCTTGCCCCACCCTAAATCATATAATGAGCTCAAGCAGGGGGGAGTCCAAGCAAGTTTTAAATTTCCCGCAAAATTTCCCAAAATAAAAACACAGGGGAAACAAAATACGTGTTGGGTAATACTAAACAGACCATTTGACATTTTTTGGTTTGTGATTGAAATGGAGTAATATTTTCACATCCATTTTTTTTTTTGCAAAACAAAAAGTTCTAAAATTAATTAAAAATACTTATAAATGTTGCCTCTGCTTAAAATTGTGATATTTAGTGGTATTGAGAGTATCCGCGTTTCCAAATTCCTAATGTAAAAAGTGCAAATCGGTAAAAAAAAAACCGATTTTCAAAATTTAAAACATTTTTAATTGCATTTAGGTGGGTTTCCTCACATTAAGATTTGGAAAATTTTCTATTGAGATACCTACCTAACCCTACAAAAAAAAAACAACTTCGAAATCGGGATGTCGTAAAGGAAAGCCGCCCCAAAATTACCTTTTGAACATGCCATTTCGGCGAAAATTTTTTCTTCAAAAAATGTCAAGTGCAATTTATTAAAACATTTTGAAATATTTGATATTTTGATTTTTTTTTGGATTTTTCTAATTTTTCCTGCTTAATATTTTTTATACAATTTTGTAAGCAATCCATTTCGATAGAAAATTTAATTTTAAGTTATATATATTCGAAACGTAACAATTTTTTTAATTAAAAAAAAAAATAAATAAAAACAAAATTAGCCTAAAGCCAATGATAGGTAGTAAAATAGCCTAATCCAGCTTAGTTTGCAAATTATACCAAAAATATTTAAAAGTGGCCAGTGTGACCATTCTCTCAGAAACACATATATAAAACCAAAAAAATAAAGACAATGATACCGAGTTTTTTTTGTAAATTCTTCTCGGTAAAAAATAAAACCGACCTGGATTTAGTATTAAAATAGTTCTTAGGCCGAAAGGCATTAGCATTAAGTTATTATAGTTTAACTTAGAGCGCCCGACTGGGGCCAGTAAGTTAGTTTTAAGATATTGATAAGTAGGCTAGTTTTTATGAATTTTTGTCTAGCTTTAAGATAGGTTTAAGAAAATTGAAAAATAAAAATGAATTTCAAAAAAAAAAAAAAAAAAAAAAAAAAAAAAAAAAAAAACATAGGTGAATTCAATAGCATTTTCCATTTTTAGCAAACTTATTGGCTAAACAAAAATATACAATGATACATCTTCCCGACTATTCAGCATTATAATTTAATAGGTATGTCTACCTATTCAATATTTAAACATAAGATATTTTCCTATTTTTTATATAATCAATTGTTCAAATAAAACTTATTTAAAATTTTTTGTTTCACTGCCAATAATCAAATTTTTTAGCGGCAAATATAATTTACCTACCTAGGCACACAGTAACTAATTCTTTGATTTCTCCACCGTATATAAAGGGTGATTTTTTTGAGGTTAGGATTTTCATGCATTAGTATTTGACAGATCACGCGGGATTTCAGACATGGTGTCAAAGAGAAAGATGCTCAGTATGCTTTGACATTTCATCATGAATAGACTTACTAACGAGCAACGCTTGCAAATCATTGAATTTTATTACCAAAATCAGTGTTCGGTTCGAAATGTGTTTCGCGCTTTACGTCCGATTTATGGTCTACATAATCGACCAAGTGAGCAAACAATTAATGCGATTGTGACCAAGTTTCGCACTCAGTTTACTTTATTGGACATTAAACCAACCACACGAATGCGTACAGTGCGTACAGAAGAGAATATTGCGTCTGTTTCTGAGAGTGTTGCTGAAGACCGTGAAATGTCGATTCGTCGCCGTTCGCAGCAATTGGGTTTGTGTTATTCGACCACATGGAAGATTTTACGCAAAGATCTTGGTGTAAAACCGTATAAAATACAGCTCGTGCAAGAACTGAAGCCGAACGATCTGCCACAACGTCGAATTTTCAGTGAATGGGCCCTAGAAAAGTTGGCAGAAAATCCGCTTTTTTATCGACAAATTTTGTTCAGCGATGAGGCTCATTTCTGGTTGAATGGCTACGTAAATAAGCAAAATTGCCGCATTTGGAGTGAAGAGCAACCAGAAGCCGTTCAAGAACTGCCCATGCATCCCGAAAAATGCACTGTTTGGTGTGGTTTGTACGCTGGTGGAATCATTGGACCGTATTTTTTCAAAGATGCTGTTGGACGCAACGTTACGGTGAATGGCGATCGCTATCGTTCAATGCTAACAAACTTTTTGTTGCCAAAAATGGAAGAACTGAACTTGGTTGACATGTGGTTTCAACAAGATGGCGCTACATGCCACATAGCTTACGATTCTATGGCCATTTTGAGGGAAAACTTCGGAGAACAATTCATCTCAAGGAATGGACCGGTAAGTTGGCCACCAAGATCATGCGATTTGACGCCTTTAGACTATTTTTTGTGGGGCTACGTCAAGTCTAAAGTCTACACAAATAAGCCAGCAACTATTCCAGCTTTGGAAGACAACATTTCCGAAGAAATTCGGGCTATTCCGGCCGAAATGCTCGAAAAAGTTACCCAAAATTGGACTTTCCGAATGGACCACCTAAGACGCAGCCGCGGTCAACATTTAAATGAAATTATCTTCAAAAAGTAAATGTCATGGACCAATCTAACGTTTCAAATAAAGAATCGATGAGATTTTGCAAATTTTATGCGTTTTTTTTTTAAAAAAAGTTCTCAAGCTCTTAAAAAATCACCCTTTAGTTCAGCAAAATTGCCGCTCCCCATAAAACTATCCCAGGCAGACCCTAAGTCCCCCACTGTACGCCACTGCTTCCACTATGTAAACATAAAAACCTATTTGAACGTCAATTTTATGCTAAGATCATATCGATATTTAGCTATTTCGATTTGTTTAGAGATCTCTGAGCCCTCCGTATCAGTGTTGCCGGTGAAAAAATCAAAAGCGGTCCCAAAAAGGGTCTTAGGGGCCCGTTAAAAAGATGCCATATTGGAGGGAATAAAAAAAAACAATAAACAACAAACATTTATTTCAAAACTTCAGCTAAATTTATTCTACTAAAAAAAAGCTTATTTTACTAAAATTACAACAAAAATGTGGATAACTGTTTTTTTCTTTCTAAATAAATTCCAAAAATTTGTTATTATCTTTTTCTTCTATAAGTTTGTCGAATTAAGTACGAAACTTGGTGAAGTTCAACTATTTTTATTAAGGACTCAATTTTGAATGACAATCACATTGAATTATTAAAAAGGGGCCAATTGAAAGATTTTTTAAAAAGTGGAGGACATGTCCTGGACGCAAAAAAGAAGCCATTTTTACAAAAAATACTCCACTTTAGAGGTTAGAACAGACATTCGTTGGTTTTACTAGCTCAATTCTTTATTGTCTCAGTAAATTACAAAAAAAGAAAAGAAAAAGAGAGTTGCTTGAATTCTAGGATATAGGTGAATTATCTTATTTTTGAATTACCAGCAGCAGGTTGACAGAGCCGGACAAGCTATACGTGCAAGTGGTTCAAAGGTGCAGGGCGCTGAATCCAATGGGCGGCTGGCAAGCATTAAAATATCCACTTAATCAATGAGTTAATTATTTATTTTTATTTTATTATTATTTATTTTTGTTTTATTCAGCCTTATTGTGAGTTCCACATGGAGAATATAATTTTCACCCGAATGTTTGTTTCCACCAAATTTTAGAAGCTATTGTGAGTTTTGATTGAGCTTCACTTTGGCCAAAAATAAACAAAACACTTGCAAAAAGGTCAAATAAGTGACAATTTTAGCTCATAACAAAACATATCCGAAATAGGTTATCACTTAAAAAGGGAATTTTCGTTTTTGGGGTGAAACTTTACAATATGCTTAAATTAAATGTCATTTTTTCTGCGTGAAAACTCACAATAAGCCTGATTATGTTTTTGAATTATTTTTTAGATGCTTACGTTCCTATTTTGTACTTTAATATTTTTTGTTCACTTCATATATTTTTTTGATAGGTAACTCGTATGTTTTTGAGTTTATTTTACAACAATTTTAATAATCTTTTAGCTAAAGAGTATTAAAATAGTTGTAAAATAAAGTGATATAATATTCGATTTTATAGGTTTTAGTAAATTAAATTAATTTTGTGTTTATCGGTAAAAAACGCATTGCAAATTTGACCTCTTAAGTTATGAGGAAATGACTTCTTCCATCAGTAACCATAATTGAGGGCGCTAATTACGAAGCTTGCACAGGGCGCTTATTCATATCGGGCCGGCCCTGCAGATTGATTAATCGTTATGCAAAAACGATAAGCTGGCAACACTGACTTAAGATAATTCTGCAACTGCATATCTACTGCATGTCAGTGGAACAGTTACGAACTGAAATTTTCTTACCTACAACTACAAGGCCACAATCCACAAGCTACATATCAAATAACATTCGAATTGAATCAAAAACAATTTCACTCAATAAGAAATGCACCCAAAACGCAATAACTGCAAGATACAAAAAAGGGAAAAACTGGAAACAAATTTAAATATTTTAAAATAAAGAGGATTCGTAATTATGTATGGATAGATACCTGCCAGCTTAAAATACATAAACAGTGCAGAATTATTTATCACTTCATACTTCTTACATACTTTTATTCCCAGTCTCATTACATTGATCTTTAACAAAACCAATATAGGAAGGTATGTACGTTGCTATACCTACATTATGTATGTTTGTAAGAACAGCCAGGAGCAGAATCCAATCCCAGCAAATTGTAAATTGCGAATCGAATAAATGAAAACAAAATTCAAAACAAAACAGGAGGAACAAAACAGAAAATGAATCTATCCCGCCACCACCATCACGGTTCACAAAAAATTTGTATAATTGATTTTTCTTTTTTCTCCAACTGAGTGGATTCTACTTTCCGCAAAGGAACAACTCAAAAAGTGAAACACTAAGCTAGTGTGGGTTAGTGTGTTCCACTGTAAATGTAGAACAAAAAAATGCATTGGTGTGTGTGTTAAGCATGCCGCCATGTAAACACACATCTAACGTATTATTTGGGGGTTGGTTTTACTGCTTCTTCAATTCACCCAAACAGTTGTTGTGTATCCTTCGAAGGGTGAAAAGTTTTTCAACTTTTGCACCGTACGTTGTCCGTTTTTTGTTTTACTTCACTATATTTGATTTTAATATAAACAAAAAAAAAGAAACAAAAGAGAGAGAGAGAGAGTGACTAAAAAATATCAAAAACAGCCGAAAGGACTGTTAAATTAAAATTAAATTAAATCGAAAAAATATTAAGAATTAATTTGTAACAATTTATTAACAAAAAATAATAATTATTATTAACGGCGGTGCTCCTAGCCACTGTGCATTTGTTTGTCTGTGTGTGTGTGTGTGCTATTTAATTTCTCCCAAACAATAATTTGTTTTTACTAAAAAGAAAAAAAACTAAACCCAACAATGGTTTGATTTGTACAGTTAAAGTGTGCGCAGTTTTATTTATTTATTTATTTGTATTTTTTTGTTGATAAACATCATCGCATTTAATGAAAAAAAAGGTAAATAAAATTAATTCACAAAATAAGTGAAACCATACAAAATTTAAAAAAAATAACGGTGTGCATTAATTTTGTTAATAAATGAGTGTGTTTGTGTTGTATGTTTTTTTTTTGTTGTTGGTTCTCTGATTGTATATGCACACCAGTGATTAAGTGAAACGAGAATGTGTTATTTCAAGGATACTCGCTTATTGGGATACAAAAATTAAAACGAAAACAAATTTAAAAAAACAAGGATTAAAAAAAAACACAAAAGGCGGTTTGTATAAAAAAATGTTTGCTTAATTTATTATTCATAGAATACCTATGTGGAAATAATTTGTTTATATTGATCAAAATTTGATTTTTGATTTTGTGCAGCTTGCAACTAAAGATTGCAATGAAAACCCATTGTTCTGCATCTGCATGCTACCTTCTCCATCATCCATCCGACGCATACGTAGCTAGGTCGCATATTGCCGACGCAAAACGACGAAGATGGATGACAGAAAAAGTGTTCTTATTTTGGGTGCAATATGTGCAATGTGCATGTGCAATTGTGCATGTCTGCTTAAAGAAACACAAACAGTTTCTTGGATAAACAAAAAAGAACTATGGCGCCAAAATTAATGTTGGGGGTTGGGGTGGGGATTTCTATCCGAAATTGGAGATGATAAATTTCTTTAAGATTGATGAGGAGAATGATTTTGGCGTTGACATTAGGTAAAATGACGTAAACATAAGATTTATAAAGTTAGGTACATACATATATAGGTACAGTGTATATTTGCGTTAGTCGGTAAATTTTTTTAAATATAGGTGAGCACTTTTAAGTTTCAAGAAGCTTCCTACCAACGTACTAATAAATAAAATTTCAGTTAGTGTTCTGTTCCTTTCAGTTAATCGGTAGATACCTAGGTACCTACCTATTAATTATGCAAAAAACAATAACAAAAAAAATCTCTCCAATCGAATTAAATACGTTCTACTTTTTCGCGCGAATTGATTTTATAAAATAATTTTAAAAAAGTGACAGTTTGCCATTAATCTAGATATGCAGGGTCATGTCCCCAGTAGTCGAACACTTAGTGGTTCGCAATAAAGTAATCGTTTGAGTGCCTTTCACATGAGCTGCGAATAGCCCACTGCCGAATTGCAAATGGCCGCGAATTTTGACATTTCATTCAACAGACGCGAATTGTCATACAAAATAAAGCAGTAGAATAGATATTAAAAAAAAATTAAGGTTAAATTCGAGCGAACTTTTCATTCGCAGATTTGTGGCATGCGTCCTGATGTTGTGGATTGCGAATAAGTGTGACAATTTGCAGAAAATATCTCGTTGGTCATATAGAAAATATAAAAATGCTAAATTTAACAATTTAAATTAATTTTAGGCAATGTTTTCTTTTGAAATCTGTAGGTAGGATCATTCATTCAGTTTGTTTAAAAGTAAAAACTAGAATTTGTTGATATTTGAGCTTGGAATTGCCTGAACAAATTTATTCGCATTTTCAGTTCGCGGCTCATGTGAAAGGCACTTTACAGTGAGGGAACCATTGAAAGTAAATATATGTGATGTAAAATTATTTAGCAGCTTTAACTGAAATATTTGTTATTAGTTTCATGTTTTTTGTATAACAACTTTTTTTTATAAAAAAAGAAAATGTTAAAATAGCCTAATCCCCCAGTAGTCGAACACTAGTTTCCTAAGCTCGTACATAAAGTTTCCTTGCTGCGAACACAACAGTTCGTACATATTTTCAACCGTAAAAAAAGCATAGAAGTATAATTTTCTCTCATTTCTATTGAACAAATTGTGTTTGTTTCTATTCAATTCTACTAAAAACGAAGTTAAACAAAAAGATTTGTGACGGATTTTTAATTTGAACGCAATGCAAAAACTCTTCGAACAAGAGAAGCTAACAATTACACTACGTAGGTTCCTTGTATCGAACACTGGAAGAAAAGAAGAAAAAGGTATTCGAATACTGGACTGAACTTTCTTCTTCATGTTCTTGACCCAAAACCGTAAAATAATTTATTTTCTATAATATTTATTAACTGAATAAAAAAAAACAATTTCGACGAAATTGTCTATAGTCGAACACTAGTGTTCGAATAGGCAACACTAAAATATTTGGTTTCCTTTGTTCGAATAGTCAATTTATTAATTAATTATTAAGTTTTTAGTAAAAACTTTAAAGTTACATAAATAAAGTACCTAACTTTTATCTTAATTAAAGTTTTAACGTTAATCTTCACCTCAAAAATCACAGGTTCCCACAGCACTTCCTTTTATTTTTTTTAACTTTTTCATTAAATTTGTTAGGCTACTTAGTAAGACTTTAAGGTTTGAGGGAACACAAAATCATATAAATTGCACAGATTATAATCTTTTTTTTCAAAAAGTGTTCAACTAGTAGGAGTATTCAAAATTAGGCAAATCAAAAAAAGCAATAGAAACTTCGTATGATTCCCCTAATACAAAAATCGTCGTAGTGAGCTAAAAAAAGAATATTCAAACTAGGTACCTACTTATTCAAATAAAATTTGTTCAAGTTTGCAAATATCTTAACTGTTCAACTTATGAAGTTAGTGATGACAAAATTCAAGTTACCGAGCCTTGAAAACTGCCTGTTCAAGTTATAGAATACCTACAAGGGAATAATAGTTATTAGATTGTTCAAGTTATCAAGTTATCTACAAATTTAGGCAAAGTTTTTAAGAGAGAAGTTGAAAATAAGTTGTTCGCTAATCTTCGTTTCAGTGGCTGGTGTTTAACCATTGTTTTTTTCCTTAAATTCCCTACCTAAAATTGTCCGCAATTATCTTAAAAGAAACTATAGTTTTCCCACCTGGAAAACAATCTAGTTTTTAACATGGCACTAGAAAGTTATTAATTGAATCTAACAAGGATCTAGCAAGGATAGGTAACTTCCGATTTTATCTCGGGTCTTACTCGTTAAGCTAACCTTTTGCCGCGATCTTCTGATAACCTGTCCAATACGCTAACTACTGAACTATTTCACAATACAGTTGTGTAATGTTGAAAATGAAAAACTATACTATGTACGAGTAGGTATGTAAATACTTCGATTTTAATTATTTTTTTAGGTATGATAGGTAGGTATAAAATATTTTTGTATCTATGGGGTATTTATGATGGAATAAAAAGACTTATGCAAAAAAATTTCTAGCGAAGGCCTCGGTAGTTTTTGACAAGATTTCCTTGTCTAGATTGCCCCTAACGAATCCTTATCAGGTCCTTGACTAAACTTGATTTGTCATTTTTTTCAGCCGAGTTCCCTTTTCTGTCATGGCCGAGAGTAAAATTTTATGAAGTCGATATTTCTATGTGTGTACTTGATAGACTTTATTTACTTACATTATCCGGCTTCTGATTTATGAAAGATCACTTCCTGAGACATGGATTTCGTAGTCTGCAATCCCGAGCAAACTTCTCTCGTCATCCACAATTTGGCATCCACTAAAGCTTGGTTCCTTTTTTTATTTATTTTTTAAAGCTTGGGTCCTTATCTAGATCCTTTGCCTTTAAAGCCTGAAACCGGAGGTATTGCATTAGCTGGAGTAATGTTGGCAGTTTGATTAACATGGGTTAGTGAATGCATAGTCGAAGTGCTTTGATTTTCTCGAATATCTCCATGTCTTGGTACAGGTCATAGAGTTTGTGTCTTCTGTTCCATTATACCTAAACACTCTTACATTAGTTAACAAATTTAAAGTGCATTACTCAAATAAAATAGGTATTTTCTTAACTTAGTTTTTGAGTCTTTGAAAACGATAACATGTTATTTTTTTTCGAAAAAGCCGTTTTGAAGACATTCTTATCTTAAAGTGCTAATAAATTGTTTTTGTTACAACTTTTGAAGATACATACACTGCGCGTCACTTGTTTGAAGCAACTATACTTTTCCTGGATATGTTTTATGTCTGTGAGTAGTGATACATATTTTCCAATAAAAACAATACATTTTATGTGTCAACTTGAAAAATCCGTCGGAATTTTCCAAATTAAATTAATGAACTACAAAAAATAGTAGGTATACAAAATTGAGTCACTTGATTGAGACCGCGAAAAGAATATTTTGAAAAACTTACAAAAATATCGAAATATAAATTTATTTTCAAACATTTATTTATTATGGTTTATGTCAATAAATAATTGGTATGCATAGTACTATGTATTTTTTTGACTAGGGCCTTCAGACGGTTTGGAATTAAATCACTGAGTTTTTTTTTTTAAATCAAGCGAAATCTCGCCCCAGGCATCTCAAATTGCTTTGATTAAGGCGTCATTTATCTTCGAAGTACATATCTACCAGCCTCATATAATGTTCGATATAGCCAGTCCCAAACGTTCAATAATATCAATAGGGTGGCCATTTCAAAATTCCCATCTTTTCGACTGAATCCAGCTTCTAGCTACCCTAAATGTGTGGATAGTGCAGTGGTGTTATCTTGTTCTTAAATCTAAAATACAACTTCAACAATGTCTGTCGCCTTTGAATGTGCCCATTCCGTTAGTTGTTGTACATATAGTTATAAACTCCCACCAACTGACTTACGATTGTGAATTCTTGTCAACAAGAGTTCGCTTCTTTTCTAAAATCATGAAAATAAAAGTTCTAACCATCGGAGCGTCAAGAATGACCCTTTTTTCATCTGTGGAAACAACTGCCGTTTTCATTCGCTGCTCCATGCAACAAGATCCCTGACGAAATTAATGTGAATTTTCTTGTGTCGTTCCCGTTGCAGTAGTAGTAGTGTTTAATTTTCTAACGCAGGGCTTTTATCACTTGTTTAATTTATCCCTAAAACGGTCAAAACACTGTCTTACACACCACATTTTGACCATAATTTGGAGGCTAATAGTTCGGAATTGTTGGTTTTCTGCAGAATTGACCACTTTTCTGATGATTGTAATGATTTTGCTTTGTTAAATATTTCTTAGATAATTGTTTTCTTAGCTTTATCACGACCCGAAAGTTTCGGTTCCTTGAAATCATCGACTGTCCCTTTTTTGACAGCGTCAAAGTCTTTCCTTAACCCATTTTTACTTTAAATTTAAAATAAAATATAGTTTTCAAAAATTGTAAAAAAAAGTGTAACCATATTAATTATTTCGCAAAACAATATTTGTAGTGGCCTCAATCAAGTGACGGAAACTTTTATACTTATTTTTGGCAGTTCATTTTGTGAAATGAAACACAAAAAAAACAAAATTCGAACACAATGCAGCGGGAGGGGGTCGGAATTCTGGTTTTCAAAATTCTGTTTGGTCAAAATTCTATTTTTTTTTATTTTTTTGTAAATTCTGTCTGGTCAAAATTCCTTTTGACCAAAATTCTGTATTTCAAAATTCTGTAAATGCAAAATTCTGTATTTCAAAAATCTTATAAAAACTAAAATTCTGTCTAAGAAAATTCTCAAAACACATTTTTTTATGATTATATTATGACCCAGAGCTCACAGCAAATTTTGTATGTCAGTGATAGCCCAAAAGGAAGTATAGGCATCAAAAACATGAATAAAGATTATTCCAAAAATCAAAGTCTTGCAAGACTTGACTGAAACTTTCGACACCTACCTATACTTTATTTCTTGCTATCACTCACACAAAAATTTTGACATATTTACGAAGTTTAAAGACTTGTTACATTTACTACGGCTTTACGCCGTTGTATAAATACTCTTAATAAAGCTTTTAAGTCGATTTTTTATGAGTCGCGCTATTTGCTTACCTATTTTTTAGACAACTTTTTTTTAATTTGCTCCCCATTTCTTACTATATTCACCTGCGCTTTTTCGAAAAGAAGTTCATTTTCAGGTTGTTTACAAGCCGCCTTTCATTTTCCAACCAAGCTTTTTAGTCAGCGACTTAAGGCATCGACACTGTTTTATGTTCTTAGAAAAACTTCCGTATTTGCCTTTTCATCATCAAATACAGACCAAAAATCTTGTAATAATGTGTATTTAGTTAATTGTTTCAATTAGTATGTACCTATGTTCTTACCACAAGAAATATATGTTTTTCAAAATTTTAATACAACATTTTGAAAAACAGAATTTTGAAATATAGCATTTTGAACAAACAGAATTTTGGAAATCAGAATTTTGAAGAACTGAATTTTGGTAATGCAGAATTTTGAAAAAGATAATTTTGACATGCAGAATATTGAAAGCAAAAAGACTTCAGGGTCAATACCCTACAGAATTTCGACCCCAACCCTGCTTAAGAAATAAGGTTTGCATTTGCGTTTTCGAACAGAAGACTTGCAGTTTGCGTTTAGGAATATTCCGCAAACGCATTTTTGCGAGTCATTCGTTGTGGGGTGCCCTCCACAGGAAGAAGCCTGGGGTAGTAGCCCCTTTGCTCCAACCCTAAGGACGGCCCTGTCTAAATGTAGCACAAATACTAAAATAAAAACGTTCTTCTATTTTTTTTTTGAATAATTTCTAAGGGTATATCCTTAAAATCTAAATGAATTTTAAAATAGATTTATTCTAGGTATGTATTTTGTAATTTTCTTAAAAGTAATAAAAAGAACCTATTATATCAAATTGGGTAATTTTTTTTCGAATTATTGTCAAAAATTTAGGAGAAAGATAACCTTATTTATGATATAGCCCAATCTGACAACCATGGCCAGGACTGAAAATGTAGGAGTTTTTAACTACTCCGAAGCAGTATCGTCTGCTCTCAATATTGATAATTTTTTTGTTGTAAATTTTGCGAAGCAGAAGAAATTTGTTGACAGATTTTTAAACTAAAAAACGAAAAAAAACCTACAGTATGTATATTGTACATATTATGTATTGTAAATACATAAATGGTAATTTGGTAAAAGAAAAAATTCTGACACTTCTTTTCAAAGTAATCGTCAATGGTGTTAAAATGATGTGAATGTATTTTTACAGCCTCTATATAAAAAAACTATTGGTTTCGTGTAAAAAAATTGAGATTTTTATCAAACCAGACAGACAGGATGATAAAGGTTTTCATCGTGAGTGTGTGAATCCTCATTTTTTTGTATATATCGAACTAGAAGCTTTGCGAATAAAAGGATTTCCTGAAAAAAAAATTGTGTACAGAGCATTTGTATGCATTTCCCTTGAGGACAGACAGATTTGAATTTTTACTTTTTTGATTAAACTTACAACGTGATGCGATTTTTTATTTCAACTCTCCATTGATTTCCAGAATAATTCTTCGTTGTCCTCTGTCCCACTGTCTTAAGCCGCAAAAACAAAATATTCAAAAAATATTTACAACTCTTTGAAAGTTGAATTCGTTTCAAAAATAAAATCGATATGTAATTTGGAATGCAGTTTTTATCAGAAAACTATTCAACACACTTATTTCACTACGTATATAGTTTACATATGTACATATGTATGTATGTACAGAAATATAAATCTTTTTTCTTTCTTTTTTTTAATTGTTCATTTCATGGGTAAAAGTTTTTAATTGAATATCCTTGTATACGAGTGAATTTGTTGTGCGAAACTATTTAATTCAATTAAAAAAGGTGATAGTGGTTAACACAAATTCCATTAACCCGATTTAATGTAAAGGTACATTATACACTATAAAGGTGCACAAAATGTTCACCTACACACAAGTATTATATCTATTTTTACTTATATAGTGTTTGAATTTGAATTTAAAGCAGCTGTAGGTGGTCTTTTGATATGAATTGAATATACTTGTTTTTTTTTGTATTAAATAATTCAACAGCTTGTACATAAGTTTTGCTTTTTTCATTATAATAATTTGACTAGTTATAATATATTCTCGTTTCTTATCTAATCTTATCTTGATTTGAAAATTGCAAACGTATCTATGGAAAATGTTTCAATTTGTAGCAAAACAGAGCTAATGTTCTGACATTCTGTGTTTTCTTAAATATTTTCACCTACCTATACATAGTCCAATATACATACATCGAGTTTGAAAATAATTGTATAGCAATAATAAATAGCCAAGGATAAACTATTTGAGCTTATCTAATTCTTACTTAAGTGAGTTTATGAAAAACATTCAGCTACTGTCTAATAAGCCGGAATAAGTTCAAAATAGGCTGTAAATTGCCTAACAATATTGATTCTAATTGAGTTGCCAAAAGTAGAAACTGAAAGATCTCTTCATTGATTTGTGTTGCATTGTGCATACATAAATTCAAAATATTTTGAAAAACAACCTTTAATATTGTAAAGGTGTTTCTTAAGCCTTAAGCTAGTTTTTTCTGATTTTTTTTTTTAACTTATCAGTAGCTAGCTACCAGTAATCCTGTTTCACTGAAGTTTAAAAAATAAGCAAAGTGAGACAGCTGAAACACAATCATAAGACGTACCCTGATTCTACGAGTGAACTTGTTTTACCAACGATATTTCGCAGGTGAAAGAATACATTTAGAGTAGACATTTTAATAAACCTGATTTTAAAAAAGTTAGACAAATGGACTTAATAGTTTCAACGTTTTGACGCCACAATGATAAAACTATACACCCAAAAAAACTTCAGACATTAAGGCTGCTTTGGACTGATGGTTGCGAAATAGAAAAGTGTTGCAACATTTTGCTCTTTTTTTCTGATTGCTTCTCTGTTTTGATCGCTTTTTAGTGATTTTAGCATTGTCTGCACTTTTTACTCAAAACAAGTTATTAAAGAAAGATTTATGAAAAATTATTAGCAAATTCAGCTTTTGTAATTTTTTTTCACTGAAGATTGAAATAAGTAGGAATCTTGTTTTATGTGCCTTAACTATAGGGATTTCGATTCAACATCAAAAATCTTTTGATTAGCAGAACCATTACTCTGTTAAAGTGTTAATCTATAGTGAATTTCGATTAATCCTATGATTTTGTAGTAAAAAGTTATTTGATCCCACAGGTACTAGCACTCATAGTGTCATTTGAAAATAACACCAAGAATTTTTAAAAAAAAGATTCGAAAGTAAAATAAAGTGACATTTTTATCCCGACGGATGTGCCAACCTATGAAAATTAAGTGAAACTTTATGCGTTATTTCAAATGAATTAGCTCAAAATTAAAAACAGCCTAAACAAAGTATCGCGCTATAAAAAATCACTAAGCTGAACAGACTTTTCAGTCACATGCGAGTTAAATCCTATAATTTTAGTCATTATGTCGGATCTCCAAGCTTAAGACTTCAAAATGAAGGTTAAATGTTAATCTTTTTTTGTTTATACAAATAATTGCTGTTGTTACAAGCTACATTATAAATAATTGAGTTTACGATTAATTTTTTTATTTTTTTCAAAATGTAAAAGTTAATGAAAAATTTACAAAATTCTACCAAATCCCTGCCATAATCAGTTCTGTGATCTAATAGAAAGTGAGTTGATATTTTGTTAAACTCATTTAACCTCAAGGGTGGATGAATAAGAAAAGTCTGAAATATATTGATCAATAAGAACTATAAACAGCTATTTCCGGGACGTTTTTCTATGGCTTGTTATCTTCCTGGAAAAATTGCAAGATGTTGTCAAGTTAAGTCAAGGCCCTTAAACATTTTTCACTAGAGGAACCCATTAAAAAAAAAAACTTGATAAATACTGGTGTGGCCCTTGTTGGGCATGGTTTAGTATGCCATCAGAAATACTTCACAAAAACAAACAAATTTTTAACAACATACAGGAGTATATATGAATAATCAAGAGACAGTCAACTACCTTCTAAGTTGATCTTCCTCCTAGCCCTCCTTAATTGATGACTTCACATCTCTTGGACTTAACCAATTTAACGACGTTTTAAACACAAATGACAAATTACTGGATCTAGTCTTCACTACCATTGATAAAGGCATTACAGTGAAAAAATCAAGTGAGCCTCTAGTGTCTGAAGACAACCACCATCCAGCTCTAACTTTTACTCTTTCTCTGAACTTAGATAATTTAAGCAATGAAATTTTTGGAATTTTTTACCACAAGCAGGCCTTGTCTAATTAATTGTTCAAATTTAAACTCTATAGTCTTTGAATTGTATAATGTTTTTTTTTTTGATTGTTTGTACTCAAAAACCTCTACTAACTATTATTAAATCACGATTTTCAGTTCCAGATTGGTACGATAGTGAGTTAAAAGGTCTTAAAAATCAAAAATCAAAGAAATATGTTATTGTCTGTCTACATAGGTACAAGCTATCTCAGAGTCAAGCTAACTTTGAAAATTATTGTGAAGCGAGAAATATTTTCAGTAGCACTTCAAGTTTAAAGTATCTAAATTATCTGCAGAAGGTGCAAGGAGATCTTAAATTGAATCCAAAATGTTTTTGAAAACTCATAACTTGTAAAAGAGAGTTTTGTCCTTACCTTACCCGTATGTCCTTAAGCCAAATGACGTCCGTGAAGTAAGCAGGGCGCAAAAAGGACCTTGAAAGGAATTTGCAGCTTTTTTGCTGTTCCCCCAATAAGGTTGTAATCGAGTGGCCTACGAGTTTCACAGTGAAATTAGCACGTCACATAGTGTGTCTCTGTAACCAAGCATGCCAGGAGCTTACAATAAAGCTCTAAATTTTCAGCGT
The DNA here is from genome assembly GCA_946251815.1 of Dasysyrphus albostriatus. Taxonomy (NCBI): domain Eukaryota; kingdom Metazoa; phylum Arthropoda; class Insecta; order Diptera; family Syrphidae; genus Dasysyrphus; species Dasysyrphus albostriatus. The sequence continues at coordinate 104,204,090 of OX276336.1, read as the reverse complement.
TTTTGCATTCCAACGATTTGAAATGAAAAATTGAAGTTTTATTTGAAAAATCTTCATACCGACCTGCTTACATCCAGGTGAAGTGAAGTTAGCAGGTCAATATATTTTTTTTTAAATAAGGACTTCTAAATTTCTAATTAGCCTATTCTTGAAATGCAAAAAAAAACTAACTGCAATTTTGGAGCCTTATTGTAAGTTCTTAGCATGCTTGAATCCAGAGATACACTATGTCAAATGCTAACTTCACTGTGAAATTAAGTTGGCAAGTGAACCGATTACACCCTTAAGTGGCGAACTGCAAAATCAAGAATAGAAATGCAAATTTCTGTCAAGGTCCCATTTGCGTGGGTAAAAGTTGCCCTGCTAACTTCACAAACGAAGCCAAATGACTTTTTCAAGTAATGAACTTCTGGTTATAAAACAACTGTTTTCTGACTTCTTTCAAAGTATCTTCAACTGTGATACTATCATCTCTGATACATAAAACTGTAATATTTTTAATTGTGATAATTTTGACGAAACTGCCCAAAACTTTGTGAGTTCGAAATCTTTTTCTTACTTGACTGACATTATTTTTAATATAAATACTTAAAACATTACAAAGTTTATATCTAATCTAGACAATAGTTGTATACCAGGCCCTGATGGTAGGTATACCTTCTACTATATTGAAATACAGTGTGAGCCACTTGACGTCACCTTTGTCCGTTATTTTTACAGTATCAATGTCCGCTTGGGTATTTCCATCTGTTTGGAAAAAAATTCTTTCATAATCCCTCTACATAAGAAAGGTAAAAGAAATTAAATCAAAAATTATAGACCTACCTATACTTTCTGACTGGAATTGGTTGAAAATTGTATTGACTTATTTAAGAACAAAAGGCAAGAAGATTGCGTCTTTACAGACTTCAGTAAGGCGTTTGATAAACTCTCTCATCGAGTTTTACTATTTAAATTAAGAAAATTAGGATTTAGGGAAAATTTTGTAATGTGGTTTGTATCTTCAATCTTATTTATTTGATAGGTACTTTTCAACGGCTGTGAATCGAATAACTTTAAAGTTAATTCCGGAATACCACAATGTAGCCATCTGAGCCCAGTCCTTTTTATTTTATTTATTAATGACCTACCGTCTGTGTTTAAGTACTAAAACTGCCTGATTTATTATGTTGTTCAAATCCTTAAACATACTCGTCGAGATTGTTAGGAGTTGAAGTTTGCAGTATGACCTTAATTCTTTTTTACTGCTGTGCTCGTAACTGTTTGCTTCTCAACATCGAAATGTAAAACTTAAAAGAAATTTAACGAGGAAGTTCTCCGTTTCTCCTTTTAACTATTTGTTTAAGAGTTTACTCTTGTAATTTTTATTGTTTGATCGTAAACTTGAATCCATATACCACATCAACACCAAAGCTTATAAAGCCAAGACAGTTTTCCGATCCTTTCGTTTTCAAACAGCTCTTTGTATCATTTGTTCAATCCATTCTGGAATATGCCTCTATCAGATCTGGTCATCCCATTATGGCTGTCAAGGCCAGATTAAAATAAGTGAGAAGATTTTTAAGATTTGCTCTCAGAGGTTTAGGTCGGGAATATCCCTACGATCTCCCTCCTTACAACAGTAGACTTAAACTTATCGACATGCCCAGCCTTGAGAGCAGAGGATTTTATCTTTTGTCTCCATGGCAAAAATTTTAAACGGTAATACAGGTGTAGACTCTTTGCAGCTCCTTTCTCGTATTAAATTTAATATTCCCCAAGAAGTTTGAGGAATTTTGCTGATTGTATCCATAGGTACTTATTTCAAACTTTCGGATAAAATATAAACGATTTTCTCCTTTTAATAAAATGTTTAAAGTATTTAATATTCACAATTATCTTCAAGAAAATTTACAATAACTTTTTTCCAATTAGAGATTTAAATATTTAACGGAAGTATTTTAGCAATGTTAAATAAATAAGTCTACGTTTGTGCATAGGTAGGTACCTCACTAGGGATCCCTTTTTAATTTTTACTACATACCTACTCAACATATGCATGAACCTATTATATAGGAAGATAAAAGGTAGGTTAAATTATATTGTTGTTGAAAGTGAAATCAAAAATAGAAAAAAAGTGAAAACAAAAATGCTGTTTTCGGTTTCATGGCTAAGATCTCCGATTTCTTGATTTCTCATGAACAACAAAAGAACCAGAATAGGCATCAAAACCTACCTTCTTTACCTACCGAAAGAATTTATATAGGTACAAAAAATAAATCTCAAGCTTAAAGAATATCAAACAATACCAAACTACATGAGTTAGGAAAGTGAATAGGTAGGAAGGTAGTCGTCGAGTTTTATACTGTCTCCCGTTTCCTAACCCGCATCATCAAGTAGGTGATATGCCGTCATCATAGTTGTCTTACTGCCATGCTGACTATAATAATGAAATAGCTATGTGCTATGATGATGATGTCTATGGCTTTTACCTATATCAAACAACAAAAACAAAAATTCTCATCCCAGAAACAAAAAAAAAAATCTTCAATAATAATAACAGGACTGTGCGTATATGCCAGATGAGACAGACCTTCCATTCCATATATGTATAAGAGAACAAGTCACATCTACAAGACAAGACACAACGACGCAACAAAAACGACAACGAAGACGGACAAATTACTCTAGATCCAGACTCCATCAAAGTAACTCGTCAAACCCGAGGATGAATAAAATGACGATAAAGACGACGGCAAAAGATACATGGTGAATCTCATCTTCTTATTCCTATACCCACTAACACCACTCAATCTGTATCCAATGCAAAAAAAAATAAAATAAAATAAAATTGAAATATCCACCAAGTAAAACCACATATACTTACACATGCATAAACAAATACACGAAACACCACTGAAAAGAACGAAAATCAAGATGAAGACGCAAAAATACAAGGAAAAATCGGAACAAAACAAAGTTGTAATGTAAAAATAAGCTGACAACAACTACACCACACTACCTACCGCCTAGCAGCTTATAGCCCGAGTATTTCTGTGCCGCACCGGCCATGCCACCATGTCAGCAAAGAGCTAAGACACCATCAGCCAGCCCAGCCGCCACCAGCATAGGCAGCAGCACAGCATCACCATCATCTCACTCAGCCCCCAATGAAGAGTCATAAGAAGTTCAAGTTCAGTTCAGCTGAGGAAAAAGTAAAAATAAGAACCAAATCACTCAAATCACTTGGGATGTGTGTTTTTGGTTTTTGTTGTTGTTGCCCAATTTAAAAAAAAAAGTATACAAATGGAGTGGAGTAGAATATCTTTTCTCGTTTTTTTTTTTGGAATTTTCGTCTTCTTTAGTATCTTTGAATATTTTTTGCGATTCATCATCGATGTCCATGTGCATGTGAAACGTCTTTGATGTCAGTATAATTGCTTAAATCGTCTTTCGTCTACACTGGAAATATACTAAAATTGTTGCCAGATTTAAATAATTTCTAATTTTAGAAATAATTTGGTTTAATCTTATAAAAATATTGTGAAAGGCTATCATGACGATTTTTGCCAAAATCAATTCCGCCCTCATGCCAAAAAAGAAAATAATATACCGGAGTTTCTTTAACAGTTAAACTATCCCACTTCTGAAATGTAACAAATTTAATTTCGTCCTTCGCCTGGAAAAATGGCGAGTTTTTCTCAAGTTTAGTCAAGGTCCTGAAAAGGCTTTGGAAGAGGCAATCTAGACATGTAACACTTGTCACATCCTAGTGAGGTCCTGGCTAGAAAAACTCGTTGGATGAGTCTTTTTTATTCCATCACAAATTCCCCGTACATAAAAAAAAACTATACCCATCATTCAACCGTAAGAAAAATTAAAGTAGGTTTACTTATAGTTTTTCAATATTACACAACTGTATTGCCAAACAGCTCAGTGGCTAGCATGTTGGACTGGCGATCAGAAGATTGAAGGATGGAATCCCAGTCGAGACAACTTTTTATTTGTTTTTGTTTCTCTAGAGGCAAAAGGTTACCTAACAGGCAAGGCCCTAGAGAAAATCGATAGTTATTCTTGCTAGACCCTTGCAAACATTAATGCCAAAATTTTTTAGTTAATATTTCTAGAAAGTAAAAATTTGTAATGAGAAACATTTCTGAAAATTAGCTAACTACGCCTTAAAAAAAACGTTGACAGACTTATTAATTATTCTGTTCAAAGATATAATTTCTTTGTCCAGTTATACTGTCACTTTCAGGTATCATGGCTCGGGTGACTCACTTCAATTTGTATGCTTCTCACCAGCTGGTTTGGTGATTTTTGAAGTTGTTCGTCAGTCTTTTGGCTGCATTGATCATGTATATGTCAAGGTGTGTAGGTCTGAATGCTTCGTAGAGTCACTTGTAGCTTAAATGTGTTCGTCACCATTGATGAAAGTAGACTCCTATACAGATCCGCAAGATATTCTTATCAAACAATACCAATTTTCTCTTTCTTTCAGGAAGGAAAGCAGTATGTGGTATGAGAAGTTGCTTATAGAAGCATCTTCTTCTTTTGGCTGAGTCCACCCTTCCTACTCATAAGGGGGTGAATTCGGTGGAAAGCGTGGTTCGCTTTTGACAGATTCGCTATTGCATGTGGATTGAAGATGAAGCGTAACCTTTCTTCAAAGTTTACACCGATATTTCACCGATACGAAGGTTTTGTTGTCCGTCACATAAATTGATGATTATGCAGTGGCAGCTTCTAGCTAATTGTGATTCTTGGATGTTCAGTGGTCTGAAGCAAAACAACTTAGATTTGACTAAGTTGAATTTGATGCCCCTACCAATGTAGAACTCCCACAGCCATCTCACGAGATCTTCGTATCTTTGGGTGGCAATAATATTGGTGGCATGGATTTGGCACCCCACCTAAGATGAGACATGGGACAGTATCCGGTAACAGTACCTCGATCGACTTTCTTTTATATCGGTACAATTTTTGCTGTCTTTCATCTCTTGAGAAAGTAGCTATTGCTGACTCAGATACTGAACAGGATCCCGAGAAACAGCACCATGACTTGGAGAAACTTCCTAATGAAGCTGGAAATCATATCTAGTTTTAAGGTCGTCTACTATTGATTAGCTCAGCTATTTCTTCGGGGGTGGGTAACTAGATTTTTTTTTACTCAATGGTAATTTCAGCCTCAGACTGCTGCAGGTGCTCAATATTGTTGACTGGACTTCCTCTATTAATAAAAAATCGCTAGATGTGTTCGGCACGAAATATTCTTCAAAAGTATTTGACAAGTTACTACAACTGGGCCCCGAGTTGTCGTGTCCCTTGTCTGGTCCTAATTTTGTCTGGCATTTGCTGTCTTTTGCTGATGATTTTATTGGTTTCTTTGAATGTATCGGTTCAAGCTTTGATGGATTTTAGCCTTTTTTGGAATCTCCGATATAAACACTTATTGGAGAAAAATAATTTGAAAATATCTAAATATCTGCAATGCACGCTTCATGAGATACGAGTATTTTATAAAACTTGTTTTCCAAGATGGCGGCTGTCATTCACGCCCTCCATCCTGCCAACTTGGATCTACTACATTTGGGGGGACATAATTTCACATTTTCTAGCAAAAAATATCATTTCAGTTGAAATCTGCATTATGAATCTTATTTTTTGCTCTTGAACTCAGACTACATATTTGTAAAAATTGAGCTTTATTATCTACGTATATTTCATAGATTTCAATCTCACATCTGCACACTTTCTCCCAACATTTTTGCGAACACTTACCGCAAACGAAGTTTTTGTAACTAATATTTTTGCTAAAAGTATAGGTAATCGTTTTAAAACTTAGAAACATTTAAGTGAAAGTAATCTCCATTTTAGATTGTATCGATATGAAAACTTATCTCTAACCGCTCTTAAAAAATCAAAATTTCTCATCTAGAAAATCACATAAAAAATACTCACTCTCAATCGAATATTTAAAATTTTACTAGCAGTTACATATGTCCTGTTTACAGCAAATTTTACAGTTGCAGATCACCTGAGTTTCAGAAAACGCACCAAATTTCTGAAGCTAATTTCGAATGAATAATGTTGCGGTCATATATATTTCACTATCCGCGTTCCTTAATTGTGATACAAATAGGTATGTATACAGGCCGGGACAACAGAAAGGCTATTCGTATTGATCTAAAACTGTTCCTTATAGGTATCATAAACTCATTTTTGATTTCCTTGCTTAAAAAGAAAAGGAAAAACTTAGAAACCGTCCGTGTTAACTATTATTCTGTCTACTTTTACTTCCAAGAAACCTTTGTTTTAAATTCCTTTTTTTAAATTGCCAGAAGTTTGAGCGAAACAAAAATCTTAAACCCTGGCAATACTCTCATCGAAGTCACTCAAATTCTAAACAAATATTAAACGAAATTCAAGCCTTTGCCGTTGTACGCACAAAAAAACCAAACACACACAAATACATAATAAAAAAGAGCACACACATACCTATAGCATACCAAACTTACTTCATCGGGCATCAGCATCGTCATCAACTTGCCTTCGTCGTCCTGCCCTACTTCTTAACTTTCTATTTTTATACAAACTCATTGAAAATCATCACACATACATCCTCACACTTTTGTATTTAAAAACTTTTTTTTTGAAAAAAAAAATACAACAACAAATGAAGCCCCAAAAGCTACCAGCTGCACACACAAACAAGAAAGGAACCAACAAAAAAACCTATCGTTGATGTTGCAGAATACAAACCGGAAGAAAACAGTAAAAAAAAAAAAAGAAAAAAAAAACAGAAACGCCAAGATTGGGAAGAGGGGTAGGTGTATGTGTAGCTTTCAACTTGGGATTAACAATCAGCCCATCACTGGGTCTACTCCACTCCAATGAAAATGAATTGAGAATTCATCGATGGTGCATGCATGTTTTGCTTTTCCTTTTATCATGCCAGCCAACCCTCTCCTCCTGTACTCCCAAATCCTCCCATAAACCTAGAGGCACACAAAATGAATATCCTCAGTTGGTATTTCCAGTGGGAGGCAGCCAAAGAAATCTACCAGGGCTAACCATCATCAGGCTTTCGATTTTATTTTATTATGTGGCGCAAGTTGAAGCTGTGTGTCATCCGAGACGGTTAGCATGTAACCGCAAACTCATTGGGGCTTCAATGGGCAGGAGCAGAGGAAAATATAGGAAGGTAGATACAAAAAAAAGTTAATAAAATCAAGTCGTATCGAACCCGGTATCCATCTGAAACCAGTGTTACCCCATCATAAATGACATAATTGCTTCCCATAGTAGGTATGGCAGCAATGGTTGTGCCTTTTTACCTCGCCATTTCACCGACCGCCACCCCTTGGGCCCATTGTTCAGTGTTGTTACTGTTGCTATACAACAAACATACCTCTACCTACCTCTACTCCCTTTTTCCATTATTTTCGTGTTTGCATTTCATTCATGGATTCTCCTCGAAGGCGTAATAAAGACTTTAGGCGCTCAAACTCCAAGTGGGCACCCCCCCATCATACCCTTTTTTTTTGCTTGTGTGTTTTGGTCGGTTATTCTTCACATGATACCTAATAATGTTGATGGTAGGTTTGTTCAGTCAGTTTTTGGTTTTGTGGGGCTTACCGCTAGATCAGATGTGTGTGACGTGATTTTTAGGGTCTACTAACCCCCTTTTTGCTATTGGAGTGGGCGCCACTCATAAGCAGTGTGTGATGTGTAACATGTGTATTTTGCGCGCCTTCTACTATATCTTAGGTAGGTGTATATGGATGGAATGGACGACGACGTGCATCGATTGTACTTACATACGTATTTTGCCTTGAGGGAGGTAAAAGCAGCTGATTTTTTTTTTTGAGCCCAGTTAAGGTTAACTGTTTTTATGTTTACAAAGTATTTTTTTTTTTTAAATATTGGTGGATACTTTGTGGGAATCTTGAGAGAACAATTTATTTCTATGCTGTCTGCGTTTGAGAGATAACGACCAAATAGTTGAGGTTATAAAAATATTAAGAGGTGCCAGGGACATTTTACTGGCATGTGTAAACCTATAGACAGTGCAGCAAAATTTGTTGACTTTGATTGTTAAAAAATGTGTTCTTTGAGTTTTTTTAATTTTAGGGTTTGTTTTCACCAGAAGTCTGGGACCGAATAACCGCATCAATTTTTGAGTAACACTTGAGTAAATAATGTGAGTTTGGCATCACCGCTAACGTTTCAATTAATCTAGAATATAGTAAAGGGTCATTCATTTCGTGGTTATGAGTTGGTAGTGCTAGCTGTAACCGCTCAAACTCAGCTGCCATCTTTCAGAAGTGTCATAATATTAGTTGAATGTTAGCCATTTATTATAATGCGTTAAAATTAATAAAACTTACTTCAAAAGCGGTGATTCAATTGATCCACTTTTGATGGTATTGTCTTCATAATCGACAGACTACACAAGCAATCGATAAAGTTGTGAACAAAATTTGAAGAGAATGGAAGCGTTTCTGATGTCGTTGTTATAAGACATGTGCATCATCGTAATGCCCACTCTGTCAAAAATATTGCTGCTGCAAGTGCAAGTGTTAGTAATGATCTGAATTGATCGATTTTCCGGCATTCGCAGCAATCGTCGAATGATAACCGTTTTGTTTTTTGTGGCCGAGGATCGTGGTTTGGACGATATGGATTCCGCGGATCGGATCGAAATATCAACGCGTACCAGCTACGGCCAAAGATACTAAAAGACACATCATCACATGGCATATCCGAGCCCTCATTTGTTGCTTCAGGTGGGACATAATATTTAAAAAGTGTAGAAGACCAAATTTTCTTTTCAAGACGCATAAAACTATGGGATAAAACCCAAAAAGGTGTACAATTCTCTGCGCTTCTATTCTGGACAACTCAAATGCGTGATCTTCGGCTTCGTCGCACAGCTTTTCATGGACATTTGTTCGTCTTCTCTAAGGACAAAGGTTTCCGCAAGGCTTTCCATTGCACCCTTGCATTGAAACCATGAAGTCTGACAAAAAGACCCTATTAAAATTGGAATCAGATGGTCATGTTTGAGCACATAGAAGACCCTCTCTACACTTAAGAACGGATACAATATATCACAGCCAAGGATTGTCAACATCGATGTGATTCGTCTGTTGAAGTCTCAAGAGGTCATAAAAGTGTTGCCCGATACAAATTGTTCCTTGGATATGTGACTCCAATTCGGATTTCTTGAGTTAGGGTTTTTATCTCTTCTTTAAATCGATTTTACGAAACCCTGAATGAAATATGTGGTCCGTGTATATTTCCAAAAAGTAGCAACACTCACATTTTACAAAACTTTTTTCTTAACTAACAAATCGTTATTTTTCCAACACACGTCTGGAGGCATTTTGGCAACTTATATCACGTTTAAAACTACCTTTAAAGGGAAAAGTTTTAAAATTTTATATTATAATAAGCATGTCCCTGAAAAGTGGCAACATTGAAATTCAAGCCGAGGGCACGTCTACTCAACAAATATTTTTCAAAATATTTATTTTCTTCCAACATGCGTTTGGTATTTATAGGCGTTTCAGCGACTTTTTTCATGTTCATGTTCAAACTATTAAAAGATCAAAAAGTGGAGATTCCACCCGTTGAATTAAGGAAAAAGTATTTTCCCTAAAAGTGGCAACACTGAAATTTTATCCGAAGGTGCGTCATCGCAAAACCTTTCTTTTAGGACATCAATCGTTATTGTTATCATGGAACTTTCCAAGTAATTTCCAATTTTTTTTAAATTTAATTTTTTTTTACAGATTGTAACATTTTTGAAAATGGCGTTCAAGTGACAGGATTATAACAATTACTCCTTAGCTGAGTAACTTCCTTAGTTTGTCAAAAGTAATTTACAAACATACAAATAAAAAATGCAGGGATTTCAGTTTCCTGACAGGACTACAGATTGGGCACCATTTTTTCAAAATGGCGGCCAATCGACAGGATTACAAAAATGCCTTCCGGGCTGAATTTCATCCTAAATGCGTAAGGAATAAATTTCAGTCATGAAAAACTGGTCCCTGCTAAACAACACACGGATTCGGTGTCCTGATCAGACTAATGAGATACATGACATATAATAGAAAGTGAGCGTTACAGGCCAAAAAAATCCACATCGCTAATAGACACTTTGACAAATGCTCTTCTTCAACTTACGTTCGAAAAAGTTACAAGAAGTATCACGCAACATAAAGTTCTGTCAAATATTGGTATTCAATATCGACATCTAAATTACATCCGAGCAACTTGGAACATACATACCTGAATCCTTCGTTTGGATTAAACCAGTGGCAAACAAATAAGCTTAAACTGCGGAGCAGAAAAGTTCCGATTTAGTAGTGTTGATAAGAACGCTCTACTTCCTGTATAGAGTTCAAAGAGCCTGTTGATGTGGGCCTCAACTATCCACACGGCGAGTAATGGCGACGTGTATGTTGCGTAGGTGAGCGAGTCATCAGTATACAATAGGCTCTCGAACCTAGTTGAGAGTTGAGACAGAGTAATGGGATATCATCAAGCTGCAGAGGATATGGCCAAGTTTCGATCATTGAGTAATGACTGCTGCTTTTAAGATTTTTATGTGTGATTTGCCCTTGAAAAGTTTAACGTAAAAGATTTAATTTGTGGATTAAGACTTCTAACCATACCATACGAGTATACGCTATCGAATGCTTTCTCAAAAACCAGAAAGCAAGCAACGGTGACATCGTGACTATTGAGCTTTGAGGTGACATCTTGGTGGAACAATTTTAGCAGCGAGTGCAGCATCAAGTGTTTCTAAAAGAAAGCCGAACTGCATGTAAGATGATCTCGTTTTCACTACAGAACCTCTTGAACATACCAAGGACTACTTCCTCTTTCGATTTTCGTAATGTTATTGAAAAGCGGTACCTATAGAGGCCTGTAGTTGGACATCAAGTTGAAAATTCTTTTCTTCGGGATCGCCATTTTATTTGCTTTTTTCCACTTCTGAGGGAGTAAACAGTTTTTGATGCAGTTTTTTAGGATGACTGTGAGAAGGAACATGACTGTATGTGAAACCTTTTTTTGGAGAAGTTGGAGACAACATCCAGTCCAGCTGACTTTATTTTTAGTTTCGAATTGCCAATTATTTCTGCTACCTCCTCCAAATTGTATAGATGTGGGCTGTCGATTGGTTCACTTGCTGATTTAGTCTCATCGAATATGACTTTTTCCGGAATAGGCTGCAGAGTCTGCTGAATGGATGACTCAACTTCGTATAAAAATGCGGGATCAGTAGGTGGGTTCGGTAAAATACTAACAAATATCCAATACTTGTACCTTCTGGCATAGTGGTAAGTGCGTTGGACTGTCATGTCGAAGGCCTGCGTTCGATTCCTAGCCGCTGCCACCTAAAAACAGACGTTTTTCTCGAGGTACTGTTTCTTGTGAGAAACTGACAAATCCTCCAAGAGTATACTTATTATGAATAAGTGCTCCTCGTCAAGCCGTTCGGACTCGGCAAAAAATTGTAGGTCCCCTCCATTCCTGGCAACAACACGCACACAGGAATGGTTGAGAGTTGTAAGTCACTAGGCCTTGGCTCTCCACGAGCTGTTGCGCCACAAAATTATTATATTTATCTATCCAATACTAGACCCCTGCTGAATAATGATGGTTTCTGAATTCCTCAATATGTCCAGTCTATTGGTTAAAATAAAGTTGATAAAATAGGTGCCTAGGTATAATCAAGCTACAAAAAAGAAATAGCTTTAAGCACGTTCTCACGAAATACCTATAAGTTCCTTAGTGATTTTCGATCCCAACTCAGTTAATTCTCATATCGACTGCAATTTTCAGCAATTGTTGGGTCTTCAAAACAGGTTCATAATGCATTTTCTATACCTACACAGGAAGGTATCTACTAGAATATAGTATTTCGCACCGAGTAAATAATGAAAAAAAAAACGCAACTTGATGATGGCAGCCATACAAGTATTTTCCATTTAGTTTAACCAAACACAAATAGCTTCCCACTTTTTGGATTATTATTATCCTTTCGAAATTGAAAACCTCCTCTCCATTTGCACCATATACCTAATTTTAACTTCGCGTAAAGTCCATAAGCTAAATACCTACCTAGCTTCAATATTGTGGTGAAAAGTAAAGGAAAAGCACACTGAAAAAATAAAACATGGCTGGCAGAGAATTTCAAAAACACAGCAACTTGACTCACATTTCCTCATTATGTCGATGTCCTTCGGAAAAGTTATACTACAAAAACGTAGTAGATAGATAGGTATGTACGGTACCAAAGCCAAAACTCAACTTGCATTCGTATCCAATCACTCCTGGGCACTCGGTTTTTGTGTATAGATACGTCCGTAAACCTATGTAGGTATATCATATCCTCCTTCAGTAGTATAATACAGAGGGCAATAACAAGGATTCGTATATCTGCTTTTGTTTGTGCTGTTGCCATATTTATGTATAGCTCACTTGGTAGGGAAGAACAAAAAAAAAAACACCTCCAACCATTGCAGAACCATCGTAAATGGGGAGGGCTTCCTTGCAAAAAGTCGTTTACGTTTCATTCCAAAACGAAACGAAACGAATCCCTCGATCTCGGAAAACAGTGCATGGATGCACTTTGTGTATGGTGCAGCGTGTACAACCAACCACCACCAACACCACCACCATCAAATGGGTGGATTGGTTTAAACGAAGGACGCGGGCGGACGCAGTAGCGCAACCTAGCAGTGATGGTTACGATGGCGATGGAGAGTAGTAGAGCTATTATTTGTTACCTGTTTCCCTACTGCGCTGCTGCGTTTCCTTTGGACTTTTTTTATTTGCTTTTGTTCCTTCTTCATGTAGAGTTTTACGGTTTTCATTTAAACTTTTTTTTGTTTTGCTTTTTATGTAAGTTTCTCTGTGCACATTGTGAGTTCCTTCAACTTCAAGTCGATATTTTTTGTGTTTCTTTATTTTTTTGCACAAAGGTTGCTTATAGTGCAGTGTGTACGAGTATCTCTATCCTATACACCATGAACATCACCAACTACCCTTGTGGATTTCACACATAGGCAAGGTATAGTGGAGTGTACGAATATAACCGTTGTGCAAAGAGTATTATCAGTTATAAAACCGCTTACTCGCGCGGGGGCATAAGAATAGCTAACAAACAACAACAACAAGAACAACAAAAAAGAAGAAAACCCAAGAGGAATACAAATAAAAACCTGAACCATGACGAAAAACACCAGGCATGGCCAGGTCGTATAAAATTACCACCTGGCTCCTTTACCGCTTTACAAAAACAACAACAAACAAGAGTCCAAGAAGAAGAAGAAAAATTAAAATAAAAAAAAAACGTCATTAAATAGGTACCAACAAGAAGTAGGTACCTAGGTATAGAGGTACAGCTATGGAAAAAAACACAAACTGCAATTGAAGAGCATTTCAAAAAGTTTCGGTGTATTTGTTGGTTTATTTTTTTTTCTTTCTTATAAATTTGTCACAATTTTTTTTTTTTATTTATTTTACTTTTAGTTGATTTTTTTTTTTTTATTTTTTAAGTTAGTGCTTGCACTTTTTCAACTTGAATTCAAGCACTTGCGGAATTCGGGTGGAAAGGACTGAACCGGGAAAAACCCAGAAGTTATGGTGTTAGTAGAATTGAAGGTGGAGGTGGAGTTGGTGGAGGACGAGAAACGGAGGCTTCCAAGTGCAAAAAAACAATTTAAAGGGGTCATGCACTCATTTTTCAAATATAAAACAGAAAAAATGCAAATAACTTTGTCGTTGGGCATTCATGGTTCGTTTTCTCTGTCGAATGCGAATTTAATTCATTAGAAGTTTGTATGTTTTTTTTGCGCAAATAATTATAGGTATATAGCCTACCTTACCTACCTAAAATTTTAACAAACCTACATATAGAGACAAACAAAATTAATTTGAAGAGAACATTTGAAAAAGTCGGAATTAAAAATATTTTGTTCTAGCTAGGTAGGTAGCTTTACGTTGGTACTTTAATAAAAGTACCTGCCTACCTGCTAGTCGTGTCCTGGAATTTTATGGAAGGTACCTAGAATATACCAACCTATATTAAGAGCCCTACAGAAAAAAAAAAAAATGGGTTGGAAAATATCTTACATAGGCAGGTAGTACACACCTAGACCTACATAGTTATCTAACATTTAAATTTATTATTTTTTTTTTGCAATTATGTCAGTGAAATGAAAATCTCTTTATGTTGGTAGGTATCTACACTTGTTCATGTAGGTAGTTATGTACATATAAATTAACGGTCAGTGAAGTAGCTATAGATATCACTGTAATAAACCTATTGGCAGGATTATGGACATCTACCTATAAGGAATCCCTATCTACCTAACCTACTTAGCCTACTTTCCAATTCAACATAATCCTACTTGGATCATCCAGAATAGCTTCTTTTAGTTTTTATTTAAATTTCCTATTAAAACAGATCAGATAGGATTTGAGAAAGACAAAAACCAAGTTAGAGTCGAAACACATCACGAGATTTATGTATCTTCATATTTCCAAATGAAGCTTTGATATTCAGGAAACAGGAGATCAAAACATCATCATGCTTTCTTTCAAAAGAAACACACTTCCTGTAGCACTTAAACTTTCAGAAGTCAGTAGTTTGGCCTACATTTACTTTTATCCGAATTAAACCAACTATATATTGACCTATATAAGTTTTAGGCTTTTCTTTGAAGCGAGAAACTTTTGATTAATTCTATTTTGAACACGAATTTGTGGTTAGTAAATGAAATGGGTCTTGTTAAGAGATACAATGGCGCAAAAATAACCTTAAATATGAGAATAATTCAAAAAGCAAAACGGAAAATACGAGGATTTTCTCATTTAGCCTTATTGTGAGTTTCACCTCACGTGAATAATATTTCACGCGGAAAATTGACAGTTCAATTTTCACCTATTGTAAGTTTCGTCCGAAAAAAATAAATTTCCCATTTTTGTGAGTCGAAATGAGTCGTAATTAAGAGCTTAAATTTTCACTTATTTTTAAACGACGAACGAAAAAAAAGCAGAAAATACTGACTGGTGCAAGAGTTTTGTTTATTTTACGCCAGGAGAAGTTCAGGCGAAACTCATTATAGCTTTTAAAATCCCAGGGAAACAAACATTTTTCGGATGAAATATTTTCCATGTGAAACTCATAAAAAGGGTGATTATCTTAGCAACCTGACTTGGCGTTATGTTTTACATAAAGTCAATCGTTGGAGATACGGTTAGGTTAGAAAATCTTCAAGACGTTTGGCAGACATCTATCTACGCATTATTGCAGATTTCTTCTGATAGTGCGTTTTACTTTCCTAGTATGCTGGCACTCAAAAAAAAAACACAGATTCAACATTCGAATGGCACATATATGATCCGCAACAATTTCAGTTTCTCTCTCGATCCATCTTGTCATTTGATGGACATCCATGATCCTATAAGAGAGTAAGTATGCATCGTCCACGTAGTCCAGATGTTTGAGACGTGATTGCTTCTTCCACTTTCCTCCATTTCTTGTCGAAAAAGTTGCAGGCAGTACATCACTTATCACCAACAGGAATAGTATTGGTGACAGTATACAACACTGTCTTACCCCATTTTGGATTTCAAACTTCTCTAAAAACCTTCATTTATGCAGGACTTAACATCTATTTCTATTATGAGGCCTTAAAGGAGTATCTCATGACATAATAGTTAGTGCACTGGACTGTCATTCCGAAGGTCTGGGTTAGATTCCCAGCCGCTACCACCTAAAAACAGACATTTTTTCCGAGGTAATGCCTATTTGCGAGGAACTGACAAATCTTCAAAGAATATAATTATCAAAAAGTGCTTCTCACATAGCCGTTCGGACTCGGTAGTGAATTTTACCAATAATACGCGCACAGGAATGGTTGAAAAATGTAAAAAGTCACTAGACCCTGGTTTCCCACAAACTGTTGCGCCAGCAAATTTATTTATTTTTATTTAATATGTGGCCTTGAAGCTTAACAATCATTCTCATTTTGCATTCTTCAACAGGATCTGTATTCGAAGCTATCTCAGTGAGTGGATGCAGGAGCTCACTCCATCATGTTGGCGCTGGTCGTAAGAGCTCTGAAAAATTACCATCAAGTCCTACCGCATTCAGAAATGTACACCTTCCATCTTTTAAGCTGGTCCTCATTCAATACTATCGGAGATCCATCTGTGTATTTTACCAGGAGTTGTTTAGAGCTTCTAACACCTGTTAGCTCTTTGGTTATTCTGTAGACGGTCCTACTGTCACACTTTTTGCGGCCTCTTCTGTTGCTTCTGTAGCCAATGCATTGATGTTGTAGTTACAATTATCATGTTGGAAGCAAAGCTTAATGACTCTAAACTGTTTCTCTCTGCTGCTGGAGTAGCTGTAATGCAAGCCTTAAAATAATTTCTTTCTTCAATCTTAGTTTTAGTTTCTCGGAAAGCCAGGCACTATTTCTTACTTGCGACCAACCGACTATACTTTCAACACCAAATATGAAAACATTTTTTACAGCACTCCAATGGTGTTTGATGGAAGTGAGTGAAAGGTGTGGTCCGCTAGTTGTTGATGGACAAATACGAGATTCTTAAGTCTATTGGTATTAAAGTTGGGCATTCAGATGTTTTCTTGACATATTCCACCTACAGCTGTGCGTAATCTTTCGGCAGCAACTATCAGATGGTGGTCTTAGGCCATTACCAACCCTTACGAACATCCTGGAAACTGCTTCTAAATTCCTGACTGATCGAAATGTGGTCAATTTGGTTGGAAATTGCTTGTCTGTCCATCGACACTCAACTGACTTTGTGGCACGTCTTGTGCTTAAACATGGTGCATCCTATTAAAAGGTGGTTGGCGTTACAAAAATTGACAAAACGTTTGTCATTGTTTTCATTTTGATATTCCCACGTAG
Organism: Dasysyrphus albostriatus; assembly: GCA_946251815.1. NCBI lineage: Eukaryota > Metazoa > Arthropoda > Insecta > Diptera > Syrphidae > Dasysyrphus > Dasysyrphus albostriatus. The sequence continues at coordinate 104,187,144 of OX276336.1, read as the reverse complement.
TATATTATCATTAGCAGCACTCAGCCACATATAAATGCCTCTTTCTCCTTGTCAGAAGAAAGCTCCTTTGGGTCGTAACACTGTATGATGGTTGCGCGACGTACTGTTGACTGAAATCTAGCTTCCGGAATTCTGCTTCCCAGGAGGAAAATAAACTTTTGTGAACTCTTTTGAAAGCAACAAGAAATAAGTTTCGGAAATATAAAAATATTTATCCCAGAAGCAAACGTAAGGTTCTAAGACCTAACCAATGACTCAATACCAACTTAAAGAGCATTCTGCCCCACTGTACAATATTACAACTATATAATAAATTATGCATCAGATATGGAATATGAAAATAAGTTCAGCAAAAGCATTTGACAAGATTGTTCATATATGTATGTACATGTGGCTCAAGAAGGATTGGGAGAAAGCTTACACCGACGATAAATAATAATTTTCACAGAAAGGTATAATAAATGGTAAAAAAATATCATAAGGACAAAATAACACATTAAAAACTTTAGGAGTGGATGAAATCAAAAATTTTTAAAAACTTGTCCACACACGAAAGTATTTGAAAACATTTCTGAAACAAATCAGAGGCATTTCAAAAAAAATCAAGCTTCGACCGGATATATTAGAGAGTTTTGCATACCAAGGGTTACAATAGAAACTCCTTAGGCCCTTGCCAATTAATAACACTTTTAACTAGAGTAATACGCACCATCCCAGTTCAAGGAAATCGAAGGAAAAAAGAAAACCCTAGTAACTGGTCGGTGGTCTTAAAGTCGAAATGCAGACACTTAGAATTAGCAAAGGTAAGCTAGTAACCGAAACACAGGAGGACTAAAAAGATGTATTCAAGCAGCATTTCCAGAATCTGCTAAATGGGCATCAGGTAAGGAGCGAGAAAAAAGACTAGAAGAGAACCCACCTGAAGTCAATAAAGATTTAGTTCCACCACACAGTATAGAAGAGGTATAGACTTAGCTATAAATAAAGAAGCTTAAGAAAAACAAGGCAGCCGGGTGTGATGGCTTACCAATGACATGGGGGAATGGGTTGAAAGGGTGCATGGATCAACTCATCAACCAAGCTTGGGTGAAAGAAAGCATGCCAGATGACTGGTTTTTCAGTGCCATATGTGCGGTAATCTACAAAAAAAGAAGCGATTTCTGCTAAAAATATCAAAGCATTTTCTTGATAAACGTCGCATGCAAGTTCCTATCAATTGTATACTTTTTGAGCGTCTTACGCCATTCTCTAACACACTATAGTCGACAGGTACCGTAGTGTGGCTTCCAGCCAGGCAAATTTCACCATAAACCAAATATTCGCTCTCTGGCAAATCTTAGAAAAAACCAACGAAGTTCAAGTTGAGACTCGCCATCATCATCATCGACTTCAAAGCCGCATATGATAGTATTCATCATCAGGAGCTCTATGTGGCGATTACCGATCTTGAGAACTTGGAAAACTAATGCAGTTGTGTCGCGTGGTATTGGAAAAACACACAATGCAGTGTGCAACTATATAGGAAACTGTTCATAACATGCACGAACGATTTTGGAAGGGATATGAGCTATCATTTGTGATTTCTTTAATCTCGGTCACAAGAAAATGGTGCGCAGAGTAGGCGTTAACACAATTAGAGTATGCTGATGATACCGACATCATCGACCGCTCCCAATATGCCAGTTACAGATTCTTTCAGGGCAATTGGAAAAGAGGTGAAACTGTTTTGTCAAGGAGTAAGCGGGGACAAGTCTAAATATATGCTACTAGCTAGAAGACGAACAACTAACAACTTCCAAAAGTTGTTAAGGAATTCTTCTACCTCAGAGTATACATTAATCCAACGAACGACATCTTAGTGGAGAACCGACGAAGAATTAAGGTTTGACGGAATTTTACTTCTCCGGAAAAAAGTGATTTTAAGCAATAGGTTGACATTTGGACCAAAATAAACTTTTTCCGTCAAAACAACTCAGTTTGCTGATTGTAACTTGGTTGAACCTTGTTTGAAAATCAGTTAAAATTTAGATACCTATCTCTATGTGGCCCCTTTGTTGGTACCCTTTCCCATTAGCTACGCCACTGGCTGATTTAAAACAGATGTTCTTATTTATTCTATTCACATTCTTATGTCATCATTTTCTTTACGCACTTTATATTTTATTCAAGTCATGCGACCCCCAACCTCTTAAAAATGGAAAGAATGAAACGGAGATTATTTTAGTTAATAAAAAGCGAATAATACATAAAACGTCACAATTTATGAACGCTTCGAGCATTATTTTTCCGCGCAAAATTAAGTGGAGACTTTCTGTATCTTTTCACGTACAGCGGTTACAACTGTCAAATTTTGCGCTGGAGCTACGTTCAGCTTGGAAAAATCTGCCTTGGAAAAATTTTATATGGCAGATAAATTTTGTATCGATCTGCGTAGTGGGCTTGAGAATCATCAACAACAATACCTAAACCTTCTTATTATTTCAATTGAATTTCTATAATTATATACTTTTTTATTATTTCCTTTGTTTTCTTGTTTTTATTTAACAATGAAGTTAAAATATGAATCATTGTGGTCTAGTATTATAAATTTATCTATTACTCCTTAACAACATCATCAAAGCAAAAACTAAATCTGTTTTTTGTTTTTTAATTACCTCTTTATTGTTATTCATTCATATGGAGCCGAAATACATTTTTGCCTTTGTACGGTGGAAAATTTAATTATAATTCATAACGAACCTAAAAAAAATTAAAAATAACTCTCCAAAAAAATCTTTAACAAAAACATGCATTTTATCCAATTAGTGTCCCTATATAGATTTTTTATTTTTAGTGCAATTTATTTTTTTACAACAGCATCCAATCCAATATAATTTAGTTATTTGGAAGCACAAATTAAAAAAAAAAATTCTTCGAAACACAATGGAAAATCCTATTCCTCTGGGCAATAATTTCCAAAAAAAAAACACAAAATTGCACTAACAAAAATACACACATACAAACCATACATAAAACATAATAATAAAATGTAAACAAAAAAAAAAATACAAAAAACTTTAAATCCCTTCTGTTTTTGGGTTCCATGTTGTTGTAGGTATATTAAATTTTTTGTCCTTCTTCACTTACTTCTGATAAGAGCACATGTGTTGTGTTGAATGTATCTTGTTTTTTTTTTTTTTATTGTATCCGTTGGATGGCCTATTTTTGTTTAAATTAAAGCTCGTGCTCAAATAAACGCGAAATTCGCGCAATTTATTTGACGTGCAATTGCAAGCAGCTGCTAGCAATTTTTTTTTTGTTGATGTCTGTAGTTTGTGTTGATTCTCCGGCTGTTTGCCTTTGAGTATGTAGTTCCTGTTTTTTATTCTTTCAACAAAAAAAAAGATTGAAATACCAAAACCGTTTTACCACATCTTATACAAACCGTTTGGGTGTGAAAAAAAAATAATTAAATTCATCGAGCCAAGTTATCCTTAGCGCACGGTGTATAAAATATAGGTTTGCTTTACCAAACCTTCTCTAAAGACATTGATGGATTGGAAGTCTGATTGCAATGGTTTTTTTTTTTTCTTGATAATAAAACTCTACCTCCTATTATGCTCCTGAAGGAATGAATCCTTGGTTGCTATGTAGATATTATAGAGCACACAATAAAAATAGCAACAAAAAAGGGCAAACTCATTTTGTGAGAGAATCTTATAGCTGCCTTGCAGTAGAGATAAATTTATAACTATTCACATACCAAAGGATAAGCTAATAAACTCACTTAGTTAAACGAATGAGTTTATAACGAACAAAAACCAGCATGCACCTGTGCATTAAGTTGGTTATGCTCAATCTACGCTAAAGAAAAAAACAACAATAAAAAAAAAAAAACAATTACAATCTCGTGGAACTTTAACTGAATTAAAAAGATAAAATGAAAATTCAACTAGCTATGTTGCGAACAAGCAGGTATAATTTTCGCTTTTCATTTTCATTTTCAATTTTATTTTGTTGTGATATTCTTCTTGTTTATATTGCTTAATGCGGTAGGTAGGTAGGGTATTCAAACTGTGGTAGTGCTTCTGAAAAAGTATATTGGTATCATCATCATGATAATGATTGGAAAATTGTTTTTCATATCGTTAAAGAAAATTCTTTGCAAAATATTCTAAGAGTTTCTCCTTTAGGTTTAGTGATTTATTTATTTTTAATTAAATTTAAGAAATTAATTGTATAAAACATTTCCGTTATAATTTTTAAAATTATTGCACTTTATTCTGAATTTTTTAGCAATTCGATTCCTCAATTTTTTAACAATCCACTGTATTTATTCACCAAAAAATACCATTTAATTTCTCAAAATTCCGCAAGTTCTAACAACAAAAAATCTATGCGTTCTTTTATAAAGCCAAGAAAAGCAGAGAGAGACTTATTTGTGGGGAGTTTTCGTTCACCAGCAATTCCCGTGCAATATGTACGGGAACTCTTGGTGAATAGTTGACTGTTCGATTACTAGTCATTTAAGGCATGGTTGTTTTAAACGTCAAACGTTCACAACATATTCGCTGGTCTGTACCAGTGAGAAATGTCCAAAAAATCACTTTCTTCACTGGTGATTGTTCACTTCACGAGGAAATTCTTACTAGGCTTAAAAGAAAAACGCCTAATGTCCATCGATACATATGTTAAAGGTGTTTTTCTTTTTTAACTGTGAGCAGCGCTCGAGAAATCAGGGTTAGGGTGGGGCCTTATTTGTGTATTTGTAATTTATTTTTGACATACAAACATTAAACTAAGCTTGGAAGTAATTTTTGTAATCTTGTCTCTTGGACGCCTAATGGCGCCCAATCTGTGGAAAATGGTAAAATAAAAACTAGTAAGTTACTTAAAAAGTCTCTTAATTTAAAATAACGTTTTTTTTAAACAGGTGATACGTGCTTTGGAAGCGCTTTCGGGTAAATTTTCAGTGTTGTCATTTTTTGGGAACATACTTTTTCTGGATGTGAAAATGTGGGACCTCCACTTTTTTGCTAATATTTATAATATTTTGAACATAAAAAAAATCTATTTTGCTATACACGTTTGGCATCTGGAGCCGTTTCAGCAACTTTTTTCATAAATAAAAGATATTATTTAAAATAGCTTAAAAAAAAATAAGTGTTCTTACGTTATCTTTTATTTATTTCATAAAAAAAAAAAACAAGTTGAAATACTCCACTATCAAATTGAACTTTTGTTCATGTTTAAAATATTTAAAAATTACCAAAGAAGCAGAGGCTCCACACTTTGACATACAAAAATTATGTTCCCGAAAAGTGACAATACTGACCTTTTACCCGAAGGTAAGGACATCAACTATTATTTAAACTATGGACATTTTCCAAGTAACTAACGTTCTTGTATTTTACCATTTTTTAACAGATGGGGTGCCATTTTTAAAGGTGCCGTCCACGGACATGATAACAACAAAATATTCCCAAGCTAACTCTGAGGCAACACGAGCCAGTACTGGCTAGCCAGTCGCAATACACTCACATTTCTTACTAATACTTACAAAAACTGAGCAACTGGCTTGCTTTTTTAAAGCCAGTTGGGGAGCCAGTAGAGCAGCCAGTAACAGCGTTCGACAGTACTTTTTCGGAGCAAATTTGGAAAAATAGGTCTAAAACTAAAGTCTACTCACATTTTCTTCACAAAATATGAATGAAATAAAAATCGGGGAGTCCTCTCGCAAACAATTTTTTTATCAAACTTGAAATTTTCAAAGTGGTTAAAATAAGGCATAGGTTAAAAAATCCAAACATGGTTTACAATGTCGTGGTCATTGTGTCCGTCTCGTGTTGTGTTATTGGGTCCTACCATTCGAGAACAGAACCAAAAAACTGGTGAATGAATTGATTAAGCAGTAAGTCTTTCCCAAACAAAAGTGAATAAATATTCTAGTGAATTCACACCGCGTCAGTGTGGTTTCTCTCATTTAACGCCATGTAAACTAATTCTTACAGGTAAAATTTTCATTATCTTTTTTTGGTTGTTTTGGTTGTCATTTAATTTTGAAAAAACGGAATGTCGTATTAGTTATATTTCTTTCCCTAAATTCGGGGTAGATTCGGGTTACTCCATTTGGAGTAACATCCGAACACTGACCAGTATAGAAGCCAGTACAGCATGCCACCTTCGTCAAAGCAAATACTCAAATAGGAATTTGACAGTCAATGTATGTAGCCAACTGGCTAGCCAGTACTGGCTCGTGTAGCCGTAAGCGTAAGCTCACAAACACCAAATGTTGAAGAGCGGGGATTGAATTCTCTCAAAAATGTGAGAAGCAAATTTACAGTATTCGGTACACAAGTGTATATTAGGGTGGTCGTTACAATGTTTTTTTTTAGTTTTCAAACTTGAATGGGCTTAAATCAACTCCAAATGAAGACAAAAAACATCCCAAATTTTTTTTAGATTTTTTTGTTTCCACTATAGTCGCTATAAGTGTTAATTTAATTTCCCTTTTTCATTTTTACATACAATGTAATTCGAAAATGACAGTAAAATTATACACAAAACATTACGTTTTGCAGTACCTTGCTGTATTCGAAGGAAATTTAGAATTGTATCAGAAGTCTCCACTCTTAAAAATAACATTTCAGTTTTATTTCTGTTTGTTTTATTTTTTTTGTCTAGTTGGGGGCCAGCGACCAGAAGATATATTTATTTGGAACCAGCAACGTACAAGGCCTCGATTTTCAAACTAAATATTCTGATTTTTTTCAATACTAAATTTTCTTTCAAAATTGTACGTAGTTAAGTATATAAGACATAATGCCTAAAGATCACCCAGATCGCAAATAATGCATGCCCAAATATTGGGATGTTCTTTCGTAGTACCTAACACAACAACGCCCAAATTAATGTGTCATAGTGTCCAAAAAAGTCCGACATAGCTCTCAAGATTGTGATACAAAGCCCAAATCAAATTTTCTTCAAAATTCGTACTAAGTAGATGACATAAAACCCAAATTTTAATTTTAAAATAACTTTATTTCGATAAATAACTACAGATTTATGTCCTTTTATTGTTTTCAAATTCAAATGCTTTTATAAATTCTTAGACAAGCACTGATAACTGGATGGTTTTAGTACGTCAACTTTTCAAAATATTAAAAAGTTAATGAAAACTTTCTTATAAAACAAATTGCTCTAACCCGAACAGCATATTAAATGTTTGAAACAATAGATGAGATATAGATTTTCAAAAATAGCTGAAACCGTAGCTGAAACTGATTCACTCACTCACTGGCAGATCATCAAATTTATGGATCACTTTTCGACACCATAAAAGCTTAAAATTACCCATAACGATTTGGTCTGGTCGGGAAAAGAAATCGAAAATTTAAAACTTTTTATTCAGAGGGCGTGGTATCCATTTCTTTCTCAAATAAATTCTTATAGTTACAGAGCACTTTCTGTTGGTTGAAGAACGACAAAAACTGGTAGATTCTGAAGGGCATACAAAGATAAATGTCAAAAATTTACAATTTTCCGCACTGAGGGCGTGTCATCGATCCAAACCCTTCAAATTGTTATAAATTATTTGGTGGATCTCCTTAGAAAGTTTCACTCAAATATTTAAATAGTTACTAACAATTTCAAACGAAGGAAAACGTGACAAGTGAACCAACCTATCAATTATTTTCATCAATCAATCAATACCTAATTTTTGTCATAATTTGTAATTGATTTCATAAAACTTAGCTTAGCATGAACTTAGAAATTGTCAAACATTTTAGATCTCGTTATTTTTTATAACTGAATTTTCACCCAAAAATATTATGCACTTAACAGAACATGGTTCTTTTTTTTAACATTTATGAATATTTTAAATAATTATTTCCACATTACACAACTTAAAGCAAACATTTTACCATAATCGCCCAGATAAAATATATTGACCTTTTTTATATGTATTTAATACCTACTAAAAAAATATTTTAAATTGTTGTATTATAATATTTAACTAATTTTTCTTTTCACCTTTCAGCTTCAACAAAAAAAATATGCTATCCGAAACTTAAAAAAAACCAAAGCTTACTTCGACAAAAATGTTTTATACTTTTAATTATAAAATCAAATTTAAATAATTTCTCAAAAATTTCGATATAAACATCAACAACAACAACTTCAAAACCAAATTATCTAATCATATATATATAAAACAAAATATTTTAACTTATTTATTTATTTAATTTAATTTAACTATTATTAAAAAAAAGCAAAACAAACAAACCATAACTTATATATTAATATTTATTTCCTAATTTATTCTCTCTCATGTAAAAAAAAAACAAAAACAAAAATATAATTAAAAACAAATTCAAATTTATATACCAAACGTTATCATCACAAAATTTATGAAAAAAAATCCATCATCGTTTAAAGAAATTTATAAAATTTTCATAAACAAAACAAAAATAAAAATAATGATAATCTCTAGCATAGCGTTAATGTAAAAATCTAAGCAAAACAAACAAACCAGTGGAAGACAAAACTAATCATATAAGCAAACAAAACAAAATTTAATACTTATAAGCAATCTTTATAATATATATATATATACATACATAAATTATATATAATTTTTTTTTAAAACTTAAACTACATATAAATATTACTAATTTAACTTATTAAAAAAAAACATAAACTTATTAACAAAAACAACAAGCAAAACCAAAAGCAAATCTACAAATCTATATTATATATACATATATAAAATAATATTTTTGTATTATACAAATTCTCGTTAAAACTAAAGTACAAACGCGTTCTTTTCTACAAAAAAAAATAATAATAATAAAAATATATATATATAAAATTAAATAATACAAATTTCGAACACAAAAATTTAATTCAAATCCAAGTCTGAAAATTTACCAAAAATTTAATTAAACAAAATAAAAAAAAAACCCTTGCCGTGTGTGAGACATTTTTAAAGTGTTAAATATAAATATAGTTTAAACTTTTGTTGTGACAATAAATCGAAATTATTTTTATCTGCACGCGTTTCGAACAAATAAAAAATAAAAAATACAAAATATTTGTTTTGTGAAGTTTAAACAAATTTACATCCAAATACATCATCATAAAAATTATATATATATAAAAATAAAACTAAATAATATATACACGCGATTTTAGTCCGCAAAACAAAATTACAAAAAAAATTTAATTTCTAACATAGAGTGCTAGACAAAAAAAAAAATAAATTAATTAAAATAGTAGGTAACAGCAAACTTTTTAAAACATACAAAAATCCAAAATATAGTACAAAATATAAAATACAACAAATCTAACAAAATTTTTCTCTCAACAAAAAACCAATTACAAAACTAACGCACTGTTAATTAATAAATTAAATAATTCATACAAAAAATCTATAGAAATATAATAGTTTCCAGTTGAAATTAAAAATAATCACAAACAAAAAACTACCAAACAAATTTTATTTAACAACAAATATATAATATTAAAGAAAAAAAAATACAAAGTACCGTGTTCAGCAACCAAAACAACAAATATTTAAAACCAAACTACAAATCTCGTTATAACTCAATATAAGTTTCTATGAACACAGTTCAAATTAAAAATCGAATTTCCATAAATAAAATTAATTTTGAAAAACGTCGTGTTTTCCAACAACAAAAAAAAAATAGTGAGAGTTCAAAGAGTTCAAAATAACCAACAACAACAAAAAAAAATATTACAAATTGTTAATTACACAAATTTTTGCTCGTTAGAAATTGTTATTAAGATTACAAAAAAAAAAAAAAAAAAAACAGAAGACAGCTACCTCAAATTCGTACAAAAAAAGCCAGAAAATCTGTTTGCTCATTTCTAAAATCTTATAACTCAATCAGTAGACTACGTGTTCAAAAATTTTCAAAAAACCAAAAAAAATTCAAGTTCAAAATTTTTAATTTTATTTTCATCACAAAAACAAAAAGAAATACAAAGAAAAAACAAACGAAATTGTTTTTAATTTTTTGATGATACAGTTAGCCATGGTAGCGCAAGTTAACAAAGTTAAATGGCGTCTTTAATTGCACAAAACTCGAGTGGAAGTGTTGAATCGGGCGGGGCGGGTAATCCAAATAGTTTGCATCACAATCCCCACAATACTCACTTGAATAATCTAAGTCATTACACCAACAATGCGCACGCCTTTCATCCCCAACAACTTCAACAACAACCACAACATCACCAACAACAACCGAATAGTATATTAGTTGATCAAAATAGTTGGGACTACTATGCCAGGCAACAACATCATCAGGAGCATCAAAACTCCCAACAACACCAACAACAACAACAAAATCAACAAACACAACAACAACAACAGCAAGAAGATGAGTCAAATTCAGATTCCATAACGTCGGCGAATAACGCCAACAGCAACTACACACGTCCTTGGGAAATGGAAACCAAGGACAACAAAGGCTTTGAGCCATTCTCGAAGCTGCCATCATTCCAAAGTCAATTCCATGGCTATAACGAAACGAATGGTCTAATGCCAGATGGAACGGTGCTCTCACCGCCCCAGCCAGTGCCAGTAATAATATCTCCGAGTAGTGGTTCGCCGAGACAAGGTGGTCCCCAACTCACTCAGTTGACGTCCATAAACACTCTCCAGCCGCCTCCACTACCGCCTCCCGCGACGGCGGGCTTAAGTGCTCTTTCGACACCAAATTTCCATGCGCTCTCAGCGACAGCAGTCAATAGTCCGGGCAGGCCATATCCGCTGGTGCCGGCACCAATTCAGGCCCGTGACATTACAACCATGAATCAGCCATACTTGGACGATAGGCACCTGCAATTGTATCAGCCAATTACAACGTTTCCAACGCAAAATCTAGTGACTCTGATAAAAAAGGACAGTTATGATCTCAATAGTAGCCTAGTTGGTGGTGGGCTGGTTGGCAATGGAATGCACACACCAACCTATGACAGCTCAATGATGATAGATGGCGTTGGCAATAGCGTCAGCTACCATCATTCAAATACAACACAACACCAAACAGTGACGGCTTCAACAGCATCACCGACCAAAATTAAAAAGGAACTAACCTTTGATAGTTCGATGATGCTAGATGGCAGTGGCGTTGGTAATAACGGCGGCGGCTATCACCATCCCAATACAACACAACATCAAACAGTGACGGCGTCAACAACGACACCGATTAAAATTAAAAAAGAATTAAATTCACCAATTGTGAGAGTTGATGCTCGGAAAAAAGAACGACGGAAAAATCGAGCGAGTTCACTGGAATCCAGTGCCGAATCAGAGAGCAGTGCAATGGACGTAGATCCGAGTAATCCGGGTCAAGTTGATGCTGTATCAAGTACGGCGAATTTCAAAAGTCCTCTGAATACAATTGGCATGAGTGATTGCAGTGAAATAAATGGATCAAAGGAGGTAAGATATTGTTGTTTTAAAAATTAATTATTTTAAAGTAGTTTTATAATTTTAATTACATATAAAAGCCCAAGTCAAATTAAAGGTCCTTTTCAAAAATATCATCTACGTGAAATGAATGGATTTGCAGAATGTTCTAACGAAAACTGCCAAATTCGTTCGATAAAGCAGTTTGCTAACGTCATATGTTCGAAAACATTATCTGCGGTGCAACTGTGCAGTAAAAAAATTGAGTTGAAGAAAAAAATATTGAAAAAGAAACATCATCTGAGTGAAAAATACATTTGCAGAATGTTTTCAAAAGCAAACTGCAAAACTTTTCTTTCCGAAAACCCAAATACAAGTATTACTGCATTTGCATTGTATTCGATAATGCAGTTTGGTAAAGTCACATGTTCAAAAACATCACCTGCGTTGCAATTAAGTAGTTAAAAGTCGAGTTAATTACAAAAATATTGAGAAGCCGGTGGACGTGTTCGTTAATGTGACATGCATTTGCCAGAAAATTGACTGACAATGACCAAAAAGATTTTTTCCAAACAGAACGATTGCATATTTGACGAAGGGAATATTCACGTATAAAAATGACAGTCATTTGACAATTAAATTGAGGTTTACTTCGAAAATGGCCATAAATGTTCTATAACATCATTGCAAAGCAAATCTGCAGTAAAAAAGTCAAGTTAACGGCAAAAATATCAGAAAGCCAGAGAGCGCGTTATCGTAACCGACTGTTTTTGAAAACATCATCTGCGGCAAAATTTCATCTGCCAAATGTTCTTGAACGAAAACTACAAAACTCTTCTTTTCGAAAACGCAAAAACAAGTTTTACTGTATTCGCTTTATGTTCGATATTGCAGTTTGCTTAAGTCGCATGTTCAGTAACATCAACTACGGTGCAGATGTGTAGTAAAAAAATCGGGTGACGAATAAAATATTGAAAAGTGTTCATGAACGTTAAATATTTACAAAAAAATTCAATGAAATTGATCAAACAGATTTTGTGAAAGCACACTACGATTCAACGATTGCATATTTGACGAAAGTAATATCTGCGTCAGAAAATGACAGTCATTTGACGATCAAATTGACGTTTATTTGACGTTTATTTGACGTTTTAGAAAATGGCCTTATAATTATGCCCTGTTTTGAGAGCAAACTCCTTGCATCTTCCATCTCGAAGTTTGAAAAATTCAATGGTTCAACGATTGCATATTTGACGAAAGCAATTTTGGCGTAAAACAATGACAATCATTTGACGATGAATTGATTTTATGGGATTTTCTTTTGGTAAAAAAAATTGATTTTTCCCCTTCCGATTTGTCAAAACACAGACTTTGATAGTAAAAGCCTTCCAATGGTAAAAAAAATAAATTTTTTTTTTTGATCGAAAATCAAATTTGCAGATCTGGATTTTTCGGCAGATTTACCCCTCTTTTACTAACACCATTACACACCAGAACAATCACAGCCATCAATTTGACAAGCCTGGATCGCCACAGTTTCACAGACACAAATTGTACACCAGTACAATAAAAACAAAAAAAATCAATCTGTAACGTATACCATTCGTGACGAAAAAAATCAATTTTTAGATCAAAATCTGAATTTACCAAAAGAAAACCCCATTAATTTGACGTTTTCGACCACGGCCTTATTAATATGCCTTGTCATGAGAGCATACGCTGTATCTTCTATTTCGAGGTTAGAAAAATTCGACGACTCAACGATTGCATATTTAACAAAAGCAATATATTGGCGTCAAAAAATGATAATCATTTGAAGTTGAAGTTGTTGTTTATTGACGTTTTCGAACATGGCCTTATTAATATGCCCTGTGTTGAGCCCAAACACTTTGCATCTTTTATCTCGAAGTTTGAAAAATTTAACGATTGCATATTTGACGAAAGCAATATTTGCGTTAAAAATGACAATTATTCGACGATCAAATTGACATTTTCGGCGAAAATGGCCTAGCGGATAAGCCATCTTGATGCACTCTTTGCATCTTCTGCGTCGAAGTTTAAAAAATCCAACGATTGCATATTTAACGAAAGCAATACGTGCGTCAAAAAATTATAATCACTTGACGATCAAATTGACGTTTCGGCGAAAATGGCCTACTTGATATGCCGTCTGGAGGCAAACTCTTTGCATCTTCTGTCTCGAAGTTTAAAATATTTGACCGAATTTATTGATGTTGTCAAATTCCTTAATAAGTTTGAGAAGAACGTGCGAAATGTTGCAAATAAATTTAAACCATTTGTTTTGTGAATAAAATTTTATATAAATGACATTAAGATTGCTAATAATTAGCTGCATAAATAAATTGACCAAAATATAAAAATAATCACATCGTCCTTTTCGCTCATAATTCTTTCTTTTTTTTCATTTAATTTTCAGACCAAAAAAAAGCGAAAACGCTGTGGTGAATGCATTGGTTGTCAACGCAAAGATAACTGTGGTGAATGTGCTCCATGTCGAAATGATAAAAGTCATCAGATATGCAAGCAGCGTCGTTGTGAAAAGCTCACAGAGAAAAAGGTAAGTAATGTGTTTGCATAATAAAATCCATAAAAATATACATCCTGCTGGAAAAATTTTCCCACCAAAGGACTTTACCCACAGTCCTACATATCCCTATACAAAAAAAAAAGAAATCAAATATAATTGAGAAGAAAAAGTTCAACAACCTTAGTCGTCTCATTGCATCCATCTATCGTCTTTGGTCGGTCGTATCGAAATCTCTTCTTTTTTTTTGAACATTTAAATCCTTAACCAACAAAAAAAAAGGACGGAAAGATAAATAACACCGTTCCATCAGGACTCAAGAGAAGAAGGAGCAGAAGCATTTATACCTTCAAACAGATGTCATTTAATTATTTCATTTTTTTCTCATTCTTCTCATTTTCTGTCTGTCTGTCTGTTGTCGTTTCCAATGTCCTGTCTCAAATCAAATCGTCTCTTACCAACAAACGTACAAAAATGTTGAACAAAAAAACTTTATTTTACAGCAACAACAACAAAAACTATAAAATTAAATGGGCACACTCTGGCATTTAAATCCGTCGTCATCGTCGTCGTCATCGTCGTCGTCATTGCGGTGCTACGTACGTATTATTGCTGGAGAATCGCGTTTTTTTGTTTTTTATTATGTGTAAGACATCCTGACTGCTGAGGCTGAGCCTGAGCATGCATTAAATGGAAAAAATAAAAAGAGAATATAATAAAGGACCGACTTTTAGGCAGGAAAGAACTAAATTTTTTTTCTTTACACATTTCTCCATGCATATGCGTCTAAAAGCCGGATCAGGATAATTCATTACTGTTTTCTTTTTTTTTTGATAATTTTCTTCTTTCATCGTGTTTGATGCTTAACGTTTTTTTTTTTTCTCATCGTCATCATTATGATCGTATTCACTGAATCGTATCTTGGATTTAAAAATTGTGTGTGTTTGAAATTTGAAAAGGATATCAAACACAAAGAGGTGTGTTTTTGAAAAAAAAACAAAAATTGATCCTTGGGAACTAATTAGTATCAGTAACATTTTTATATTTTTTTTTTAATTCAATGCAGAGAATCGCATGGGCATAGTTGTTACTAAATAACGCAACATGTGGTGTTGAGGCAGGTTCTACGATCTTTTGTCATCGTTCAACTCCTATACAAAACCGGCTTGGTATAGGAGTTTGATAGATACACATTAAAAATTAGTTAAAAAAATCGTATGAATTTCTACATCTTTAAGATTATATGGTTTAAGTACACAATGTAAGTACCTTAATAGCAATTTAACTACACTAGAAAAAAATATTTCGCTTTGAAAAACTATGTCTAAAGACTTTATGAACGATGCTTAAAAATTTAATGTAACTATAGGAGCTTTAAAAGTATTTGATAAAAATAATGTTCGAAAATACACTAGTCAAAAAAATTTAAGGAACAAGATTTTTTTCAATTTTGTTCAGTGTTTTTTTTTTTTGTTTGTCTTCCTGTGATGAAAGGTGATACCTATTGAGTTGAAACAAAAAGAAATTAACAGTTTTATATTTTCAAATTTTTATATTGGCAATTTTTTTTTAACGATACCTTTATTCCATAATTAATTTTTTTAATTTAATTAAGCTTAATACAAGCCACTTATTCTATATCACAATAAGATATCTTAAGAGTAATATTAAGTATTTAAGTTTAAAAATAAAGAAATAATAAAATAGTTTGGATAAATATCAGGAGGGGTAGCGTAGGAGGGCGTGTCTAAGTGAGAGTTTACTAAGGTTTAAGTCAAAAAAGTTAGAACTATTGACCCTATTCAACATTCTAGACAGGGGTTCATTTCGTCCGTAGTCAGTACGATGGTATTGGAGTCGAAAAAGAGTCGTAGATCGAGAACGATGTGGGTTAGTGTTCAAACCTATCTGTTGAAGTAAACAGGGGCAGTCAATGTTACATGTTAATAACTGATGAACAAAGAGAATATCAGAAATGTTACGGCGAGTATATAAAGATTGTAAACTTAAAAGCTTTAGACGTTCTTCATATGGGGGAAGGTTGAAAGGATCATCCCAGCCAAGTCCACGCAAGGCAAAACGTAAAAATCTTCGTTGGACGGCTTCAATACGATTAATGTGAAGTTGATAATATGGCGACCAGACCTGAGATGCATATTCTAAAAGTGGTCTGACAAAAGTTATGTAGAGGGATTTTGTGACATAGGGATCGGAGAATTCTTTAGACCAACGCTTTATAAATCCAAGAGATGAGTTGGCTCTGTTTATAATGCTATCAATATGTGAACGAAAGTTCAGTTGGGAGTCGCATAATAAACCTAAATCACGGATCGAAGTAACAATGGGAATGAGTTCGTCATTGATAAAATATTTTCTTTGAAATAATGGAGGACGCTTACGGGAATATGTAATGGCTTGACATTTTTTAAAGTTAAGTTCCAGTAGGTTTTTTCGGCACCAAATGTAGAATTTGTCCAAGTCAATTTGCAGAAGTTTTGAATCTTCGCTACAAGAAATCTTTCTGCATATTCTCATGTCATCCGCGTAGATTAACAAGTCAGAGTTAGAAAATATTTTTTCAACGTCATTAGTGGTTAAAACGAAAATAAGAGGTCCTAGATGGCTACCTTGTGGAACTCCAGACGTTGCAAGGATGGAAGTGGATAAACATGACCTGAAAATAACGTTGTATTGTCGTTTCGATAAATATGATTTAATCCATGAAATGATCAAAGGTGGGAAGCCGAGTTTTATAAGCTTAAATAATATTATGTTATGGGATATTTTGTCGAAAGCTTTGCTAAAATCAGTAGCTATCGCATCGACTTCTTTTCCTTCTTCCAAAGCACAAAGGGTAGAAGATACAAACTCTATCAGATTAGTGGTAGTGGACCTGCCTTTTAGGAAACCATGTTGTTTAGTTGAAAAGATTGGTTTACAAAAAAAGAATAAGTTGTCATATATAATACTCTCAAAGAGTTTTGGTATGCAAGAAAGCTTTGCAATAGGTCTATAGTTGGCTATATCATTCTTTAGGTCCTTTCTTATGAACAGGTATAATAAAAGCTTCTTTCCAAAGGTTGGGGAAAATTCCTGTTAAAATAGATTTTTGAAAGAGGGCAGTCAGTGGCTGGGCCAAGTAAGCAGTACATTTTTTCAACAAAACAGAAGGGAGACCGTCAGGACCAAAAGAAAAATCATCTTTTAGCAGATTCATTTTATTTGTCACCGATGATATGTCAATATTAATTGAACTTAAAAGAAATAACACGAGACAATTTAAAAAAAAAAAATTTGAAGGTCAATCTATTTTTTTTTTTGTTTTTGAGTCAATCTAATGTAATGATTAGATTACGTCTGTAATCAGCTTTAACTAATTTCATTATTGTTTTGAATGGTTTATCTGACTTTGAATGAAAAAAATATACTTTTGTTTTCTACAAGTTTCTTTCAAGACTTTTCAGGGATAATTTTTCTTTTGATACTTCACCGGTAGTTTTTAGAAAAAGTACTAAAAACAACTTCTTTTCTTATCGTATCTTATTCCGTAATTTTTTGACTAGTGTAAAAAAATATCATGAAAAAATTGTCCTTAAAGAAAATCGAACTAGATATAGGTTAAAACAATTTCGCAACGCAGGGTTATTCAAGAGTAAAACGCAAACGCAGACCGCTTTTTATATAGAGGGTGCCCGTCGTTTTTGTTTATTTATAATTTTTGATTAAATGAAAGGGAATGGATCTTATATTGATAAATTTTTTATTTAATGTCGGCAATTATGTATGGAATACAATATCAGGTAAATGCCCGCCTCTGTTAGTCTCACAAATGCGAGCCCTTTTGATCACATTTTTCATTACATTCTCACACATTTCACGCGGTATTTCATGAATTTCATCACGAATATTTTGTTTAAGTTGCTCAAGCTTTTCTGGTTTGCTTGCATAAACCTTGCTTTTCAGATATCCCCACAAAAAGAAGTCCGAAGCAGTCAAATCAGGCTACCGTGGAGGCCAATCAACATCACCATTTCTTCAAATAACTGATTGTGGAAAGAGTTCTCGCAGTAATTCCATTGTAATCCTGGCTGTATGCGATGTGGCACCATCTTGTTAATATTCATGTTAATCTTGCCCAAAGCATGCACTTGTGGGGTTAAAAAGTTTTCAAAGTTGTTGTTTGAAGACCACGGCGTCGAATTGAGGTTGATGGATTGTTTTGAACACTTCCTTGAGCAGCAGTAATGTTTTCAGTCGATCTTGCAGTACGTTGTGGTCCGTGCTTGGGCCTATCACCAACAGACCCTTTTTCTTTGAAATCATTCACTACACGATAAATAGTGCGTTTTGTTGTTTCTCCCAAAAATTTCACGTAACTTTTTCATCGTCACAGTAATCGATGATTGATTTTGATAAAATATTTTAACAATTAAAACACGTTGGTTGATCGAATATTTTTCCACACTAAATCTGCCCAAGAGTCTACTTCACGACTGCCAAATATGAACTAATGTTTACCAAAATGCCGGCAAAACAAACTAGTATACCTTCCCGGCGGACACCCTGTATTTGACACCCACTTCAAACGATTCGACTTGTTTTGGAAGTTAAATTGTTGTCATTTGTGAAAGCAAGCGACTTGTTCAATCAAATATATGTCTACCGCTGCCTTGCCGTGTTGCATATTGATTTTTCTTAGTTCAATAGCTACAATTAAAAGCTAGTAGTAGCTAGTAACTAGTAGTTCCTAGTACATGTATAGATATTTCTTAAAGTTTTGATTTTTTTTTTCATTAGTCGAATAGTTCTAGCGTTTAGAAATTTGAATCGGTTTTATTTATTTTTAATTCCATGTTTTTTTTAGTTAAAAAAAAACTTCCAATTCTTTAACTAAAAATAAATAATTTCTGAAGGGTGGCAACACTGAAACTTACACCAAATCTTGTGCTCATTCTAAACTACCACGATATTGACATCGACATCGACCCTAAATTTGATGTCGCTGAGCAAACGCTACCAACTTTAAGGCGAAGTTTTTCAGGTTTAACAATACTCAAATAATGCAAATGTGACAACCGATTATCAACTATTTTCTTTAATTTTCTTCGAAATTTGGTTCTAATCTTTTTAATGCTTTTTTTGCTATCTAAGCTATCTTTAGTAAGATTAAAGTCGTCATCTTTTTTTTCTAAATATATTTTTGAGGTTATTTCATTTTGTTCAAAAATTTTTTTTAACGATTCCTGAAATTCTTATTCCTCTTTTTCGAATATATTTTTTCCTCCCTGAAAAATCTCTTCTTCAAATTTATGTGTTCATCATTTTTATTCTCAACGTCCTCTTAGAATTTTTACTTCAAGAAATTGTCACGAAAATGATATTTGAAACTATAAATAATTTTAATGATTTTATAGGTTCGATAGCAAAAAGTAAAAATATAAAAGAAGAAAAATTCGTAATAATTTAGTTATATCATTTATTTATTCTTCATTTGCATTTTCAGAGATAGCAGTGTTTGAAATAAAGAATTTAATCAAATGTTTTATTTTATACTGTGGCTTTTTGGTGTTTTCATAGTTTCTTAAGAAAATTGTATTTCCATAAGCAAAAATTGTTTTGCTATCGTGATCTTTTTCTGAAATCAGTTTCAAATGAAATAAAAACCCAATACCGCTAAATTATCCTGAAAAACTCTTCATAATTTAATGACCAATAAATTCTGAGTGAATTTTTTTGAGCATAACTTACATTCCGAATTTTCGAATGCGGAAAATATTTCCTAATTTTTATTGCAAATTTTATTTGCAAATAACCCTCATTTATTATTATTATTGTTTGTGTTGTTTTAGAGAGACAAATCGATCTGTTAATCAACTTTAACAGTTTTTGAGATTTAATTTTCAATTCTAATAATAGCTTTCAAAGGTAAACTTCCATATAGTGATTCAAAGAACAACGTACAGTGACTCTCGATTTAGTGAATCTCGAAAAAAGGAACTATCCACAATAGTGAACACACAAACATTTATTTAACATTTCTTGAAGACACTGAGGAAAGATTCACACGCGCCATCTCTGATGGCCCAACCTAATGTTTAACGATAATGCCGTCTGCCTATTAAATAATGTCAACCAAATTAATTTAGAAAATAAGAATAATAAAAAGAAAAATTTAAAGATTGTAAAAATATTGTCATATAATGTGGCAGGGCTTAATAATAAGTGCATATTTATAGATTTTTTTAGTTATATTAACCAATTTGAAATATTTTTTTTGTACGAAACATATTTATCTCATCAAAATTTTGTGAAACATGAAGATAAATTCAAAAACTACAATATTAGAATAATACCAGCTATAAAGAGTCATGCGAAAGGAAGAGCGAGCGGAGGATGCATTTTCGGCTTCAGAAAAGATTTTGATAACAACAACTGCGATTTTAAACATTTTGGAGAAAATATTTGTTTGGATTTAGAAATTGATGGGAAAATTTTTCGTATAATACCAGCTTATATCAATTGCAACCATTGGGAAGCGGATTTCGAAAAAATAAGTGAGTTTATAGCTTGTGGAGTCATGGACAATGTTTTGATCGTCGGAGATTTGAATGCGAGAATAGGAAATGAAGGTGGGGCTGAAAACGAAAGAATTGGGCGCAACAGAAACTCAAAAGATACAACCAAAAATATAAGGGGTTCAAAGCTGCTCGACTTCTGTAACTCGTTCGGATTCAGAATCCAAAATGGTACTTTTGTAGGAGATTTACAAGGAGAATTCACATTTGTCGGCAAACAGGGGAGTTCCGTCATCGATTATAGCCTTGCCAGCGGGGAATGGGATTCAATTATAACTAATTTTGAGGTACAAAAAAGACCATATTCAGATCATATGCCCATTGTGGTGTCACTTGAATGTAAAAAAAGAGAAAATGAAGAATATTTGGATTTGGGACTATTGCCTAAACTGCAATGGAGAAATTCAACTGCTTCGAACTATAAAAGACAGTTGGATACACTTCTGCTAGATAAAAACGAATGCAGTTTAAACACTATCGAAATATGTATAAAAGGAGCATATCGTGAACCGAACAGTTATTCTCAACGGAACAGGACTTTTAGAGAACCATGGTTTGATAAAGATTGCCTGCATGCGAGGAACCTTTCATACGCTTGGCTTAATGAGTTTAGACGGTCTGATGAGTCCTTCGCGAAAAACGTGTACATTGATTACAATAAAAAATATAAAGAGCTTTGTCAAAAAAAAAAGAAAAACTATTACGAAACTCAGGCTCTCCAACTAGCTAGGTGCAAAAATTCATCCGAATTTTGGAATTTGGCCCGGAAACTAAATGGCACAAAATTTTTGATTAGTAGCGGACTAAATTCGAAAAGATTACAAGCCCATTTCAGTCAATTGCTTAACCCAACCTCTATTAGTGAAAATCTTATACAATATGCTCAACCTGGTTTTTATGATGGCATTTTGGATTCTAGCATATCCCAAGAAGAAGTTCAACTCGCAGCAAATGAATTATCAGATGGAAAAGCGGCTGGTTCGGATAGAATACCAGGGGAGTTCTATAGATATGGTACTGATGAACTGCGTAAAAATCTTAGGATATCGTTTAACCAAATTTTAGAATATGGAATTATACCACAGCAGTTCAAGGATGGCTTGATCTTCCCGATCCATAAAAAAGGCAGTATCGAAGATCCAGCAAATTATCGAGGGATCTCATTTCTAAACGCATCCTATAAAATTTTTACGTCAATTCTTTTAAAGCGATTGAACGCATGGATACAAGCAAATCAACTACTAAGTGAGTCTCAAGCTGGGTTTAGATCTGGGTACTCAACTATAGACCATATCTTTACGCTTAGTAGCATCGCTGACTCGTTCCTAACAAGAAATAAAAAACTGTATACATTTTTCGTAGACTTCCAAGCCGCTTTCGATACAATCGACCGAAATGCACTAATGTATAAGTTGTTTGGATTGGGAATGTCGCTTAAGTTTGGGAGGGTACTGCAGAATTTGTACATGGACACCAGGGCAGCAGTTTGGGACGGTAAAAATGTATCTGAGTGGTTTCAAACGAAGACAGGAGTCAAGCAGGGATGTGCACTAAGCCCAAGTTTATTCGCATTATTTATCGAAGACATAACAAGAGCACTACCAGGAGGTGTAGATTATGCTGGAGTTACTATCAAAGCTCTGCTTTTTGCAGATGATATAGTTCTGTTTGCCAACACGCCGGCATCGCTGCAACTTATGATAAACAAATTGTCTGAATACTGCACGAGATGGAACCTGGTTGTTAACTTGAATAAGTCGAAGGTAATGGTATTCAATAAAGGTGGAGGCAGAACTAACGCTAACGAACAATGGTGTTTTAACAACGAAAGATTAGATGTTGTCAAAGAATATAAATACTTAGGAGTCCTTTTCACAAAGAATTTAAACATGGAAAAGCATCTCACCGAAAAGTTGTTAAAGGCGAAAACCGCCATTAATATGGCATGGAAAAAATGTTTTAATAATAAGAACATTGCACATAGCAGCAAATATAAAATTTTCAAATCTGTATCTGAATCTGTTCTTTTTTATGCTGCTCAAGTGTGGGGAGGAAAGAAGTATGAAACCGTGGAAAAATTGCTCAGGTTCTACATAAAACGAATTTTTCATCTTCCTCCAAACACCCCAAACTATATGATAATAATGGAGACAGGTATTTCACCACTGTTCATAAGTACCTTGAAACTACAAGTGGACTATATTTTGAAAGTGCTCAATATGCCTACCAATCGCTTACCGAAAAAAGCAGCTCTACAAGCGATTCAAAGTAAGACAGGATGGTTCAAAGAGTGGATAGAACTAGCTCATGAAACTGGTGTGGAGTTAGCAATCAACGAACGGGATACATGGAAGTCGACTATGTATGATCTAATCAGTCGTCTGGATGAAAAATATAGAGAGAAGTACAGGGAAGAGGCGTCAAGCTCTTTACATCGGGTGATTTATAGCAGGCTAAATTATGACCTCAATCAAAATAATTATTTTCGAGATGATTGGAGTATCGAACAAATCTCATGCATGTTTCGACTAAGAGGGGAGCTTCTAAATCTTAATTTTATTCCGCATCGTGAAGAGCTACCGATCATTTGCGATATGTGTAACTTGGCAGAACGAGAGGACATTTTTCATTTTGTCGGAAGGTGCCCGGTCTTAAGGGAAACAAGAAGATACACATTGGGGCGAGATTTTCTCACCGAGAATGAAGTGATAGACCTCCTTAATGGAGTAGATGTACCAAAGATGTTCAAATTTTGTAAAATAGCTCTTAATTATAGAAGCAAAATATTAGCTGAATACTTCTGGAAAATAATTGTAACTTTATCTATTTATTTAAATTGTCAGTATCTTTTTAAATTTTGTCAATCAGGCAGACGGCAATATGCCATGCTTAAATGATTGTGTAATAATTGTGTATATAATATAATGTAAATAAAATCAATTTAATCTAATCTAATCACTGAGGAATTGATTCGGTTTTTGTTTTTAAATCTGATTGAAAGCTTTTTCAACGCTTAAATATATGTAAAAAAAATTCATATCTAACAAAATGTGCATTTTGGATTAAATTCATTTTTGAAAAGCTTCTAAACCTCCCGCTAGAAAAAGTGAACAGCTTCGAAAGAGTGAACAAGCCTGATTTTTATTACTTTACTATATCGAGCGTTTACCGTATATTATTTTGGATAAACCTATGCACCTATGCATTACTGAAATTATATAAACTAAAATAAGCTAATAAAGTAAAAAACTTATACGAGTATAGCTACCAAATTTTGTTTAAAATTAATTTTATTAAAAGTTAAGTTTTGAAGCAACGAAATAATTTTGATTTTGCGATGCTTTTTGAAAAAAAAATCCATCTTCTTTGCAACTGGTCATGTCCACTATCCAGTAGGTACCTACTTCTAACAAAAACTACAAATAGGTAGGTATATCGACCTCTGCAGAAGTCATTGTCCTTAATTTATTTATTTAAAGTAGGTTCCTACTTCCTACTGATTGAAAATCTTATGTGCTCCTGATAAACTTAACAACCTGTCAGACGAGAGATCACAGATACTGAAACTGTTTATTTTGGTATCCATCACCATCAGACTAAAAATGTCTTCGTATACCCAAACTTCCAATATGTGGTCAAAGAACTTGACAAAATTAAAAAAAAAAAAAACAAAAATACATCAAATATATTATGTACAAATGTCCATCTAGTCAAACATACCTTCAATTCAGGAAGATACCTATAACCGCCAAAAACTTACTAGCCCGCCATTTCCTACCGCATTGTCTCTTTTAAAAACTTCACCTAACATATTTTGATGATGCGGCGGCGATGATGCGCTTTGTGGATACGTTTTATCCGCTCCTCTATCAATTGCTACCACAGTTTTTGTATTTTGTTGTTGTTCAAGGTAGATTCTCTGCAACGACACGACGAAAAACGGACGATCAAAATCAGCATTCTTCCTATTCAATAACAAAGGACCTTCCATATTAATTTGTATACAAACAAAAATAACATGAAAAATTCACATATGTACATACATACATACCTACACAAATATATGAAATAAATTCTTGAAAATGTGCTTCGTAAATGTGCACACAACTAATATAGTAGCTGTAGTATTCCCATTTATTTGAGTTGTAATTTCAGTCTCAGTCAGAAGAAAATGCTATACGTATAGGTTATAGGTCTGTAGTATACATTTATACATTCACATACTTGAAAATGTTTGTAGATTGTATGTACGAATGTATGTATCTATGTTGACGAATTTATTTTATTTTGTTTTCTTTTTTTTTCATACAACTTTGGCTGCTTCTCTGCTTCTGAGCTACTGCTTCCACCACATTAAGTGCTGAATTCCTCTTTGCAGTTCATTTTCGACTTGAAAATTGAACATCTGCTCACTGGTTTCCTCGGGAATTGAAAAAAAAAAAAAACAAAATAAAGTGAAACGAAAAGAAACGTACTAAACTGGCTGATAATAGTAAAAGTATGTTAAGGAACTTTATTTAGAGTACGTATGGTTGTACTAGGTTTAAATATTTTGCTATATCCATCACGAAAAACGTTGATACTCTTCTTAAAATATTGATTGAAGAGCTAGTGCTCGGTAAAACACCCTAATAGTAAGAAGTCTTTGATGTCATTAGTTAAGGCTAGTACCTATGTACATACTTCCTCGTGAAGTGATAGTTCACTGCCAGTGAAGAATGTGATTTTTTGACATTTTTCAGTGGCACAGACTTCCGAATAAGTTGTGAGGGTTTGCAGTTCAAAACTACCATGCCTCAAATGACTGGTAATCGAACTGTCAACTGTTCACCTAGAGTTCCCGTATATTTTGCACGGGAATTGCTCGTGAAAGAAAACTCTACACACAGCTTCACGAGCAGGTTTATGGGTGAATATAAATACAAATTTTGTACGGATTCACGACATTGCTCACAAGAATGTACTAGGCTTCAATATAGTTATTAGGTACCTTTACCAACCACTTCAAAGATTACCTAGGCCCCTAGAGTACCTTGGAACAAGCTCAGAGAAGACTTTTTTCGCTACAAACATTTGTATAGAGAGTAAGTAAAGAATCAAATAATAAATCGAGTCACTTTTACTGAATTTACACTGATTCCAAACCGGTACCAACATATCGGTCTATTTCGATTTTTTTGCAAGTTAAAAAACCTACTTTTTTAATATTCATTTAATTTTGACTTTTTTGAAATTTCGACTAGAAAAAAGTCAGCTGGCTTGAAAAAATTCGAGAAAAAGATCAACTTTTATCGATATTTTTTCTCAACACCTAGTGCCTATGTAAATACAAAAAAGTCGATATAAATCAAAATCTTAGCCTGTTGATATTTTAATAATTCAACGTTTTCAAGAAAGCTTTGCTTAGAATTTTTTTCACGGAATCATTACAAGCTCGAACCATACATTCTTCTTTAACGATGCAATGAAAAATTTAAGATTCTGTTTGAGATACATTTTATTCGCACTGGCAATTTGATTTATGACAATCCGAAGCAGGTTAAGCACACTTTTAAACATCATTTTCATAGCCATAAATTGATCAAAACATCAGCCTTTTCGAAAGTGTTAAATAAGTGAACTATGTGTATCGGTAAATGGTCGGTGGTTTTTACCGTCAAGCATGCAATCGTACTATTTGCAGAAAATTGGTTTGACCAAAGTCAGTCAGTTAACTTGCAAACGAATTTGAAATCAGGCTGGCTTTTCAATGTTTTGTTCCTTAACTAGATTTTTGTGCTGCTCAGATGATTACTTTCGAGCATATCGTACCCAATCCAATTCGGTTTGGTCAGTATAATAGCAATTATAATTTCTCAATTTTTCCTACGTAAGTTCGCCCCATGTCGGCCTTCACGACACGATGTCGCCTTTCATGGATCTTGTGGTGCCATTTGTGCTAGGGCGCCTTTAATGGCTAGGCGCCTGGGGCATTTGCCCATTTGCACCACCCCTGTACCTGTATGCCTATTTAAGTAGTAGATATTCACTAAGTGAATCCCTTTCCTGTATGATATTGCCCTTTCAACAATAAGAAATTATACCACAAATACGAAAATAGGTGCTTAGGTCTTAAAAATTTCAGAAAATACTAACCGAAAATGAGTACCTAGAGCCCAATTAAATTACTAAAAGGTGATTTTTTAGAAGTATGGTTTTCAAGAAGAAATAAAACTCATATAATTTAATAAGATAAGTGCCATTTTCTTTAAAAATGATTTCGGGCAGGTGACCGCCGCAGCTGGCTCGAATCAATTCCAGCCAAAAGACCCAATTTTCGACCACTTTTTGCATCAAGTATGGGCGTATGTCAGCAATAGTTTGCCGAATATTCTCTTCCAATTCGTCAATCGTTTCGGGCCTATCTGCGTAGACAGGCGACTTCACATAACCCCACAAAAAATAGTTGAGCGGTGTTAAATCACACGATCTTGGAGGCTACGCCATAAGCCCACGACGCAAGATAATGCGCTCACCAAAAGTTTCCTTCAATAAATTGATTGTTCCGATTCCTGTGCGAACCAAACCATTATTTTGGTACTCAATTTGCACGCTGTTTAGGAGTAAAGTTTGACCTAAGACAACAATTGTTCAAAATTGTAAGCTGAATATTTCTTGTGTTCACACTTTTTCTCTCTGACCAATAGGCATTGAAATAGATATATTCACATATTCACATATTTTACGTCTAATTTTACATTTGTTCGACATGGACTTATGAAGGTAGACAAACTTATTGGTTCAGCACCTCAAAATCTATTATTGACTTTTTATGTTGTTGGCTCTCAGTCTATTAGGGCAGCATCTATGATTCTGGGGATATACTCTACTAGCTTCGTTATCAATTCAGCTGAAATTCTCTTCAATTTAAATTGAATTTTGTGCCTCTTTGATGAATATGTTCCTCTTTTAGATCTGTTTATCCAGATAATTCTACAAATGCTTAATGAGGTCTAGGTCTGTAGATCGTCGAAGGTCTTCTAATTGCTTAGAAGTACTGTGAAGGAACCATTCCGTTAAAAAAGTTTATGTGTGCTTGAGGTCGTTGGAAGACCCGTGAATTTGCTAACCCCAATTTCGCAGTACTACACGACAAATTGGCTCTTGAAATAATAAGGAAATCTTCTTTCCTCATCGTACTGTCAAAAAAAAGACGTTTCCAACTTCAGAAGACGCTATTTTGATAGGTATACAGGGAAAGTTTTATATTTTTTGTGTTATACTTGTATAACACTTAAAATGAATTGCATTGCATAAACTACTGCCCATTTTATTTAATATAAGCTTATGCTATAGTATGTTACTCGAAGTATTTTATAAAATGACTTATGTATGCAAAGAAGTTATTCTGATACACATATACATATATAACTCTTGAACCTTATTCCAGGTTTAAAAATTCTCTTCCTAAAACAAAACCCTTGCCCTCGTGATGAGACCTTAAACTTTAAATTTATTACATCCTCATTGGAGTCAAGTTTATTGATGGGAATAAAACAAAGCTTTATTCGTCTAACCTTTCAGTAGCCTCTTAAGTTTTCTAAGTTTTTAATCCAAAATACTCATTACTTAAGAATCACAAGTTGACATTTATATATAAGTAATGCGTTTTGCCTGCGTTTATACGAGTAGCTTTGTAAATATTTATACATTCGTATCGATTTCACATTTATAATTCATAAGGATTGAATTAGGCCCAATGTCAGCACCATCCATCAACAGTAAGTTGATTGAATAGTATTTGCATTTCCTCTTTTTACATTCTCGCAATATCCTTACCTATAGTTTTTGTCTTCATTGTGTTCATGTCCTACGATATGATGTCAGTTTTTAATTGGATCCAAATTGACAACATCAATTATTATAACATCAAAATATTTTCCCCAAACTCCCCGGGTATTTACTATTTTTTTTTTTCAACCATTCCATTATGTCGCTTCGAACAGTCGGTCGTTGGTTGTCGCCATTTAGTCTTCTTTACAACTTCCCCTAAATTATTCGCAAGTACGTAAGTTATAAGTAGGTACCTACCTATAATACTTCTTCAATTTATGTTAAAACGGTTTTTCTTCTTCTTCATTTTGTCCTTGATGTTTGTTTCATTTTATATACCTATAGTTGTTCTTGGTACTTTTGCTATGCAAGAATGCGCACACCTGTCTTATAGATACATGCATTCACAAAAGATGTAGATATCAATGACAACATACCTACTTATCCAAAAGGAATTTCTTGATCAAATTCAGAAAAAGATAAACAACTTCTTTGCCGAAGTAGCTTTCTCATGAAAGAAAAAGAAAAAAAAAGATACCTAAAGAAAGTTACAAAAAAAAAAGATACATATTTTCATAATTAAGAAGTGAATGCTGAGATTTTTTGTCTTCTCCTACTACAAAGTCCTTATAAGACAATTTTTTGTTATTCTTTCCTGAATCGATGATAACAAAAAGCAACGAGAAAAAAAAAACTTAAAAACAAGGAAATAAAATCTACCTACATACATAATACGTACCGGGTCTTTGAAGGTGGGTTCCAGACAAAAATAAATTGAACTACGGGATCGCATGAAGTTGCTCCTTATGTAGGTACATAATGTTTTATAACGTTACCTTAAAAATAAAATTTCGTCAGTTTTACTTAAAAAAAAATAAAGGACCACTTTTTTTTTGTACATTCAGTCGTTCTCGAGATAGTTTTTGAAATGCATTTTTCAAAATAGTGACTAAAGTACAAAATCTACAGCCGTTCACTCGTTTTTTTTAAACTTAAAGAAGGACCTCACCTTCGTGTTTATAAAATTAGACAAAATTTCATCCAATTCGCCGACTCACATTTTCAGTAAAAGTTACACCTGACCAATGGAAAAGCATAATCGGTCATCCCAAAATTTTATGAAATATTTGTATAAAAATGCAAATTTGTAAAACATTAAATAAATAAAAAGGGACCGATTCGGTGATTTTTAAAAAAGTTGGGGGCCACCCACGAGTCTCGAACACAAAATATGGGTCATTTGATCAATATGTGGGCTAAATAGCAACCCTTATCTCAAGGCACGTGGCTGTCAGCTGTGAAAATGACTTGAAAAAAAATCATTAAATTATGTTAATTTTTTTGGAGAGTTCCAGATCACATCACATTAAAGTTCAAAATTTGCTGTTGAAATCCTAATACTCTCCAAAATACACTACTATACCAGTGTTTTTTTTTTTTTTTGGAGAGCTTCACACTATCTTCAATTGCCCGAGCTCCGATTTTAAAACCCTGACACGATAGTATGTTTTGGAGAGAACAGCACGAACCTGAACCAGCCAAGTAGAAGAAATTTGCCCAACTACTCAAGCTTCGGTCCGAAAACACACTACCACATGAGTGTGGTACCATACTAAACTGCTTAATTAAAAGTGTGTTTTTAAAGAGTTTCAGACAACACCCAACAACTCAAGCTCTGATTGCAAATCACAGTAGTATATAAGTGTGTTTTGGAGAGTTCCACACCGCACTCAACCACCCAAGTGGAAGTGTGTTTAAAGAGTTTAAGACAACATCAAGCTGCCCAAGCTCTGATTCCAAAATACATTACCCAAGAGGTGTATTTTAAAGACCTCCACTTTTCTCCATACAGCCCAAGAAGCACTTTGTTTTGAGTGTTCCTGATCGAATCCAATTGCCCCAGTTTCTAAATGCAATGATCTGCTTTTAAATGCAATTTTCTGAACTTTGATCTTTTTTTATATTGGGTAGTTGAATGTGGTCCTCAACTCTTCAAACACACTACTTCTGTTTTTTTTTTTTTTAATATTACTCAAAATTCATTCAATCTTAAAAAATACTCTTAAAAATTTAAAATGAGTCAATATTTTGGAAAGTTCCACAACACACTTAACCGCTGAATCAAAAGTGTATTTTGAATAGTTTCAGAAAACTTTTTAATGCCAGGTCTCCGATTCTAAAATAGTTTACCTCATTAGTGTATTTTGGAGAGTTCCAAACCACACTCAACAACCCAAGTGGAAGTGTGCTTTCAAGAGTATAAGAAGACAACATCTAGCTGCCTAAGCTCTGATTCTAAAACATATTACCATACAAATGAGTTTTGGGGAATTCCACTTTACAGCCCAAGAAGCTGTGTTCGTGATGGAACCCAAACGCCCAAGGACCGATATGCAATGATCTGATTTTTACTGAAATTTTCTGAACAGTGATTCTTACTGCCCAAGCTCCGATTCTAAAACAGATTACCACATAAGTATGCTTTGGAGAGTTTTACAACACACTCATCCTTCCAAGAAGCATTAGTTTTGGAGAGTTCCTTATGACAATTACCAAGTTCCGAAATGTAATCATCCCAATTTTGCGGCAATTTTATGAATTTTAATTTACTTAGGTTTTGGATGTGGTCCTTAACTCTCCAAACTATTTACTATTTATATTCTCTTTTTTTTTCTTAAAACGTACTCAAGTTCAATAAATCTTAAAAACATATGTTTCCAAAAGTTTCATTCAACACAATTTGGATGTCCGATTCCAAAACTACAGTTTAAGAAGCAGTTCATTTTGGAGAGTTTTTGATGATACCCAACCGTTCAAGGTCCGATATTTGCTGATTTGCTTTTTACTGCAATTTTCGGAACTTTGATCTGCCTAAAGCTTGGGTATAGTTGGATGTAATCCTGATCTCTCCAAACTATTTACTGTTTAATTTATCTGTTTTTTCTTAAATCTTGCTTAAAGTTTGAAGAAATTATCTTAAAAAAAAATGTATAATGAGTCAAAGCAACAGACCAAGTCGACTTCTTTACTTTCTCAATGTTCCTTATAGAAATTTCTTGTCGAAACATTATTTGCTTTCTTTGGTAGTTTTTTTTTTGTTTTGTATTTCGCAGATTCTCATTATAATTTTTTATTCTTCCGTTTCTTTGGCGATCTTAAATTTTCTTTAACTTATTTTTTTTTATATCTCTGTATATATTTTTGTTCATTATGAAGTCAGTAAATTTGTTGCTCAGTACCGCTACTATCAGTATAAAAATAAAATTACAAAAAAAAGTTAAGAAAAACCCAAGAAAAGGAGATGAAAGCAATTAAAAACAAAATACCTACATACATTTTCGTGGAAGAAAAATATTAATTCCTCTTTCAAAAAAAAAAGAAGCGGCAAAAAAGTTGTTTGGCATTGTCCTGAGGATAAATAATAATAATATATACCTATAAGGAGTTTTGTTGTTGTATACTTTTTTTTTCTTGTAGAAAAAAATTATTTTTCTAATTTTCCTGTCAATGCAATTTTTATAAATTTTGTAGCATTGTCTATTTAATATTTCAACTTACAAATTGATATAAGAGCTTGTGGTTCTTCTTCGTTAATATGGAAAAAGGAAAAAAAAGAGAAATGAAAAAAAAAAAAAATAAATATATTCAGAACAAGGTGATGCTTCTCAACACGGATTAATTGATTTTGTCCCTCTTGGACTTGTCGTTGCAGAGATTTTTTTTTAATTGCGAATTAATTTCGAATAATTATCCACCCCTCTGACTTGTACAAATATGAGTGTTTTTTCTGTGTTTCTTTTAGTTTTTCCTTTTCAATTTATTTTGAAAAAAAAAAAATTACCAGAGGGATGTTTAATAAGTTTCATAGAAGGGATATATTGTTGTTCGGGAGGAAACGCGGCTATAGCGGTTCTGGTGGACTTAATGATTTCTTAATGCAATGTAATTCTATAGGTATCTTGCAGTGGTGCAGGTGAACAAATTAAAACTGAACTAATTAATACTTGATGGGGCTTATGAGCATCGGAAGAAGGAATATAGGAATTAATTTGTGTTGTGAAAAAATGGGAAAATCTTGTATTTATTATCGAATTAGTTGTTTACTTGGATGGTTGAAGTAATTTGAATGTCTTAAGGAAAACCATTTCATGTGTCGATAGTTTTTTCTATAATTATTTTAATAAAAATATGTTTTAATGAAGATATTTAACTAAGGTAAAGGTGTGCTTTTTTGAAAGAATAAATTCATTGAAAAAGGTCAAGTGACCTTTTTACTTCAATTGTTTCACCCTATCAAGATGAAGGGCTTCATCTTGTTTGGGAAGAATTAATGCATTTCTTCTCCTTAAAAACATAGTTTAGGGAGTGCCTTTTTTTTCTTTATTGAATTGAACTTAAATCAATTTATGGTCAGTTAATCCTAAGAAAGTTTGGAGAAAAAAATAAAATTTGTAGTTAGGGAAAAGAAGAAATTTCTTTTAACTTCCTAAGAAAGGTTCAAAGGGTTGAAGATTAAACAAGTTCAAGTATTTTGGGGGAAAACGATATTTCTATTTCTTAATTCTAGATCGGTTGGGAGACTCCATCATGCAGCATTGTCATTTGACTTCTTAAGCGGCGAAGTGGCCCTTATTTTGCGTTTGGGACGATTTCTGCCCACTTTTTTCATAAATTACCTTTGCCACTTTTCTCGTGATTTCTTGCAAATTTTAACAATTTACTATCGGAAGGCAAAGAAAAATCCCACTTTAGCGAAACTTAATAGAAATTTCAAGTTCCATACAAGCATATTAGATCATTAGGGTTTCCATTACAAAAGTTCTACCCATTTGAATATGTTATAAAAATAATTCAGCTTGGTTCGGGTAGGTTCAATGTTTGATTTTATTTTACTTGTTTGATTGATTTTGTGGTGGTGCAACTAAACCAAAAAATTAAGTCTCGGAAAAATCAGAATCAAAGTATTCCCGTCTGAAAAAAACACTCTTTAGATTTTTGAGCGGCACAAGAAAGTCTTGCATACGACATTGCGAGGGAGGCTTAATATCTAGGTGTTACACTAGGCAGAAAAATCCTCTGGAATAATCTGTCAGGAAAGCCACGAAGGTTCTTATGATATGTAAGAGACTTACAGGTAAATAATGTGACTGTAAACCAAACTACTACTCTACACCTTGCTAATGATGGTACGACCCATCATTACTTGTGGGGCGGTTGCATGGGACGAAAAAATCGAGCTTACTACAACAACTAAGATATCACTAGAAAAAGGGCGATGAGAACTTGCGGCAATGGAAATTATTCTTCACTTGACCCAACGACCACTACACGTGGCCAAAAATAGTGCTGCTTAGAAAGCCATAAGATTTGCAAGGGAGGGAAGTGGGACTGGGAAAATCTTTTGTCTGAGGCAAAGAGACTCAATTTGCAGGTTCAGAGAAGCAAGTCCTCTTGACATCCCAAGAGATGAAATGATTAAAAATAAAACATCGAAAAGAACTATCATACGGAATCAAGCAGCAAACGACATCAAGTGATGTGCTGATGAATTGAGTAGGTCTGAATGGACTGGTATTAAAATTTTTTGCCCCAGATTCAAATTTTGGGATAATCTCCAATAATTTTTATGCAGAACTTATTGCCATTGAAAAAATGTGCAGAAAGAAATTTCGAAAGTAAATTATAAAAACCAAAATATTGCAATCATATCGGATAGCCAGGCCGCACTCAAAACACTTAGTTTATACTACTTCAGCTCTAAACTGATATGGAGGCAGGCTTAACAATCTGAGCAAACATTACTTTGTTACGCTTCATAGGATACCTGGATAGGCCGGCATTAAGAGGTGCCGTATTGAAAATAGAGTCAATGGCATCCCTTACAGCACCAGAACCAAGGGCGTACGGAAGAGGGGCAGGTAGGGGCACTTCCCCTCCGTAATCACAATATATTTCAGACATTAGGCTATAACTTATGTTCCTTTGAAAATATTTTAAAGCAAGATTTCTGAACCAAAACTATTTTTTAAATGAGATTTCCCTTATTTGATTCATATCTATGTATACAGACCGATAAAAAAGTGATGACAGGTGGATGGTGGTGGGTACTCAGAAGAACTTAAATTAAGTCTCTAATTTCGTATTCCTAATCATTGTAGAGTGTTCCAGGCGAAACTTTTGGCGATTAAAGAAATTTTATCTTGGCTGAAACGATTTTTGTAGAAGCTGTATGGATGACAAAGAGATGTTGCTCTATCTAATAGATGAAGACTTCACCTTGGTGATTTTTACTTCAATGACTAGTGATCTAATAAATATACACATTGGTAGTCTGTTACGCTTCATCAGAAGCTCCAATAATTCACAGAGTAAGGAATAGGGTTTCCTAGATTCATGTGGTGTCACAATGGCCCAACTTCATGGTCTAAGTGTGTCAGTCTTCACGACTGGTAGCCACTTTAACCTAACCTAATCTTGCCTCCCCAGCTTCGATAACCGAAATCATGAATGAGTTTACCCATCCCATCCTTACTGAAATCCTGCTTACGATTTTGACCAGAAGCGTGATAAAACGTAAAATCAAAATTAAAGAGAAGGCGAAAAGATAAAAAAAATCTAAAAAGACACCCTAGGCAGGCAGGCCAAAATTTTACTTAGGAATTACAATCAAGACGATTCCAGTCCTGGATCAGCTTAAAAAGAAAATTAAAAATTAAAATAAATTGGTTGGCGGAAGCTCGTGTAGAACCCAAGCCTAGTGACTTACAATTCTCAGACATTCTTGTGTGCGTGTTGTTGACAGGAATAGAGGGGACTTACAATTTTTTGCCGATTCCATGAGAAGCACTTATTCAAGACAAGTATACTCTTTGAGGATTTGTCAGTTCCTCGCAAGAGGCAGTACCTCGGGAAAAACATTTCTATTTTTCAGGTGGCAGCTGCTGGGAATCGAACCCAGACCTTCGGTATGACAGTCCAACGCACTAACCATCATGCCACGAGGTACTGCTTAGAATATAAACGGGGCTCCTTACCTCACAGGCTACTGGAAGTTAAAGAGACACCTCCACAGTTTTTGCCTGCAAAACAGTGCCACGTGTAGATTCTCATGAGGAGACACCGTATCATATACTTAGAAGATGTGATGTACTTTTGCATCAAAGACATAGGCATCTGAGAAGTCATCAGATGGGGAAGAGTGCACAACTCTGTTCAAAAGTACTCCAAATACTCAAGTTCCTTAAAGCAAAAAATTCGTTCAATGTACTGTAGGATGAGTAAACTCATCCAGCTCTAGACGGGGAATAATAGATTTTAATGGTCGCAGTGCACTTATACCCCCAATTTTTCATTCATTCATTCATTCAAGGCTAAAGTACTACGGCACCAAAAAAACACAAAAACGTGTCTTATTTGGGATTTGGTCCTGGGATCTTATATTCCAGTCGGGAGAAGGATAATTTCCTGCAAACCAAAATCCCAAAAAACGAAATCTCGCAATATAAAAATGTTCATAATTTCGCAATTGCAAAATCTCGCTTTTAACAATCTCGCATTTACATCTCGCATCGAAAAATCACGCAAACTTCAACCAAAATCTCAAAAGTTAAAATTTTGCAATTTTAAATCTCAAAAATCGAACACCCCAATTACCATTTGCAATTATTAAATTGATAGTTTGGATTTTTAAATGCAATTTAACAAAAAACTGATCAACTACTATTTTTTATAATTTTTAATTTTCTTGTGATTGGCAACGGTCTGCATTTTTTAATGACCAAAACATTTATCAACAGGGTTTTTAAATTATCAATTTGACAATTGACAATCGTAATAGGGCCGTAGTAAATATCGCTTATTCAAATCTCAAAGCAACAAATCGCTTTGGGTTTCGCACTGAAAAATGAAAATCCTGCTAAAAGAAAATATAAATTCGAAAACGAAAAACTTTATTTAACTTATTTTAACTTTTTTTGTTAATAATTATTTTTAACAATTGAAATTGTTTCTTCATTTCTTAAAAAAAAAATTATAGGGAAACTATGTTTTCAGAAAAAAAAAAATAGTTTCTCATTACATTGCAAAAAATACATTTTTTTAAACCAAAATCTCCCAAATTTATGTCTCGCTGGAGATTTCAAATTTTGCGAGGTTTTAGTTTGCGAGATTTCGTTATTGCGAGATTATGAAGAGCATGATTTTAATATTGTGAGATTATGACAATCGGGATTTTGTAATTGCGAAATTTCGTACCACTCCAATACGCTAATAACTGGGTATCTCGTTTTTGATAGATACAGGGTATTTCTTATAAGAAAGCAAAATTTAACCAACAAATTTCAACCAGCAAGGGCCTCACGAGTATTTAGATTTGGAAAGCTTAACTCAACTAGATTTTCCCTTCGGAATTTGGGAAAAACTTGCAATTTTTTCAGTGCGGTAATTAAAACTTCCTTCCAGAATTCATAGTGGTTATCCAGGAAACCTTTAATCTCCGTAGAAAACCTAGAATTCCTTGACGTATGTTTTAAGGACTTTATTCACCAGGTACCGAAATCATAAAGGGCAACTGATTTTAATTCACATAACGGTATCAATATCATATTTGTATTTGTGATACATTTTTAATTAAATTATATAAATGTGAGAAAATATTCTGTGAATGGTTTTGTCTATAATCCGCATCATAATAACGCATTTGGGCTTCAGGTTACAAAAATCATTACATATTTTGAATTTGAAAACCAACCACATTTTGACTACGAATATGGAACACTAAAACTAAGCATTCAATTATAAGGTTGAGCAGATGTGGCGTTTTTTTTTTTTTTAATTTCATAAGATTTTTTAAAATTATTTTTTATTTTCAAAGAGCATACATTTTAATACGGGCAATATAATTTACCACCGAAACGAATTTTGTTCAAAGTGTATAAGTATAGGTAAATCTACTTATAGAGGTTTTTTTGAAAAAATCGTTCAATTTCAAGGATCGTTAATAAACGGAAGTAAACTTAAAACGTCATTCTGGTATCAAAAGACCGCGTTTATTCTTTGAAACCAAACAAAACATATCAACAAAAAATAAAACAAACCCAAAACCAAAAAATAAAAAAAAATAATGCGATGCAGTCTGCAAAATAATATTCTCTTTGTCCTTTTCTTTCCAACAATAAGAAATATAAAATCTTTGCAAAGCAAAAAATTGAAATCTTAATGAGTTTTCTAAAAGTGGGTGCAGGTGTGCTCTATAATATACATACCTTTGACACAAACAAAAATCCAACAGAATGTCCTTTAACACCTCGATTATTGTCTAGGATTTTTCTTCCAACTCAAATAACTTGTATAGAAATGAAGATACCGAGTACCTACATATATAGAAAAAGGACTAAAGTGCAATAAAATAGATTGGTTGTTGAGTAAGTTCAAGGAAACTCCACATAGAATTTTTATTATTTGTGTTTCTCACTAGGATTTTTTTTTTGTTGTTGTTCATACAAGATCCTCTGCCACCCTTGAACAATAGAATAGTTGATTCCTATTGTAAGATAGAGATACAAATCCAAAGGACATCTGAGATAGTTTTGAGACATGTTGTTTCTCTGTACTTAATGTCTGCGTGTGTATAAAGCTAGATATGTGTGTGTGTGTATATGTAGAGCAAAAACTAAACTAGACCAAGTCTCAAGTATGTCACCAAGGTACAAAAGGACTCGTACCTTTATGTAGGTATATCGGAAATATGAAACGTCAGCTACTATCGTGTCATCGTATATGTTGTCATCGTTGGTCGTCGACGACGCCATCATAGTGCATAAATATACATACATGTGCCTATACGAAAAGGTAGAGACATGTTTCTAGAAAACTATACTCACTAGACTTTACAATAGTTCACAGAAAATGGGCCCACTGTTCGTGACATACTCTACAAG
This sequence comes from Dasysyrphus albostriatus, assembly GCA_946251815.1. Classification (NCBI taxonomy): domain Eukaryota; kingdom Metazoa; phylum Arthropoda; class Insecta; order Diptera; family Syrphidae; genus Dasysyrphus; species Dasysyrphus albostriatus. The sequence continues at coordinate 104,148,858 of OX276336.1, read as the reverse complement.
AAAGGATAACTATATGCCTGTGTATATGTTCATATGTGGGACAGACAAAGCAAAGAAAAAGGCCTCAATATGTATAGGAACACATAACTATAACATAAGTATACACCAGTGCTTAACTTTCAACACAGGTTTTTTTTCTGCAAAGAAAAAAAAACTTATAAGGACATATTCATATTTATACAAAAGCAGCAGCAGAAGCAGCATAAATGGAAGCAATCCCGCATTTCCTTTCATGCTGATGATTATGACGACGGCGACGGATAGAGAATATTATGCTGCTGCATGACGAAAAGCGAAGCCATATTCATCCTTTTCCTTACAATATACCTACCCACAGCTACACACTATCCAATTCACAAATATCTCATATCCATATGCACAAATACAACGACAAAAATATCATAAGGAAATATGAGCACTTAATTTTAAATATGCTGAGTCATTTATAGGAATATAGATGCGGTGTGTGTTGAATCTGTATTTGTTAATATATATCTTGTTACACCAAACCAAAAGATAAAATATTGGTATAAAGAAGGAGAAAACATTATCGGGTATTTTAGTTAGTGGGAGGAGATGAAAAGGATCTGAAACACTGAACCACGATGATGATGACGGAGCGCGCGTCCAATGATGCAAGGATAATGTGCTGCATCTCAACTCAATGCTTGAAAGTGAAAGAAAACTTGGTCGTACGTGATTTTTTCGATTTTCAGTGGATTTTCTGCTTTTTATTATGGTTAGTAGATTGTTTTGATAAATTTGAAAAAAAAAAAAATATATGAGGAAATAGGAAGGAAGTGTACCTACTTGTAGCCTTGTAGGTATCGAACGAAAGACTGCGACCATCTGCAAAAAAAAATGCACAAAAACCTGAAAGATTTCAACGAGCTTCTTAGTTTGTTAAATTAATATTTCATATTTCGACAAAAACAAAAAAAACTTAAAAACAGCAATTCCTACAAATAAGGACTTATTTCATGGTTTAAAAGAAAATCAAACATTCTTAAAATTCAAAGTCTTAAAACATCATATACCTGCCCAAAGCCCATACACATAGTCTTGACGAACTTGTTTCTTTTAGTCCAAAAGTCCAAAATTTCAAGATGACCCAATACCTATAGAAGGAAACAGATGTAAAGAATCCGAAATCGAATAAGCGATAGAAACTGTCAAAGTCCCGAAAAAACAAAGAAAACTAAATGTAATCCTACCTCATTTCAGAAACTGACTTTATGGAAAATAAGTTTCAATTTTTGTTAATTTTACTTCCGTCGCATGATGGAAAGAGAAGAATCTGTCGAAACAGGAAGATTTCTTCGTCAAAGTAGAATCTTAACTTTTTGACTTTGTTATAAAAGATGTTTTTAGCAGTTTGATAAAACAATTTCAACCCATTCTGAATTTCGACCCCAAACCTCTTAATATTCCCAATTTTTGATGTCTACTCACTTACTTAAGGTGGCGCTATAGTTTGATGTAGAACAACTAAATTCTTAACTTCTTAATTTGACGTGGGTAGTAGGTATATTTTATCTTCTTCAATGTAAAATTGACTTCCAGTCACAAGATTCAATAGAACGAAGAAGACCGAACCTCCAGTTTAAAGATCAAGCCATCGCAAATGTCAGAAAGCTTGGTCTAGATTACTGGATGCAGCGTGCTCGAGATTGTAGAAGATAGAAAGCTGTCGTGTCTCAGGCTGCGATCCTCTATGGATAAGGATTCTTATAAGTAGAAGTAGTAATGTCAAATTGATTTACTGGAATTAATGGACGATTGTGTCTCAGGCTACGATCCGGGTCTTTTAAGTAGAAGAAGTAATTCGGAGTCGTTTAAGTAGAAGTAATAAATGTCAATTTTATTTGCGAAAGCTTTCTAAGAACTTTAGGAATGTATTTCGAGTAAATTTATTCATTGAAGTTCAACTAGTATAAGTAACGATATTTTTCAAATCTTTATTTGGATTTCTAAGAAAATAATGCAGTTCTATTTGTGTCTTCTTTAGTAATATTGGTTTCTGAAAACCTGACATTTATAAATTTCTTATATGCATTTTCTGAGAGGTCTTTCAAACACTAGATAATGAGTTCTGTACTTTCAGTTCCGCTGTTTAATAGGTGTCGCTGTATTTCCTTTTACAGACTACCTTAAATGTGCAAACAACGGTTTTGTAATACGCCAGTTCTTTTGTAGAAAATTACAACTTATCTAGACTGCTGTTACGAAGAAGTCAAAGAAGCTATTTCAAGAACAAAGTTCGACAAACCATCTGCGGAAAACAGAATACCTTTCAAGTTAAACTGAAGAGGCTTGACACGTTCTGTTATTATGTTGATTTATTCATTCAAACTTACTTAACTTTTGATGGCACTCACACTCAACTCACGAGTTTCTCCAACTAAATCTGTCCCTAGCAAACCGCCACCAGTTGCGCACAGCAAGTTGGTTGTTTTTTTTCCAACTAAGTGCGCCACCTGTTGGGGGGTCTTCCTCTGCTTCTGACACCATCAGGGTTAGATTCGAAAATTTGTCGGCCTGGTGCGTTGCTGTTCATATGTTCCACGTGTCCCAGCCATCTCAGCCACTGTATTTTCAGTTTTTTGAGCAGGTCGCTGTATAGCCCGTAGAGCTTATTGTTGAATCTTCTTCTCCAGACTCTTTCCATACACACAAGACCAAAAATCACTCGAAGAATCTTGGTTTTAAAGCGCCCAAGTACTTTTTTTGGGTAAAAACAGCACCGAAAAAGATCAATTGGATCGTTGTCGAAAGGTTTAATGCGACCACATAGTTAAGTCAATATAAGATTTTGTACGTGATGTTTAGAAGACTTATCACTCTGTAGTTGCAACAAGTCAGACAACTTCCTTTTTTTATGGATGACGCACACGCAGATAAGTTGATGAATTATCTCCTAACCAAGTAATCTCCCGCCTTTGAATAGTTCGACTGAGTGTCCATCCATACCTACACCATCAGCAGCCTTGTACTGTTTAAGTCTAAAAATCAGTAAGCGCACTTTATCAAAGTCAGCTGGACGAAAATGTTGGCTATCATTGTCCAAATTGAGTGGAATGTTTTGCCCTACAACGGAATATTATGCCGGTTAACAATCTAGAAATTTGTTCCTTCCAGATCTTTAGCACTGACTTTGGATTTACTATCATGTTCTCTTTCTCGTCTCGAAAGGCTTCCATTTTGGCCTTGTAGCCTTTGGAAGATCATTTCATCACAATTTCATAGAACTTGCAACCCTCAATAGACTCGGCTTCTCACTTATCGTGCTCTCCCTTTTTCTTCCTGAGAAGTCAGTGCTCCTCTCTCCTTTTTCCTGTAGACCTCCCAGGCTGTTCTCTCAGCAGCTTCAGTTTTCGTCTGCAGACGTCATTTTAAGCAACATGCGTCAGGCAGAACTTTTCATCGAACCAGGAGTTTTGATGTGGTCACTTAGTGAAACCCAGCAGATGAGTGGCGGTACTTCTGATGGATCCACACTGAACGAAACTTTCAGACACCGAAGATTCAGGAAGCATGTCTGGTGGTGTCTATCAATTTGGTTAAGGGTTTTTTTTAATTATCAGACCGCCAAGAACCTTTGTGTATAAAAGGTCTCCACTAATTGTTCGGCAGGACATGGTTTGCAAAAGAACAGTATGCTCTACGTGCAAATCCAAAATTTGTTGTCTTTGTTTCGTCGCTGAGGTCAGTCATCAACATAAAAATCATCCGTATCCAAGGCTTGTTGCTGTTTATTTTTAACATGGTAGAGAAGTTCCCTCAACGCACAACTCTTATCCTGAAGAACGAGACTTTAAATAACTACGGAAATAACTACTCCATATAGATCTGAGCTTCGAATGGTTGCCGCAGTCCATATAAGATGTTCACATAATAGTTTAACCTTGCTGGAACTTTAATTTCACTTCGAGAATTCATCCTCGGCCGTGCGATCGTTTGAGTGTCTTAACCACCGCATCAAGGCTTACCTCGTGGGGCTTCTAAAAGGCAATTTTCCTTAAAAAAATGCAATGTCATAAATGCAGCCGAAAAGTAAGGAACCTATTTGTTCTTGAAAGTTTAGTCATTAAAGATTATCGCATCTGTTATATACGCCAGATTTAGGTACATCATGGCCTGATAGTACAAACCTACTCAGTGATTTTAAAGCTGGATTTGACAAAATGTCAACAACAGTGCTTAATATACTTAGATTTTTGTATTCGGAAACAGAATCAGCGGTTTGAATTGGAATGATTATGTTGGAATTATTTTCAACAACAATTTGTGTAAAACAGGGATGTGTCTTTGGTACTCTTCGTTCTTTTTCTCGACGACCTGAATAAAGTGCTTTGGAGCGGAATTGTGTTCGCTGGAAATGCCAATGAAATGATAAAGTCTTGTTATCGGACTCACCGCAAGGACTAAATTGCCTGAATTGGACTCACGACAAGGACTAAGTTGCCTGAATAAGAACCTTGAAAATTTCTGTGTGATAAAGGATTTCACTATGAAAATACATAAGTTAGTCAAAAGTGATACAAAATCAAACTTTTTTTTTAAACTAGATGATAGCTTCTGAGTGCCTAACAGGCTTCTGAGGATCAGAATCTGGGGAATATTTCAATGCTAGAATTAATTATTTTTATAAAAGCACTTTTTAGTCCAATTTCTAAATAAGTTAATTATTCACTCTCAATACGAGATTTAAATCAAAATAGTTTAAGAAACTCAATGTATAATAAAAAATTACTAAAATTTCAAATCAAATTCAATCTTGACAAACCAGCTGTATGTTCTTTAACCTTAAAAAACTCTTTCTATGTGACCTAAATTTTTATATAAAAAAAAATTAACTCAGTTTTTGGCGTCTTTGTCTATTCTTTCTGTTTGCTTGTTTTTATTGGATCTTCAATGTAAATTGTGCTCGACAAAAAAATAAACATTTGTGAACAGGTCAGGAAGCAAAACAAAAAAAAAAACGTCATTCAAACTACGAATATTATTTTTTATAATTTAGTTCAACTTCCATCATCAAATGGAACAAAGTCACATATTTAATAAACAAGTATAGAATACTATCACTATTTAAGTTTACAAAAATGTTTTCCTATTGTATAACTACAATATTGCGTAAGTGTGCTGTGCTGTGGATATCCCAATAATAATCAGATTTGTTGTGTGTAGGTATATCCGAATGTGTACAGAGATTTTTGTTTTGTTTTTATATATTTCTCTGTTCTCTGTCTTTCATTTTAAATGAACCATAATATATTTCAATAATCACCCGCACATTATTATCGAGCAGCATCCAACAACCATCAGCGGCCATGGATGACAAACTCAACATCTGGAGCACAGTGTATTCATAATTTAGAGTTGCCTTGAATTATGAATAACTTGAACTTTTTATTTTCTGGTAAAGGACACCAAACAGATTTAGAATTATTAAATGATTTCAAAATGTGAAAAAAAAATTAAAATTATTTAAAAGCAATTCTTAAAACAAAAAGTAGTAGTGGTTTTTCTTCACTTATTTTTTGTATGTACTCGTAAATAAATTCAATTCTTTTTTCATATGAAGCTAAATTCCCTTTTTGTATGAAAATTCCATCCATAAATGTCCATACCCCTTTGCAATAAAAACAAAAACAAACTTTTCAATTAAAATTAAATTCAAATTCTAAATAAATATCAAGATCTCCAATAATTAATTAAAAAATTCAAAGTTGTTTTGTATTTTTCAATAAAATCGCTACGAATTTCGTTAAGTTTCAACGTTTGATATGGCAAAATTATTCTCTTAACAAATAAAATAGCAGTTATAATATTAAAAAAAAAAAAAAATCCATGCCTCAATCCAATATTTACATAAAAAATTGACATTTAAATTCTTCACCATCCTTTAAAATGTAAGATTTTTAAATTTAATCCTTAAAAATATAAAAATCGAAAACTACCAAAATGTTCATGGCAACCCTGTCACTATATTTAACCAAAAAAGATAATCCACACATTTTTTTTAACCATAGGCATCAGCTTTTATACCACATAAAATATGAACCTACTTAAATAAAATACAAAAAAAAAAATTAAATCAAATAAAAATTTAAAAAAGAATATCTCAGTATAGGTACTTGTACAGAAAACACCAAACTACCGCACCTCAACCGCCACCGCCACCTCCACCGCCACCAAGTTGTCATGTTGTTTATTTTGTTAAATGTCCGCAATTGCTTTGCAACAGCAGCAGAAGCACCAGCCATTTTTATATCGAATGAGACAATTAGTGGAGATTAAGCTTATTCTTTGGCTTCTGTTTATGACCTTTTTTCTTCTTTTTGCTTTGTTTTTTTTTGTCTCTCCGTGGCACCTATATTTAATGTTTATAATACACATATGGAAAATATGGCTTAAATTCTCTGTAATTTTTTTTTTATAATTTTATTTTCGACTGATTTTAAGTGAATAAAATTTGGAACTTGGTTAAAAAAAATAATTTCTATTTTGAAAAGACAAGAAATTCTATTTTTCTGTAGTACCTTACGAATTTAAATTAAATTAAATTTAATTAAAAAAAATATGTTATTCAACTTTTTAACTCATTTTCTTACAAATATTTATGTTCTAAATGATGAAATGAATAATTCCCCTCGCATAGAATTATTTCTTTTTTCTATGTTTTTTTTCTTTTTTGTTTACTGATTTTAAGAGAAACTTAGAAATGGTAGATGAAGAGCAGTCCTTGTTATTTTTTTTTCCTATTTAACGATTTAACCCATTTGAAAATAAGTTAGTGTCGTAATGAAAAATAATGTCCCTTCAATATTGTTAAGCATGCTGATGGCTCTTGAATAAATAAAACTAATGCAAGGTTGAATTTTCTGCCAACAAAACAAAACCGTTTTAAAGGAACAAATAAAATCAGCAAGAATTTAAGACATTGTACAAAAGAAAAAATTACTCAATTTAAAAAAAAAGTAAAAAGTGTTTTGATGTTTCGTATTCAACAATAAGCTGAAGTTATAATTTAAAAAAGAATTGTTTAATTAGTCATAATTGAAGTTAAGTAATAATCAACAGTAAATTCAGATATTTATTTTTTTTTATATATATACTAAGTTTAAGTCCTTAGAGTCTAAATTATTATAAATAAAATTATATATAAAATCCTTATATTTGTATTAAAAATGTGTTCTTGACAAACCACTTGATACGGCTACGATTTTTTCAATACTAATTCTAGTGGAAATCGATTACTCATTTTATTCAATGCCTTTTGTACCACTTTTTGAGTAATGTCAGAGTTCAACAATCTAATAATAGGTCTTCAGTTTTTAAAGTTCTAAAAAAGTTGTGTACTCTGTACTAAACTATAATGGACATACTGCCCGCCACTTTTTTCAAGTATAAGTTTTGGGTTAAATCATTATTTATATTTTGTATTATTTATTGCAAATTTAATTAATTTTTGATTCTGTTAAGAATCTTTTTGGATATGTCACATTCGACAAAAACTTAATTAAATTTCTAAATGAATACTTAGAAAACAGAATTTAACGTGTAAGACACGGAAATGAATATTCTAATTTCAAAGAAATAGTGGCTGGGGTTGGGGAGGCATGCAGGATACTTAAACTAGAGCCAAACCAAAATCATAATACAGCTATCCTCATAGACAGTCAGGCTGCTGTCAAAGCCATTGATTCGGCTACATCATCTTCTAAACTGGTCCAGCAATGCCGGGAGGAGCTTGCAACCCTTAATATTAACCTCAAGATCACCCTTATCTGGGTTCCTGGCCATAGGGGCATTACGGGAAATGAACGGGCAGATGAGCTGGCCAGACAAGGACCTTCACAACTCACTTGCGAAAAGAGTCAACATTCTCCTGGGAGTTGTGAAGGGCAATTTACTGTCAATCTTCCTTAGTGAATCCAATCGTAGGTGGAATAGCTTGACCGAATGCAAAATATCCAGAAAGATCTGGCTCGCCTATAATAAATCCCGAACAATTGATGTGTTATGTAGACCCAGGCGAGACATAGCTGGGGTCGTTGCAACCTGTACTGGACACTACCCAGTAGAGGAACATGCAGCGAGACTGGGTATTCCTTACAATACACACTGCCGTAGCTACAATGATCTGCAAGAAAAGGAAACAGTCTTTCACTTTCTTTGTAAATGTCCTGCTCCGGCTAGAATGAGAGCACATTGCTTTGGAGTGGCATTTTTTGACGACCTCAACGAACTTTCTGAAATGAATATCAAAGACTTGATTTCCTTTCTTAACGGGACGAAATGGATCTTAGACAAAATTGGTTGATTTTGTATCATGTTGCCCCCTAGGCCCCATGACCGTGAGCAATCAGAATACAGGCCTCTGCTGGATACTTCGCGCTCCAGTGTTTCTGCTATCTGCTGAGCTTGGCATATCGCCACTGGCTTTGGGCGGGATGCGATCCAATCGACTGAGTATCTTAAGTCCCACCTCTTGACGATGGTGCTAGCTGAAAATATACTAAAACCATATTCCAAATCCGTTCTAATTCAAATCAAAGAACTCTGGGCTCATGGTGGATGCTAATCTCCACTGGAAACCTTCGCGGTCATGCCGAGTGCACATACGGAAGCCGAGGCGGAAATCTCACATTCAATCATGTATCTGGAAGACCCCCGAAGGAATCAAGTCAAACAAGTTATGATATCAAAACGGTGCAATTCAGCGCTAATTGGGTACAGAGCGAATGTTACGCCCGTGCCACCATTTCTACCTACCTACCTACCTGGGGTACCCCAAGGAAATGTATTAACTCCAGTTCTTTACCTTTTATTTACGTGTGATAAACCTCAAACAGAAGACACAGTAGTCACGTATGCTGATGATACTGTAATACTAGAAGTTGGCAAAACGGTTAGCAAAGCTACAATTAAATTACAAAATGCTCTTAATAATGTTAATGAGTGGACAAAAACATGGCGGATAGCCCTCAATGAACAAAAGGCAGTCCCCGTATAAAAAAATAAAAAGGTAACTCGTCTTTCTGAATACTGCTTGTGTTCCATTTGCGAAGTAGCTGGAAACAAATTTAGAAGTGAAATTAAAATGAAAGTTGAACGTTAAAAAGAAATGCGAAGAACTAAAAAGTTAACTAAAAGATATGAACTGGTTACTCGGTAAATATTCAAAGCTTTGAAAATAAGTTGATTTTAAACCTGTTCAAATTTATGGTATACAACTCTGGGGTTGTACCTGCGAAACAAACTCAAATAACTAATAAACGTTTGAAAATAAATTGCTAAGGTCATTTGTAAGTGCTCCGTGGTATATAAAAAATGAAGATCTACGCAGGGATCTCGAGATTCCTACGGTTCGGGACGAAATAAAAAGTTTCGCGCGAAAACATAGAAATCGACTATTAAAACACGCTAATTCAACGATTATTGACATTCTTGACGAGTCGAATTTAATACGCCGTCTGCGAAGAACAAAACCTTCCGACTTGATGCGGTGAACAGAAAACTGCTTTAAAATCGCGGATTAAGCAGGAACTTTCACCGGAAAGTAACCTGCAACACGTTACTTAACTTCGTTAAAAATAAATTGCTAGATAAGTTTCAACTTAGTTGCAATCGGGAAGTGGAGGTGGTTTTAGTGTAGTAAGAATCTCACAGAGCCTGATTCTGGTTTTGCATCTAAAAATTTAATTAAATTTGGTGGCACAACAGCTCGTGGAGAACCAGGGCCTAGTGACTTACAACTCTCAACCATTCCTGTGTGCGTGTGGAAAAACATTTCTGTTTTTTTTTTAGGTGGCAGCGGCTGGAAATCGAACCCACACCTTCGGCATGACAGTCCATCGCACTAACCATCATGCCACGAGGTAGGTTTTGCACCTACCCGTGGGAAAAAAACTTAGTACAGAACTACAGACCCATTTCTAAACTCTCTGTTGTTCCCAAAACTGTTTGAAAAAATGGTTACCTAAAGGCTGTTAAGGAATCGTTTCCCTCTAATCAGAATGATTTTGTAAAAGGTAGGTCGACTTGTACAAATTTAAGTCTTTTTGCAAATTTTTGTATAAATTCTATGGAAAAGGGTAAGCAAGTTGATGTCTTGTATATAGATTTTGTAAAAGCCTTTGATCGTGCACATCATGGTCTTCTCCTGCAAAAGCTGACAAAGTTGAGATTGAATGCAGAATGAAAAAGGGTTAAAATCATACCTGTCGGACAAAAAACAAGCTGTTTGTATTTGGACTTCTACAAGGAAGTCATCTTGGCCCACTTCTATTTATAAGATATTATAAGTGCTTAATGTATGCTGACCATGTTAAACTATTTTTTCTTACATCCTCACTTTATTAGGCTGCTTTTTAATGCAGTTGGATATTAATAATTTTGTTAACTGGTGAGAATACAATCATCTTGAACTAAATTATTCCAAATGCAAAATTTTTAGTGCTACAGGATCACTATCATTCATTGAGTTCGAATAAAAGTTTGAATACAAATTTTTTGATATAAGTCTTCTAAGAGTCGATGTGATTAATGATCTTGGAGTGCTTTTTAATTCAAAACCTGACTATTAAATGTCGCAGGTAAACCTAATGCATTTTGTGTGTACAAAATATTTTTGATAATCGAATAACCTCTATTGAATTGCTTTCATTCATATCTTTTTATGTCCCAATACAAGTTTTTAGAAATGAGTTATTTTGTACTACTACTCACAGAACCAACTACGGGTTGAATGAATTAATAACGCGGTCTTTAAATTTTTTTAATATGATATTTCATGAGATTGACCTTTCTATGAATAGAGATTGTTTTAAGAGGAAAGTTCTTCAACTTTGTTATTGATTAATAAAAATTCTTAAAATCTGTTCATTAATGTAATTAAATCATAATATATTTTGTAACCTTATAATTGTTATTATCTTTTTCTTTGTAAATTTTTGTAATCAGTACATCTTTGTTATCAATTGATGAAATAAATAAATATAATTATTTCTCACTTAAAAATAAATAAAAATATTAAGGCTATTCATGCAACTTCATAAAACCCTAGATTAGTTTACAAATTGGATAAGTTTATCTTTTAGTTAATGAACTGTCAAATTTTGTATATAGGAAATAATTTACACAATTTGGTTAAACTTATCAAAGGATTTTGTTGCGTAAAATTAACCAAACTGGTTAAACTTATCTAAACGTCATTGTGACTCTTACTGCGATTGAATTACGTAGCATTTTATCAAATGTTTAAAAAAGGTCGTTCATGCAAACTTTGCGTACACTTATCATTTTTCACAATTTGTAAACTTACGACGTTGCATGAATACCCTTATTGTGTAATTTTAGCTGAATAATAAATTTTTCATTTTCTATTATTTTTTGATTTTGTTGTTGAGCGACATTCATTAGAAATTAAAAAAAAGTTTTAATTTTTTTGACCTTATCCGAATTGAATCAGGTTTAAGGTCCATGTAGACCTGGATCCGGATTGAATCTGGATCACTCGATCAAATCCAACTCGTTGTCATAAATCTGGGACGAAATTTTGATCCGGATTGAATTGCTACTTATTATTGTATCTATGAGGTACTCATTATTATTTTTTGCAGCACTGAACGCAGCCATCAGACATGCCAGTTATCTTTCCAGTCAGTGCTGGAAAATTAGTTGGTTGGTGGGTTAAAAAAATCGAAACGTCACATCTTGGTTACGACAAATAAAAACAAATAATTGCTCGGTCTCGCTCTCGCTCGCACTTATTACGCCATTTCATATTATTGCTTTTTAGTTTTTTTGGTTTGGTTATTTAATAAATGTTTGCATTCTGCACTTCTGTGCAAAACAACCGTTCCAACGATATATAATTTATATGCCTTCGGCTTTAGTCGATCGCGTAAATGGTACCTCAGAATTCGTGTTTGCCGTTTTATTATATGATTTAATAAGTGAACGAAAATAACGGGTGATTTTTTAAGAGGTTTAGAACTTTAAAAAAAAAAAACACAACAAATTCGAAAAAATGAATGAAATATTTATTTGAATCGATAGTTTGAACCTTGCAATTTAATGTTTAAAGATAATTTCATGCAAATGTTGACCGCGGCTGCGTCTCAGGTAGCCCATCCGCTGAGTCCAATTTTGGCATTCTCTTTCACACATATCGGCCGGTATCTCACGAATGAATGCATGGATGTTGGCTTCCAGTGCGTCAATCGAAGCGGGCTTGTCCCTATAGACATTAGCCTTGACATACCCAAAAAAAAATAATCTAATGGTGTCAAATCGCACGATCTAGGCGGCCAATTGACCGGCCCGAAACGTGAAATTAACTGTTCACCAAACTCGCCTCGCAATTGCGCCATTGTTTCGCGTGCTGTGTGGCATGTGGCACCGTCTTGTTGAAACCACATATCATGCAAGTCAAGAACTTCCATTTCGGGCAAAAAAAAGTTTGTTATCATCGCTCGGTAGCGTTCACCATTGACAGTAACGCTGCGATTCGCATCATCTTTGAAGAAATATGGCCCAATAATGCCGCCGGCCCATAAACCGCACCAAACAGTGGCTTTTTCGGGATGCATTGGTAGCTGTTGCAATGCTTCTGGCTGATCTTCACTCCAAATGCGGCAATTATTCAACCAAAAATGAGCCTCATCGCTGAACACAATTTTTCGATAAAAAAGCGGATCCTCGGCCAGCTTTCCAAGAGCCCATTCACCAAAAATTCGGCGTTGTGGTAGGTCGGCTGGCTTTAGTTCTTGCACCAGCTGTATCTTAAAAGGCTTTACGCCCAAATCCTTCCGCAAAATTTTCCACGTAGTGCTGTAACAAAGGCCTAACTGCTGGGAACGGCGCCGAATCGACATTTCGCGGTCTTCTGTCACACTAGCTGATACGGCCGCAATATTTTCTTCACTACGCACAGTACGTAAACGTGTTGGTGGTTTAATGTCCAACAAAGTAAATTTGGTGCGAAATTTGGTCACAATCTTCCGAATAGACTGCTCAGAAGGTCGAGAATGCCGACCATTTTGATAGTAAAATTCAATCATTTGCAAGCGTTGTTCATTTGTAAGACGATCCATGGTTAAATTGCAAACCAAACTGAAGCTGTTTGACAGTGACACAAGGTACTAAACACACGTCAGCTGTCAAAACCAGTGTTGCCAAAACCAAACCAGCTAAAAAATCACCCTTTATATCACTATTTTAAAACAATGATGGATAGTAATATAAAAAATAATAACCATCTTAAAACAAAAATTAAAAAGAAAAAATAAACAACAGAAATGCGCAGCAATAATGTTTAATTGGGTTCCCGTGCATATGACCCAATTAAAAAAAAAAATTGTTCCGAGGGTAGACTCTTTAGTAGGTAGGTACATACACATATGTAGGTATGTTGTATGTAGGTATATTATAATTATTTTAAACTGTTATTTTTTTTTGCTTTTGCATTCTTAGCACATTAATAATTGTGAAAGTGAATGCATTTTTTGAGTTTCGTCTCTCTAAATTGGCACGATCTAGTTGAAAATTCACCCTTCTTGTCAATATGTAGGTATTCCATGCATACTTACAGGAGAAGTAAAAAAAAAAAAAATACAAAATATGTACCACTACCTACCAACACATAAACAAAAAACAAAAAAAAAAGTTTATTTTTCAATTTGCTCCCCAAGAAAACAAAAGGAATATCAAGAACATACAAATCCAAACGAAATTTCAATGATACACATACCTACTAGGTATAGAGGTAGGTTGATAGGTACAGCAGCGCGGGTAGGTACACCAAAAAGAATGACTTTCGCTCCTCGTTCACTTTTATTCTGAGTAGGTACCTTCACTACTCCTCCTATCGTTACCATCACCACCCTCTTTTAAAAAAAAAAAAAACCCAGTTCAGAGGAAAATATATGCGAAGATACTATAGAAAAAGCATAGTGGCATTCGTCATGTATTTTTTTTTTTTTTTTTTTTTGAAGCCTCCCTATGAGGAATTTCTTTTGTAGTTTTAGATCCTTTTCAGAGGATTTTTTTCTCAGTTTTTATTTTTATTTTTTGTTAACATTTTTGATGAAGTGATGAAAGGAGGAATGGCAGAAAAATAAGAAAAAAAAAATAAACAAGATGAAGAAGAATTAAATGAAAGAAAGAACGCCAAAGTGCACTCGAGCTTGACATCCTATACGAACCAACCAACTTACTCACTATGTTGATATGGATACATATATATGGGAAGGTATACAATGTGCATATTATACATATAGCCACACTTACAGTTATTGTTATTTAAGATGGTTAAAATAGAAAAAAAAGAAAACAAATTAAACATATCATACCTACATACCTATAGTAGATGACTTAAGGATTTAGATATACAAAAATGGACTTAAGGATGCAAAATCATTCTCTGTCTCTCTCTTTCTCTCTATTCCTCTCAACAAAAATGCACATTTCTTACAAATGGACTTTTCAAAAACGAAATGCAAAAAAAAAAAATTATGAATTATGCATTGGATATCCATCCTTATAAGAAAATGATACTTTTGTCAATATTTTTTTTTCATATATAAAAAGTTAGCTTGATATAAAATGAAAGATGTACCCCAAAACCAACCAACCCAAAACCCATACATATATAAATAAAATGCATGCATAGGGGAATAAATTGAAAAGAATGAAGAATAAGGTAGGTAGGTATAGGTATATCCTTGCACAAGTGTTGCTATATTATGTGGGAGAGAAGAGAAAGGAATTAAACAAAAAAAAATTATATAGAACGGGACACGGATGACTTAAATTCGAATGTGTACTAGGTGAAATGAAAATTCATGTCATTAAAAATTTGTTTTCCCTCAGATTTTGTTGTTGTTGTTTTTATTATATCCTTGCTTTATGCATATACAATATGTCATTCTCTTAACATCAACAACAACAAAAACAAAAACATTGAAGTATCTATACAAACTTCATTGCAAAGTGAAAGGTGGTAGGGAAGGGGGTTCTATACACCTAAGTTTATCCAGTTTTACAGGGGGGATTGAATAATATGCGATGCAGCTTCATTCGTGTTGCATATATATTTAATTTGTTTTCTCCATCAACCGAGAAAGATAATGCAGCGGTGATAGAGAGTAGGTGAACAAAAAATATAAGGGTGGATGGCAAAAAAAACGATGTTACGAGTGTCACACAGTTAGTATATTTATTGTTTTTTTTTTTTATTATTGCACAACTGCGCATATAAAATAGAATGCCATCTGCATTCTAGGTAGGTACATACCAAACCTATATAAACTCTCAAGTCATCATCATCATCATCATCATGGTGAAGTGGATATCCAAGGGTATACCTAGTCTTCTTGATCAACCCTTTTCTTCTTAGGAGCTCAAGTATTCTATTTATATATTTTTTTTTTTTTTTTTTGATAAAGAGAGGGTATGCAAATATTTTTTCTAATCAAAGATATACCTACACAACATACTGAGAAATGAGAGTCCAGCGATTAAATGAGTGGCTTGCATATATACCTACCTATCAGAAGAAACACAAGTGTTTGCACACGCATTTAAGTTTATACTAATAGCAGTTAGGTAGGTACATATTATAGCAAGCAGCATTGGCATGATTCACAAAATAAGAACGACCTCAGACAACGATAGAGAGACAACCAGCTAACCCCTTAAAGAAAGTGAAGAGCCCCCGTTGCGTTTCGCGTTTTGCGTATGCGTTTTAGCGTGCAAATATGTACCTACATTACATACATACGAGTATAGGGTGCGAAAAAATGGGGTTGAAAAAGTGTCAACATTGATGTTGCAACAGCAGGTGAGAGAGGGCAGTTTTCGTTGACATGCAATTTTATTAGGCAAATCAAACTGTGCTTTCTCTTTTTGACTCATTTGTAGATGAATGTCTAAATTTACAATGCCAATATTCAACCCCTCCCCCCTCCCCATCAAAAAAACCAAAACAAAATACGAGTACCTAAAAACAAAACAAAACGAATTGAAACTGAAATACACTTGATTTGATTTAAATGCTCTTAATTCATTAATTTAGCGTCGAAGAGCGAAAGAGGAAAACCCGGTGTTTTGTTTTGTTCCTCTGTCCAGGGTTGCCATGTCTTGAACAAGTACAATAGCCCAATTTAGAATTTTTTCTAGCCCAAAATCGGAAGGCTATAAAGTTTTCAAATTTTAAGAAAAAATATTTACAGGGTATTTTAGAATCTTCTGTTGAAACACGACTTTCTCCCTATATCAAATTGACTTAATATTTTACCTCAAAAAATGTGAATAGTAAATAACTGAAGTAAAAATAGGGTGTCTCAAAGTCAAACAAAGTCACAGTGGTGCATGAAAGTAACAAAACGATACATTTTTTAAATACTTCTGCATGTGTACATTAAAAGCCTTTTCTTTATTATTTTGCTGTACATTAGAGTGAAAATATATTATATTTCAGTGGTAAATTTTAATTCAAGGTATAAAGAAAGTTTGTTGAGTTCTATAAAATAATAAAATTTAAGAAAATGCTTAACAAGGTATTCCAGGATTTCATGTTAAACATTTTTTTATTTTTTTTAATCCAAAAAGGTAAAAGTAGTATTTTCCTTTACAATAAAACTCAAAAGTTAATGTTTGCAGTAATTGCAGAGTATTTAAAAACTGGTTCAAGTGAAAAAGTAGAGGAACAAAAAAAGAACCATTTTAATTTTGTTTGGCAACATAACATCAATATAAATGGAAAATAAATAAATTAATAAGTAAAACAAAAATAAAAACAAAAACTAGATTTCTTGGAAACTTTCGTCAAAGTTGAGGTCTTTTTCAGTCCTAACATGCCTTAGCGAAAAAATAGGAAGGTCCGATGAGGCTGCAAGCATGTTAAATAGATCTTCATTCTGCTGCATCCTTGAAACTTTGCAGGTATTTTGGTACCTTTATTTTTGTAGTCCTTATTTTTGGATTCCTGAGCTTCTTCTGACAGTTCTCCGATTGTTAATGACTGATACGCGATTATAGTCGATTATAAAACTACCTGATTTATCATAAAAACTGCCTGATTTACCAAAATATCACCTAGATCTAAATATTTATTATATGCGCTTAAAAATACATCTTTCCATATAAAAATAATGTTCTTTGACCACTTGCATTTTTAAGGATATAATACAAAAAATAAACTTTTTTAATAAAATCTATCTAAACCGCAAATAAGCAAAGATTTGCAGCTTGATTTTTTATTAAATGTTTCAAAAATGTTCAAAGATTAAATTTCCGTTGAGATTAGGTCAAGCGGGCTAATGCGGGCTTTTATAACTCAACTCAAAGTAAAAAAATTTGAGCCAAAAACAGCTTTTCGAAAATCTTAAAATTCAGTAATAAAAAAAATTGATCATATTTGTAATACGGTCCGTTTTACTAGCTCAAATAAAAAAAAATATAATTTTTAAAAACGGCTCTTAGAATTTAACGCCGAAACAAATATTTTTTTTTTCTGATTTTAAAAATAAGGACATTTTGACTGCTTGTATCATCCGAATCCTACGACCGATTTTAAAATTTCTTTCGGCTTTTGAAGCTTCCTATATTTTCTAATTTAGTACAAAAATAATTTTGGATTTTAAGCACAAACGAAAATTGATTTTTGCCAGCACTTTTGTAAAAATGCACTACAGTGCGACGGTTCTTTGCATCCAACTCCTTTCGAATTTTCATATCACACCCATTGTTCACTGAATAAAAAGTGATGCCGAATTGTCGAATGCTTAAAGAATATGTTTAGAGGGAGAAGTGTTTTATTTTTTGATTTATTTATACGAACAAAAAAAATATAAGATTTGGGCTATTAGTAGCCCAATTATGATTGGGCTGTCGTCATACTGAAAATGTTGTCGGAAATTTCGGAAAAAGATAGCCCAATTTCCGATAAATAGCCCAACCTGGCAAGCCTGCGTTCTGTCATCCAAAATACCTCAGCACATACCGCTATACTCCCAGTTAACTGTGAATTAGTAGGTAGGTACACACCTCTATGGTGGTTGAGATTTGATTTGCTCTGTCATTACGATACTTGTACTGTACAAAAAAAAAATTCCTCCATTTAAATACTCGTGTAATTGTTCTCTCAATTTTGTTTGATGTGACGTCGAAGGTATTAAATAGAGGGTTGAATATTGATTTTGGATACAAAGTGTTCAGCTGCATTTCGATGGAATGTCAGACATGTGTAATTGAGAAGCGCCATATGCTTCTAAATATATATATATAAAAAATCAGTCAATAGAATAAAGTAGGTAGATACCTTCAAGGAATCAAAATCAAAGCAAACAAAAAACCACCTTGTTCGCGCGCCGAGATAATACTCGTACCTTTTGTAATATTCTTTAACTCACATAACAGCTCGAGCTCGCGCGGTTCCCCAAACTGAAATTATAACATTTTTTGTATTTTTTTTTTGTGTTGTTTGAGTTAAGGAGTTTATTCCCCCGCTAAACAAGGGCAGATGTTTCTTTAAAGGGCAGTGACATAAGAGTTAGAGTTGAGAGGAGTATTCTTTTTTTTTTTGTTTTGGTTTTATTGGTTCAAGTAGGGACGTTACGAAGACTCTTAAGGCCACACTTATAAAAATTGAAAAAGAAAAAAAAATTAATTTCTGTTGCGGAGGACATGTGATCCTCTTCTGGATATTTTTATAAAAAAAATTGGTTGTTCGCCTACACATCCCTATATAGGTTTGTAACCTCTTGGTAAGCATTCTTTCGAAGACACCACTCACTAAAGGTGGAAGGAAGTAGGTACACACATATACCTTCACAAATATAATCATGATTTGAGTTCGTTGTCCTTTTTAACATAAAACAAAAAAAAACGGATAAAGAAAAATAAAATTTCTCTTTTTTTTTGTTGTTGTTGATTAAGGAAGGACATTTCCGTTTCCATCAGATTTATATAATCAGAGATTCGTAAAACGAGACACAGTTGTAGTTAAGTGACCCTGATGGTGCATTCTACAAATTATGCGTCGTCTGAATTTGATTTTTATCTCAGGAAGATGATGCAACAATTGCCGCTGCTGCTGCAACCATCAGTGTGCAGACAATATAAATATATAATTGCACAGTGGCAAACAATGATTGTTGTTGATAGAAATATATCATACAAATTATTAACATCATCATGACCGTCCTCTATTAAACGATGTAGGTACATATATGCATTTACATATGCATATATGTTTGTATGCAAAAGTCTTCATCATCAACCAACAACAACAACAACAAAAATTGTCATGATGGACACAATTGCACGTTGTTGGACACACAATCGTAAAAAAACAATTTAAACATTTTGATTACATCCTTATATACAAAAGTTGAAAAATAAAATCATATCAACACAACAAATAAAAAAAAATATAACGGAATATGAAGCGCATTCAGATGGTCCATTTGTCTGGTTGTTCTGATTGTGGCCATCTTCCATTAGGAACCATCATCATCATCATCATTGTCATAATTTTCAGTATTTTTTTTTTCTTCATTTACTTTTGTTCAAATGTGTAGAACGTGTAGAAAAAGTTTAAATTATTTTTTTAGGTACATGATTTTTTAACATCAAGTACACAATATCTAAATGAGAAAATGTGAATTGTTTTAATTAGCCATGGGAAACTTTTGACATTGAGGTGAATGTGTTCATGTAAGTTTTTGATAGAAAATATTTAAGGTTGTCAACTTTTTATAGTTAAAAAAATGAATTTCGAAACAGTTTTTTTTTTGCATTTCCGTATTATTCTCTAGTGGCCACACCACCAATCTTATTGCTTAAAGTATTTTTGTTAAAATTGATTGAAAAAAAAAAACGAATTATTCTATTTGTCAAATTTTAAGAGTGAACTGTGTACCTAATGAATGAATTGAAGCCCTAATCATAACCTTTAAAATAAATATAAATATTTTATAAAGTCGGTACAAAAGTAGAGCGACAGGGACAGTAAACGACGCCATATTTCTTGCCGCTCTTTTCACATTTCTCTTCAATAAGGCTTGCCATTTCATGATGGAAAGATATTCGAGCCAAAAACGAGTCGAAATTATTAAAATTTACTACCGAAATTCGGAGTCAGTGGCCTCAACGTTAAGAGCGCTTTGTCCAATTTTTGGTCGTCCTAGCAGATCTACAATTGAGTGTCTAGTGGAAAAATTTGAATCCACAGGCAGAGTACAAAATGTTCCCGTGCCAGTGAGACAAAGAAGTGCCCGCAGTGTCGAGAATATTGCTGCCGCTGAGGCTTCAGTTGCAGAAAGCCCAAATGTATCTCTCACACGTCGTTCTTAAGCGTTGGGCATCTCTGTGACGTCGTTGTGGGGAATTTTGCGAAAAAATCTTGGCCTACATCCTTACAAGATTAAATTGACGCAATACTTGAAGCCGCTTGACCACCAGAAGCGTATGTTTGTGAATTGGGCTGAGCAACAACTTGAAAATTATTCGAATTTTCATCGAAAAATCATCTTCAGCGATGAGGCTCATTTCTGGCTGAATGGCTTCGTCAATAAACAAAATATGCGGTATTGGTCAGGCAGCAATCCACACGTACTCCATGAGTCATCATTGCATCCCGAAAAAATTACGGTTTGGTGTGGTTTATGAGCCGGCGGCGTCATTGGGCCGTACTTCTTCCGTGATGATCTAGAACGGCACGTTACTGTGAATGGGGATCGCTACCGTTCAATGATAACCGAATATTTTTGGGCCCAATTGGATGATATGGACTTGGAGGACATGTGGTTCCAACAGGACGGAAACCAAGTTTGGAGAACGCAATATCTCACGAAATGGTCCAGTCGCTTGGCCGCATCGGTCGTGCGATTTGACGCCGTTAGACTATTTCCTGTGAGGCTACGCCAAGTCTATGGTCTATGCCAACAAGCCAGCGACGATTGATGAAATTCGTACAAATATCGAACGTGAAGTTGCAGCTGTATCGGCCGATTTATGCTTGAAAACCGTCGAAAATTGGGTTTAGCGTGTGGACTTTTCTGCAAGCGGGCCCGTGGTGGCCATGCAAAAGAAATCGAGTTTCGTACATAATGTCATCGGACGTACTTTCACAAGAATAAAGAATTTCATTGATATCCAACACCGTTTTTGATTTATTTTATTTAAAAAAAAAACTTTTGTAGCGCTTTTATTGAAAAACCCGATATGTACTCCTCTTCTATTTGCGAGAAGTTATGAATCCATTTTGCAGTCTTAAGTAGTTTTTACAAAACCTACCACGAGATTTTGAAAAAAAAAACAAAATTCAAATCCAAACATTAGGCTCTAAAATTTGAATGCCAAAATGTCAAACTTTCAAATATGCGTTTTAAATTTTGACAAAACATGGTTCCGTGGGTGCGATCTTTGGGAATCCAATGTTAATTTTCAATATTTCTTACAAATTCTATTACATGGTGTACGCTAAACTGGAAAGTCAGGGATAGTCAGGGAAAACAATTTTGGTCAGGGATAGTCAGGGAATGTGAGGGAACTCGGAAAGCGGTCAGAGCTCTCAGAGATCTTTTAAGTGGGACACTTTACCTGAGCCAAAAGTGCTATTAGATTATAGAGTGCATTTTGCAGGGGGTGTGCAAAAGCACTCTTTTCGGGTTTATGCATATAACTTGAAAACGAAGTAACATTTCAAGATAATGTTGAAAACCGAGAAATGGTCGCTCAAACTAAGCTGTCTTTAAGATTTAAAAGTAAAATACATGTTATCGATGGCTAGTTTAAGAAACTTGTAAGATGATATCTGATTGGAAAATTATTTTTTTTTCGCAGTTAAAGGGTTACCAACTAATTTTTTGCTAAGTTTAAAATAATTGTCAAAAAAAAAAAACAAACTTGTTGCTAAAAACCCAGTTTTCGAACATATGTTAGGTAATTTTTCCTTCTTCGACATGGCTACAATTAACTACAAAAAAGATTTTCAACATTATCTCGGAATTTGGTCTCCGTTTTCGAATTGTGTGCAAAAACCTGAAAAGAGTGCTATCGCTGCCCTTCTCCCCTTCAAAATGCACCTTCTAAATTAAAAGCACTCCGCGGTTTTCTCACAATTATTGATTTTTATAATAAAAACCCTGAACGTTTTAGTTCTTTTTTAAATGACATAATCAATAGGCTTCGATATTTGTATTTCTTTCAAAAATGCATAGGTATTATACATAATATGTATGTACCAAAATGAATTTGCACATATTTCGACTCTATTTACCCTGTTCCCTGAGAGATGTTCCCACACTAAAAGAAACATCTTTAAGGAACAATATTTCGAAAACTTTTTCTTTTTGGGTAACGGTTCTGTTTGTGTTGACGATCAAAGATGAAAATAAAAGGAGGTTATACTCGTATATTTCGAAATAATTTCTTCTTCAGAAATTTATTTATCTAGCTACTATGTTTATTGAAGGACATTTTTTAAGAAATAAATTAACTATTCTTTGAGTGAAAATGTGTGCACAATGTACATATGTTGGAAAATGATGTTAAAAAAAACTGAGCTGTTGAAGTAGGTAAATTTTCTTTGAAATTAAGGTAAAAAGGCATTTAAATGTTAATAAGTATATTTAGTAGCAGATTTGCAAAAAAGAATGCAATATTTTGTGAATGTAATCTTTTGTGAATGCAATCTTTTGTGACTGCAATCTTTTATAACTTTTATTAAGTGCTAGCAGATACAGAGCCGGCATAGTGGAGGAGAATTTTTAATGTTTTTTTCTTCTAAAGATTAGGTACTTACAAATTGAACTTTAATGTATTTAGTATTTTCTTATTGTATATAAATTAGAATTAAAATTTCAGTATGGTAGACGGCCTTCGGCCAAACCATTTTAAGACTTTAGTTATGCTTAGAACATGAAAATGTAAATTCAGTTCATTTCCTTTTAAGTCAATAAAACAAACTAAAAACTATAACTTTAATTGATTACATTCATTGACTTCGAGTTTTGCAATCACCAATAATTTGACACTGAAATGATTGCAATCATTTTTTCTCCCATTCTTTTTATTGAAATCAATTGAATGCATTCTTTTGATCATTCACTCATTCTTTACATTATTTGCATTCTTTTGACGTTGGTAGCACTCAAAGAAAAAAAAACGGTATAATTGACCAATTTCCTATTTTCAGGTTCTTATTTTACAATACGGTAGATCAGGTTAACTGCTTAACCACCAAGTACATTCCCCAAAAAGAAGTTTTTTTATGATTCACTCCTAACAAACAAAGGACAAAATTAAACCTGGGGAGTCTTTTTTGTTATCCTGTCACTTATTAGTCATTTTGAAAAATGCCGCCCAATCTGTAGTCCATTTATGAAACTGAAACCCTTATGATTTTTGTGGAAGGAGACCTTATTTATAAATATTTGTAATTTATTTTTTACGAACATAAGATGTAATTGAGGTAGGGAGTCATTTTTGTAATCTTGTCACTTGGACGCCATTTTGAAAAATGGCACCCAGCAATCTACGGAAAATGGCAAAATAAAAAACACTTGGAAAATTTCCAATGATGTCTTAAAATATATAGGTGTTGAGTAGACGCGTCTGGGGTAAGGTTTTAGTGTTTTCACTTTTCGGGTACATACTTTTTTAACTTCCACTTTTTTGATAATTTTTGATATTTTTAATATTGAAAAAAGTTTCGGAAACGCTTCCAGATGTCAAACGCGTGTTGGGAAATAAGAATTGATATTTTAGAAAAATAGGTGTTGAGTAGACGCACCTTCAGTTAAAATGTCAATGTTGCCACTTTTCAGAAAAATACTTTTTTTAAGATATGATATCATATTTTTAACATGAAGAAATATAAAGAAATGCCTCCAGACAAAAAAGTATTAGCAAAATAAGAGTTAATGTCTTAAAAGGAAGGTGTTAAGTAGGGTAAAATGTCAGTTTTGTCACTTTTCGGGAAAATACTACTCTTTCTTTTTTTTTTATTCATACCTATTTGTTAACTAAGTACACTAAAACAGAAATTTTATATCATAAACATTTTGAATTTTATATTTTACTTTAATTTTACCAATTTTTATTATAAATTCATTTCGATTCTTTTGGAAGGAAACAAAATATTCAAAATATGTCTTTGTTACGGGCGTGACACTAACCAGTTTATGAATCAACTGCCCAAAAACTAAGTTCGTATCTACTTTTGAATAATCAAATGGCCCAAAAGCACGCTCAGAGTTATGATAAAGGAAAATAGGCCACATTTCTCAAATTGAAAAACATTTTCTTATTAAAAATATGGTTCACAGTTTCTGCCAACAAAAACTTTCTTTTGGAGCCCTATTCTGCTAAGTGGTTCTAACTGCGAAGTAAGTGACGATAAACTAATTAACTATTGATACTTTCAATTTTTCAAATGAAATATCTTACGGATTTTTTTTTTCAATTCTGAGCCTTATTCTGTGTTTTTTCGTAAAGAGTCATTTGGATCTCATATATGCAACTTTAAAAAAATATCGCCTACTTTGTATGAGTAACTGTTTTTTTTTTTTTTACTTTAGTTTAGTGTTGGTGTAACTTTATGTGAGGGCCTAGCCAATCTTTTTTATATATTCTGTCCTCCATCTGTTAAGCTATTAGTTGCCAAACTCTATTAAAAACTGGCTCCGATGTCGGAAACATTTTAGTATAGTGAAATTCGTTAACATTTTTGGATTGAAATACACTTTTTTTAAATTAATTAAAAAGTATGTAGTTCGTCCTCTATTTGGCAAGGCATCAACTGTCAAATTCTATGGGAGGATGGCTTCGATGTCGATGGTTTAAAAGACCTTCAAGAAATAATAAATTTTTATTGTCTTTTTACTGCACCAGAAATGGCTGATTTTACGACAGTTCTTTAACAATTTGGAACAAAATACACTTTTTCTGTCAAAACATAGTTCGTCAAATCTATGAACTGTCAAAATTCTTTCGGAGAATGGCTACGTTGTCGATGGGTTAAAAAATTTCTAAAATATCAGAAATTATCAGAGTATTTTAACAGCTTCGACTCCGACAAAATGTTACCTACTTTAGAAAAATTCGCTGACATTTGGATCGAAATACACTTCTTCCATCAAAATGGAGTTTGCCTACCATTTGTCAAATCATCAACTGTCAAATTCTAGGAAAGTATGGATGGGATGGTCGATGAACTAAAAAATCTCTTAAATATGAAAAATTTTGACAGATTTTTTACTGCTCCGGAAAAAGGTATTCTATCGATTTAGCTCAACGGGAGTAAAAGATTACCCCTATTAAATAAAATTCTTAATTTTGGAAAAGTAAATACCAGTTGAAATTTAAAAAAATTAAAAGAAAAAAATTCATATTTCCAGCCTATTTTCTTTAGTATAAATTTAGTAACATGATTTGAAGATAAAGGCAATTTAACTTCACAAAAACTTCGATAAGAATGTAATATTTAGGGAATAAGGTATGAATATTTTAAAGTTTCATTTCCTACAATATTTTCAAACTTTATCGGGCTTAGAAACCTTTGAAATATCAAACATCACAAACTGTTCTTTTTTTTAAATGATTTTATTTAACAAACTTGAAACGACCACAACTGAAAAGATAGAATTATTGTGCTTGTGCGTATAATATTAAATGTTGTTCGAAAAAAAAAATCCTTGAAAATCGCTTCAAAATTTATTTAATAACGTAAAATAACCAGGACATGATAAAAAAAAACGGGAAAATAATTTAAAAATAAATCGATTTTTTTTTGTAGAAAAAAGAAAAAAATAAACTTTTTTTTCCTAAAAAAAAAAATAATACTAAATTCATTCTTTTGCTCTTACCTGGTGCTCATCGTTTCTTCTGTTTATATACGCACTTGTCCTTTAGCCGAATCCTCATACCCCAACACCATATCTCCACCTCTAACTCGCAAACAAAATAAAATCACTCTATATAGTAAGCAATTGTCTATTCAACGCAGAAAAAAAGTAAGGAGACATACACCACGGACATAGTGGAGCAAGAGGAAACACAAGACGGAAGGAAAATTGAAGAGAAAAAAAAAACAAAAAAATTACAAACGCAGGAGGAAAATAAAATAAATAAATTTTCCATTATTTGAAGTTAAGAAAAAAAGTTCGCTCTTACCGTTTATACTGCGTTAGATTTCTTCTGTATAGAATTTTTTTTTACAATTTTTTTTTTGCCTGCGTAGATTCTATATATGTATAAATGTCTGTATATACTTGTATTTTCTCTAACATTGAATATAACTTTTCTGATTTTTAGCTTCTTTATTTTTTTTTTCTAAGAAAAAACTTTTTTTTTGTTAAATCGTCTCTTATAGTGAAAAAGCCATACAACAACTTAGAGAAGCAATGCAAAAAAAAAAAGAAAAAAAAATCCCGGACGGAATATCCTTGCTGATTCTTAGCTTTGGCGCAAAAAATAAAAGTCCTTTCGTTAAGTGAAAATAGGTACATATATATATATCGTACATATACTATATACATAGCTATACATACACTGATCTATATTATGTATGATGTGAGATGTGTACGTTGAAGCAAGAGAAAGCATCCTGAAGTGGAATAAGTTTTTCATTTTACCAAACTGATGTGGATGGGGGTTTTAACAAAAAAGTGTGGGGAGGTGCAAGAAGCCTTTCTGAGATGAAGTTTCTATACTCACTTTGTATCTATATGTGAGTGGTATAGCTCTATTTTGCAGTTTTTTGCTTCGTATTCGTAAACTCGTAGGTATATACGCTCGAAATGTCAGCGTTAACTTAATGTAGATATTTTGAACATTCCTTTTGCTCAACTAATACCCATAACTCTTAACCTACGGTATGAGGAGCAAAGTGTAGCAGCTACTATACGTCCGCCATTGTACTCGTCCTCGTTCTCATTTGTGTCGTTAGCGTCAGCGTTGTCGTCGTCGGCAAAAGTGTCAGTTAAAGAAAAGTGGCAGCAACAACTGCCAGCGCTATAGAGCATTGACAGGAGAGGGCAAAAAGTTGGCAACAAAAAGCAAGGAAAAAATCTATATAGAATTGCTTTGGATGTGTAGCTTACTAATGTAAAATGAAGGAGCTAAGCAATTTACAGTTTTTAGTTGCCCTAGAGTGCGTATACCTACGAGTACAACACCCCGACCCCAATTATTTATCCTCGCAGGTTTATTTTTTCATTTACCTACCTCTCTTACAACACAACCTATGGCATGGTCCAAAAAAGGAAAAAAAAAAAACTTTTTGCAATTCACTGCTTAGTGGAGCGCGCTTAGAACGCCAAAGTGCGTAATGCCAGTGGCATAATGTTGACACGTGTTTCCAAGGGATCCGGATCCCCTTGATGATATAGCACGTAGCACACGCATGAAAATTGCAATTTTCATTTCGCGCTGTTTTAATTTTTTTTTGTATACTTCTTCTTTTTCGTTTTCATTTTATTTTCTACCATGTTGTGCAGTAAATTGTTTAATTTCAACAACACCACCACCACCACTACTATTCTCATCATCAAGCCAACATCATCAACATATAGCTACAACGAAGACTGAAATACAAGAAAAAAAAAACAACAACAAAAATAGAAATAGAAAAAAAATAAGTAAAAACCACCCCTACAAGTTATATTTGGGGGTTGCTGTACTTTACTTTCGAAACTGCTGTGCTAGTGCTGCTGCATTTGTGCACAAGAAACAGAGAAAAACATCTGAAACAGCATATTAACACAGATACACTTACAACAATTTATACATATCTCTATTTCATACATAAATACATATACAACCATTTCTTTTTTTTCTTTAAAACTCTGGAACATTTTCCTCTTCTTTTCATTTGGATAAATGAAAATGGTTTCATGTGGTTTGCCTCTTGTTGGTTATTTATTTTTATTTTTTTTTTCATTTTCTTGGTTTTATTTTCATTTTTATAGTATTCCTCATTTAAAACAGCTAAAGCTACTCTATACTCTCTGTTAGCTCTGCCATTTTTCGTCCTTATTCTTGGTCATGTGGAAGCCCTTAAACATGCATACAAAATTTTACATTAAAATGAAAAAAAAAAAAAAAACTTTTTTGCATCAAAACTCGACGGTCATAGGGTACCTATCATGAAACACAAGTATATCTCTTCGTATACAAAAATTTCTGGTTCGCTGCAGATATATGTATTTATATTCCTCCTTTACATCCTCCTTTGCTCTTCCTGTCTCCTCATACCTAATATCCTTGAAGTCGTTGAAAAAGATGAGTCACTTTCGCTAGGATTATTGATTTTTTTTTCTGTTTTCCTGTAGGATTTTTTCTTTTTTTGGTTTCATTTTATTTTTATACTTTTTTTTCAATTGTATGTGTTTTTTTTTGAAAGAGCATATTACAGGTACCGTAATAATGATGACACCTGTAAAACACAGTGCGATTTCCTCACTTTTTAACCCTCTTGACTTTTTCATAATTTTCCTTTTTACAATTTTTTTTGTTTATTTTTTTGTGTTTTTTTTCTATAATAAGCTTGAAAATGAGAAGAGATTCCCCGCGAGGTGTAACCAGTTTACTTTTGTTTATTTCAAGTGTCTTTTTCTACGTACATTGACCTACCTACACAGTCACTTAGTTGTGAGCGAGTGGATATACCAATAGAGATATAAATACCTATATAAGTGTATGTATTATGTATGCCAGAGGGGGTAGGTAGGTAGAACCTGCTTATATTGTGCTTCCTCAAACTTCAATGCAAAAAAAGCGAAGAAGATTATGGAAACTACCCTCCTCGACTTTCATTCCAAATAAAAAAAAAATAAAATTTTTTCATCTTGGTTTTCTTCTTTTCCATACAAAGGAAATAAAACAAAAAAAAAAAAAACTAACGAACTCTTTGTTTGGTCTTTTTTTTATTATATTTATTTCTTAGAATCCTCCTCTATGAAGCTAAGGTATACCTACCTACATATGTGCAGGAGAGTTGAAGGAGGTGTTTTCCTTCTTCCATTGCCCTTCGAAGGTAACATTGTTAAAAAATAGAAATGTCAAAAGCTTTGTAGTAGAGTAGGTATCCTTCTGCATGCATACACACATATGTATATTTGCTAATAAAAAAAAAGTCCTTCTGGCATTTCCTTCTAAGATGCATACTCATCAGATTGCATTTGATGTTCAAAAGTAGTTAGGTATAGTGTGTTACCCTCCACATATACATAGAGTAGGTAGATGGATCTAGGGTGGAGGATGGAGCAGGGTAAATATTAACATAAAAAGCTATAATCCCAGGCACCTAGTTTTTCTATTTGAGAATCTTCTTCTTTTATCCTTGAAGCGCATTGCATCGTTGAGCAGTATAGAGAGTTGCAAAGTTGCGCGCGAATATAAAAAAATGATGACTAAGATAGGTTTATGTATGTGTGTGTGTGTAATGTGTTTTTATTCAGATAGGGTGAGAAATTTCTTTTTTACTCCCCTTTTTACCGTACAAAACGGGGGAGCGCATATCAGTGTTACAAAGCCAAAAGGTGAAGTGTTCATCGTCAACATAGAAAATAACAAAAACAACAACACACTAGGTACATATTATAAGCTTGAAAACTACGCAGTGCGTTTTTTTTTTTTTTTTTTTTTGCTTAACATTTTTTTTTTGTTTACATAATTCCTGCGTCTCGCTATAGAAGTTAGATGACTTAGCAACAAGCACAAGAAATATATTATTGTGCGTTGCAAAATGTTGCGTTTGGTTTGGCTACGCACTTAAATATTTGCCTCTGGCTTCTTTAAAAAGAGAAAAAAACCTTTAGATTCTAAATGGACGTCATTCTGAAGGGGTGTTTGCATAACACAATATGTTTTGCTTTTCCTTCTGACTTTTACATTAGGTAAGTGTTTTTAAATGGCAAACATAGATATAACTTAGAAAGGTCCTTTCTTGGGAGGTAAGGGGGGGGGGAGGAAAGCTGGCACAAAGGCGAGCAAATGTATTTCTATTGCAGGCATAGAAAAGTAGGTACCTACCTACTTACGCAATATCCTGTTTTTTGATGTTATAGGTAGAGGACGAAAGCTAGAAGCAATTGCAATGGTTTTTTACTGGCTTTGTTGTTGTTGGGGGTATTTTAAATAAAGTATGGGTTGGATGTAGGTAACTTTAATAAAAAAAATAAGATTGCTTGTTAAATACATAAGTATGGATATAGTTGCTTAGTTTGGAGCGTTTTAATCTAGGAAGTTACCTATCAACTGAAGTTTTCTCCTACTGATCACTGAAAAATGCTGGAATTTAAATAATGTTTGAACCTATCTACAATGATTACCATAAAAGCCAAGCTATACAAAGACTGCAAGGACTTTTAACACAAATCTTAAAAGTTTTCTAATATAAAAGATCCATTAGGTAAGTGCGGTTTAACTATTAATGAGGTAAATAAGATTACATCCTAATTGAAATAAGACTTTTCTGATAATGAATAGATTAGGTACATATATGTGTTGTTATGGGATTCATCTCACTTTACCTACCTGTCTTATTCCAATTTTTTTTTCGATTTCCTTATCTTGATTGCAACTATTCTAATGGGTATTTTTTCAATCTGGCAATACTTTTTTCATAGTTGTTTTTTTTTTCTGACAGCTGTCAATTGATTTATGCTCAGTTTGGTTTGCAATTTCATAATGAATAGACTTACTCCTGAACAACGTTTGCAAATCGTGCAAATTTTTGGAAGCGCCACCAATGGCGCCCAATGGCTGCAAAACCACTCTCTATTTCAATAATGAAACTTCAAACAATCCTAACACTTTCACCAACTTTTGTGCTATATTTTTCACAACAATCTTTACAAAAATGTTTGTTTGGGCGGCTTCTTCCTCGAACTGTCAATCAACTTAACAAAGAACTTAATTCTGGGCTAGATGGTCTCCCTTTCATTGTTCTAAACAAATGCTCTTCCATCCTAGATATCTATTCTTCACTCAAAAATCCTCAGATGTATAAATCATCTTTCATATAATCCCAATACACAAAACGGTTCGAAGTTTGATTTCAACAATATTATCGTCCTCTGCGAAGTTTTCACACATCCCCAAACTCTCTAAAAGTATTTTGTTTGAAGCGTTAAATTTGCACTGCAAATCTACCATTTTCCCTATAGACAACATAATGTCTTTCTCACATTCAGGTCTAGAACAACTTACTTTGTTGAATTTGTAAGTTTTCATCCTCTTAGTTTTAGAGAAAAGCTTAGTTCAATCAATTTTAGCCATAGACTAATATTTTTCAAATTGTCTACTCTCCATCTCGAACCATTTCTGATAAAATGAATTTCCTCTTACCTAGAAAATAGCTTTTACAGCATTCGTTTTAGAATTGTCACTTCTTGCCCTTTTTTAACTGCCTCGGGTGTCCCCCAAGGCAGCCACCTAGGTCCACTGTAGTTCATTCTTACTATTTCCTATATTGAAATAGTTATTTAACATTCTTCTATCTGATTGTATCAACCTCCGATGATACTTAGTTCTTAAGAATATTTCTTCAACACAGGGCTCTTTCTTTATTCAATAGGATCTCCATAAGTTTGCAGTGTGGTGTCTTTAAATTTTAACATTGCCAATTGTCAATCAATCATTTTTTCATGCAAACATATCGTAGCAGATTTTTTTTTGTCAAAGTTTGTCTATGAATCTTATCGGAGCGATATATATGAGTCCAGAAGCTTAATATTTTCACTCATATAGGCAGTATCATTTTAAAAGCAAATTCAGCACTCGGACTAGTCAACAGATGGTCCAATGAATTCTCCAAACTTTTTGTGTCTTTGAATACCTCTCAAGTTTGGTCTCCTTATCAACTTATTCACATTTCAAAAATCGAGTGTACTGTTATCTTTAGGGCTGATTTATACAAGATCGAGACAATACTAAAACTTTTCAATTTTAACTTTACCGAGACGATACTTACAAAAGTGTCGTTTGTTTAGGTATCGTTGCGACTTTGCCTTTGCCCGTAGTTACCTTGGCTTTGATCTTCTAGGTTTATCATGGATCAAACCTCTGATCCGTCAATCGACCACTTTCTTGTTCCCTTGACTGTATTTCAGTCTATATCTCGTAGTACACGAAATCCTCATCTTTTCTATTCATCCACCCACCGAACCTCTTATCGCTTCACCCAACCTTAATCTCGGAGTATTAATTTGACTTAAACCTCAGTAATCCATTCTCAAAACTCCGTTTCCTGTATCACACTCCCCCACGCAAATCTTAGCTTAAGTTAAAAAGTTTTTAAGTTAGATTTAGAATAAGCTTGTATTGAAATCTAATAGTTATAAAACCTCTTTTTTCAAGAAGTCTTTAACTTTTTTAATTTTTGACTTCGCTGAATTTTATAAAATTGACAAAGCTTACTCCAATCTTCCCTGGTAACAGCAGTTTTATTATATTTTAGTTCATTGAACTAAGAACAACTTCTAACAAGCTGATTTGCAAAGCTATTTCCTACGTTTTTCCGGGATTAATTTGCTTAGCTTAAATTTTTATGTAGAACATGAGTGCTTATGTGACAGTTTACGCAAATGAAAAAATAGAACAAACATAAGCGTGTAGACCACAAATACTTTAATTTCGTATCAGCAAACGGGTCTAATACTTTATCTTTTTTGAATTCTTCGCTTTTTGTATTTCATTTTCCCAAAACTTTGTCTACGAATTCCAATTTCTATTCGTATTGAGTTGCGTTCTTTCTAAGTAGACCTTTCCTCTAAACATTTTCCATGATTTTCAAGTCCTCTTAGTAATGGGACTGTTCACAATTATTGTTATTAACTTCACATTTTGGTTCACACAGAGAATAATATTGGAGCAGGATCTTGCTGAATAGTCCATCGCTCTCCACCAAATATTTCAGAAAACTGGGAAAAACTCAATTTTTATAACTTTTTTTTATATTTTCGGTAGTTTTGAGCTTTAAAATGTAAGCACTACTCTACAGCAGCCCATTGCTCTCCTTTCTGGTCCTTTTTGAAAAATGTTGTCATCTTAAATCAAGAAAATATAAGATTCTTATCATCTTTCAAATTAAAAAGTTTTCCATCGAAAAGGAAGATGATGTTAGGTATACCACTCTCGGCTGCACACCTGACCCAAATTACTGCTAAGTCAAGTACTGACTTTTAAGTGCTGTACTCAGTGGTGACTTAATCTTAATTTTTTCTTATGTTGAATACATGTAGGTAGATTATGTAATTTACTTTTTGTATCACACGGTGAACAGTTGTTTCACCAGCCTGAACGTCAGTTTAAGCGTGTGAACGTGCAGCACAAAGGAAAACCAATGGTTTAATCCAACTTTACGCATGTTTAAATTAAGACAGGGGCTCTCGTATGGAAAACGATTTGGAATCCAGCAAACCAAGATCTCAAATACCAAAATCTAGCATTTATTTAAAATTTTGAAAAAATTAAATCTCGCAAAAAAATGCTGTTTTTTGATTAAAAATAGGTTTTTATGGCTTTTAGTCCTACAAATTATCGTTTCGTCCGGGTTACTCACTTGGACTCATCACTGCCATAGGGAGGACCTTGTCATACGAAATTTGTATTAAGTTCAGTTCAACTTTCAGGAATTCTTTTACAAAAACCCACTGTAAACTATGTCCCACAATTCCTAACCATTAAGCGGTTTTTTATAGATTCGCAATTACCAAATCCTGCATTTAACAATCTCACATTTACATCTCACTCCAAAATATCTTACAAATACTGACCGATATCTCGCGAATTTATAATTTTGCAAATGAAAATCTTGAAAAATTTAAATTTGGCAAATTCAAATCACACAGGAAAATATATCGCTCTCGGTTTCACTGGAGCGGTACGAAACCAAAATCTTGATTAACGAAATATTGTATTTATTTGAACATCTCGAATAACGATATTTCGCAAAACAAGTAATCCTTTTTTCATAGTCTCGCAATTACAAATTCTCGCATTAATGTATATTTCACACTAAAATAACTCGCAAATATCAACCTAAATCTAGCAATTTAAAATCTCGCAAATGAAAATCTTGAAACTTTTAATTTTACAAATTGATATCTCACAATATGGACACACCCCATCTGTTAAATTTTCAAAGGATTAAGCTGAGCATTCACGTTGAGACAGTCGTAGGGACGGTCGCAAGGTTCCTAGAGATTTTCAACGAACTTCAGTACAAACGTGGTCTATTCACAATAGAACTTGACAGTTTTCCATAGAAAATCTCTACGATTCTTGCCACAGTCCTTACGGCAGTTTCAACGTGAATAGCCGGCTTTACGAATTTCAAAACTTTACAACGTTTACAACGGCCTTACACTGTTACTATGTTTTGTTTTTGTTTCATTAACTACAGTTTAAATATAAACAATAACAATTTTGAATAACAATTTGATCTAAAAGTAGGAAGGCACTTAATTAATTTAACATGGACTTAGGAAATCTCACAAAATTTAATTCCATCACAACAAATAATTTTTTGAAATCAAAATCTGGCATATTCAAATACCACGCCAGTTTTGAACTTAAGAAATTTGGATTAACAAATATTATTCACTGTAATGCAATTAAATTTTGTGATATTTTAATTTTCGAGTTTTTAGTTTGCGAGATTTTGCAATTGCAGTGTTTTTCAAAAGCGGGTTTTTTTTTTAATTGTGAGTAATTTGATTTGAATTAAAGAGATTTCGTATCGAATTCTCCTTCATACTCTCTCTCTCTCTCTCTCTCTCTCTCTTTCATACATACATGCAGTTCTATGAGCAGTTCTTCTGAGGGAATGTAAAGCATTGCAGGTTGTATATGCAATAAAGTTGATGCCTCTACGGGCTAACAAGACCGGAATATCAACTTGATCATTAATGAGTTGGTATTTTTTACGGGTTTTTTGACTTGAATCAACTTTTGTTTTTCTGTGAACTGTGAATTCAAAAAAAAATTTAAGACAAAATAAATACATTTTGTGAAGTATTCATTTTGTCTTCACTTTAATTTCTAATATAAATTAAAAAATCTTTTATGGAAAGGTGCATAGGTATACACAAAATACATTTACATATAAACAAAATTGTTTAAAAATAAAAAACATTACATTAAGCACACTAAAGGAAGACGAATAACTACTATGCAGAAGCCTGAAGTCACGTTGCCGACAGCACGCAAATAATACGAAAATTTATCTATGACAGACAATGCTGTTTTTATTATCCTCTAACCTATACCTACCTACTTGTATATAAGCACACACATCAGATAGGTGGATATATCTGTACTTATATTCTCGCATTGTTATTTCAAAAGATTTAATCAAACAAGGATAAATGTGCAGACCGAACAAATGCAACTTTAAAACCATTAATTTTATTTTTGCAAATGCTCGCTCGTCCGCATAAAACTATCACGAGGTTACGACGACAAGAGAAAACGAAGGACGATCGCGTTATACTAAAAACCAAATACATCCTCACATTCATATACTATATGCATTTACGTATATAAGCAAAGCTCTACCCACAATTCTCAAGAAATCCTTTTAAAATTCGCCCCCTCCCTCTAGCAGTTGCAAATAGCAAGTAAACCACTGCGCTAAGAATCAAACTGCTTACAACAACAACCAACAAAAAAAAAAAATTACGATTTGCAACGTTTTTTTTCTATCTATAACATTTAGATGAAAAACAAAAACAAAAAAAAAGAAGGAAAATGGTGGTTCAAGTCGGTCGATAAATCTTCCTTTTCATAAATTTTTCAGAGGGTGAATAAATACACTCAAACACACACACACGCAAACTAGTAAAGTGACATCCAAATCTAATCAAACATTAGAACATTAACACAAAATCTGCAAACGCATTTCAGATTCAGGTTTCAGCCACTGAGCCACTGAGCCACACTGACATGTGTCCTCATACACCAGCCTTCGTTGCAAAAACCGAAAAAGGACACCGAAAACGACAAATCTGAATCAAAAAGTGCGTAAAGTCTTAGTGTGTCTATGCGCCAAACAAGGACGAGGGTTGAATTTATTCGATTTAATTTGATTTCAGCTCAATTAAATGTGAAATAGAATTGGGAATTAATTTTTTTTTCCTCATCCGCATCCATTTCTTCGTTGTCGTCGTTGTCGTTGTCGTATATAAATAGTCACAAGGCGAATTGAATATTCGTTTTATCCTTTTTACCTTGATGTAGATGTATATCCTAGATTCAAAAGAGGAATTCATCGTATAGACAATTCCGTTTTGGAATGACTAATTAAAGCTTTTTTTTAAACGCTGCAGACCTATTTATTTGCCAAGCCTTGTTTATTGTCGGTATATATACTTTGTGTGTGCTGCTGCCTTTGTGCTGGCGTTTTTGCCGCTTTGCGACACAAAGTCATAAACGTGTTTTAAGCAGCGCATTTGCATGTCCTTATTCCTTGTTTTTTTAATAGAGCAGACATAACCGTCGCGTCGTGTCGCCAAAGAGAGGAGCCTACCTCAATAATGCAGACATGAGGCTCTTTGGCCGGTTTGGTTGAAACACCTTTTGAACAAGTTGTTTCGCACGCAGTAGAAAGGCAACGAAAAAAAAAACAATATTTTTTTCAGCCTGAAGCCTAATGAGAATGTGGGGCATGTTGCATCTGCCTTTGATTATATAGTGCGGATGAATATACAAAACTATAGGAGGTGTGCACTTCACTTTCACCATCATATCGTCATACCCGTTTTCATCATCAAATTGCTTTTGTATAATAGTTTATGTTACACTACAAGCTTGAAGTGCGGAAGTGAAATACAAAAAAACTAAGAGAAAACAAGTTGTAAGAACAAGAAGTGGAAGGACAAAATGCATTGTCATTTATTAAAAAAAAAAAAAAAAACCAAATGCAGACTCATGTTTGTTTTCAACTTCAAAGAAACTTAAGGAAATTTCTTCTGATATACATACAAAAATATCAAAGGAATTACCCTCACAAGTGTCCTACATTTCCTGAGGTTATAAGTTTCCTGACAAAGTAGAAAACTGCTTTGTAAAAAGTTTCAAAGAATTTCCGCATCTTTAGCTGCGACGAGTATATATATTCCAAAGCTTATGTGGGGTTCAATTATGTGTAAGGAGTTCAAAAGTGAGTGTGTAATAAAACAAAGGAACTTTTCTTCCAATTAGCCTGGGCGATGATAGTTAGAAATTCCTTTTGGTCTTTCTTTGTTTCTAATCCAATCCAGCAATGTCCTTACGTTTTATGTTAATATGTTTGTATGTGTCTAGCTTGAAGTTTCTAACAAGCTTTATGTTTTTCATTTGATAATTTTTGAAACCTCCTTATTCATAATCAAAGGTGGATATTATTCAAATACGAGTATCTTCATTTATAATTTATTTCAAAGATACAAATATCAATATTTGAGACTACTTTGATGTTTTTATAAATCCAAAGTTTTATCTCGAGGCTAACTACAGCACCGTAAATTTGCAATTTGATGGTTTAATTTTACAACAAACTAGACGCTTTTTTTGACACTTTAGCCACCTAAAAGTAACAAAAATTTGTTCAGAAACGATATGCTAATCGAACTGGCGGAGGAGCTGATGGAACCGCAACTGAATGACCGTTAACAACCTGCATTATAAAACACAGTAGAAAAAACTGCCTTGGATGCCTTCCGAATTATGGAGAGAGCTTAGCCAGTCCTTCAAATAGTCCCCGGGAGGCTTCTTTATAAAAGGGGCAAATGTCAACTTTGCCCAACAGTAGAAACACATGAGATTGTTGTGGTAGATATTTTTGCCTTTGCCACACAAATAACGTATGCATCAAATGTCTCCCAGAACTCCCAGCAACTTTCAGCTAAATTTACTAAGTTCTAACTGAAATAAAATACTCGTACCTTATTACTAGAAAAAATGTGATTTTTGTTTGTTTGTTTTTTGTTCAAATGTACCTCATATATATTTGAACTAAATACTTCCAGAAAAAATTCTGTAAAATTTCAGTGATCATTGAATTTTGGTCACTGAATATTTTTCTGAGAGCGAAAAAAATAAAAAAAAAAAGTATTGAGTGTCTTTAAACATGCTATGACGTAAAGAAGGGTTTAATTACGGTACAAGGCAGCTAAATACAGCACTTATTTTAATTGAAAATAGTGGTTCTTACTTCACGCTGCAGCTCTTGGCAAAGTTTGTTTTTTACCGTAGAAGTGGCAAATATACGAATTTTTGTTTTATGTTTTTGAAGCATGGCTGCAAAAACTGAAATCAATACTGCACTATTGTCGATTTTAAGAAATGTTAAAATTTTGCAAAATTTGCTAATTCGCGACTTTTTTCTTAAGTACATACGATTTAAAAACCTTGTTAAAAATTATCAAACCGTTTTTGAAAAACACAAAATTCTCCAAACCAAAATCTCGCATAGCGAAATTTTGCATTTTATTAAAAATCTGGAAAAAAATGCAACCAAAATAAACTTAATAATATTTTTAATTATAGTAAAATTTGTCAAAGAGTAAGAAAAAGTAATTATACGCCCAAGTGTACCACTTTTTCTACTGATTGAATATTGTCTATTCTTTTTACATCCTCCGATATTTTCATCTGATCTTGATTGGGCCAAGGTGATCCACAATGATCCAGCGTTGGGATCCTTAAGTCTTAAGCGTAGGCATGTATTCCAGCTTCATGTACGACTTTGATGACTTCGATAACAATGAACCCAATTTTAGTGTTTTGGTCTAAATGGAGACCCAATTCACGGCTATAATAAATAAATGTAGGCTGGTGGCTTGTTTGTTAATGTCTTTTACATTTAATTATTTTTTAAATTTTTATTGCAATAAATATTTTTTAAATAAATAAGTTGATATAATAAATGTCTGTCTGTCTCTCTCTCTCTCTATCTTTTGGCTATAGCCTAAACGGATGCATTGATTTTCTACAAACTTTGCATATACATAGCGGTTTTTGGTCATTACTCCACCAAGTTTTTTTTCACTTTTTTTTAAATAAAATGCACGACTGGGTCACACGTTCTTGCCCTTATGTTCAAGATATTGAGGGTTTAAAAAAATTCTATGAAAATACATGGAAGTATTGAGACAAAAATGTTTAAAAGCATGAAATACAACATTTTAATTGGCTAAAACAACGTCTCTGACAGTTTGAGCTAAGAAAAAGGATGCCATTTTAGTTCTTTATTGAATATGATTATATGGAAAACAAAATTAAAATCGTTGGAACGGTTTACTTGAAAAAAAAAAATGTTTAAACATCAAATTTTTAAAATATTTTTAGGCAAAGCTGCAAATCGTAAGAAAAAATTTATCTGCATTTTTATATGCAATTTTTTAAAATTTATTTTAAATGTACTCGTATATATAAGAAAAATAATCTAAATCTATTAAGCCAATAGTGAGTAAAATTAAAAATTTAAAATAAAAACCGTCGATGGGAAGTACGATTTACTAGTTGATATTTGTAAATTTTTATAATTTTTGGTGCACATCGCACTTATTTGAGCATACAAAAAAATTCTAACATTTTGTAAAAATCCAAATTTTTTTTTTTTTAATTTTGGTAAGAACAACTTTTATTTTTCCATAAAATTTTTGTATAAAAAAAATTATTTAAATCAAAATTTACGTTTTGAAGAAAATCAGAAATAAAAAAATGGTTCTTTGGGGTGGTACCATTAATAACCATTTTTTTTAAAATTGTTTCCTATCCAATTAATTTTTTTTTAAAAAAAGTTGTCGAGCCGTTTTTGAGAAAAACAAGATTTCGAAAAATTTCTAAAAAAAAATTGGCAGGTACCGCTATTTTTAGTTCTAAAAAAACTGAAAAAACGTGTGGGCCGAATCAGGAAAAACCACTTTTTACCTAGTTTTAAGAAAATCGATCCAGCCATTTAGGCTATAGCCGAACAGACATACAGAATTGTGGGACCCGCTTTTTCGTCTTCATTATCATCGTAATGCATCCTAATGACAAGTTTGATCAAAATCTCGAATTCAGTTTTTTTTACGAATGCATTACTTGCCATATAGTTCTTATGTATATATCGCAAGTAAAAACAATTCCTGTCAAACGGTTTTTGTTACCATTTTACAAAAATCTTTTTTTTCTTTTTTCTGTAAAAAAAAATTGTTTAAATTCTATAGCCTAGTACGCATATCAAGCTTAAACTCCGCTGCCATACGAAAATCTCTCTAAAATTTAGCCAAACTAAAATTTAGCCAAACTAAAATTTAGCCAAGCATTTAAGCCAAGAGGTACGCATAAGCAGCTCCAGCTAAAAAAAAAAAAAAAACAAATTTTCGTGTTTTACTATATGGCACATATCTGTCAAAATTTAGCGCTTGAAATAATTGTTCGGTACATTAATCCTCAAGCTAAATTTTGGCAGGTTCTTTTTTTGTGAGATTTATGTTTCTTTTCAGAGAACAGCAATTTTTTGTTATGCGTAATCTCCATAAAAATCTTATGTCAAAATTGAACTAGGAGTTTACCTGGTGTTTGGAGAGAAAAGTGAGAGCGAAATTTTAGCTCGATCCGAGTACTAGGCTTATAAGTAAATAAAGGGCACGTTTAGATGAAAAACTATTTAAACAAATTGTAAGCATTATAAGAATTTTTTTGCTTTCGATGAAAATAGTATTACTGATTTTATGCATAAGCTTCTGAAAATAATAAATAGTATTGTGTACCAAAATTTACAAAAAATGTTTTGGATTTTTAAAATGTACATTTTTTTATCTAAATATTTCAAAAATTACGTGTTCGGTTTTTCTGCAGCTAAAGTTATTTTTTTTTTTTACAATTTTTTGAATATTTTAAAAAAGTAAATACATATATACCTATAATTATAGAAATATAAAAATTACGTAAGGCAACAATTATTTATAGTACCTCTCACAGAAGGTTTTTTCGTTAGGATTTTCAAAATATCGGCTAAACGGATTTGAATTTATTTTTCAAATAAGTTGAAACAATATTGCTTATCGGAATTTTTTCAAAAATAAAATTTTGAATTTTTAAAAAGGTTTAATTTTCTTAAACGGGCTGATAATCTTTTTTTCCTCAACAATGTTTTAAGAATTTTATACAAAAAATATTTTTTTAACCGTTTCAACGCTTTTTTCATTTTCTATCATAACACATGACGTATTAATATTAGACCAAGAATTTAGGTGGCAGGAGAACTAAAAATAGATAGCTTACAAAACTTTGCAAAAATTTGCCTTTGATTATGATGAAAGACTCAAGAAAATCGATTCGTCAGTTAGCACTCATTTTTAAGCTTAGAGTTTATTTTTTAATGCTAAATTTATTACTCAAAGGGTGTCTTAGGCTAATGCAAACATATTTCGCCTTGAATGTTAAACAAAGAATATTAGTGCACAATTTGTTTGCTAAGATTTTTTCGCATGGAACTGTTAGTAAACTATGCTCTAAGAACCATCTACTTTACAGGAAACAACTCCAGAGGGGTTTGTATCTAGAATTCGTGGATAGGGCTTAATATTCCTGCTGTCATTCTTACTTGTCAAACTCTCCACAACCTACATACATGTTTCAGAATAATGTTGCTTCATATATTTTTTGCAATGTAGTTAAAAATTTTAATTAAAACACCAAAATATTTGTTTTCCTTAAAAAAACTTTTGCTTTACATTTAAGTAAGGAAAACTGGAATTACAAATTCTTTGGTTTAAGTTTTTGTTTTTCATGAAAAAAAAACATTGCTTTGAAAAGTATATTTTGAATTAGAAGTTCACTATGAAGTAGTTTATTGTTTTCATATTAATTTTTGAACTCAAAAAGTCAATACAAAACTACAATTGAAATGCAAACAAAATGGAACATTTTGGAACTGAAACTAAAAGTGCTCAACTCAATTTAATTCAATTTTCTCTTTGTATAAAACCACTTGTGCTTGTGCGTCTTATTTGTTCCTGTTTTTCCCATTGATTTCTAACACAAACAAAAAAAAATCTTTCCTTGCTCCTCAATCGATGATGAATATTTTTTTAAAAGCCTCCTGTATCCTCTTTTATTGAAAAAATTTAAAAATTCTTCAAAAAATATACAAATAAAGAAAATAAAAACAAATACTCTGTTACCAATGTCCTTCAAGGTCACAACTTAGTT
Source organism: Dasysyrphus albostriatus (assembly GCA_946251815.1). Lineage (NCBI taxonomy): Eukaryota > Metazoa > Arthropoda > Insecta > Diptera > Syrphidae > Dasysyrphus > Dasysyrphus albostriatus. The sequence continues at coordinate 104,106,651 of OX276336.1, read as the reverse complement.
TACAATCTAATATTCCAAAAAAAAATAAAACAAATTTATTAATTCCATCAACCACTCTCGTAGGTATTACTTTCTATTTTTGCGCGCCTATTTTACCAGAGTTATACCACCTTTACCCCTAACAACATCCAGGCTAGCGTAAACACGACCCAAAAAAAAAAAACAAAAATAATGTAATGAATCCATTGCCCTTTTGAACGAAATTTTCACCGAATTAGTGTGTGCGTTTTGAGCAGTAGCAGCAATATCCCCCTTGATGTGATGTAATACTCTAGAGAAATTGGATCCTACTCATGATGGTATATAAGTCGTTGTCGTAGTAAATGCATGAGTGGGCGGCCATTGCTTTCGTCATCGTATTCGTCGTCGTCGTTGTAATCGACGTCGTACCTATAGTCGTTCGTCTTTCCATTCAACAAGCTCTCTATTCGGCTATACCCTTATGTAGTACAATACTCACTCATCCACCCACTCTATAGCCGTATAACTCACTCCGATTCCCGCTTGGCATTCATTCATTCATTCGATATGCTCCATATTTCTTAGTCCTATTTATGGTGTGTTTTTCTTCTCTCTCCCGGGCGCCATTTTACTACGACAACACACAATATCGTAGTAGACTTGAACTTGACTCCATGGCCATAATAACAGCCTGGCCCACATCTCCCTACCATCTATTGTTCCTCTCAAAAATGTAAACGGAACATTTTTCCTTAAAGTAGGAGCGACTTCGATACCTACCTATACTAAACTTATATGAAGCTATTAGAAAATGTGGAAGAAGGAACCAAAGTCAGGCTGGGCAATATAAGTATGTATAATAGGAGCAAATTGCGGGTGGGCTTTTTCGTTGTTTCTTCGTGTGTCGAGTTGTCTGCGTTGTCGGTGGGTCGCTCGGTCGGTCGAAAAGGTACCTAGGTTTTCGCCTTTCGTGTCTACGTCCATTTCCTTATTATTTTTTCTTCCTTGTTTTTTTTTTTTTTTTGTTGTTGCCTACACACTCATGTCCGAGAAAATCTCCCATATCCTTGTTTGTTTTGTTTTGGGTTACGTGTTTTTCGTCCTTTTGCTTCATTTTACTTTCGTTTTGCCTCCGTTTTTAGGGCTTGCTTGCGCTGCTGTGTGATGAGGCTGTTTTGGTCGTGTCGGCGAGGCTTAGGCAAGAGACCCAAGTAGATGGGTGGGTAGCTTAACTTTGCGTCGACCTCATTTGTCAGAGGTAATCGGTTCATCATTTTATTTTTTTTCTTCTTTTTGTAGGGATCCTGTGTGTGAAGCGTAAGTCGTAGGTGGGTGGTGTATTTTATGTGAAAGGAACCCTTGGGGGAGTATTTGTCATGTGTAGACCGTCGTCGTCGACGACGACAAGGAAGTTGTTTTTTGTTTAGCTTTAGAGAACCCAAACAAACGATTAAGGATTTTCGAGGTTGTGCATGTGAAAATTTATGGAAGGACACATTTTTTTTTATAAACTCCACACTAAGACAGAAATGTAGGTCATTGTATTTTGCCTTTTATTTTTACTGGCTTAGTGGCTTAAAAATAAAACAAAATGAAATATTAACAATCATAAAGTGTTTTTTTGTTTAAGGATTGTTAAATTGTTTTAAGTTTTTGTAATGAAAGTAATACGTTTTATTTAAATTTATGAATACAAATTAATAAGGATCGTTGATTCAATTTTAAATTTGTAGAAACTTCTGATGATTTACGTGTCTCGAAAGTGCGTTCAAAAATTTATGTAATGAAAGGTTATATTCCATTATTTAATTTGTTTTTTAAACCAAGTTGTTAAGTCAACATTTTTGAAAAAAGTCAGAAACTAAAAGAAATTTTTCCATCCGGTTTATGAATTAAAAATTTCATTGAATTAAAATTACAAAAAATAGCACTTAACTTTGCAAAATTTTGAAAAAAAATCAACGTAAAAAATATATTTTTTTTTTAATTTTGACTTTAAAATTCAACTTCTCATAAGCTATCCACTTAAAAAACTTATTTTAAAAAATAAAAAAAAAGTAATGAAATATTATTTTTTAAAGCTTTAGCACATTATTGTACGTGCTTTTTTTAATTTTTTTTTGTATTTAAATAAATGTTTTTGAACATATCCAGCCAAAAACCAAATAAAAAATAAATCTTTCGAAACATCAAAGCGAATAATGTGGCACCCGGTATTTATTCTTTGCTAATTTGACCGCTTAATATTTATGTACCCAACGCGTTCTCGAATACTTGTATTACGGGAAAAGTCAGTACTCACGTTCTGTAACTCTCTCATCAATAAATTTGGTCGAGAAACGACGTAAACAAAACAAACACAGACAAAAAAAATACATAAGTTTTGTTCGGTTTTTCAACGTTTCTCGACTAATTATTTGGATGACTGGGTTACAGAACGTGGGCACAGATTTCGGTTTTAAAGTTCATTAGTTACTTATTTCAAATCTTCCTCAGGTCTTAAGTCAATTTAAAAAAAGTTAACGTATAAGGAACTATAAGCTAGAGATTGCCCCATGTCCTAAAGTAGTGTCTGCCTTAGTGCCTCAAGCTAAATTCTTCTTAAAATATTATACCTTAATACAAAACCACGAAAAGGAATCTTCGTTTAATCTTAATATGCTCAGAGCATATGCTCCATATAAAAAGAGCATGTTATCAGAGGAGATGGATCCATATAAAAAGCTTAGTAGATGCTCAATGCTCTTCAAGATACAGGTCATCAATGATTATTGTAATCAAACCAAACTGAGCACCTGCTTTGAATAGGCCAGCTTATAGTGGTTGAATAAAATATAGTTTTTTTCTATGCTCTGGCAGTTTGAGGAGCATTTGGTATGAGTTTTGTTTCCGCAACCTTGTTTTTTCTCATTCCTTTCCTTAAATATTTTTGAAAACTAACATTTGCACTAGCATCTGCCATAAGCATCTTCTCTGAGCATATGCTCCATTTTATTCATACCATACAAAATTTTGTAATTTTTGAACTATTACCTCCAGTTATGATCTGTTAATATTGCTTCAAAGGCAAAACAAATGTCACTACTCCTGGTTAAATCTGCATGTGCTCAGATATCATGTTCCATGCCCAATGCAGGTGAATAATTTTTATTGAATTTCTACTAAACTGAGCACCTGCTTTGAAAAGGCGTGGTTATAAGTGATATGAAAAAAACAAGGCATTTGCTAAATCCTCTGGCATTGGCTTGTGGTATCTGCAGTAAGCATATCATAAATTATTTGTCATTTTTGAACTATTTACTCCATAACCAGTTCAGATTTTTAACATTATTACAAATGCAAAGAAATGCTACTACTGCTGGTTAAGTCTTCACGTGATCAGAGCAGATGCTCCATATAAAAGTTAAGCTGAAACTTAATGCTTATGAGAACGCAGGTGACCAAGAAATATTTTGTTTATACCAAACTAAGTTCCTGTTTTTAAAAGGCAAACTTAAACCTTAGTGGTTTGAAAAAAAAGCACTTGCTCAATACTCTGAAATTTTTAGAAGCAAGTACTTCATTTGACATGAGTAAGGATATTTTGTTTGAATAACATTTGTTTTTTTTTTCATATCTTTCTCTACATGTATTGGAAGCTTGCAATTTCAAAAGCATCTGCTCAACTTTTTAAATTGAGCACCTACTCTTAGCACATACTTCATTTTACTCAAACTACCTATTTAATTTTTGTTAACAATTTTTTCTAGTTAAGATTTGGTAACATTACTTCAAAAGCGAACAAATGCTATCAACGCTTCAGGTTTTCTTGCACCTGGTTAAATCTGTAATTTAATAATCCAAAACTTCTTTTGAACATGGTTTTTAAAAATATAAAGGTTTTCTAAAAAATTGTTCCATTACCGATTTATATGTCAAAAAATTTGGGTCTCAACTTTGATCGTGTTCTAGTTTGGTAGTCTTTTTTTCCAAAGCTGTTACGTTATGATATTTTGGACGCCTAAAAACCAATACCAAAAAATTTATAAATTGTCAAAAAGCTTCAATTTACTCATTTTTATCATTATTTATTTTTTCCTGATCAAATTTAATTTTAGAGAAAATTTAAAGATTTTATTCTCATATCAATTTTTAACAAATTTGTTTGAAGCAAGCATGAGGAACATAAGGCATTAATTTGTTGTTAGTACCTGCTATTTAGTCACATGCAGTTCCAAAGACAAATACTATGAACGAAATTCCAGTTAATATTAGTAAAATAACGTAGACCGATCAAAATTTTACGATTTATTTTTTTCTCGGGTTAGCTAACCAACCAATATAATCTCTGGTTATCTTTCTAGTTAATATGCTAGGGTTAAGCCTTTGAATCATCGATTTTAGTGCACCAGCATAAAATACTTGGGCGAAATAGCTAACCAGCTTAAAATATCAAATATAATTTTTGTCAACGAATCTATCAATCACCATACAAATAATAATCTGGCCAGTGTCTTAAAAGTTCACCAAAAAGATATATATCTACTTTAAAATACAGTAGACGTTCAATTTAGTGAATATCGAAGAAGTGAACTATTCACAATTCACTCAAAATTTTATACAAAACTGAATTTTTTATAAAAATGTCTCGCAAGCATTTAGCATTGCTTGAGAACACTGAGGAATTATTTTTGTTTATATTTTTTTAAATCTGATAAATTTAGAAACATAGAAAATGGAAAAAAAAACTCCCACTCTACAATTTCAACAATATCGAAAGAGTGAGCAGGCCTGGTTTTTATTACTTCACTTTATCGAGCGTCTACTGTAATATCAATAAGAATAACCATGAACTTGACCTTGGACCAGACCATGACAAACAATACTCTCTATCCATTTGCCTAAAACACCCAAACCTACATCAAATAAAATACCTTGTAACACCTACGTTCCACAGAGGGTGTAGAATATAATTTGCTGATGACTTCAAAAAATTATAAGGGTGACTTAAGATAATTTCTTTCTATCAGTCTCAGTATATATATTGGTCTTAGTAAATATAATAACTTACCACAAGTCCATACACCATCAGCATCAAAAAAACAACTATAGACACCCTAAAGTTATATACCTATATTTGGCACCCCATTTAAATTGGTAAATCCCCCTTTGAATTGTCTAATCATAGGAAAAAGGATTAAAGATTCTCTCAAACCATTGATTCAACATGCTTACATGATGAGTAAGCCCCCCTCGCATAAAGTCAGACACAGTAATTTACAAGCACAAAAATAAGTAAAAAAAAAAGAGAACAGAAGAAAATCACAAGAAAAGCTTTAATATTGCCTAATTTTTCGTTAAGCATCTAGTCAGACACAAAACACAAATAAATCGAGTAGCAAACGATTTGTTAAAGAATCATCACCATCATCATCATCTTTCGTCTTCTTTTCCTTGTACATATACATCATTGTCGCGCCATCATAAAATTAATACAAAACCCTCTCAAGGCGAGACCAAGGAACCATTCGCCGCAATTTTCTAACCCCAACAATAAACCCATAAGAATCGGTTACATTTTGCGTGTTATTACGATTATGTGTACCAAAACATAGAATATCTCAACAACAACCCTAATCTGTTGCGGCGGGGAGCTGAATGCGAATTTAGGACTTGCCCCAAATCCATCCCAACCCGACAACGACGGCGACGACGATGAAGCGACATAAGAAAAAACTGGGTGTCTTGTCGATAACCCCAGGCTTAGTGTAGGGTGAAAATGTATCTTTCCAGCCGCTTCATGACCCTAGATCGGTATGAAAAGGCGTCGTAAACCACCGCACCATCATCCCCATCACCCGCACCGGAAGCAACAATCATAACAAATAAGAGAGGGCGATGCGTTGGGTGTCGTAAAATGCGATGGTATTTTTCCCCCCTCAGCAAAAAAAAAAATACATATTTTCGGAGGGTGGTGTTGTTTTCTCGTCACCTTAACCTTGGAATGTTCGATAGATGGTGCTTAATGGTGGCCCCCTTTTACGATGATGATGATGATTATTTGCATCAAAGTAAAAAGGGCGCTTTGAGTGGGTTGGTTTAGAATAAAAGAACAAACAACAACAAAAAAAAAACACTCATCCCTCAAGGTCATGGTCACACAATCCTCCCTCTTTCATTTTCATCAATATACAAAATTTTCCCTTTATCAAGTTCTTATTGTTGAGAAAGGGTAAACCCACAATGTTATAGGTATACCTTTTTTGGGACAATGAACCCAAAGCGGATGGTCTTTCCCTTTTTCCGGTTCCGTCATTTCTCTTCGTTTGTTTTGGTTACTCCTATAATCATTCCAAATCACCTAGGGACTGTTTTGCAAAAAAAAAAAAACTGAAAAAAAAATAATCTCTGGACAGACACACACACACACACAAACCACAAAATGCGGCTCCCTAAAAAAAAAACAAGAAGCTTTTACTTAGGGGATTGGGCCCCCAAAAAAAGACGCACACAACCAAAAGGGAGACAAATAAAATTTGGGGGACCTAAACAGCTGGAAATGTGTGTTTTTATCAAGAGTGGGCACATAAAATCGGAGTTAGTGTAGGTCGGTTCTGTTGTGTCTGGCCCTAGCTGGCTGGTTGGCTGGTTGGCTTTGCGGGCGGTGATGTGCTTCTGGTGTTTTTCTTCCTGCGTGCCATCGACATCATCATTATCGTTGCCTTGGCAAACTCGTCAAAGCCTTTATCGTCATTTGGGTTATGTTATGGCACGCAGGGAGTTTTGTAGGATCTACTTCAAGACGACAAAATGAAAGGATGATGTTTGGGGCTATAATATGCGAAGACGATGGTTAGCAAAAAAAGAAAAAAAAATAATTGAACCTACACGTGAGCCAGTTCTTGGGGTTTTGATATTGTTTTTTTTTTTTTGGTTCCCACAAATAAAGATTACATATACATTCATATATGAGTCTATAGTGTCTAGTGGTTTTGTGAACAAGAAGGATATTTTCATGTTCATGTTTACAGTATCAGAAAAAAAAAAAATACAATATGGTGAAGAATATATCAACAGTTATTCTTCTTTATTGTCCCGGATGTACATATGTGGTGTATTTTTATTGTGAATTGGGCAGATGTGTGGTTTGGTAATAAACTCACTAGGTAGGCCGATTCATTTGATTGGTTTTTATTAAACTCTTGATATGAGTTTTCTCTTCGGTAGGATGGGTATAATTTGAGATCTTCCTTGGGCAGGAAATGTGTTTAGTGGTTAAGAGTGTATTTAGCACAAGTAATTACTGTACAATTAGTTCAACATTCGTTCGGGTAGTTATTTTCAAGATGTCTCTGGAATGTCTGTGCAGGTATATAGTTTCTTTGGAGAGTTATTTTCAAAGAGATACAAAATTAATATTGACTCCTTTCCGTCTGAAAATTAAGTTCTTACTTAACAGTTTGGTGCTTGGAAATTGAAAATCAGGGAATAGCTTTCGACTGACCGCAGAAGTTGCAGTATTTTCGTCTGTTGAATTAGCCCAGCTCATCTTCTTATCTAGAGGGGTGTTAACGGTGGAAGGCGTAGCTGAATCTATTGAACATATTTTTTGAGTGCAGGTTGAACCTAAGCAAGTCATTAAAGTGTATTCTAAGGTACTTAACGTTTTTGGTCGTTATGGCGAATCTGTCTGGAAGTTTCAGAACAAAATGGTTTTGGACGTGACTGTGTCCGACTCCTTCTGTCTGTAGAAGATATCTTGAAGCAGACAAGTTCCGATTTAATAGTGTTGATCTGGATGCTCTTTTTCCTGTAGAATTCAAAAAGTCTGATGATGTGGGTCTCGATAGGTTGGTCAGATGTCATTAAGCTGTAGAGGAAGGGCCCAAGTTTCGATCCTTGAGTGACTTCTGCATCAAAGCAGATTCCGTGTGATTTACGAAAAATTTGCTTAAAGAAGAAAAGGAAAAAGAAAGTAGTTTGTGGATAAGGGCTTCTATCTATACGCTGTCGAATGCTTTCCTGACGTCCAAGAAGTATCCAACGGTGATACGGTGACTTTTAAGCGTTTAAATGATACCGTATTGGAACCTAAGTAGCGGGTGCAGCGTCGAGGATTGTTCTCTAAGGCCGAATTGAATGTCATAGGTGATTGCGTTTTCAATAAAGAACCTCTTGAGCATCCAGAGGATTATTTCTTCCAATATATTTTGCTGATGTTGTTTAAAAGCGATACAGGCCTTTAATTGAACACCAAGTTGAGAATTCTTTTCTTCAAGATCGCCACTATATCTTCGATGTGTTCCACTTCTAATGGAAGTAACAGTTACTGATGTTATTTAGAATAATTGCGACGAGGATCATCACTTTATATCAGAGTCTTCAAAGATGTAGTTGGAGATTTCATCCGGTCTAGCTGACTTTTTTGGCTTTAAATTGCGAATGGTCTCTGTGCTACATCCTATAGTTTGCATTGATGTGGACTGTTGATTCAACCACTTATTGGATAGTTGCCATCGAATATGACTTCTTTGGGATCAGGCTGCAGTCTTCCAAATGGAGGCCTTAAATAAATAAATTTAGTGGCGCAACAGTTCGTGTCGAATCCAGAGCTTAGTGACTTACAATACAACTCTCAACCATTTCTGTGTGCATGTTGTTGAAAGGAACGGAGGGACCTTAAATTTTTTGCCGAGTCTTAACGACTTAATAAGAAGCACTTATTCATTACAAGTATAATATTGGAAGGTTTGTCAGTTCCTCGCAAGAGCAGCAGTACTTACTTCGGAAAAAAATTTCTGTTTTTAGGTGGCAGCAGTTGGGAATCGAACACAGGCCTTCGGCATGACAGTCCATTGCACTAAACATTATGCCGCGAGGCACTCCGAATGGATGCCTGCAAGTGGGTTCGGTTTGAAATTTCCTTCGAAATAATTGGAAACGCTAACACCTTTTTCTTGTATTGATTTTGCTTCAATTTTATTGCTGATAATAGCTTTTAGGATTTATGGCTGTTTTGGAATAATCCAATTGATGTTTTTAAAGCTATAAGGTCATGGATTAATAACTTGCAATCGATTTTGGTACTGGATGTTGTTGTGTCGTTTTATGGAATTCTGTTGCGGTTGCTCCAAACTGTTCGGTAGTTGTTGTTGGCCGTATTGAAATTTTTTGATTGATCTTTTGCAGACATTTCCTCAGTCGTTTTCTGTGTTCAAAGAGTTTTTGCAGGTACTCGGGAAGGTGCTGGTACTTATGACTTGACGTCCTAAGAAACTTCTGGTTTTCCAGTAGATCAGATACAGCTTGTCCCAAGCCATCTAAAGATGCGTCGATTACGTTGTCCAGAGAGCATAAAACATTGAACATAAAAGCATGTTACCTTCGATGTCCCGATGCACTGTAGTCGATGAAGTTCTCTGCAAAGACTTCATATTTATTAAAATAGGTTGGTTTAGGTTAATCGATAGTTGAACAGTTTCATGATCTGGATCGATGGGCACTTTTGTGCAGATATAGTTCTGGAATTGCTGAAGAATATGCACCATCCATCCAGTTAACATCCATCCAGTCAACAATTGACTTGCCTTCGATGTTGATTGCTGTGTTCCCCACGGTTGATATCTCGCGTTGAAATTACCGTCAATGAGTCCGTCAGTTCTTCGCTTCAGAATGCCGTTCAGAAACATGCAGGTCACTTTGGATATTCCTTGCACTGTCTGTGGTCTCTACCTAACGTTATTGTGAAGGCGTTGGCTTCACTATGGCCCTTACCCTTCGCTTAAGCTCGTCCCACAAATTTTCGATAGGGTTTTAGTCTGGGCTTAGTGCTAGTACCTCGTGGCATAATGGTCAGTGCGTTGGAGTGTCATGCCGTAGATCTGGGTTCGACTCCCAACAGCTGCCACCTAGAAACAGAAATGTTTCTCCCGAGAAACTGCCTCTTCTGAGGAACTGAAAAATCCTTCAAGAGTATACTTGTCATGAATAAGTGCTTCTCATCTAACCGTTCGGACTCCGCAAAAACTTGTAGGTCCCTCCATTCCTGCCAACAACAAGCACACAGGGATAATTGAGTCAGCCATGGTAAGTCAGTAAGACCTGGTTGTCCACGAGGTGTTGTGCTACCAAATTTATTTGTTCTTAGCGCTGGCCTATAATGACAATAATGACATCTCTAAGGAATCCGATACTTCCATACGCAGTGTAACATCGAGCGTTATCGTAAACCCCTCCATCAGAGTATCGAAGTTGTACCGATCTGAAATTAATGTTAAACCTCCTCCCCTCTCTACAGGATGCTTCATTTTCATTAGTCCTGGAACTTTAATTTAAATTGTTCTAGTTATCTGGAGAATAATTCAAAGCATTTCCTCGATTTTTTCTGCATTTGAATGGGTGTTGCTAGGATTTTGTTGCCACGGATTTTTAAAAAATACGAATTGTATAAATATCAAAATTCAGAGAAAACAGTCGAATATTTAAGGATAAAATGTACCTTATCGGTCTTTGTTTTTAATCTGGAATTATAAATTCGTAAAGCTAAGATTATTACTTCAAACAATGACTCGATGCCAAACAAAAAATGTAAAACTTACAACAACAAAAAAAAAAAAAAGGTTTCATTAGAATATTTTCCCAACCCGAAAAACAACCCCCTCACAAAAATTCAAAATCAAAGATGTATAGGCATTACAAATTAATACTTAATGCACTTATCCATTTAGAATAATATTCCATCCCTTATATTATGATCATCATTGCATTTGTTCTCTCTCCCTCTCTGATATATGTATTTATATGTGAAATATTTATGTAACATCTCTTCAAAAATCACCATCACAACCACATCTATACAAAAGGCAATGTTTTTATAACGTTTATGGACACTTTTGATCCAGAGGCAGCCAGCATACTCGAACTACACTATACAAGATGACAACAGCTGCATGATGTTTTCTATAAAATAAATAAAGAGGGGGAGAATAGATTTCCATTCAGTGCAAATGAAACAAATAAAAAGATGAGTGAAAAAGAAATAGAGAGAACAAAAAAAAAAAAAATAGATAGAAGTGCCGTATGTGCGTTGTTCGATGAAAAATATGATAGCCTAATGGTGGCGTTATACGCCCAGCAGGCTTGCTGGATGCGCTAGCGCATTGATGTTTTAAGGATTGTTTACATTTTTATTCGATTTTATATAAATAAAAAGGACTTGAACATGAATATTGTAAATTTACAGAAGCACCAAGGAACGAAGAAATAATGGGTCAGAGCAAATATTTAGGTTAAAGTTGTATAAATATTTGAACAATTTTACTTAAAAGAATATAGTTGGTGGTTGAATAAGGATTCAACCTGTGGAGAACCGTGGGAGTAATATACCTAGTAGTTATGTCACAAAAAATAATATTCGAAATTAATAGTCCGATCAGGAAACCAAATCCCGTGCGCTTTTTGGTAGGGACCTTTGCTTTAAGACTAGAAAGGACTTTTTTTTGTTCCCTCTTTTTTTTCATGTTTAAAATAGTGAAAATGTAATAGTTGAGTTTTTACCCATTGACATAAAAATTATGTTTCCAAAAGTGGGAACACTGAAAGTTTACCTAAAGATGTGTCTACTCAAAACCTTTGTTTAAAGCTATCAATCGGTCTTTTGATCATGGAAATTATCCAAGTAATTTAAGATTTTTTTAATTTTACCAAATGGCTTGGGCGCCATTTCAGGGAATGTCACTCTAGAGATATACGATTGTAACAATGACTCTTAAGCTAAATAACGTCCTTAGCATAAAATAAATAAATTTTGTGGCGCAACAGCTCATGGAGAACCAGGGCCTAGTGACTAACAACTCTCAACTATTCCTGTGTGCGTGTTGTGTTAGCAGGAATGGAGGGGACCGAGGCCGAGTCCGAACGGCTAGATGAGAAGCACTTATTCATGACAAGTTTATTCTTGGAGGATTTGTCAGTTCCTTGCAAGAGGCAGTACCTCGGAAAAAAACATTTCTGTTTTTAGGTGGCAGTGGCCGGAAATCGAACCCAGACCTTTGGCATGACAGTCCTACGCACTATAACCATTATGCCACGAGGTACTACAACGTCCTTAGCATATCGAAAATAAATTACAAATATAAAAATAGGGCTCTCCATATTCGTTTGCCAAGCTCCCCAGTTAAAACCATTCTGGAAGAGAAAAATCAAAAATTCAAGACTTTTTTGCAATGCCTTCATTCTTACATGAGCAAAAAATTGCACTGTATTGAAATGTATTGTTAAAATTTTTGGTCATTTGTTAAGAATTCAAAATTTGCATTGGTTCCCATGCTCATCTTCAATTATAATCGTGTCGTTAGTTCTATAGACAAGGCCTCATACCATAATGATGGTAAGTTCGTCGGACTGTCATGCCAAAGGTCTTGGTTCGATTCCCCGCCACTGTCACCTTAAAAACAGAAATGTTTTATCCGAGATACTGCATCTTGCGAGGGCAAATATTCCAAGAATTAATTTTTCATGAATAAGTGCTCCTCACCTACCCTTTCGGCTTCGGTAAATAATTGTAGGTCCCCTCCATCCCTGCTAACAACACGCCCACAGGAATAGTTGAGAGTCCTTAGTCACTAGGCCCTGGTTTTCCACGAGATGTTGAGCCGCCATTTTTTTTCATAAAAAAGGTCAATGTGTTTGTAGAACAATTCGCAGCCAAATGGCGACAGGGGTCTCGATTGTACTTACATTTTCTTACTCGTGCAGTTTTTAGAGAACTAAAAGATCTCGAAATTCTGAAATCCACTGGCCCTGATAGTATATCACCTACTGTCTTGAAGATGGTGTTCTTTCACTTCAGCAAAACCTCTGCGTAAGCTTTTTTAATTTTCCTATTCCCCAGGCCACTTTCCTCCTGGAAGCATTTGTGAAACCAATCGCTCGTACATTCATTCTTTCTAAGGTCATGGAAACGCTGAAAAATCGTCAGCTAATGAAATATTTTGAACAACGAAAGCTTCTTAATGAGAACCAGCGGCTTTTGTTGCAACAGATCCACTGGTGATATCATGGCCTTTCTCACTGAAAAGTGGAATAAATCTAAGCCTAGTTTTGGAAAATCTAAATTGTTGCGCTCTTTAGTTTTCTAAAGCATTTGATAGAGCTTGGCATAAAGCTCTTTTTATAGAACATTCATGCTTTTGGCATAAAAGAATCACTTTTTCGCTGGATTAGTAATAATCCTTCTGAGGGTTTCAAGTTTAAAATTAACAAAATGAATATGAACTGGTGTGCCTCAAGGCTCCGTATTGTCTCCTACATTATTTCTTTTTTTTTAATGATCTCTTCTCTGAAGCTGCTAATTAAAAATGGTGATGACATAACCTTAAGTTTTTCATACTGTTTTCCAGATTCACCGTCCTGTTCTTCAAATCTGGCGCTGCAATGGCAGAATATGTTAAACTCATTAAATTCAGATTTAAACAGCATTGCCAAATTTTGATTTTAATTCATCCAAAAATCAAATCTGTTTTCAAACTTTAAAGTGGAATGTATCTCCTTTATCATTATACACGAATGGTAATGGCATTGAGGAAACTACTTAACTTTAAATGTTTGGTATTTACGTTACTGATCAACTCTTGTGAAACGGCCATATACAAGATATTTTAAGAAATGCAGTGAATTGCTGAGATTTTCTAAGAAGATGAAAGAAGTTTTTCCCTCCTGATCAGGGAACACCCAAAGCTAGAGTATAACTCATGTTTCATCGGGTGGATCCAAAACATCATTGCACCTAGTGTATAGAATCCAATATATAATTGCTCGATAACTGATACGGTAATACGGTCCCTCTTATTTGACAGCCAACAGATTAATTACGGAAATATGCATTTGCTACATTGGAACACCTCGGAACTGTTTCTTGCATATTAATGTTTTCTTGCTACTTTCTCAAACGTTGCTGAGTTGAAGTAGATAGCTACATTCCTCCTCTTGAAATGCTATTCAGTATACCTTTGAGCCTAACTTCCGACGCATCTTCAAGCACAGAGATTCGTTCTTTAGCCGTACTACACGAATGTTGAATTTTCTGTCTGAAGATATTTTAAGGATTGTTATAAGCTTTTAGTGCATGCTAATATTAATACCCCGCCTGGAAAAATTGAAAGTTTTCGTAAAGTTTAGTCAATGCCCTGAAAAAGCTTCGGTAGGGCTAATCTAGACAAGGAAAACAGGAAAACTTGTCAAATACTTGTAAGGCCCTCATTAGAAAAAAAAAACTTGTTGGATGAGTCTTTTTATCCCGTCAGAAATACCCCATATATAAAAAAAAATATTTTATACCAGTCATACAATAGTAAGAAAATTAAAAGTTGTTATGTTGTTTTTCATTTTTAACATTACACAACTGTATTACGAAATAGCTCAGTGGCTATCATGTTACATTGGTTGTGAGAAGATCGCAGGATCGAATTCCAGTCAAGACAACTTTTTTTTCTCTTTAGGCATAATGGTACCTAACGGACAAGGCCCTAGAGAAAATCGATAGTTACTATTGCTAGCATCAATGTCAAACTTTCTTGGCCTCGTTAAAAACTAGATTATGTATCCAGGTGAGATGAGTAATAAAACAAACATTCTCGCCTGGAAAAACAATCTAGTTTTCGACGGGGTTGTAGTGAGGTTTTCCAAAGGGGCCAGAAAAGGCTTCTATCAAAACTAGACTGGCTAGACCCTTCCGAATTATTAACTGTATGACCTTGAACTGTAAATATAAGGAACAAAAGTTGTCCTATTTGAGCTTTGACCCTGTCATCTTTAGTTTACCTGTCCAAAACGCTAACTTCTGAGCTTATTCGAAACAAAGTTTTCTAATGTTGAATATAAATAATTTATTATAAAACTACGTTAACTCTATTGATATTATTGTATGATAACTATAAAGCTTTTGTTTTTGTTATATTTAAGATAGCAAAACTTACTCACCAAGTTCTTACTAACAAGTGCCACACAAGTATTTGACAAGTTTTCCTCCCTACGGAAAAATTTCCTGGGCCTTGACTAAACTTGACAAAAACTTGCCATTTTTTCAGGCGGGATGTCACAAAAAATATGTGATTTCTTAGTTCAAAATATTACAAATTAAAGATTAATCTGTTAAAGAAGATTAAAACTGTATTTACAAACATTTAAGCCTTTAATACTTGTATCCTTGAGATTTGAAAATAATATTCACGAAGATATATTTACATTGATCAAAACTAATGTCACAATCTTCCAAGACTCTCATCCCTCCAGAAGGTACCTATAGCTACCAGAAAAAAAATCTCTCACATCAGGCCCATTAAACATTCACTCAGCAGCAACGACTTATACTCCTCCATTATTACACTGTATAGCCCCAAAAATAGACAATCCACGCACAACTGTTGCAGGCCGCGTATGGTGCAACTGCGTGCATCATCATCCACCATCCAAAATGCATCCCTTCTGCATCTTCGAAAACAACACCAGACCGGCAAGCGTTTTAATACACATGAAATCCATTTGTGGGTGTTTAAAAATAGATGCGTTGTGTCCCATGATGATGATCCAAAAGCAAACTTCGTTGGGGGCTAGGAATGCGTGTGCTGACTTCATTTGATAGAAATTGCCGCCGCCTCGCGCGTCGTGTCTTCACATTAAAATTTACAAAAAAAAAAAAACCAAAATGAAAAACTAAATTAAGGAACGAATAGACAGATGGATGCATTTTGGTTAAAAATAAAACTGCGCCCATCTTTCACTTGAAGGTCTTCCGAAGAGTACACGCTCCAAAGGACATTGATCTTGAATTTTGATGCTTTTTTGGAAAGCGTGTGTATATATATACATTCGGAAGCAATTATATAAAAATATATATATATCGTACCTATACTCCTCTTCGTATAAAATGGATGATGTTATTATTTTTTTCCATCTTCCTCACATCCTTATGGTAATGGTTAATAGTGACACTTTTAGTGTAGGATTTTTGGGAACAAAAATTGTTTTTGTTTTTTTTTTTTTTGTTTTTCTTCTCAGTGTTTTTAATTATATTTTTATTTTAAGGCGGGATTTTGAAAATCGATTTTTCTCAGGAAATTCAATGTCACACATGAGAAAGTGAAATTTTGTTGTTTTTTTTTGTCGGATATGAATGTGAAATTAAATTTATGAGACGACATCCACAACTGGCGGCGTTGGCGTTGGAAGAGATTTGGGTTAGTAGGGGCGATTTTCTAAAATGTAGTTTAAGTTTTTTTTTTGTCATTTCTAATTTTGTGGATATTAAGTGTGTCGTTGGAAATAAATGGGACATATGTATGAGAGGGGGATGTGGATCTAATGAAAAATAAGGTGAAGTGCATTCAACTTGCTATTGGAAAACACTACCCAGTAGGTACAGTTGGATCCAAATTGTGTTAGTAGTCGCGGCGTGGAGTTTAAATAAAGCGGCTTGGGTATACGAATTTTTTGAATTTACTGAACTCATTTTTTATTAAAAATTGCTTTAGATACCCCGCCGAAATCTTATATTAAGCCTAGTTTAAACTTCAAAGCGAAATGAAATCAAATTTGAAATGAAACATCAAAGTTTTTTTAAAAAAAAATTGTTTTCGTCATAAAATTTGGTTTGGAAAAACCCATTGAGACGCATTTGTTTCGAGATAAATTTGTTCTTCCTTGTCACCAAAATAATTGCGTTTAGTTTTTGACAGCTATAGTACCTGGACAAAGATTGATTTCTGGAATGTGAAGATGCGCTTCTCGAATATGGAAGTAATGGTCATCTAATTAGAGAAAGAATTCATGCGGTAAAAGATCGACATCTTAGAATAAGTCAGGTCAAAGGCTTGGGAAAGTTTAAAGTCTATGACTTCTTACACTGTGCTACTATACTCCGGAAAGGCACCTCCAATCTATCGTGGATTTGATGTTGGATTGCTGCTTTCGGAAAGAGCTCTCAAAAGCTCAATTTCCTGGAAGCCTTGATAAGACAGGATCCTGAAAGCTAGATTCTGGACTTGAGGTCGCATAGTGCTACGGTCCAACGGAGCTCACTTCTGTCGAGGAAAAGGAGGCCTTTTATAACTAGCTGAGTGCTTCTTACCTACAACACGTAGAGACATCATATTGGTATTGGGAGACCTAAATGTTAAGTTCCTTTTTTAATGGAAAGCAAACTGTTGATGACCGCAATGACAGAAGTGAACTTTTAGTTGATTTTTGTAACGCATACTGCATAGAAGAGATCATGTTAGAGCACAAGACGTGCCCCAACGTTGAGTGTAGAGGGACAGACAAGCAACCATTTTGATCCATTTGCGATAGTCGGTGATTTAGAAGCAGTCTCCAGGAAGTTCCTAACATAATAGGTGAAAACATGGGAATGATTCGAAAGCACCATCTGATGGTTGCCACCGTAAAACTACGCAGGTATGCAGTTTGGAGGTTGATCTAAATGTCACATCCCGAATCCCTAATTGAAGTCCAAGGTGGGGTTAGACAAAGTTGTATACTGTCACCAATACTATTCCTGTTTGTGATAAGTGCTTTGTTTTCTTTTTCGACTGGAAATCGAGGAATTCAGAGGAATCCCAATCACACTTCAAACATCTGAACTACGCCAACGACGTATGCTGACTCTTTCATTTCTGTCATCGATCTCCATTGAATGACTTCAAGAGTGGAGAGAAAGAAGCTGAGATCGATCGGTTAGAAAAAAATCAGCCAGGGAACTTCCAACTTACCCAAGAAGACATTTTTGGGCAACCATTAGAGATGGTAGACAGTTTTCAATATCTAAGGAGTGTTGTCTCTCCTGATGGAGGAACCGAACTAGATATAACCAGCCAAATCGCGAAGCATAAGCTGTGTTCTAAATTCTGTCCAAAATATGGAGAAACAACTCTAAGCTACGACTGTTTCATTCCAATGTCCGCACTTCTTCGTGGGTGCAGCACTTGGGAAGTATCAATGCTTTCATAATAAAGCTACAAATGTTTGTGAGAAGATGTCTGCGAAATATCTTGAGGATTTTCTGGCTAAATCGTATTTCTAATGATGAACTTCCTGCGAGGACATTTCAGGAAACCATCGATTCTGTCATACGAAAACGTAAGTGTGGAAGTGGATTGAACATACGATATGCTTCGAAATTTCAATAAAGCCCTCTCACGCTGCAAAACAAACGAGTAGGCCAACCTGGAAGTACTACACCAAGAAGAATCTTAGGGGAATTAGCATAACTGTGGAAGAGTTCAAAAGAGTTGAAGAAAACGAAAATGTACACTATGCCGCGTAGAAGTAGTGAATGCCCCGCAATGGGAACCTCACGGAAGTAACAGGTTTGAGGACCTAAGTAAGTAAGTGAGTAACTTATACCGATGGTGAAGAATTCGCCTTCTCAATGATCTTAAAGTTAAAGGGCAGACACATGTTTGTGCGTATAAAACACCCGCTGCACCTAAAGGGTTTGCAACACTGAAGCTTTCACTGCTTGAATGGTCAGAGGTAATCTGATTTGTATGAGTTTGGGGATAGTATAAAAAAGCCTTCATATTCCCTCTCTAACTCTAAATACCTTCTAACCGTTCACAAAATCGAAATGCTCCTCTAGAAATTATTTAAAATTCTAAATTTAAGGAAAATCTGTCTACTTTATTGGCTCAAGTTGTGTGTAATTATGTACCTCCAGTTGGACCTTAGAACCTCATTCCGATAAACGGTACGAATTTGTGATGAAAACCACATTCTACAAAAAATTTTAAGTCTTGAACCGTAGTCCAACAAGAAAACAAAATTTTTACGAAAACGAAGCGGAAAATATTCATTGACAGTTGCGCAAATTTATTCAGATTCAAAAAATTAAAGCAAATGCAAAAACAACATGCAGTCATTCTGTAATAAACAGCAAAAAATTAAACATCAAAAATACTAAAAATAAAAACACAAATGTCATTTTTTAGGTCTGTTCCTTTACTTTGAATTTCTGTGATTTTCTGTGCAATTCTGCCCATTTTAGTCCAAAGTTCTGTCAAAATTCATACATTTTTTTTTTTGACACAAACGCAAACAAAAATTTAAAGTAAAGGAACGCACATAATAACTGGTCTGGAAAATAAATTGTGTGCGAAAAAAAGAGTGTAGACTTCTCCAAATATTCTGCTGCAGAACGAAAAGTAGAGCTAAATTTTTCGTTCATGATTTCGTTGTGTCATTTTCGTATGGAATTTTTCTTGTCACATCAACAGCGTACTAAGCTTTATATAAAGCCAAAACTTGACCTCAGAGCAGGTCGAATATCTACATTTTTGTATGCTTTTTCATTAGTTTTTGAGTAACTCAAAATATTTTATTTTTAATGTTTAATGTTTCGATCTAAAAAGGTTGGTTAACATCAGCAGCGATTGACATAAAATTTTCTTACAATACAAAAATAATAGCCAGGACACAGTTTTCCTATTTAAACTTGCAATTTGAAAAACCCTCTGCAACAGCGGATTTCCGCTTTGAATATTTACAAAAAAAAAATAAATACAACACCAGAAACCGTTAATCTAAGAACACAACCCACAGCAGTTTCGTTGTGTATTTTTTGTTTTCGTTGAGTTTACGCATTTGGTGTGTGAACCAACTGTCGTTCAATTATGCCTGGTTCTGAGATTAACTACATGTCCTTATGTGTATTCGCTACTTTTTTTGTTGAGTAACTTTCTACAACAACCGCTTATGTGTACATTTTTGAGACATCTGTTGGAGAGAACTTGTACCTAATATATATTTTAGTTTAGTACTAAGAAAGGTTCGTTTATGAACTAAAAAAAATATAAAAATATAGTTTACCGTTAGAATTTGTTGAAATTTTTCTTTTCAAAAATTTCAATTTAAAACGTTAATAATAATTGTTTGTTTTTTTATTTTCAGATTATTTACGGCACAGACGGCCAAGTCGTACGTGCAGAATCACGTAGAGGACGTGGTAAAGGGCGAGGTGCTAGTACTGGGGTAAGTTGCATTATATTTTTTTTTTTATAAATTCATGAAGTTAAAAAAGTTTCAATTAATTAAAAATGTCAGACAAAGGTTGAGTTCGTAAATGTAATGAATTAGCTAGCACTGCAAAAGTCATGTTCCATTTCTTCTGGTAAATACCCCTCGAGTTTGTGAATGTAGACAACACTGCATCATTGCTAAAAAGAATTTTTAAAAAATGGTAGTACTATCGATGTACTTTAACTGCACCCCCGCTTCATATAAAGTGAAAAAATTGTAGATCGGACATTTTTTGCCAGCAGAAATGAACCATGAATTTTTTCGTGTTGCCGAATAATTACATTTGCGAACTCGACCACCGTCCCCTTCTTTAGGAGGGCGGGTTTTACCAAAAACATAAAAAGATTTTTTGCGATTAACAATAATTGTGTTTTTTTGTTTTTTTTTTTATGAACTCAGGAAAACTAAGCAGTTTTTCAAAATTTTATATAAAATAGATTCTAAAGTTCCAATTTTTTTTTTTTATAAAAAAACTGTTAAGTGTTTATTAATAAAATGAATATACTTATTTAAAATTAAATTTGAAGAGCGAACAGACATGTGGACAAACAGTGTTTGTCCACATGTCAATTTGTGAAATGGAACAAAAATGCGTCTAATGTCAGTTGGCATAAATAGTAAGTGGATACCTAGCATTAGAGCTTACATCCTTATAGATTTTTTTTAAGGCCTCAAGCCGCCAATCAGTCGGTGCTTTGGCATACCAAATAGCTTAGAGAGTAAAGGTAGAACTATAATTGTCGGAACGGCACTGAACCTAATGTCAAAAACCAAAGAAAAATAGCTTTCCGGTTTATATGTGAATTTCAAAGCATTCACTTTAATTCACGAACAATTCAGAAGAAAACGTCAGAACATTTTGTTTTACACATTAGGTAAACATTCAGCTGGAGTATCTACTAAATAGACTATAAAGAAAGCATGTAAATCACATTACAGATGCGCCGTGTAAACGCACTCACGCCTTGTGGTTACAGTCAGTCGTCAAATGTCAAATATTTCATGTCATACATTTGCAAGTCATTTTTCAATTTTTTGAACTATTTTGTAATAAATTATAAAATTGTTAATGCCAAGTTAAAGTCAATCCATAAAACATTATACGATTAACCACCAAACAAATTTTTATTTCATAAAATTTGGATACAACACTGTCATGTTGTTCTTCAGATTCGGTACACATTCACTATACCCGTAGCCTAAAGAGTTTTGAAGACATTTGTTTTGAAAAAGCAGCACTTTTTTAGGATATTTTTTTCACCGGATCTTCACTAAATAATTAAGCAAAAATTTAGTATTTTCTACGAAGTAGATAAACTCCGATATTTCTCTGAAGTTGATGCTGTCATAGTGACCTTCTGTCATAGATGGAGGCAGATGTCTGAATACAATCATTCTAAAATCTCAACATGAATGTCAAAATAGAGGGGACAACATTTTAGTGAGAAATACTTTAATGTGCATTTGTACATATATTTTATGTAATCTAAAGTACATATTTCCAGGTAAGAAATAAATAAGGATATCTGTCAAATGTTCGCCTGAGTTTTGTTTATAATAGTAAGATGAAATTTCTTACACGTTTTCGTATAGTTTCTATTTCTTATTATTGCAACACGTTTGTTTTAATAGGCGTTTTTCTTTTTTAGCTCCAAGCATAGCGCTGAGTTGTCAAAAAAATATCTGTGTTTCCTTTTTAGCGCAGAGCACTCGGAGCTCCACTTTGTGTTTCTTTTCTAAATCGGAGCTAGCTCAGAGTACGCTCCATGGGCGCAGAATAAAAAAACCAAGCGAATTGAGTAAATAGCTGAGTCGAACCAACTTCTTTATTCAAAGTTTCGGGGCTGATCACATCAATTTTAGTTCATATTTTTTTAATTATTCGAGTTTTTGATTGACCAGCTGTCAGATGAAAATTAAGTTTTTACGTGCGTTGAACACATAGCAATCGTACGACAGTTCACTGCCTGAACAGAATGAAGAGGGAGCTGTCAAAATATTGGATACACACAAATCCAATGGTATGAACAGAACACGACGCAGCTGGGCAAGTCGGCCAACTTTTAACTTTTCATGCAGCTTTTTCACGTTTCAAAATTGTGAGCTCAACCAAGTGTTTACATGGGGGTTGAAGAGACTTTCAAACTCTTTTTAATCTCGAATAAAGACGTCCATTCAATTTTATCATTATTTATGTTTATTTTTATTTTTGTTTTAATTCTTATTTTTGTATTGAATTAAGTTCGCACAGCTGATTTTAAATGCCAACAATGTCAGAAGGCCGTATCGCAACTAAAAAAAATCACGTACAGCATTTTTTGACAGCTATTCCAGTTGCAACTACAGCTCCAGTTGCAGCACACTATTCTGGTCAGACAGTCTGTGCTCAGATATGTTTTGAAAATTATATCGGAGGGCTCTGATCTTACTCTGCTCAGAGCTAACTCCAATAGCTCGAGCTCTACTTCATGTTCTGCCCAGAGCTTAAAGCCTAGTACATACTTGTGAATCATGTCGTGAATCCATACACAATTTCAATTACTATTCATCCATGAACGTGCTCGTGAAGCTGTATGGAGAGTTCTCGTTCACGAGCAATCCCCGACGAAAACGGACGGGAACTCTTGGTGAACAGTTGATAGTTCGATTACTAGTTATTTGAGACATGGCAGTTTTAAACGTCAAACGTTCACACCACATTCGCAAATCCGTACAAGTGAGAAACGTCAAAAAGTCACTTTCTCAACTGGCGATTGTTCAATTCACGAGAAAGTATGTACTAGGCTTAAAAGAAAAATGCCTCAAATCCATCGATACCTATATAATAGGTGTTCTTCTTTTTTAACTCTGAGCAAGGCTCGAGAGAGGTTACCTCTGAGCACAGTATGTTCAGAGGTCTTTAAATAATTTTGAAAAATATCTAAGGACTAAACCGTCAAACGGTTTGATATAAATCGGTGATGCGTTCAACACTCCAAAATCAAGTACTGAATTTTAATTTTTATCTGACATCGGCCCAATGGAAGCTTGAATAATTCAAAAACCTGAACTGATGTGTTATGAACGCGCCGATTTTAAAGAATGAAGTTGGCTGCAATTCAGATATTTGCTCCATTCGCTTGATTTCCATTCTGAGCTCATAGAGTTGGCTCTGATCGAAAAAAGGAACACAAGTAAAATGATGTGAGTGTTATCAGCTAAAAAATTAACACACATCTTTTTTTGACATATCAGTGCTATGCTCGAAGCTAAAAAAAAAACGCCTAACGACTACCTACCTTAGACTTATCAAAAGTCATCGCATTGACAGATAAATATAGACAGCTAAAAAAAAGTGTCTAGATGACATTTGCAATAACAAATCTTGATGCATGACCTCTTTTTTTTGTTAGTTATCTCTGTTTTATAAATTTTCTTAATTCTCATCTTGGCATATTTCATTTTAAACAGATATTCTTTCGCAGAAGTGACATTACTATACTTTATCTTTAGTCTAATCTCACAACAGGTTTACTGTAACTTACCTATGCGACCTTACCCTACCTACCTACATATATAGAGGAACACGCTCACTTCATCTGTGTTAGAATTTTCCGGTTAACATTTAAGATTCCTGATCTTCCCGAAAGATCAAATGCAGATGAATAGATTCCAAGGAAAGTCTCGTGCCACTCGTTATAGCCTATGTCTGTTTTAAACGTCTTTAAATCACCAATAAAAATGAATTCCCTTTAAAACCTACCTAATTGAGCGAGGTATCTTTTTTATTAGATATTCCACTTGATCTTCACTCTCCTTTAAACGAAAAGGGTAATCGAAGAAATTATAAAACTGTCATTTAAAAAAAGCACATCCATTTGAAAGGTCAATTGTTATCTATAACATCTCCTCTATCTCCTTGAGTGACTCTATACTTCTCATGCACGTTGACGTCTTTCAAAAGCAAATCAATGCGGTGATTGTTTGTCTGGGATTCAGTTTCAATGTCAATGACAAGCGTACGTTCAGAGCACGGAACAATATATACATAATACCTTGAGGCATTATAAGCATTCTCAATAATACTATATGCACACAGACATATATAGATGAAATACAAACCGCATATTGCTCAGTGACAAAGCACTTTAGTCCCCTCGAAAAATCATATACGTTACTTATATCCACAGCCTCAAGAGCAATTTCTTTGCTATACTACTGCCGTTATGTAGAACACAGAAAGACCCCCTTAAACCCTATATCTTATGTATTTTTTTTTAAGGACATCACACTACTGAATGACAGTGTTTAAGAAGAGAGGGGGTTTATGCAGACGAAAAAAAAAAAACAAAAAGAAAACTTCAACCTGTTGCTACATAAAATCAAAAAATTCATACTCCCAGTCCATTAAGGAATCCATCTCCTTTAACCACAAAACGTTTTGTATATCCCATCGCCACCGCACCGCACTTCCTCTCCATTGTCGTCTGTACGTCTCTCGTCTGTGACTGTGCGTTTTCTTATTACTACACTGTACATCCTTATGGCTTGTATAGAGGATCTTTATAAGAGTTTAAGAAATGCTGTTCAATCATCACCATCATGCGACACCGCACCGAGCCAACGAGCCAACGCTCAATTCAATGGAGCTCTTTTGGGTCCTTCGTTTCAACTCCTGGATAAAGTGTGGAAGCCGTATTGCCGTAGGATTCATGGGAAACCCTTACTGGCATCGTCGTCGTTGTCGTCGTCGTCCTCATCGTATGAGAATCGCTTCCTATATCGAAAACATTCCGAGAAAAACACCTCACACCTCCTGGGGACTCCCGGTGATTGTAATAAGCCAGTCTCTACCATCAGAGAAGAGGGTTGGAGCGAACCGAAGCAACCAGTTCCGGCGTATTTTATTCCAATTCCATCACTGTGTGTTCGTACAGCTACAGATTACTAGTGCTCCTCACATCTGGTTGGATACGTCCATACAGCCAGTAGTACAGTCGGTAAGAGTTCTTGTATATCCAGCCACCCCTCTGCTTGGTTCGGTGTTGAAAAGGAAGACGGCACTCTACACTAACTTGTCGTTCGTTTGTTGGACTATACAAACGCGGCACCACATCAGAGCCATCCATTGAGTAAAGTAGCCTTCACCTCATTCCACTTCCTCGACAGATTATGTAATACTTTTATCGTCATGGTATCGTGTAAGTGGCCATGTTTGGCTACGACTCTCTGTCAAGAAGTTCCCAAAGACTCGTCGTCGTTGTAGTCGTTGTTGTCGGTTTCGGTTCAATCGTCGTATTCAAAAAAAAAAAAAAAATCATTTCCACCCTCTTACTTCGCCTCATGTCGGGGAACTCCCTTCTTCTTGCCTTGGATATAAGTGTGGCTTGGTTGGTTTTGTCTGTTGTCCGTCTGTGTTTGGTGCGCTGGGGACCCAGAAAGCCTCCATCCATCCTAACCGCAAGCACACATTCGGAAAAAGATCAAATAATCGTTTGGGCCATACCCCCATATTTCGTCGCTGCCGCAGCGCGCTGCCTTTGTTGTTGGTGCGCGCTTATTCCCCCTTTGGCGGTGCTCAAACTGGCGCTATACTAACTTACTGATACTGCTTCTGCTTCTGGGACGACGAATGGATTGCGGATAGATGGATGGATGAACGTGGTACCTTGACATTGACTCCATGGCGGGCGCTCCATGGGTCTCTCTCTCTCTCCCTCCGTCTCACTCCTTTTTATTCACAATCATTCGTTCGTGAAAGTGAAGTATGCGTGCGTGATGGCTTTGGCTTTGCTCCCTAATCGCTGTGTGTCGTCGTCGTTGTCGGCATCATCACCATCATCAGCTACAACGACTTCGTCGTCGTCGTTTTCGTTGCCGTTGCCGTCTCCCATGGTGTGCAAGGGAGATGTCAGTTTTTTTTTTGTTGAGTGGGAAAAAATCGTTAAGTCAGACACCTCCATTGTCGACATCGTCATCGTAGACAGAGTGTCTACTGCTACTATACAGTCGTTGTTTTTTAGCTTGGGGTATTCCACGTTCTAATCCATCTCCACATGCTAACTCTCATTCAAGTGAGTTGTCTTCAAAAGCATACCTACATATAATGTGGCAGTTGTACGAGTATCTATATTGTTGCCAGGTTTCGAAAACAAAATTTATATTGAAGGGGATTGTGTTGAAGCCGTAAAAGTATGAAGATAAATTCCACATCCTGTTAAATAGAAATTATTTTAATAAATTAAATATTTTTTATATTTCATCCATTTTTAGTGTAGACCTTTTTTTTTAATTTTGTAAAATCAGTGTTGATTGCGTTCGTTTTAAATTTTATTTCTTGTTTTTTTTTTTCTTAAGTTACATTGATAAAAATTAACAGTGATTTTGATGTAAAATAAGAATGTATTTGCGTACAAAAAATTTCATGGTGTAATGGTAAATTTAACACGAGAACGAAAAGTCTACACTCAAAGAATAATTATTTATATATTTTTAATACTTCAACTGATTTCCACCATTTTTGTCAGAATGTTTCAATACTAAGTTTTCTTTCAAACAATTTAAAAAAATTCAGTTGAGTGAAATATGGCGTTTGCTAAAAATGTAAATTTTATAATATGAACAAATGTCTGGTTCATACGATTTTAAGTAGAAAAACACACCTGTTTGTATTTCAGATATCATATTCTAATAATAATATGTCTCCACAATATTTTATATTTATTTTTTTAGGAAAATTGAATTTTCTACAAAAAAACTTAACATGGAAACGGAAACTCTACACTAATAATTTTTTTTATTTTTGGTGCGTTAACTAATTTTCATCATTTCTGATGATTACAGCAGATTTTTAGAAGAAGTCTCAACTTTTTTTAATGCTCTGACCATTTAGGTATTGCAGGCGGGAAAATGATACTAGAGTTGATTTTTGTTTGGTTTTGTTGTTTCTTTAGAGCGAAACTCTCCATAAATATGGACAGTTAACGATTTGTATTGAAAAAACTTGCTTATATTTAAAATTCTACCACCTGGTAATAACAAGTCTCCAAAAATAATTATTTTTAATTTTTAGTGGAAAATTGAATATTCTACAAAAAAGATCTTCAAATATTTTGTCGTACATCCAACCGTTTTAAAGTTACAGCTATTGAAAATCATTTAATATAATTTAACCCTAAATCAAGAAAAATAGAATTTGTATCTTTTTACGTATTTTACGTGTAATGTTATCTTATATCACTCTAACACACAAATTATCTGGGAATTTTTGTATAGCAATATATAACAAATAATAACAATAATATACAATAATGTTATACTTCAATTTTTACAGTAATGCCATGGTTATAAGACCTTGCGAAACAACTTTTTCAGTGGATTTTTTTTTTTAACGGGACTATTTCCTACTAAAACATTTAACGAAAAATTGTATTCTGTTTTTTATTCAGCAGTACGCTGTTGGAAAGACGAAATTGATAATTATAGCAAATTTTTGATAGAAGTCTCCACTTTTTTTGATTGCCTTGATTATTTGTGCTGTATGTGGTAAAACTTTATTTGAGTTGATTTGTGTTTGCTTTTGTTGTTTCAATCAATACAGCATGACTTACTGTAAGTTACGTGAAACTCTCCACGAATATATGTAATCTATGTTTTCGTAAGCATTTCATTGGTTTTACTGGAAGCCAAAGAAAAATTTTGAATTACATCAGGAAAGTATTTTTTCCTAACAAGGTTAAATTTGTATTTATTTTGTTTTCCTATAAAAAAAATGCCTATCTGGCAACCCTTTTTCAACCTTATGAAGTACTACTTCTCTTCCAAGAAATTCATGCTTTTCAATACTATTATTCAACTAGCAGAAACCAGACGACAATGACACCGACAAAACGGTGTGACAGAAGGTACAATGCCTCTTAGTTCTTAACATTCTAGGTATGTGCCAAGAGCCAACTGTGCGGGACTTGTTCATCGGCATTCAGTAATCACTTGGCACGAAAGGTAAATGCGAAAAAAAAACGTAGCTCTCGCGGAGACTTTCTCCTTCGTTCATACAATCGAGCTCCTGATGATGGTCCTGGCTGGTGCCATTTATGTGTGTATGTATATGTATGAGTTCTGGTGCATTGGAATGAATTCTAATCTCAAAGCAGCAAAAGGACCGCAGCTCAGCAGACGTTCTTATAGTTACCTACGAGTATATCCAGAGACCGGGAAATACCCTCTTTTTTTGTCGTCAGCCGTTGCTATGTTTTTTGCTGCAACTGCTTCCCTTTAAGCTCTTGGCACGTTCCTATATTGGTTTACACTTTCGTTTTGTATGTTAGTATGACATTAACACACATTTTTCCTGAGCTCTCCTCCTCCACTGCCTTAAAAAGGGGGATCTGATGTCCTCGTCGTCGTTGTCGTTGTCGGTCGTCTGGCAGCAGGCAGTAAATATAGTAATCCATGAAGGTCTTCCCCTGTTGCAGTACCTACTCACAAACAGCAACAGGCAGACAGCAGTCAGCTACTCAACCAGACGAAGGTTAGCCCAAGCCAAAGAGCTCTAACCACCCAGACCTAGATCCCTGGTGGTGCAGGCAGTCAGTGCACATTGGCATTCAACAAACAGAGCAAGCAACTAACAAAAAAAAAAGAAAGAAAGGAGAACAGTCCGCCGCGCGATGCATGTACTGTACACACATTTACAGAACGGTTCGGTGACTTGTAAGTGCACCATCGTGCTAAACGTCTGTCTGTCAGTTGACGCTGGAGGAATAAACTTGTTGATAGTTCGACTCTGATAGGTTATACACTCCTATCCGCCAACCCTCTCTGGGTGACTGGTGCATCGTGGTGTCTCTGATTCGGTGTGTTCGCGTGTGGCGCCAGGAGCGTATTGAATTGACTGCCCTCTGGAACACCCTCTCGTTCGTGTCGTTATCGTTACGTAACTCAGATCTGCATTTAGCGTTAGGTTTGGCATTGGCACGTCCTCAGCATTAAGTCCCATTCCAGGGAATCATCGCAGCCGTCGTCGTCGTTTTCGGTCGTCCGTCCAGACAACCTGTCAACAGGTGTGTGGATTTTTTGCTGTTTGTTGCTGTCCCACAATGCAGTCTCTGCTGCATTTCCATAACTAAAAGCAACGGATTTTTATGATCGAACAAGGACGAGGGTGACGATACGAGGACATGGCCTGGTCCTGGGCTGATGGTTGGCCAGAAGGAGGTGAAGCCATCATCAACATCGACTGCATTCTGGCTAAAGTTAAATGTTTTTTGTGGCGCAGTAGTGGAAAATTTCACAGTTTACACTCGTTATTTGGCGGTCGACGATGTGCAATGCCAGTCTGTTGCCTTTGCCGGCACACAGCCCTGGAGGAGGATAAACCCGATGTTCATTCGAATGTGGTGTTTCGGTTGGCTTTTTGTGCATTTTGTCCATCAATCCTCAAGCTCACCAGTCGTGGCTGGACAGAGTTTTTTTTTTTTTTTTTTTTTTTTTGTTAACTCCCTCGTGTCAGATAAAATAATTTTATTTTGAAATGCTTTTGGGTATTGAAATCGAGACGACACATCAAAAAAGTGCGGCGCTGTTGCATGATGGTGATGATGCTCCTCTGTATACACAATGCTAAACGGTTCGCCTTTGGGATTCTGGATTCTAGGATTCCGTCGAATTGACGGCTCAGTGAATCTATTGAGTGTGACATTGTAGATTTATGCATATATAAAAACAACAACAACAGCACCACACCATCACCATGTGTGTATCTATACGTGGTGTGTTGAATGTGGCAAGTTATCGGATGCACCATCATCCCAGAAATTGGTATGTAATGCCATTCAAGTGCAGTGAACTGAAGAGGTGTTGAGAGTATAGTCTGATGGTCCTAACAATGTACCTACGTTATACCTGTTGATTATTTGATTGTGCTTTGACACCAAACAAAAACCAGGCCAATCTCTTGCTCCTTTGGGGGAACACAATGAATCCGGTGGTGGCAGTCGTGGCGAAGTATAGATGCACAAATGCATCAACTGCCACCGGTTGCTCTGGATGGCTGACTGTGTTTGCTGGGAGATATGTGATGTGACGATGCGATTGTGATCGGCTAAATGACTGGAGGAGGCGCGTTCCTATTTGAAGCGCTCTAATTACACCAATTGGCTTTTTCAATGTTGTTGTTTTTATTTTTTTATTATTGTGGAGCCAACTGGTGGTAAATGGATTGGATGATGGATAAGGCTTTAGTAAGGATGCACTTGTTGACTTTCATGAGTAATTGAATATCTGATGTGATGTGAGAGATTGACTTTAAGCTTTATTTGTAGAATTAACTGTTTTTTTTTTTGTGGTATTATACTTTTTGATGGCATAGTGGTAAGTGTGGAGGACTATCAGGCTGGAGATCTATCTTGAATACTTTTTTTTGTCGGATGATTATTGCCTTTTGCGGGGAAAATCTATTGTTATGATTAAATCCCTCACATCCCAGTGGCTCGGATGATTGCTACAACAAAAGTGTAGTATAGGTACATGACCCATAGCACTCGGAACAGCATGTTTTCCCACTGGTAGATCAGCATGTTTAATACCCCTGGTGGCATCGGATCAGCGGACACTACTACATTGGTGGCTTCCAGGACAGCAGACTTTCGCACTGGAAAATCATCAAACTTTATGCGTCAGATCAGCAGGGTACTACGACACTGGTGGCTTCAGAACAGCAGCCTTTAGAACCTGGTAGACTAACAGTCTTAATACCCCTGGTGGCTTTAGATCGGCAATTATTAAGCCTCTGGTGGCTTTAGGTTGGCAGATACTGCATACGCTGTTGGCGTTCAGATCAGCAAGAACCTACTAGCCCGATTATCTGTTCTTCCATGTTGGGGTAGAGAAAATCCTCCCCCCGGGATCGCTGCTCACATTACTTTAGAGGGCTTGAAATCATATGCCTTTTTGGGCTC
This sequence comes from Dasysyrphus albostriatus, assembly GCA_946251815.1. Classification (NCBI taxonomy): domain Eukaryota; kingdom Metazoa; phylum Arthropoda; class Insecta; order Diptera; family Syrphidae; genus Dasysyrphus; species Dasysyrphus albostriatus. The sequence goes on along the minus strand of OX276336.1, from coordinate 104,075,704 downwards.
ATTCTGTCTCGCGGAAGGTTTCTTCGTCTTTTTCTTTCTTTTGAAAATATGTTGGGCCTAGGTGTAGATTTTATTCCAATTCTGTTCACTGACCATTATCTTTCCGGTTATATTATCCGGAGTGATTGAACAGAAATTTTTCTCTAGTTCTCTTCGTTTAGTCTCATATCTGCTGCAGACGAAGAAAAAAGAGTGTACGTCGTCTTCTTGAGAAGCAGGCTGGACTATTTGTTTTGCTGATTTCGTTGAACTTTTTGTGTCTGGTGAGTAACTGAGTGACGTAGAGTTAACCTCACCGTATTCCTAGTAGTTCTACTCAGCTTTCTGAACTTTAATGCTCTTGTCACTTCTGTTTCCTGATCTCCTTAGTCTCTTTTGTTGGCGTTTCCACTCCAACTTCCATCTTTTTTTGTAGATATTTTTTGTCTTTGTCAATAGAAGAACGGCTGGTTCCGACACCATTCAATAGGAATTTGGCATTGAGGTCCACGTATCTGCACAGCTGCTATTTGCTTTCTGTGCATTTACAATCGAAGCTCTTCTGCCTTAATTTTACGTTCATAGAGGAGAACGGCGTGGTTGAAATAAGGATCCTTCACTTAGTGACCGTTGGGCCACCTACGTTTGCTATCAGCCTACTCAATGAAGTGGTCACTTTCGACTCTCAATCCGCCGCATTCTTTATCTAGGCCTGAAAGTGAGTTTGATGGTAGGTTTGATGGACACACCCAAACACTAAACGGCGTTCTTGCTCTTTAGCACTTCCATGCCAATTTGAAAATCGATTAAAGTCGGGATCCTCTTCTTTGTCAGAAGGACAGTCTCGGTTTTTTTGAAGCTAGGCTGAGGCCGTGTTCATTGATCCAAAAGTTGTATGTTGATGCATATCTCACCAGGATATGCAGATGGCATATTTCACTTGATGATCAAATTAAAATAACTGAATCTCTCCACCGATTTTGTGTCCAACTAAATAATTTTCCAATAAAGGGACATAACGATATTAGCAATCTGTGGCAACGGCCATGTTGTTTTGGCCGTCAAATCTATTGTTTTCTTATTCAGACAGTGATGCCAAATCACCATGGTGGATTGCATGATTGGGCCACCCACGATAAAACTTAGTTATCAAAATGGGTGTTCTCTTTTGACAACGATACCTATTCATTTGACGGATAACATGGTTGCCTTTATAAGTCGACTATTTAATGCTTGGTGGCCAAATTTAAGTCGATCGGTTAAGTGAAAAATCACCCAACAACCGTATGTCAACGAAATGCAGAATCTGCCAAAAATATCACCAAGAAAACCGTGAACCGATTCCGTGAATGTAAAACTATACCAATCTATGATAAACAATCTCTTTTGACCAAAATCGAATGATATGGATGTGAATATGGATGTGAATGACATGAGGTTCCAACAGGACAGCACTCCGTTTTACACAATTGATGCTATAAATGACATTAGGCATTTAAGATATGGGGGTAGCTCCAACTCTCATCAATTCCACCAACGTAGACCTCTACCAATTGATGATAAGCAATTTCTTTTGACCTAAATTGAATGATATGGACGTGAACGACATGTGATTCAAACAGGACAGCACTACTTGTCACATAGTTAATGCCAAAAATGACATTCTGCTTTTAAGATTTGTGGGTAGGGGTAACTCTCGCGAAAATGACGAGAAAAAACCGTCAAGGTCGTGTGATTTGACCCCGTTTGTTTCTTGTAGTGTTTTTGACGTCGCAAGTCGGTGTCCCATAAGCTGCAATCGACTGATGCCTTTAAAATCAAAAATCAATAGCCCCGGAAGTCACTTAAATTTTGCATTTTTTTCTGGCTGAATGGTCAGATTTTGTGTTTTTGTAATTTTTGTAATTTTTAAAAAACTTTCCAGCTAAAAGTCAAAATAATCATTCTTCAAGTTTTCATAAACCTCTTCAGTCCAATCGATCTACATATTTAAAAATTTCACCCAAAATCATTGACCTTTTACCTTATTTTTCCTGTCTATCAAGTTCCTTAATCTTCTTTTGAATTCGTATGACTTCAGGCTAAGTATTCAATTACAAAGGTCTTCAAATTAAATAAAGAAAAAAAAAAACAGACCTATTCTTCCTAAATGATTGTAGAATAAAGCAAAAAAAAAAGTAAATAAGGCCAAGGTTACGCGACCGATACGCTTTTTGTTCCATGTGACCTCATCCTATAACCCTTTGCAGAAACACTCCTTACGCCTCCTTGCGTTATTCTCGAACATTTTTTTTTTTTTTTCGTTTTGTCTTCCTTGACTGACTCGACTTCCTGATAGAGTCCCAATGGGAGAAGTACTTAAAGACGCCTATACAACGTTGACGATGTCGACGACGACGACGACGAAAACGATGATGATGATGATGATGGTGGCGATGACTTTGATTCCGTCGACCGTCGTCAGCAAAGTTTTTCTCCTTCATCCTTGCGCTCTATGACTTTATTTGTGTGATTTTTTTTTTTTTTTTTTTTTTAAGGCAAATTAAACACGATTCAGATGGTTTCCTTTCTTTCTGGGTTTTTTTTTTCTATCGAGTCACTTATTTTTTTCATCGTTTCTTCGTGTCCTTTTAGTAGAGTCTTGTCTGTGTCTATGAACCCTTTTTTGCAGCTACTGAATAAATCGACACCTGATGATTCAAAAGGAGTAAGTTTTTTTTTTGTTTTTTTGTTTTATTTCTGGACGGACGAGAGGGTTTCCCTCTATCTTGACCTTTCTTAATGGCTTCAGAGACAAACTGTAAGAGATGAATGAGGGAGTTAACTTAAGGAGGAAGCTTTTATACACAAATGATGTTCACCCTGTTTGTGTGTGTTCACTCACCTTTGCTGAATACCGTCTCTCTTGAGTATCATACCACATTATGGGTAGACCTAGACACTTTGTCTTTTGTTCGATCAGAACGACGACAACGACGACGACGACAACGTTGAAGGACTAAGGCTTTAACGCCTTGATTCACCCCCATCTTAGTCTGAGATGGGTTATATAGTATCCTACCTACCTACTAGACTAGATGAGAATGCAGAACCTCGTCCTTTGGGCTTGGTCTTATGATGAAGCATTCTTTTTTTTCTTATTTTGTTTTTGTTTTTGTTCGGTGCTTTCAGGGATTTTTTTTTGCAACATTGTCTATATAGCTTAGAGGATAACAAAAAAAACTTTAAGGATATTTTTGGTATTATAGTATCTTTGTCCCTTTTGTGGTTTTGTTATTGTTTGACAATATAGCTGAGATCTGTTTAAATTCACTTGTGTGCGCCTATCATTTATCATCTACTTGGTGCGTCTGGCCAGTGTCTGGCCGTAACTATAGATGTTTAGAGTAGGTATCGTGGGAAACCTTTTAAAAAAAGGTCGATGTAACAAATTAAGGGATGAACTTTGTTGTTTTTTTTTATGTTTGTGGGTGGTATGGAAATAGGTACTTTTGACCGGCACGTTTTATAAGTTTTTTTGTGTTTTTTTTTTTTATTTTTGTTTTTTAACTTTTCTTTCTTTTTCTTTGAATGAACTATAGACAATGGTGAGACTTTATTTTTAGGCTTTGTAAAGTGTTTTTTTTTTTTTCATTGGGAAAAGAGTTATTCTTTAAATTGCTTTCAAACACAAACAATTGTAAAAAAATATTCTTTTTTTAATTTTATTTACATTTGAATGATCAGAGATTTTTTCAGGAAGTCTTCAGTTTTTTTAAGAGAAAAAGTTTGACTTTCCTTACTTTTGAGGAAGGTTATGTATAGTTCGAAGGTTGATGCAACGCATCATTTTATAGGAATATCAATAGGTTTATAGTGTTGTGCATACCTATAAATCAAATTTTTGATGGAGACAAGACCGATTGAGGAGATCTGAAAACATATTTTGTTTATGTGTTTCATGTGAATTAAACTTCTTTTTATGAAAAATCTTGTCGTTTTTCATGGTCTTTATAACCATGGAAAATATGGATCCTTCCCTTATACAATGTCTGCGCATGAGCCTGGTAGACTAAGTATGTCCTAACGGAACCGAAATTAAAAAAAAAAAAACGAAGCCACTCGGTGATGCTTCTTTATCGAGGCTGAAGTAAGATGGTCGTAGTCCTGGGTGTTCCCGAAGAAAGCATAAATAAATCTTGGGCTTAGAAGGAAAGAACTCGTACCAAACACCAGTTCTATAAGATTTTTACTCTTTATTTTAATAAATAGAACAGCGGCTTACAATCTGACAGTTTTGTTTTTTTTTTATTATTATTATAAATAGTATTTTTATGTAAATTTAGGCTTGGTTTTGTAGAGCTACAGGAGTAGACTTGGTCACAAAATTCACCTAGAAAAAGTGAAGAGGGTACTAAACGGTAGGAATCTGATTCTAGTCCATGGCTAATAACAGGGAGAAAAGGTTTATTTGGTCCTGAACCAGCTCAGAAGGAGAAGGGAGAACAACACAATGGTAGGAATCTGATTCCAGCCCAAGGCTTATCCGAGGGAGAACTATTTTATTTGGCACTGGACCAACTCAGAAGAAGGGAGAAACACGGTAGGAAAGAACTAACTCGGTAAGAGCAGACAAGGAGAACAATGGTAGAAATCTGATTCCAATCCATGAATTATCCTAGGCAGAACGATTTTATTTGGTCCTGATCCTGAACGAACTCAGAAGGAGCAGGGAGAATAACGCAACGGTAGGAATCTGATTCCAGTCCAAGGTTTATTCAAGGGAGAAGAACTTTACTAACAGCGGAGGCAAAAAAGATTCTCTTTAAATGATACACGCAAGTTGCTCTCAACAATAAACCGCTTTAACCTTCTAGGGCTGAGCCAAACAGGAACGATTCGATTTTTTTGATCCGATCATCGAAAAGTATCGATGATTGAAATCCCAATTTTTTATTTCAATCGATTTCAATCTCAATCTTTCGATTATTCTCAATTTTCCATCCCAATCTCAATAATTTCGACGATTCTCGATTTTCCATCGATTCATCCATCCATATATCATTTCAATAAGGAAACTTGGTATTTTTGGTATCAATCTTTTCAAAAATTTCTGAATTTTTAGAAATTTTTTAATCCATCGACATCGTAGCAATCCTTGAATGGGATTCGGCAGTTGATAGCTTGACAGAGAGGATACAAACTATTTTTTGACAAAAAATGTGTATTTCGATCCAAATATCACCCAATTACCGTAAATTAAATTTTTTCCGGAGTAGTAAAAATTATTCAAAAATTTCTGATTTTTAAAGGTTTCTTAATCCATCGACATCCTAGCCATCCTTCAATGAAATATGACATTGGATAGCTTGGCAGATAGAGGACAAACTATATTTTGACATAAAACGTGTATTTTGATCCAAATATCACCCAATTGACTTAAAATCACCTTTTTCCGGAGCAGTACAAATTTTTCAAAAATATATGATTTTTTAGAGGTTTTTCAATCCATCGACATCGTATAGCCAACCTTTGATGGAATTTGACAGTTGATGGCTGGACAAATAGGGGACAAACTATGTTTTGACAGAATAGGTGTTTTTCGATTCAAATGTCAACCAATCGAAGTAAAATCACTTTTTACCGGAGGAGTAAAAAACAGAAAATTTAAGATTTTCTTAACAGTTTTTAATCCAATCAAATTGTATTGCTTGTTTGTTTGAAATAATTAAGATTCGATCAACGGTGCAGTATTGAATTGAAGATTGGATTAATCATTTAATCGAAATGGAAATTAAAGTCGAATCAAAGCAGTATCGAACAATTGGACTGAGTGAAATAAAAATGATCGATTGATTGAAATAATCGAATAATTTTTTTGGTCGATTCTTGAACGATTCGATCATTTGAAATGAACTATTTGCCCAGCTCTAGAACCTTCTTGCTCTTAGAATTCGAAATTATCAAATAGTATTGAATTGAAGCGAGGCAATAAGCTTCAACTCTACTCCATTTTCTAACTTCATCTTGTTTTGCTGCTTATACTGGATATGAACTGGGAAAAGTATGAATGAAATTTATTTCTGCTGATGATGTTGACCGTGTTAAAGAGTATTTATAAAATATTATGCACAATTATGATACAAAAAACACTTTTTTTATAAAATATTGCCAACTTTTAATAAATTTAATCTTGCAAATTATAGTTTAGAAACTGAGTCACTTTCTGACACAGTATATAGAAAAAGCTTTTGAATCCTTTGAGAAGTAAAAAATAGTAACCTACACAAAAATAATTTCTCTTTGAATTCCCATCATTTTCGTTTTTGCCTAGCAGAATCCATTAAAAACAAATTTAATTGAATTTCATGTTAAACTTTGATATTATAAAACATATCAACTTTTTTCAAGCAAACTGCTAAATTTGTGTTTTATATGTGTGCTGAAAGGAACATACACACCTTCCCACCTAAGCAAACCCATATACATTTTACCAACTAAAAGATAAGTTAAGAGTGAAATTTATATACATAAATCTAAAAAGTACACACAAACACACACATATATATATATACAAAAAAAAAGCAAGTAATAAATTTTAAATTTAATTCGAAAGGACATAAATTAAAGTTTGGAACATGTCATTTAACAAAACTTCCTCTTTCACTTACCTACCGTACCTCCACCCTCTCAAAAAAAATAAAAAAATATTCTCTTTCGTTCGTTAATTTCGAACTTGTGCAACGGAAGCAAAATTCCACCCAAAAATTCCCCCACATCACGAAGCAAACATACACCTTATGCCACCCCAACCCCACTACCTTACATTCTCATTCTTCTGTATGAGAAAACAGCGGCAACTACTCCTCCTTCTCCTCCTCCTTAAAATTTGCTTTTATGCTCCTTCCAAAAGTTTTACTCCTTTTTGGGAACATTATTCTGCTGATTTTGTTGATGCTGCTGCGTCCCGCAATCAACCCCCTTCTCTCTATACACACTATACAGTTCACGACGAAAAAGAACCCCTTCTGCTTGATGCCCTTAACCCCAAGCTGAAATTATTATACCTTCTTCTTCAGCTCTGTACGTCTCTATATCGCATCAAGTTTGTTGTTGGTGCTTGCTTGCTTGCTTGCTTGCTTGCCACCCCTACCCCGAACATCCCCCCTCACATATTACCTACCCCTTGTCGTAAAACAATTTAATTTCATTTCCCTCTCGTAGCCATAAGCCTGAGGGTTGGATGGATAGATCGAAGGGTGGTTGGGCTAAATTGAGGGTAGATTGGAAATGGGGGTAAAAATCCAACCAAGCGCACTTCATAACAGCACACACAACACTCACTATACGTACAGACATGGATACACACACACACACAAAAGGATACGTACCCCATATATTGCACATATATCTATATTTCTGTAGATGTATGTATCATATATCCTTAATATCTGTATATGTGTATATGATTGCCATCATGTATATATAGAAATGCGAGTGCAAAATTCAGATTGTATCCTTTTATTTTTTTTTTTTTTGGAAAATAAACCAGGGAACAAGGAGAAGCGAGAAACGAAAACGAAATTGCTTCTGCTGCTTCGTGATATTATTGATTTTTTGTTCATCCTGCCTTGCTCCTCTTCCTCTCTATACACTGTCTTTCTCTCGCTCTTTAAATTTTGTTGTTTTTGGTGTGCTTATGGTTTTTTGTTCTGAGAATTGCGCAAAACTCATCTTCGAGTTCTGCTGTTTTTACCGATGATGATGGTAGGGAATTTTTCCTATTTTATTAATTTTATTTTATTTTTTTTTTTGTTGAAGAACAGTTTGGCCTAAAATTAAAATTGATTATAAAAATGTTTGCCTTTAAGAGACACAAGACCTTGGTTCTATTTCTATTCATATTATGTTATGGGAAACATTTTTAGACAAGACCTTTTTTTTGCGACTTTCAATCACGTTTACTACGAGAGAACAATTTCAATCCTTGTTACAAGGAGCAGAAATAAAAAATACCATATGAAATGCTCAATTTCATTTCCAACACGATGGTTGATCTTTGGGGTTTTCGCGGTGGGTGAACTTCAGGGTGAAGAGCTTCAAGGTGGTTGACTATACTCCCCCGATAGTCCATGCTGCCATTTTCTTAGTCCTGGTGATGTGTGCCGTCAGAGTTCAAATGCCTCATACTTGGTTTGTTCTTCCATAACTTCTATGGCAGTATATTCAAAAGGTATACACTATCATACTGTCTCCCTCTCTAACATCGCAAAGTTTTGTACTTGAACCCGAAGCCGAAGCACACCAAAAAGGATTCGTCAAACCACCACCCCTAAGAACACATATCCTCTACTAAAAGCCTCCCCCTCCTCCCCCTTCTACTTCTACCCGTTTTGGGTGCATTTTCTTCGTGTTTTCGTGTAGTTGTGCTTGAGATTATATGAGGATGAGATGAGCCCCGGGGGTGGTTGGTTATTCTCTGCACACACAAAAGCAGATCAGAGAATTTTCTAATGCAACATAACACAGGGCGCTGCTGCTATAGCACACGCACACATGCATAACTCCGTATCCTCATCGTCAACGCCGCCGTCGTTGTCGTTCTCGTTCTCGTCGTCGTCGTCGTCGTCGTTATCGTCAGCAACTATACACTTGCAGCCGAGGATAACGAAAACCAGACAGTGTGGCTGTGGGATAAGGGATGTGTATATTTTTTTTGCTCAATTGCTCCCCTTTGGTGAATCAACGAAGTCCTTAAGTTTTTGCCCCAAAAAATATAAATAAAAGGTAGATTTAGGTAGGTTGGTTCGTTGGCTGATACCGAGTATGTATGAATGAAATGAATTTTGAGTAAAGTCTTTTTATTCCTCTAACGAAGTTTTATGCGTCTAATTAGATAGTTTATTGTTTAGTTTTGCCATTTAACCCTCTTTGCCCCCCTCTTTCCCTCCCCTCTCACATACTCAATTCTATACTTCCGAAGTTTTTTTTTATTTTGTATTGCTAGTTGGCGGATGGTGATGATGGTGGCGCTTGGCTCTGGTGGTGCACAGCAGCACAACACACAAGTACACTAACATTGTCGTCATCCTTTTATGTGCTTTTGCTATGATGGTGCTCTGCTGTTGCTGCTGCTGCTGCTGCTAGTGCTTCTATACTGCATACGAACACTCTTCTGTTTTCTTCGGAGAAGGAGAACGAGAACGGCGAGCCCGAGCGTTGTTCCTCGTTCTCGTCCTCGTCCTCTTCCTCGTCGTCTCTATATCGAACGTGTATTTTGATATTAGATTCTGCTCAGTGGAATTTCCTGCACAACACCATTTTGAATAAATTAACAATGAGAAAGAGAATATATGCGGTTAGAGGGGCGTGGAACCTGAAAAGGGGAACATAATAATAAAAGACGGGGGAGGGGGTTAATATTATATTGTGAAAAATAGAATTTTCTGCCTTAAGTTCTTGCCTATACCAAATACACTTTTTAGAAAAACAGCCTGCAAGGATTCCAAGAATTCTAATCATTTTTCTTTGAAAGGAATAAAAAAAATAAAAAAATTATTTATCATTTTTGATAGTTAAGAAATCAAATCAAGAGGGAGATACTTATAGTGTACAGGGTTAAATAGAGAAAATGCAATGTTCTTAAAATATTTCGTAAGAAAAGTGTCAAATGTCTTTCTATGATGAAAATAAGAAAGTGTTTTTGTTGAGTACCTATGTATGTAGGTATGTAAAGTATAGGCAGGGCAAGTGCCTATGGATAGTATTGGTATTTAAAAAATTAAAAAAAAAAAACAGTCTTATTTTGGTTCTATTGACCAAATTTCCGAAAATGACCACTATAAAGTCTTCAAGACATTTTTCATACCAACAATATAAACTACCCCACGTATTGTTTTCCTAAAATCACCTGTTTCGGAGAATCCCAACAAACAACTTCGTGCATTTCCAAAATTTGCAGTCGTATGTAAAGTTTACTTACTTACTTAAAGAAGCTACGCTTCAGTCCTGTATGAATCAGGGCCCCAAATAACAAGCTTCTTCCAGCCGATTTGGTCGATCTTGCCGTTTCCAGTTTCACACACTAAGACACCTATTACACGATGATTCTTTGCGTCTGACTCTTTTCGAATTTTCTTAAGTGCGAAAGAGAAAAAACATCTGATTTCATCTTCGCATCCATTGAATTTTGAAAAGAGTCAGACGCAAAGAATCATCGTGCAATAGGGGTCTAAGTTGGTTGAAGTCCCCTTCTACTTGCGTGAGCCACCTTTTGATTTGTTCTCTTCAACTACCTTGCGTCGTCCCACGGGGTTGGATTCAATGACTTTTCGGTCCGAAGTCCATTCGATCAAGGTTACCCAGCCAGCTCAGACGTTGGCTTTTCACTTTGGTGACTGTGTCGGTGTCACTCTGCAGCCCCTTTATTATTGCGATTATAATTGTGTATCTTCGTCTTCATTCCACCAACTTTGCAGACGGAACCAAATACCAACCAGAGAATTTTTCTCTAAGAACAGCACAAGGCATTCTTATCCACCATTAATAGTTTTCATATCCATTCCTCTGCACTAAAACGTCAAGACCGAGATGACAAGTGTCTTATATAGGGACACCTTAGTTGTTTAAGAGAGAGCTTTACTCTGTCTTTCTAGATCTAGAAATCAGTGATTGGCAAGAGTAATTCTTCGTTTGATTTGAGCGGTGGTATTATTCACTGAGTTGACATCGGAGCTTAGGTACAAAAAAAAACCCTGGACCACCTCGAAATTAGAACTGTCTATCGTGATGTTCTGTCCGGTACTTCGGTGGTGTCTTTTTTTATTGGCAGCATATATTTGGTCTTGCCTTCATTCACCGTTGAGCGCATATTTTTGCCTTCCTTCTCAATAGTCAAGAAAGCACTACTGACATCACGCTGTATTTGTCTTATTACACTGTCGGACAAATTAAAGTGCAAAATTAGTTTTCTCTTCTTCTTATCACTGTTATTTAAAAGTAAAGATCATTTATCGCTCCTTTTCATGTTCTGACGTCACATAATGTCATTTGTTGACGATCTGTCAAAAGTATCCCGTTAATTGCTTTGTCTTTCTGTTATGAATTGCTTTAGTATGGAAACACATGAAGTTGAAACGCGACAAAATAAAGTGCAGTTTCTGTTTTTTCTCTTATTTATTGCCAAGAAAATAATAATTTTTAAGAAAAAATCTTGAAATCGAAGAGATATTCAAAGGTAGAAGCTTTAATAATAAATTTTTAATTATTTGAGTGAATATGTAGTTTCAATTAATTTATGGAAGACTTTAGGATGAAACCGCTGACGCTGGAAGTGAAGGAATTGCTTGTTTTGGACCGTCAACATGGGTTGACATTCCATAAACTGGCAGACAAATATGGAATATCAATTTCTGGGGCAAGAAAGATCTGCCTTAACTTCGTTAAACGAGGAACAGTAGCGAGTTTTAAGAGTTCTTGTGGAAGAAAGAGGAAGACCACAGCAGTTGATGACCGCAGAATCAAGCTTGAGGCTAGAAGAAACCCCTTATCATCAGCCAGAAATATTAAGGAAGACCTGCAGTTAAACATTACTCAAAGGACGGTTCAAAGGCGACTCCATGAAAGCGGCTTAAAAAACTATTTTGCAAAGAAAAAGCCACTGCTTCGAGCAGTCAATATTCGAAAACGACTAGCTTTTGCTAGAAAGTTTTTGTCAAAGCCGCAATCATTCTGGGAAAGTGTTATTTGGTCAGATGAATCCAAATTTGAACTAAAAAACTCAAAAGCCAGAAAGCGCGTTTGGTGCAAGCCATCGGAAAGGCTCAGCCAAAGGTGTATTCAAAAAACCGTAAAACACGGAGGTGGGTCGGTTATGGTCTGGGGTTGTTTCTCCTTCAGTGGCGTCGGCAATATCGTCAAAATCGACACCAAAATGACGGGCGTTGGTTACGTCAATATTGTTAGGGAAAACTTGGCTACTTCTGCTCGTAGAATGTCTTTGGAAAATTATATTTTACAACAAGACAACGACCCCAAACATACGAGCAGAGTAGCCAAAGAGTTTTTTTCCGAAAACAATATTGACGTACTAGAATGGCCACCACAATCCCCAGACCTTAACCCCATTGAACACCTTTGGTCCATTTTAGACGACAGAATTCCATTTAATGAGCGTCGAAATTTGACATCTTTTTGGGAAAGCCTACAACATGAATGGGAGAGAATACCAGCTGACATCTTAAAAAATTTGGTCCACAGCATGCCCAAACGTCTTGCGGCAGTTATACAAAATAAAGGGGGAGCCACTAGCTATTAAGTTTTTTACATTTGTACGTTTTTTTTTGAAGTTGTGATTTTTTTTTAGTTCTTTTTTTGAATTTACACTTTATTTTGTCTTCTTTATGTGTTCATGATGTTGTGATATCTTTTCATTTCTTATTTTAATTTTGTATATAACCTTTCATTACTACTTATAAGATCGTAAAATAGGCTTAAGATTAAAAATTAATTATTTGTTCGACTAAAAATGAATTAAAACATTAAAAAAAATAAACAAATATGAATAAGAATTTGACTTTGCACTTTATTTTGTCCGACAGTGTATGTCAATATCGTCAGCGGACTTTTGAAATATTGTACCTACAGTGTTGACGTGAGAGTTCCGCACAAGTCTTTAAAGAACGATTGTTGAAGAATTTCCATGACATCACGTCACACTTCCTTGGCTTGGGAAGAGTGAAAGCAATTTTTTTTTAAATCTGGTCAATAAATCATATTAAGTAAAAGCTTTTTTGACATTAGAAGTATCGGTGAGGTCTTGGCCGACGTTTTTGGAGCAGAGTGCATTCTCGTGCTATAAAGGGAAGAATTTAGGAACGATGTCAAGACTAGGCATTGCTCTACCTGTGTGTATGTAGCTTGTCTATATAGATGCATTCACACTCGAGTCTGAAACCGATTTGAAATTCCTGGTTTTTTGTCCAATATCATATTATTAGGTCGATTGTGTACTTTCCTTGCTTAAGGCTACAGTGATGTGGACTTATCAGGCTGTTGACGAATGGCTTCAGGTGTTCACATAGTATACGGTAGAGAAGATCTTGTATATGATGTTAAGCAAAGAGTTTAGTTGGTGCAGTCCAGTCACCTTTCTTCGGAGTCGGGCAAACAAAGCTGATATACTCATCAGGCATACTTTCTTCCGAGCATATTTTGCAGTTGAGATTGTGCATACTACTTAACTAATTTTTTGCCAACCACTTTGAACACTTTGAACAAAAATGGCTTAGTTTTTAAATAATTGCGCGGCGTAGTTTTAAGTTTTCGTAGGCATTTTCGGAATATTCGCTCAACAAAAAAAAAAAAACCTTACAGCTTTAGAATATGCGCAAAACTTGGAAAAATACTCAAGAAAACGGGACAAAATGAAAATGAGTTCATATAAGGGTTCGTAAAATATTTGCGAACATAAAATACGGATCTTTATCATTCTTTATCGATCTTCTCAGGAACCATCAAAAATATATTTCACAAAATATAAAATGTTCGATCTATGAAAATTAATAAAAGTAAATACTTCTTTTTCTGTGTCTTTTGTTCGTGAGAAATTGGAAAAAAAAATCAGGTAAAATGAAGTTCCACACGATAGAGAATTGAAAAGCTTCTTCAAACAAGTCATTCTTCATCAAGTATTCATTCACAACGGTTGTGATATTATCTATTAATAAATACTAGTACGTCCAGCCCTCGAAACTCGAGAGCTAATAATATTATTTGTCAATAAAAGCTGTCTTTAGCGTAGATAAAAACTGATACCTTGTTTATTTGGAGAATTAAATCCGAATTTTATCAGGATCTAGGTCCATGTAGACCTGAATCGGATTGAATCCGGATTACTCGATCCCATCCAGCTAGTTGCCATTAACCTGGATCAAAATTTGGATCGGGATTCAATCCGATCCTTCGATCCGCTCATGTAAACGTGGTATGAGCTACTTATTATTATTTTCTGCAGCGCTGAACGCAGCCATCAGAACGCTTTCCAGTCAGAGCTGGAAAATTGGTTGGTTGGTGGGTGGAAAAAATCGAAACGTCACATTTAGATTACGACAAATAAAAACAAATAATTACTCGGTCTCGCTCTCGCTCGCACTTATTATTTTATTTTATTGTTTTTTGTTTTTGTGGTGTTGTTATTTAATAAATGATTGCATTCTGCACTTTTGTGCCAAAAAACCGTTCGAACGATACAATTTATATGCCTTTGGCTTTTGTAGACCGCGTTAATTTTATCACAAAATTCTTGTTTGCCGTTTTATAATATGATTATTATTAAATCTTGTTTTATTTTAGTTTATTCAATGGAAATCTTCACAACATTTTATTTAGAGCTATTATCACTTCATCAATATCAAGTGAACGGAATAGTTGCCTTCTACGTCTTACAGGATGATTAAGTTACGTTATTCTTCGCCGAACTAAGGGTTTCGCTATCGTGGTCTAGCAAGGCCAAGCACGTCAGAGGCATCTCTGATAGCTCTCTGGCAATTCTTTCACTTTTATGCTTGAAGACTGAGGCATAGGACAATATAAGAGGGAGTGAGAGACACGATCGGAAAAGGACCTAGTGATTTCTGGCAACTATATTGCAGGACGTCGAATTGCTTCACAGTTGTTCCATGTTTTAGCTTTAGTCTGGATATTCGTAGCATTACCTTGGCTATATCGAGGAAGTGGTCCGAGTCAACGTTGGCTCCTCGAAACGTTAGGACATCCTTGATACTGGAAGAGAGCTTTGCATCAATGGCAATGTGGTCAATCTGGTTGGTGGTTGATTGACCAATATATCGCCATGTGCCCTTCCTGATATATCAAGTTGTGGGGACTACGAAATACTAATTACCCTAACGTTTTGCTATTAACTTGAGTCTGTAATCAGAGATAGTGTCATGCGAGAAACAATATATTTGTAGTTTTGGGAACGGGTGTGTCTCCCTGAATAATTCGGTGCTCTGAATCAAGTGCAGAATCAATCTTGAAGAAAAAGTCAGCTTGCTAGACAAGAAAACTTCAAATAATGACAGCAAGACTAGTCCAAAAATACTTGTAGTGAAAAGCCCACCAAAAACCATTGAGTTTCATACTGATGAGGAAGAGCTTCTTTTTGAAACAGATGGTAACAGAAATAAACGTAAATCCAAGAAACGGAAAGCAGAGGGTAGCCCAGAGACTGTTCAAAAAATTAAGCAGGTAGCTTCAAAAGCGGATATTCCTGCAACAGTGAAAACATCAAACAATGAAATAAAAGATGTATCCCAAAAGAAGTCTTTTGCTAAAGGTACTAAGCAAACTTCACCACCTCCAATCATGATTTCCGGATTGACAATGTTTGGTGAGCTTAAGAGCATAGTAGAAAAATGCAGTAATAAGGCATGTAAATATACATCATACAATAAAGACAATTGGAAAGTCATAGTTGAAGACGCCGATGCGTATAGATCTATCACTGAAGAATTGAACAAAAAGAGAATTCAGTGGCACTCGTACGAAAATAAAGCTACAAGGTCGATAAAGGTAGTAGCAAGAGGCCTCCACTCTTCATGTGATGCCAAAGATATTGTCGAAGACCTTATTCAAAAAGGTTTCCAAGCTCTCGATGCGAATAATCTTATTAAAAATGAGACAATCAAAGACTCCACTGGGGTATCAACGACAACAAGGAGATCTCTACCTTTATTTATGCTCACCTTTGAAAATAAAGAAAGTCTCGATAAGATCTACAGTATAAAATCAATTATGGGTATAGTTGTCAAAATTGAACCACTACGAAAGTCAAAAATTGTTCCACAATGTAAACGCTGTCAGGCCTTTGGGCATACACAAAAATACTGCAATCGTGAGTTTGCTTGTGTTAAATGCGAAGGCAAGCATGCAACTAAAAACTGTCCCATGGGCAGAGAACAGAAAGCGAAATGTGTTAACTGTCAAGGCAACCATCCTGCAAGTTACAGAGGATGTCCAGTTGCCAAAAAATTCCAAGACACAAAAAGAAAAAACAAAACTGGGAACAAGCTAAGAAACCCAACAAACACAAAAGCAATAGTTGAAAGCAAAAAAGTAGCCGTTGAAAACAAAACTAAAAATCAACCGCCAAAAGCAATTGCACTAAGCAAAAGTGACGAAAATAAATCCTATTCCCAGATTGTTAAAAATGTGCGGAAGAACGAAGAAACATCTATTAAAGAAATGCTTGAACTTATCCTGAAAAGGATTGACAAACAAGATTTAAACATAAAACAGCTAAGCGAAGAAGTCGCTCTTAAAAAACAATGATGGACAGAACACTCAAAATCGCAACATGGAATGCAAACGGTCTTTTAAAACATGTATCAGAACTAAACATCTTTTTAGACATAGAGCATATAGACATTTGTTTGGTGTCCGAAACTCACCTCGCTATAGAACAAAATCTTGATAATAAATTACCTAACTATACGTGTTATCACGCTCCGCACCCAGCTGACAAAGCTAGGGGAGGATCAGCAATACTAATAAAAAAGTGCTTAACACACTATGAAGAGCCGAAGTTTACTAATGAAAACATGCAAGTAACCACAATTAGTATTGGTATAAAAAAGAAAGAGTTTAAGATAGCATCTATATACTGCCCTCCGAGGCGCTCTCCAACTGAAGAAGACTATGCAGAACTCCTAAATTTGTTAGGACATAACTTCCTTGTCGGTGGCGACTTCAATGCTAAACACACTCAATGGGGATCTAGGCTCATAACAACGAAAGGCAAACGGCTATATCAAGCAGGCCGCAAATACAACTGCGAATTTTATTCTTCTGGCTCGCCAACATATTGGCCATCTGATTCTAACAAAATACCAGACCTTATAGACTTTTTCGTAGTAAAAGGTATTAAACGAAACCATATAAGTGTCGAAGGTAATTACGATTTATCGTCAGATCATACTCCAGTAATATTATCACTGAGCGAAGCAGAAATAATAGAGAAAAGTAATCCTAAGCTCGTGAACAAAAGAACAAACTGGAACGAATTCAGAGATAAACTTCAAAGTTTTATAAACCTAAGATCCCCTATGCAAACAATTGAACAGATTGATCATGAAGTAGAACAATTTATTGCTGATGTGCAACAGGCTGCAGAAGAAAGTACTCCAACAATTTCGAACTCAAGAGAAAAAGAAATAAAATATCCTGTCGAAATAAAGGAGCTGATCTTGGAGAAAAGAAGAGCTCGAAGAAAATGGCAAGCTACGAGATTTCCAGGTGATAAGGCAGTTTTTAACCGTCTTAACAATGAACTTAAGAAAAGAATCTGGGAATTTAAAAGTGATTCACTTAGTAGATTCCTGAATAGTCTGACGGCGGATGCTTCTACGGAATACTCCTTATGGAAAGCAGCTAAGCGCCAAAAAAGACCACAGGCACAAAACCCGCCAGTAAAATCTCAAGATGGTAAATGGATCGGAAACCCAAAACAAAAGGCTGATCTCTTCGCTGAACATCTCGCGAATGTATTTAAGCCATTTCCACCAAGCACAGCTACAGATCCCTTACAGTTTGTTGATAGAAACGACGAATGTGAAATTCCTTTTGTCACACTCAAAGAAGTAAGAAGTATGTGTCAACATAAGTTGTCCAACAAAAAATCACCAGGGTACGATCTAATAACTGCTCAGGTTTTGAAAGAAATGCCTTCTACAGCCTTCAAAAAACTCCAATTTATAATAAATGCATGCCTTAAACTAAGATATGTGCCACATCATTGGAAAATTGCAGAAGTCATTGTTTTACCTAAACAAGGAAAGCCACCAACAGAAGTAACATCTTACAGACCTATATCGCTTATACCAATCATGGCAAAAGTTTTCGAAAAACTGCTTCTGAAAAGACTAAGCAGAATAATAGAAGAAAGAAGACTAATTCCGAGCCATCAGTTTGGATTTAGAAATAAACATTCCACGATAGACCAAGTGCATCGGATTACGGATGTTGTGGAAAAAGCACTTGAAGAAAAACAAGTATGCTCGGCTATATTCTTAGATGTTGCTCAAGCCTTTGACAAGGTTTGGCACTTGGGACTTGAGTACAAACTGCAAAGGGATCTTCCCAGGCAGTACTACGAAATACTGAAATCCTACGTTACGAACCGACTCTTTAGAGTACGGTACGACCAAAATTACTCGGAACTAAAGAAAATTGAAGCCGGTGTACCACAAGGAAGTGTCCTAGGACCAACCCTGTATCTGTTATATACAAGGGATATTCCAGTGGACATCAACGCTATCATGGCCACCTTTGCTGATGATACTGCAATATTGGTGCCAGATAAATCCGTTACGAAGGCTACACAAAAACTGCAAAATGCAGTCGATAAAGTTAGTGATTGGACGCAAAAATGGCGAATCAAACTAAATGAAACAAAATCGACGCATATAAACTTTACAAACAAAAAAATAAACAATGTTCCTATTCTTATAAACAGTACAACAGTACCTTACTCCAATACTGCCAAATACCTTGGAATGACTTTGGATGCAAAGCTTAAATGGAAAGAGCACATCAAAAAGAAAAAAGACGAACTAAACTTGAAGTACAGAAAAATGTACTGGTTACTAGGAAAGAACTCTGACCTATCTATCCAGAACAAACTAATGTTATATAAGCAAGTACTGAAACCCGTTTGGACATATGGCATCCAACTATGGGGCTGTACAAAGAAAACAAATGCTGAACCCATCCAAAAATTCCAAAGCAAGGTCCTTCGCGGAATAATAAATGCCCCTTGGTATATAAGAAATAGCGATCTACATCGTGACCTTCAAATTGAAATGGTTACAGAAGTGGTTAAAAAACACGCTGTATCACACAATCAGCGACTGCAAAGTCATACCAACTCCGAAATGGAGACCGTCTTAAATGTACGAGACAATGTTCGGAGATTAAGAAGAACCAAGCCTCATGAGCTGATGGTCTAAAAGCTATGGAAAGTGTTATAACTTAAACTTCCCACAATGCGACTGATAAATTAAGAAAGAAAAATCATTTGTCGATCTTTCATAGATTGGTCCTGATTCACCGGTGGTTTTAGTGCGGTAAGAGTCCCACACTACTTGGTACCGATTCTTACCGAGTGTCTTCTGAAGATTTCCATCGGATAATAAAAAAATAAAAAAAAAAAAAAAAAAAAAATCTTGGAAGCAATATATAGGTCGTCGAAAAAATACTCTCCGCGGGCTGCTTTCTTTGTTCTGGCTAGGCTGGGGCATTCAAAAGAGGAGGAATGAACTCAAATGAGCCCTCCTCTAACTTCTCGTCCGGACACCCTCAGCATACGTCAGGTGTGCTTTGCATATTCTAGTCATATCGTTTCGCATTGAGTTTTGACCCGTAACGATTTCAACTCTGTTTCTTTCTTTCTTTTAAATAACTGGCCAAAGATTTGCGTCAATTTTTGATTATCTATCGTTAGCGGCCTTGAAGAAACTTTGGTGAATTCTACTATTTTTTAGCTCCAGCGGCATAAGTACTCAGGGAACAGTTTGGCTCGGTTCAACTAACCGTTTTTGGTTAGTTCATCAGACATATTTCATTTCCATTAATGTCCCGGTGACCCAGCAGCCATGAACCATTGAAACGTGATTGAATATGTTTCGCCGCTGAATTTCAATTCACAACGGCAATGATCAATTAGTTTTGACTTCGTGACAGTTGACGAAATGGCTCTGATTGCCGCCTAGCTATCTTTAAAGATATCAATGTTTTTGTTCATCAGTTCGCATGTGGAAACACATTTACGCAAGACAATGTATCAAAAGACAAAGTTTAAAAATTCTTTGAATTTCGTTGTTCTTTGAGCGAATCAATAAAATTGACACAGGTAATACCGAATAAAAAAAAAAAGAAAATATTATCTTCAAAAGACTATGTTTCAAAAAAAATTCCACATTCTCTAACTTTGCTGGTTTTAGTGTCCACACAATTTGGTACCACCGATTCTTACAAAGTGCTGTGAAGATTTCCATTTGGTAAACTAAAATAAAACAAGATTTAATAATAATTATATTATAAAACGGCAAACACGAATTTTGTGATCAAATTTACGTGGTCTACAAAAGCCAAAGGCGTATAAATTATATCGTTCAAACGGTTTTTTGGCACAGAAGTGCAGAATGCAAACATTTATTGAATAATAACACCACAAAAACAAAAAACAATAAAATAAAATTGGGAAATAAGTGCGAGCAAGAGCGAGAGCGAGACCGAGCAATTATTTGTTTTTATTTGTCGTAATCTAAATGTGACGTTTTTGATTTTTTTAACCTACCAACCAATCAATTTTCCAGCTCTGACTGGAAAGACAACTGAAATGTCTGATGGCTGCGTTCAGTGCTGCAGAAAACAATAATAAGTAGCTCATACCACGTTTACATGAGAGGATCGAAGGATCGGATTGAATCCCGATCCAAATTTTGATCCAGGTTAATGGCAACTAGCTGGATGGGATCGAGTAATCCGGATTCAATCCGATTCAGGTCTACATGGACCTAGATCCTGATAAAATTCGGATTTAATTCTCCAAATAAACAAGGTATTAGTTTTTATCTACGCTAAAGACAGCTTTTATTGACAAATAATATTATTAGCTCTCGAGTTTCGAGGGCTGGACGTACTAGTATTTATTAATAGATAATATCACAACCGTTGTGAATGAATACTTGATGAAGAATGACTTGTTTGAAGAAGCTTTTCAATTCTCTATCGTGTGGAACTTCATTTTACCTGATTTTTTTTTTCCAATTTCTCACGAACAAAAGACACAGAAAAAGAAGTATCTACTTTTATTAATTTTCATAGATCGAACATTTTATATTTTGTGAAATATATTTTTGATGGTTCCTGAGAAGATCGATAAAGAATGATAAAGATCCGTATTTTATGTTCGCAAATATTTTACGAACCCTTATATGAACTCATTTTCATTTTGTCCCGTTTTCTTGAGTATTTTTCCAAGTTTTGCGCATATTCTAAAGCTGTAAAGTTTTGTTTTGCTAAGCGAATATTCCGAAAATGCCTACGAAAACTTAAAACTACGCCGCGCAATAATTTAAAAACTAAGCCATTTTTGTTTTAAAGAAGTCAATTTCACGAACCCATCACGCCACTTCGATATACACAAACACGTACATACCCAACCCAATTTAAATAGTTCAATTATTTTTTACTTTGATGTTATTTTCTTGGAAAGTTTAATAAAATTTTATTAACTAATTCACGTTGTTGCTATTCCAAGAAAATTAAAATGGTAAATTGACCCCCCTTTGATAGTTTACAATTGCCAATTACTTATATTAAGTATGCATGAACCAAAGTAAATTATTTATTCATTAATTATTATTATCAGCAGACAAATATTCTATACCTACTTCATACAGGGGTATACTCGTATATGTGCAAATTTGCAAACTAATTTAGATTGTGATTTACCTAGACTTAATTGAGTTACGCCCACTCATTTTTATTGCTCCTTACATTTAGATCTCTTGTGGATATGAGAAATTATGAAATTAATAAAAAAAAAAATACAAAAACATTCTCTTCCTCTTCTCCTTTATGCCAGCGCGCCCGTCACTTCTATTTAAAATTAATTGATATAATAAGCTTCATAATAAAATACAATGCATTTTCAGTTCCCCCTCATTCCTTATACCAAACAAACTCTTCATTCCATCACAAACATCCTTGCAATGTTTAATTTACCAAAGCTGCTCAACAACCATCGCACATAGTGCGGCGATGATAGCGGCGCTGTGCGGCAGGCATCATTATAACTCTGCACATGTATCGATTTCATTTAATAACATGAAACGTTTTTTTTTCTTGGTATTGTATATGTTACTGGTATAGCTCAAAGCTATATAGCACTCTCCTAAGTAAACGAACTCGTGGTTAGAGTCGATGTAAGTATAATGTATCTAGATATTATAACTTAGATCGCTCTCTACTTTTCATCGATATACATATATGTGTGTATACGTTTGTATTATATGAGTTTTCAACTTCACGTTTTTAAGATTGCATGTAATTTAACATTTAATAAATATTTTAAGAGCTCTCTTTCTCTGTTTTTCTTCACTTCACTTATAATAACTTCCTATGGAAGGCTTTTTGAAATATTGTATCTACAGTTAAATCGGCCAATGACTTATATTGCTGCATAAAATTGCAAATTTAAATCGATATGTTATGCAAACATAAGCCATAAAGTTGAGTAGAAAAGGACCGGAAGAAATATATCAGTTTTGACTTTAAAAAAAACATCTAAATCACGTATGCATCGCGAGTATGATGGGTATTTTACTACTTAGTTTAAAAGTGACTATAGCTGTCAAGATAAAAGCTTATCGCTTGTAAAAATAATTTACACGTTATTTTTTGTAGAAGCAACAAATTCAAAGGATTGCTACAAATGACTGATATATTGAATAATCTGTAAAAAAAAAAGGGTATTATCTATAGGAACATTTTTTGAAATCTCAAAAGTTGTAATTTTGTTTATAATGAGCGTGAACTAAAGAGGTTTTAACTGCCCTTAAAATGATTAAACCCAGTACGAGCATTAAGAAAATTGTGAAGAATTCCAGAGGAGATGAATGAATGAATGAAACAAATTTTGGGGGTTGTTGCACTGCGACCTTAAGATCTATTGTACCTTAGATTGGATGAGGTTGCTCATTCTACAGTTCTTCCTCCAATTTTATTTCCCTAAGAAATTTAAGTATTTAAAGGACTTTTAGAGAGGAAAGATCACTCTCTTCTACCTGGTAGTTTCCCAGGTGTTTTTTCCTTTGGTGCATAATTGCATCGCATTTTTCTAGTGTATGGTCTGGTGTTTCCTCATATGTGCAGCAAAATCTGCATGTTGGACTGCTAACTACACCAAGGATATTTAGGTGTCTTTTAAGTTTACAGTGCCCGGTGAGGAGACCAGATATTATTCTAAGGTTGTTCCTTGTTAGGTTCATGCAGTCTTTGAATTGTGCTCGGTTGTAACTACCAAGTAATAGTTTTGCCTGCCTTAGCTTGGGGAGTTCTTTCCAGTTTTTGGATCTTTTGGCCTCTTCAAGTTCTTTAATTTTGTGTTTTATCACATTTTCTCCTAAGCCACAATAGAGTTCAGTCCCCATTAAGGGAGTCTTTGCCCCTATTTTTGCTAAGGAATTTGCTTCTTCATTACCCTGGACACCTGGTGACCAGGTACCCAATGAAGTGTGACACTGTTGTTCTTGCCCAGGACATTCAGCTTGTTCACACACTCGCAAACTACTTTAGAGCTGATTGCGTAGGAGCTCAGAGCTTTGAGTGCAGCTTGAATCTTTGACATAATGGCAATGTTTTGGTTTCGGTAATTTCTTTCGAGATTACGTTCTGCGCATTTTGCTATGGCGTGAACTTCCACCTGAAAATGCTAGTAGACTATCCCATCGGTATGGAAAGTTTGGTTCTAGGCCCAAAGACTCCGGCCCCAGTCCCTTCAATTGATGAAGGCATTTGGTTTGAGAGTATAGTTTACTATTTCGCCTACCCACTCCTTTTTATTACTTAACTTCATTTGAAAGTTCTTCTCGAAGTTGTATCTCTTAATCATGCCATCTCTTGGAATGTCAATAAGGTTTGTTACCGCTGACTTTGGAATGCAGTCCCTAATCCAGAGGAGATACTGACGCACATTGGTTTTGTAATTCTGAATTTCGAAATTGGATGGAAATACAGTCAGGTACATTCGCGTAGTGCGGCTAAGAAAAGAATTTCTATACTTGATAGTCAGAAATTATTGGGCTCAAGAGACTACTGTGCATTCATAGCAGTTCTTATATAACGGCGGAATTCTTTAATGGTAGGATTGCTACTGGCTTTTCAATAGAAAACATTATTTGCAAAAATAGCGATCAAATAATGAGAGACATTGTTCGAGAGATGCAAATTTTTTTGATCTAGTTTTATCGCCTATCATTTTTAAAGCTCTATTTTTTTAATTCCCTCCAAGACTCCAAAAGACTTAAATTGGTTTTAGGAGCACCTGTCCAAATATGGGAATTCTACAAATGAAGACTTTTTAGATTACATCAATATCAGAAGGTGAGAAGCATTTCTTGCATCTTAGAAAAAAACCTAAATATTTCTAAAAATTTTTGCGACGTCGTCGAATGTATGAACATTTCACTGATGCTGGGGCTGAATTAACGCATCAGTTATCAAACAATACGCGACTGCATTATGTGAGTTTGGCATTACTACTCACGTTTCGGGCAATTTAGTAGGTATACTAAAATTTTAAGTGGTCATTTGTTAATTTGATCACTGATGACACTCACTCACTCGATCACTGACGTGGTAATTCGGCCCGTCGGTCGGTTTCTTCGATGCAAGTGCCACACATGGATAGCGGCATAGATGGTGGACTTCACTTTAACGACAGAAGACAGCATTGAATTTTTACCCGGTTTTTAGAGAGATCAGAATTTTATAAGTTTATAATGCGTCGGTGTTCAAGTTCCACATCTGAAAAACATGGAAGTGAATTTTGAAACCAACATTTAAAGCTGAAGGTACTGTCATCTGCAAAAGAATTAAATGGATCAAAAGTTCAGATCGTTTGTGAAAATAAGGAAAAGAATCGGAACAAAAATGGAGCCTTGGGGCACACCAGTATTTATTTTGTCAAAAACAGACTTGTAATTAACCAATTCAACTTGTATTGAGTTATTCGAAATATAATTTCCAACCCAACGAAGAAGAAATACATCGGTACTAAATGTATGCATTTTTGATAAACAAAAAAAAAAACTTGTCCGCATTTGAACTTGAATGTACTCTTTGGGCTTTATCTTTCCAATTTTTTAAAAATATTTTTTGGAGACTTGCATACAATACATAACTACATAGACTATTGATGAAAATACACATTCAGTTACAGAATTCGATGGATAAGCTATGGAGGGATAATATATATGTTGGGATAGACTGGCTAGACTGTTGGAAGCCTAAGGCCAGGAATGCTCTTGCGATTTTCTATTGCAGTGAATTAAAAAAATATAATCGCAGCTCAGTAGGATTTTTCGTTTTCATCTGCCTTCATTCACACTTAAACTAATGTGTTCTATTTTTTGCGACTGAATAATCGCAAGTGTGTTTTTTTTTTTTTAAGTTGAGAAAGTGTCCAAGTATACCAAGATATGCCCTGATGCGGGTTGCGGTGGTGCGTAGTTTGCGTCTACAACAGTAATTTTTTTTCTTTTCAACTTATTTTTACTAAGATTAAAATAAATTCGGTGGTCGGTCATTGATTTCCAACACGATAATGCAGTTTAAATAAAATTAGGTTGAGGCAGAGAGCTCGCGTCAGACGCAACTACCGCAAAATCGTGAATACTTGTATGATAGATTTGATCAAGTAACTAAACCATTGTCTTGAATTTGTTAATGTTCATATTGTTAATATTCATATTGCATAATTGTCCTTTTCAAACAGCCCAGTATCGGCTATCCCATTCTCTTTATCACCCAAAACTCGCCTCCACAAAGTAAGGCTATGGCGCCATAGTCTAGCCACGGCCAGGGCCTCAATCAACAAGGTTCTTCCAGCTGACCGAGGTCTCTAGCTAGCTGTCATCAGTTTCCAAGATGGTTGGGTTCGTCTTCCAAATGCGTGCGTTTCCTGTTACGCTTGTCTCTTCTACTGCACCATCTAATGTGCGGGATTGGATTCAAAGACTTTCTGGCTCGGAGCATTTATGTATGTTCGCTCTATGTGACCAAGCCATCTCACGTCGTTTGCTTTGCAATAGCTAGTTGACATATTTCGAATAGTTGGGAAGGGCTTTTTCCAAGTTGCACATTTCATCGCGTATTTTGCAATGCCACACGACAAAAATGAATCAGGTTTCCTGGGATCTCAAAGTTCAGTCATCGCCATATAGAGCTCTAAAAGATAAATGATATCATATGCAGCTTTAAAGTCGATGAATAGATGGTGAGTCTCAACTTAAAATGTGTTGCACCTTTCCAGAATTTTCTTAAAAGTAAATATTTGGTCTATGGTCGATCTGTTTTGTCAGAAAAAGAAGACACACTACTAGCTGCCGATTAAAATTTTGGAGAAAGGCTTACAGCGCTCAAACAGTACTATATATTGTTTACGATCTTAAATATGGCTTTTATCAGGGATATGCCTCGATAGTTCTTGCAATGCATAGGATTGCCGTAGATGGGATATACGAAGGTAATAGACCAGTCACCGGCCATGCTTCCCAAACTTAATTGAGTTGATGCATAGACCATTTCAAGACCCTGAAACTCTACGATCTCCATGAGCTGAGAGGCTGCTTTCACCCTCTTTTTTCTAAGAAGAGAAAAGTTTCCTGCAAGATGAAGGGAGAAGAAGAAGACTCCCTTCATCTTGCAGGAAACTTTTCTCTCGCAGCTTTTGTTTTACACTGCCTTCGCATTGTATCTTCTGTCACGTTTTTCAGCTGTACGCATTCATCATCAAACCATGGCGGGTTCTTTTCAGAGGTAGTAGTTGGTAGCCTATTTTTGTTTCGGCTGCCTCTTCCTTGATATCACGATACTAGGCCGATTAGTTGTTGGCAAATCTGTGGCAGGTGAATGCACAAAGGAGTTTCTCGTCCAGATGCTTAGTGTAGACTCTGGGTGACTCTAGAAATGCTAAGTCGACAAACATCGAACTTCTTTTTCAAGGCGGTTTGTACACAATTTCTTTTCATTTTTTGATAGTCAAACTCTCAATCTTGCTGCAACAAGAAAACTCTCAGAGTCAACGTGCAATGATAACAATGTTTATATTGCCAATTTTTACAACCTTCCTGTAAGGATTAAGTCTTTTAAATGTAACCTGAATTACACGGCACTATTTTAAAATTTTGTATAATTTAATACTTGAAGGTATTGCTCGAATTATATATAAAATAAGCTATTTAATAATAATTTTCTTATTGTACTGACCACATGACATTTAGTGAAAATATTATGGTTTTTGCGAATATGAATAATTAACGAACAACCCACTTAACAAAATTCATCACTATCCATGCTTTAAATATAAAAATTTAAATCATCAATGTTTCATACATGTTTCAAAATAATTTAAACCACATTCTATGAAAGAGTATATACCTACCACCTATTTGTATTCATTAAAAATAAAATAAAAATTCTTTCAAATACCAACGTTTTTAAAACTGATATTTCAAAATAACCAACACAAAGCATCAAAAAGTGTAAATTTTCATTAAAAAAGAAAAATTAAAATGAAAAAAATATGAAATGAAATTGAAAGTAGGTATACCAGCGGTAGAGAAGCGAGTTAAAAAATATATAACAAGCTGCCGCAGAATAGAACAACCAACTCATTACTGCTGTTTTAAAAAAGAGAAGAAAAAAAAATACAACAAAACTAAATAACAAACATCATTTTCGTCTTGTTTCCATAAAAATAAAATATAAAAACAAAACAAAAAAAAAAAAAAAATACAAAATAAACGCAGCAAAAGAAGATGAGTATTTATTTTGTTGGTGCAACAGCAACCAGAGAAATGTCTGCTTTTAATTAAAAACCAGCAAAATGTACAAAAATAGTATAAAAAAAAATAAAAACAACATAATATTCTCGTCCACTCTTATTGTGAGTCTGGCTCACTACATATTCATACTCGACTCGTACGATCTTCTTTCACAAGCCTTAAACTTTTATGTCTTTCTCTCTGTTTGTATTTTTTTTTTTTTTTTACGATTATTTTTGTTTTATGTGTTTTAAGGAGTGAAACATATTGAAAACCATAAAATTAAAAACAAAAAAAAAGAGAAAAACACAAAACAAACTCAATTTTATTTGAACAAAATGTTCTTACAAAAATTGTTTTTTTTTTTTTTTGTTTAAGTCCTTTGGTTTGAACTTCTTGAATTTTTGAATGAAAAATTCACAATCACAATAAAAGAAGACCAATTTTTAAAAAAATATATACGAGTATTACGTTTATAACCATAATAGAAACAAATCATCTTGAAGGATATATGTATATACCTAAGACCTAACTGTAGAATGTATGTGTTTAGATAGCTGCTCTATTTTATGTTTTCTATTTTTCTGTAGATATATTTTAATGAATTCTATATCTGTTTGAAGAGTGTTAAAATGCAAATATAACATTAAAAACAAAATGAAAACCCCTTCGTCATCATCTAGATAAATAACAAGAAAATATTGATTTTCTGTCGCAACAAAAAGGAGCTAAATTAGAAATTTAATGGAAGTTTTTTCCTTCATACCCCATTCCACCATTCGACAAAGACTATTTCAGCTAAAGCAGCCCCCAAAAACCCCCCAAAACCCCAGCCCAATTTATGCTCCTTTTGTACCCCCCATCCAATATGGCAGCCTGTACCACCACCATCACCACCACCACTACTATACAAACAGCCATTACCATCATTTTAACGGGAAAACTCTGGTGGAGGTTTGTTGTAGGTTGGTAGGTAGGTAGGGTTGCATTGTATTTTCTCTTCCATTTATATATATATATAAATATATCTATGTATAACCCACCCACTTTCCCACTTTTTCCCTTATTGTATTCCTTATTAATATTATAAAAGAGGGCAGAAGAGAAAGGGAGGTGGCAGAGAGGTACAACTTTATTATTTTCACTATAAATTTTGACGTTTTATTTTTTTTTTTATTATTTTTGCTTTTCTATGTTGGGGTATACTTTTGTCCTTCGATGATAATAATAATAATAAAAGTAGTGAGGTATTTAAAGTCAACACAATTCATAGAAAAATGTGAGTAGGTACATACATTTTGTAAAAATGAAAATTGCAAGGGAAATGTAATTTTCAAAGAGTTATTGATTTAAAATAATAAAAAAAAATATGAACTTAGGAAATATCATCAAGGGTTCATAAAAAAAGGTTCATGAAAAAGAAAAACACCATCAAATATCAAACATTTTTACAACATTATCATGGGTAATTTTTAAGGTTTTTCTACAAACAAATAGGAACATTTGATTTGAATAGAAAAACATTTTTCAAATGTTTTTGTTAGTTAATTGTCGCTTTTGAAGGTTATACAGATATGGAATGGACATAAACAAAAAAGAATTGTTACATTCATTTTGTTGATCTTCTTATATTTCAATTGACTTCATCTAAGTTATCGACTTCAAATTATGCTTGAAATTATACTTGTTTCGGCATTAGCATGTTTAAAACCAAAAATACTACTAAATTTACCTGTGTGTTTCTCAGACAATTGTCACATTTTTCAATATGTTTGGTATAAACTCAGAAGCTAAGCCGAATTTGACAATTTTACACTTAAAAATTTTTGCTCAAAATACAATTACCTTTCGAAATGGAAGGCTTAAGAAATTTTGACAAAAGTCAAACAAAAAATCGAAAAATCAAAGATTTTAATATTTTTTCTTCAAACTTGAAACAAAGCGTTTTTTGTCAATTTCCCACACTTTTCGTAATTTTTTTTTAATCAAAAATAATGGCTTTTGCTATACAATTTTTGTTGCAATTTAATAATAGTTAAAAAAAAAACAAATCCTCAACTTTTCTTAAAAAAAATTCAATCACTTACATAGGTACTTTTAGTAAAGACTACGGTGGGAAAGCATTTGAGGTGTTGAGAACCAAAACTCGTTATATACATTCGAAAAAAAATCGTCACAGCCAGAAGTAATTTTCATGTATCTTTTTGATGAAACTTTTTTTTATAATTTTTCCTCAAACCATAGCAAAAAGATTTAAAAATTTATGATTAGATAAAGGAAAATATTATCTAAAAAGGTACTCTTAATTTTAAGTTGTTAAACAATTATATTTGGTTATGAAGAGTTTTTCTGACATGGATATGGCGAGTTATGGTTCTCATCACCTAATTTGTAAAAATGAGTATTTATTATTGTACCCGAAAAATTTTTTTTTAAAACGGGCTGACTGATTTCAATCTTTTTTATGCAAAAAACTGAAATAGTATAAAAATTAAAAATAAAACAAATCGTCGACTTAGAGTGTAAAGCGGCTAACTCCTCAAAGGTCCAGAGCCGAAAATATGTCGGTTTCGTTTAAAAAATAGAATATCCTCGCAGACCACTCAATGGTTCAGGGAAATAATTCCACGGGCATCTGCTCCACATTGGATTTTATTCCATCATGAGTAGGAATCTATTCCACTTTTAAAAGTGCAATTTAATCTCACCGGGAACTAATTACACCCGAAATTTTGTGGAATCTTTTCCCACCTAAAATTTGGAATTTGGGATATTATTGATTCATAAATGTAGAAAACGAACTTGTTTATTTGCAGAAATACGCCAGCATTATGGCGAATAAATAGTAATAGTATAGTAATGCTTGGGCTCATTATATGATTTGGGGTGGGTGCGAGGTTGGGTGTATGGGAAGTTTCTTTTGCATTTAAGGAATCTAGATTTAAAGAAACTATGATTAAAAAAAATACCTCCTAAGAACGAATCAAAGTAAAAGAAGTGAAGTTGATTCTCATACCAAGTGGACAAAAACTCCACTCTCCAAGTGTAGATCTTTCTCACTAAAAAGTAAAATAAATTCCCTCGCTAGGTGAGAATAAATTGAACTTTGAAAAGTGAAACAGATTCCCACTTATGATGGAATAAACTACTGTGGGGAGCAGATGCCACTCAATACAAATGGTTTCAATTCTGGAATATAATAAAATAAAAGTTGATGTGCCTCAAGGTTCCTTTTTGTCTCCGATTCTCTTCCTTATAGCACTGGTCAACAAGGTTTTCGATACAAGAAATCCAATAATGTTTTTCTATAAGTTTTTCGTGTGCTGAACTTGAATATGAAGTCAGAAAAATTCCATCGGACCACGTTTTTGAGATATTCTCGTTTCAATTAAAAAAAAAAAATACGTTTTTTTTAATGTTGTATTCCAACGTGAGGTAAATTGTTTTAACTTACTTAATTTTTAAAGATTTATAGCAATTTTTTTTTTTATTTTATTTGGTTTCTGTAACAAAAAAAAATTAAATTTTGCTGACCAGTGTAATGTTAAAATATCGAGGAATCTTCTAAAATTTGATGTTAACTTAAAGTTGTGTTCTAATTTAGGTACATCTTTAGATATTAAGGGAACTTTTACTCTCTTACCGCAATGTATATGAAGAATGTCTCTGAGAAAGCCAATAATAATGGAGACTAAAAGAAAAAGTCAAAGGAAGCATATGCAAAAATATCACAATCCTGCACAAATTATTGGGCAATTTGACTTCTTACCTTTATTCCCTCCCTTCCTTTTTTCGGTCTTCTTTTCTAAACACTTAAATCACAAGAAACAAAATTTCCTTGTTTACCAAGATTTCGTTCACTCAAAAAAAAAAAAAACACCTGAAATGTTACCAGAGTATGCTTGATAAACATTTGGGATTTCAGATTAATTGATTAACTATGAATGCCCATACATAAATAATGTTAAAATCAAAATGTTTACATTTTTTTCGGTTGTGAAAAGCGACATCATTATCCATTTATATCGAACACATGCAAAAGCGGTTCGTGGATTTCATTTCGATTTATTTTCCTTCATTTTTTTATTTTATTGTATTTTATTTTGAAGAAATATTAATATTTATTTCTATTCAGGTGTTAAGACGCTTAATATTAAAATTTTATTATCCTTTGTCACGCAATCTGCATATATACTTAAAAAAAAATATACCAATCAACCATAAATGACGTTTGCAAAAAACATATCAACCAACAAAAAAAAATATAAGAAACACCCGTTATAAATACTCCTTTTTGTATCCAAAAGGTATACACAAATGTACATAATGTAAACAATATATAAAAATAAAAATATACAACTTATGAAGATAAATTGCTCTGCAAGAAAAAAAAAAACAAAACCATTGAGGGAGGGCAAAAATGCAAAAATAACAAAACAAAAACAAAAAACAGACAAGAATAATTTATCCGCATCTAAACTAGAATTCTATGCAAATTGTTTAGCATAAAACATTTCTTTTATATCGTTTTCATGAACCTTTTAACAATTTATTTAAAAATTTATTGGGTTTTTCGAGTGTTTTATTGTTTTAATATTTGAAGTCATAAAATCTATATATACAAGAATTTTTTTGAATTGAAATATAGCAAATAAAAAAATAAATTATGAATACTTTATAGCGCAAAAACTGTTTTATATATACAGATACAGAAGTATGTGTATAAATGTATAATAGAAGTAAGTATGTACTTAATTCAAGACAATACTATATACATATATTTTGATGAGCTTTTCAAATTGTAAAAATTTTGTGAAGGTAAATATTTATATAAGAGCAGAAATAGGCTTTTAGATTTCGTGTTAAATATTTATAAAAGGGGGGAAATAATTAGCTTAGGTAGTTGCAAATTTACACCAACATCATCTCTTTTATATACTACAAAAGAATGTTTGTACTTAAAATTCATAGTACAAATAAAATAACACGTTTATAGAAATGCCTAATGTAGCTTTAAGTAGATAGAACCCTTTAAAGGATATGCAATGTCGACTTTTATTGAATCCAAGGATACATACTTTAAATCAAAATAAAATTACAATTGGGTCTTACTTCAGCCTAGTTTACAGTTGCCGTTCAAAACAAATCCATGCAAATATTTTCGCATGCCAAAAATTATTGAGGTGAAATACAAAATTATTTTTTACATGACTGGTTTACAGTTTCATCTAAAAAAAACATGCTGTCATAGAATTTCATCTAAAACAATTGACAGGCAATTTTTTTGCGTGCGAAAATATTGTTTGGTGAACAAAATACATTTTGTTTTTTTGGCTAGTTAACACTTCCAAAAAGAAATTACATTCACCTAACACCATTATTGGCATGCTCATAATTTATGCATCCAAAAATAATTGTAAGGCCTATAGTTTATTAAAAAGGGTAAATTATTAACGTAACTTAGGCCAATGAAAACATTTTTTACTTTAAGTTTTATTCAAAACATATTATACACGGAATAGGTGGAAAGTGTTTTGATTTTTTTTTTCATGAGAAATGCTTCATTTAAAAATGAAAAAAGAAATGTATTAAAATAAAAATTTCAAAATAATAAACAAATTTATAAAGAGTGTTTTTTATAGAGGTATAGAACTTTAAATTGGCAACACTGTTTTAACTGGCGACCATTTTGTCAGCTGTCAAGTGATTTATTTTAAATTTGCTTTGGCATTTTAACATGAATAAACTGACGCCTGAACAACGCTTCCAGATTGTGAAAATCTATTTTGAAAATCCTGGTTTTGTTCGAAATACGTATTGTGCTTACTTTGTTTAGCGATAAAGCTCCCTTTTAGTTGAATGGATACGTCAATAAACGAAACTGCCCTATATGGAGTGATTATAATCCTCAAGTGTATGTTTAGACACCGTTCCATCTACAAAAACTGGCTAATTGATCCGTACTTCTTTAAAACGATTCTTTCCAGAACGTAACAGTCAATGGTGACCGCTGTAGAGCCATGATTACTGACTTTTCGTTCATCAATTGAACACCCATGATGTCAGAACTTGTGGTTTTAACAAGATGCCGCAATATGTCACACAGCTCGTACCACAATTGATTTATTGAATGGAACGTTTGGTAACCCAATAGTTTGACGTTACAGACCCGTGAATTAGGCTCCAAGATCGTGCGATTCAACGCGGCTTTACTATTTTCTGTGGGAATATGTGAAGTCACTAGTCTACGCCAATAAGCCTGAAACGATTGACCACTTGAACGACAACATTCGCCACGTTATTGCCAATATACGGATTTATCCAGGGTTAAATAAGGATATCAAAAAAAAATTATTAAAATTATAAAAAATGTTTTTGAAAAAAGACAGTTTTTTCCTTAACAGTTTTTTAACATTTGCAAGGTAGGTACCGGTATTTTTTGACAAAAGTTAATAATGTTCTTAAAATATTCAAAATAGTGTTCAAAAAGGTAACAAGTTTCAAAAAAATCGACAAAATACTGTTTTCGAAATATGAAGGTATTAAGTTTTCGATTTTTTTTTTTTCAATTTTGGTACGCAAATTATTTTTCTGCATAAAAATCTTTATTTAAATCAGTCATAGCATTTTCAAGAAATACTAAAATAAAAGAAATTGTTCTTTTGGGAGCTATCAAAAGGTAGCCTTTACTATAAGTTGTGTATTGATTTTTTTAGAAAGGTTATGGAACCCTTTGTTGGAAAAATAGGATTATATTAAATTATATAAACAGTCATTTTTGGAAATTTTTTTTTTTTAAAGTGTGAGGTGAAAGACTTAAACCAAACAAATGTACCAAGTTTTAAGAAAATCGATCCAGACGTTTGTGCTGAACAGACAGACAGACAGATTTTTGATAACTTTTTTCCAGGGTTCGTTAAATATTGTTCGAGAATCATAAAAAAAGGATCTAAATGATTCTTTATGGATATGACTGGCCACGATACCAAACGAAATGATACTTTTGTAAGTATCGTATTGGTATCGTCAAAATTGAAAAATGTCAGTATCGTCTCGGTATCGGTATCGGTCTCTGTCTCGTATAACGCGGTCTCGCTTGGTCTCGTACAGCAAAGTCTCGTCTAGATATCAGTATCGTGTAGTTTCGGTCTGATCTCAGTCGCAAACCAAAACAAAATAAACGACTTGGTTACATGTTCTTGATCTTGTAGTCGAACTCGCTTGGAATTTTTAAGATTTGCTCGAAAGGCAAAAATCATTATTATATATAAGAAAATTTTTTTAACTGCGTTTTTTTTTATTTTGTTGGCTTGACAATTTTTTAAAAGCTTGTTCACAATGCCTAAGTAAGGTTTCGATTAGGAAATTGACACAAAAATTTTGACGCGGGGTCATAGGTTCACAGGAAAACAGTGTACAAGAATATTTTATGGATTTCTTTTGAGTCACTTCCGTACTAAAGGGAACCAAGTCTGTAAATTTCATACAAATCGTTGGTTTCAGAAAAAGTAAACGTAAGTAAAATGGGCGTGGCAGTGGCCAGTTGTTATTAAAATTATTGCCTTATCCTTCTCTCTGCATAAAAAAAAGCCCTGAAAATGTCTTCTAGATCGTTGAAACCCTTTCCGAGAAAGAAAAAAAATTGTTCCTTGAGTGATTAAAATGAAATTGACACAAATGATAGCTGAGACAGAATTATAATTGAAACAATTATTATTTTTAAAACTGGGTGTTTCAAAAATATGTCAGAATCATCTGACATCATTTGTTTCAATTTATTGAAATCACACCTGGAACAACAAAGCCGCAAACTGTTGAAATTTTCTTAAACACCCTGTTTTGAAAATATGAAAATATGTTTTCTTTCTAATACTGTTTCAGCTATCACCTGTGTCAATTTCATTACAAATCTCCCAAGGAGCAGCGAAGTTCTGAGTATTTTGAAACTTTGTTCTTCAACACTTTATCGTGCGAAACTTTGGCTTTTCGAAGCTTTCTCCTTCCGTAAAATTACATTTTTTTTTTTTTTTGTTCGAATGGTTCGTTAATAGATTTTCAATAATTCTCACCTGATATACTTTATAAGGTATTTTTACAGATCCCGGCAGATTTGATTTCTTCGTGAAAATGAACTTTATTTTACGTAAATGAACAAGATTCACGATCAAATCAAAAATAAGAGCCTCTTTTTAATTTTTTCACGAGAGAACGAATCATACATTATCGTTATACTAGCCGAAGTCTGGCATTTTTTCTTCTGCCCTTTTTTTTATCAAAATATCCAGTTCTATTATTACGAAAGCATAACTTGCCCTTAGTTACCTAAGTTACATAGGTTTAAACAGTCAATATTATTTGAAAGCAACTCCATGTTAGCTTGTTTTTTTTTAATCCAAAAGAATTAAAAAAACGATGCACATTTTTTGGAGAAAAAAAAACCTTAAATCATATTTTAGTTATTAAAATGGTTAACTCAATAACTAAAACCATTAAATAACTCATTCAAGGATCAATAGTTTAATAACACAATTTGATCTTTTCACCCACGAATTAAGGTTAGGTAAGAATCTAACGCAATACCAAAATTCTGTTCTCAAAGTTTTTTTTTGCCCGCTAACCATTTATGCTGCCTTGCAAACTCCATAGTTTATAAGTACTATTAAATTTAATTTAAATCCAGTCGACATGCAATTTTTCCCGCCTTTGTGTGATCATATTTTTATCTGAGAAAATAAATTCATAAACAAAAAAAAAAAAATATTAAAAATTAATAACAACGAAAAAAAAAATCAAAAACAACTTTTAATAAAAATTACACGACCAACAAAAAGAATGAATCAACCTCCTCACACCTGTTGTTGGTGATGGTTTATTTTTAGAAAAATCACGAAGCCTGTATAAAAGCAAAGCCATGAGTTTATATACGAGTCAGGGAATATTTTTGTTGTATCCACCACACACTGGGTAGGAGTTAATGACTTCTTAGATTTTTCCATCTTATGCATTTTACTTTGTCTTCCAAGTCTTGCTATTTGTCGTGTTGAAGTACATTTTTTTTTTGTGTTTAGTTATTATGGCATAGTCCTCCTTGACTATGAGAGGCAAAAGATGTAAATCTAAGTGCGTACCGATAAATTTGTTGTAAGAATATTGTAATTTACAATTATTGGGTGTGGGATGTGTGTGGTGTGGGCATTATAACTTTTGCATGCAAGTTTGTTGTGCTTTTATGTTAATTTTTTTTTTTTGTCTTTTTATTTTTTTTTTTGCATAATTTTTAGTTCATTGTGTTATGTGGATATTTAATGACGGAACAAAATTGCCTCATTTGATTGGTGATTTGGTTCAAGTAGAAGAGGCATGTTTAACACTGTTCATGATCTTTTCTGAGGAATCGGTTTTCATCCCTTCTCTTGTCAACGTATAACTGACAGAAAGCCCTTTTTTGTGGCTACGATCTGTAAACCTCCCTTTTGACTTTGTTTGTCTGGGCACATTCAGAATCAAAACCAGGGGTTTTTTCGGTAACGGCTGCGAGAATACTAGCACCTTTTCTCCAGTATTCCTAATAGCTTGTTGGGATCGCTCAAAGAAAGCTTCTGGGCACATCTCATCAGCATTAGAGTTTCTGATAAGCTCGGAATAGATTGGGGCGGTCTCTTTCGATCGCAGTCTTACAACATTCCAATGTTTGATGTTCGCCTTAAAGCTTTCAAAGATATTCGTACACCTCGCAACGTAAACTGACTTGCACGTACAAACACCCAGTATGAAAGGAGCACCTTTCGTTGATCAATAGCATCATAATCGATCTGGTTGCAGGTGCAATCATCAGGGAACTGCCATTTCAAGTGGCTTTGAGGATATCAAGACGGGGAAGTCTAGTGCTACTCAATACCATAATCTTTTCCACTACGTGGACTTAGTCTATAACCCTGAGGCAGTTTCCGGAAGTGTTGTCATCAAAACTGTTTTTATTGTCCTACCAAAGATGTCTTCTTTACCAAATTTGGCAATGAAAACCCCCAGAAGTGTTTTAATATGTAATTCTAAGGGCATTGCTCATAAATTTTGAGTTCATAGCGATTTCTTCCTTGGAAGTGCCATCCTCTCTTCCGCTGGGGCATATGCGCGACTCAAGTGGTGGAACTTGGCCTTGATTCGGACTGTCGTTACTCTCTCGCTTATATGACGAAAGCTTAAAACTTTACTAGTATAAGTTTTTCTTTGACAGTTAATTTACCTTACCAACAATAATGTTACCTACTATGGAAATTAACCACTTCTCATAATAAAACTCGTAGCCTTCTATCTTCCTCTCGCCTGGTCCATTCCATCTCATCTCCTAATTCATCAGACATTAGTGAGGGCT
This sequence comes from Dasysyrphus albostriatus, assembly GCA_946251815.1. NCBI lineage: Eukaryota > Metazoa > Arthropoda > Insecta > Diptera > Syrphidae > Dasysyrphus > Dasysyrphus albostriatus. The sequence continues at coordinate 104,037,763 of OX276336.1, read as the reverse complement.
TTGGCAATTTATTCTGCCTAGCATGTCCGCTGTACACTTGTAACTTCAATTTCGTAAAATTGCGTTTAAACTGTTGCAATAATGCGATTTTTTAAAAACAGTTTCGTTGTATTAAAGCAAAAACTGAGCATGAAACAGCACAACTTTCATTTTTACAAAATTGCAAAAAAAAATCATTCATAAAGTTTGCAAATTTGCGATTTTTTTAAATATTCATGGCACAGGGTAGCACAAAACAGTAAAACTTTTTTAAAATCGAAAATGGCAGCGCTAACTTAAGGTTTACTTCGCATAATTATTTTTTGGCTGTAAGATTTCCCAATATGCGAATTTTATTTATATCTCTCTGGATCAGTGGCATAGCAACACAAACTAAGCTCAGAATAGCACAATTTTCATCTTTACAAAATTGCGAAATTAAAAAAAAAACGTATTCGAAAATTTCGCAAATTTGCAAATAGATATTTGTAAATATACAATTTTTTTGTCCTTTCTGCATATTGTAGCACAAACTGAGTACGTAATACTACAATCAAGTGTTTAAGAAAAATGTTAAATTTCAACAAGAAAAAATGAGTTTTTGGCCGAAAAGTTGCAATGATTCGAGTTTTTTTTATCTTTTCAATGCATAGCATAACAAACTAAACACAAGACTACAAAACTTTGATTTTTAAGAAATTTCAAAATTAAAAAAAAACTCGAGAAATTTTCAAATTTGCGAAACTTTTTTTTAATATTTCTGGCACAAGGCGACACAAGTTGAGCATAATAAAGCACAACTTATTTATTTTAAAATCGAAAATACCGGTAATAACTTCATGCGCATTAAGTGCACATCATACTCGCATGTTATTGCCAGCTTTTCGAGTTTGCGGGTGGGGGAGGGTGTACATTATCGGTCCGTTTATTCGAGGTAATAGTACCTACTTGTATTTTCATCAATCGAATTTTCCTTGCATGGCCTGTGCATGTCTGAGATCTATGGGCTGGTTCTTCACAGCGATATCTGTTCATTTAATCCTGGATCCGATGGATCAAAGTTCGTCGTAAGTTTACCTTTCGGCTATCTAGCTGACAAAATTGCAAGGTGACGATATGATTTTGCGGAACCATCATATCTGGTTAGTTCCTGTATTTTACATGATTTTTTCCCTGAGTTTCAATACATATGTATAAACACACACCGACATCTTATAATTCCTTCTTAATCGAAACCAATTTCATTTCAAATTGAGTCTCGTCAAGGGCTTTAATTTAATTAAAATTGAAATAAAAACACACTTTTTAATTGTAGGAAGGTATGAACTTTAACTGCGTTCATATATTTTGTAATTTTGTTATTTCCAATAAAAAAAGTCGTGCATCTGCAGCAACGATTAAGTAAACATTTTTATTGCTCTCAAATCTTGATTGCTCTCTTTCTCTCTCAAGTAACGCAATATATCAGTCAAAAACTTTACAGCCGCCATCAAAAGAACTCTCAAGAACAATCATCTCATCTATTCATCCGCATCCATCCATCTGCACTAACATTGTAGCGAAACTTTTAAGATTACACCAAAAATACCTTCGAGATTAATTAATTTATTGCCTACAATCTGTATGCTACTGGGAAGTGTATTGCCTTTAAAGTTTAATTAAGAAAAAAAAGAATATAATAAAAACAAAACAAACAAAAAAAGATAAAAACGAAGCAATATCTCTTTCTTCGTTTCCAAGACAGAAGGGTTGTGATGAAGAGCAATAAAAAAAAATCTGTTTTTTTTATCTGATTCGCAAAACAAGAATATTTTAGCAAAACCTGCAAAAAGCAAGCTAAACAAAACCTATATAGAAGGGCACCAAACACCAGAATACAACAACAACTAACAACAACGTAATGTATTTATATCTTTTTGAACTTAGCTATATTCTCCATCTCCATCTTTAAGTTCTCCCATTGGCAATGGTGTGTATAGAATAAGGATATAGATATAGCCAAAGCCAAAGTAATTTCCAATGACCATGACCCTTTTACGTTGAACGCTTGCAAACAATAAATCAGATTGACCATGGTCCTTGTTGTTGTAACTGATGCATCTTCTTTTGCAAACCTATAGACTTTAATACTTACTTACGAATATACATAAATACAAGACAGCTTAAGAAACTTAAAGGAATGTAAATAAAAAGATACAAAAATTCAAGGAAAAAACATTTAAATATGGAGGGAGCGAGTAGAGATAAACGAAATGGATGAAAAAAAAAACATGCGTCATTGGAGTTCCTTAATTGAAGAGGAGGATGGCAAAAAAAAAATGAAAAGAAACCAATGATGAAAGGAATAATCAAGTAATTCACGCGAGAAAAATTATATATAAAATAATGACTACGACGACGACGAATCCAATTCAATGTTGACTTTAATAAATTTAATCGAAATAAATAAAATACCAAAATTAATGCTAAAAGAATTTTACAATGAAATTACGTTTTGCTTATATACGACAAGAGCAGAGAAAGAGATAGAGAAAATGACACAGGAAAATGATTGCTGCTTGTGTCGTTCTTCAGCACATCATCGTCGCCCCCAACTTCTTCTTCACCATTATATCCTGAAAGAACGGAACTCCCATGCTTTTATTTTCGTTTCGCATAATTTACATGGAAAATGAGATTTTCATTTCAAAGCTTGAAAATTGAAATTTTGATTAGATTTACATCTACATCTACATCTACGAGTAGGTAGGTAGGTATATATCTTTAGATAAGAATATTTTTTTTTTTGTATTTTATTTTGCTTAGAAAATGATGAAAGTTCGCATTTGTTGGGTGTTAAAAGGTTTTTTTCTTTAATTTTTATTTTTTCCGTTGTTTGGCATCTTCATCTTGAATCAGATATCTTAGAGTGAAACGTGAATGGGAGGAGGTTTTATTTTAGATGGAAATTTGGTTATGAATGGACAAAATTAGAGTTTTGATAAAACACAACTAGAATCTAACAAAAAAAAACTTTTTAATGGATTTTTGAATTTACACGTAATTTCATAATAAAACAAGAAGTTTTTTCAAGGCTCTTGATTTATTTCAATTGACAAGTTATTTGTTTTAAAGTAGGTTTGAAAAGTTTCAAAGATGTATTGATATTCAATGGGGTTATACGAGTATTAGGATTATAAAAAAATATGTCAATTCACATATTGGGAGGTTTGATAAAAAGAAATAATTTTTTCCTTAAAACCAAAAATGCAATCTTTGACTATTATTTAAAAACAATTGAAGTAGTTCAACTAATAGATGATAGCTTCAGAAAAAAATGGAAATTTAGAACAAAATAAATTTTAGTTTAGTTTTTCCAAATAAATAAATACATAATATTTATGGCTTATGTTCTACTTTTGGGCAAACATAAGTTCAAAATCATAATTCCTAAGCAATTTGATTCTGACGTACTAAAATTCAATACAAAAAATAAGCAAAAAAAAATCAAACAAAGATGAATTTTAGTGAAGAGCTCTATGTTTGTATGTCTCGTCTAAAATTTTTTTCTAAATTGCCTAAAATTTGGACCCGATCTTTAAATTTATTTTCTTGTAAATTTCAGTTCAAAACTATCAGTTTATTGAAAAAAAAAACTTGATACAAATTTTTGATCATGTCAATTTTTTTAATAAACAATTCTTCAATGAATAAATCGCTTCGAATATTAAGATCAAAAACTCCAAATAAATACCTAAATTCATAATATTTACTTCTTTTGTTCTACTATGGGGGACACTACTCGTCCAAAATCAAAATCATAGTTCATAATTAACTTGATTCTGACGTAGGTACTAAAATTCACCCAAAAATATATTTTTTTTGTTTACAAATGCATATTTGCCCTTTTCTTTCACTTTTTTTCAACAAAAAAAAGTTTTCGAAAATTCACAAACAACGAATTGTCTTCCCGTGTCCCTCCATAAAAGTTAAGAACTTGTATAAATTGAAATTTTCTATCATTTGAAATCGGCCGATAAAATCGAATTTAAGTGATTTAATTGTCACACAGTGGTCCGTTTGCTGAATTTTGGTGACAAGAAATATTATTGAAATTTAGTACACTTATCGATTTGGAAAGATGAATTCACTGGCACGACTTATTTCTTCTTTTCCAAGTAAGGGCTTCACAATTTTTGTCAGAACATGGTTCAAAATTAAAAAAAAAAACTTTAAAAAAAAGCACTGCCCATGTCAGGAACTTAAGGTCAAGTTTATTTTTGAAATGTATTGAAAAAAATATGTGCTCTTATATAAATTGATTGTTTATTGATTATTTCGATATTTTCGAGGTAAATATTAAGGGGCCTTAAATTTAAATACTAAATAATAAATGAAAATAATTTTCAACTAAAATTTTTGAGCATTGCTCAACATTTTGAATTAAATTTTCTAAATTTACATTCAAACACATACATATATATTTAAAGACATTCTAAACATAAATTTAATTAAGTTCCTGACATGGACGGTATTTTTGTTTTTAATTTTGAAATTTGCGACCATGTTCTGACCTTTACTGTGAAGCCCCAAGTTGGAAGAGAAAACAAATAGATACAACCAATTGATGCAGCGTCCTTAAACCATTGGGTGTGCCAAATTTCATTAATATTTATCAAAAATTGGCGTGGGAAATTATTTATGTCACCAAAATTAAAAAAAAAAAACGGATCGCTGTTTCTAGCCTTATGTGTCAAGCTTCAGTAAAGAAAAATCTTGATATGTCAGCTATTAAATTCGATTTTAATTGTTTGATTTTAAATTAGGTTTTAATTAAAAAGAAAAATGTCAGGCTACAAATTTAAAAACACATTAAGACATGTCATTAGGGTAGTCCTTATATTGGGTTTTTTTAAAATAATTTTTTTAAGTTTGTGGCCAAATTTCTAGAAAATTACCCCTCCCGTCTGAACGGGGGGAAATAGACCCCCCTTCCGATACTATTTTTTTCTCGTCTGAATCTAATGAATTAATTCTGATTTACTGTGGCGTTTTATAAGAATAATCCTTTACGCATTATTAGTAACTTAAAGTGAAAATAGGGAGACCAGGGGGGTGTAATAAAAATCTGAAAGAATTAGCGAAATTGTTGTTCAATGTTTTGAATCGAATGAGGGCTATCCAAAACTAATTAAAAAAAATGTAAGGACCACCCTAATGTTCATAGATGTTGTTTACGCTGTTGTTTACTAGACAAAACTGGAGTTTACCTGATGAAGTTTCAATAAGATAAACTTCAGATTAACCTAACAACATCTATGAATATGCCCTATTGACTTCTCAGTCAATTAAATTACCAACGTATTTATCATTTTAAAAATAAAAGAACTGATGAAAAAATTTAATTAAATTTTGTGAGATCGTTTTATTTACGAGTTTAATATTACTTAGGTCGTTTTGTACTGAAACCATAATTTTTATGAACTTGCTACATTGGTTTTGTTTGTGTGAATAAAAATGGCTTAAACATAGCGTTAGACATTCCAACAAAACTTTTCAAAAACGCAACTCGGAACTTTTGAGGTTTTTCCTGAAGAAGAAAATTATTTTTTAAGGAGAATAAACTGAAATGTATAGGAACTGGTCCCAAAACTCAACAAAAATTTCTCATACGGCGTTAAAAACGTTGTTGAGTGTGCTTTATTTTCTTATAAATGTAGGCGTTAAGCTCTTAACATTGGGATTCGAAAGATGACAAAAATTCAATGCAGAATTTGGATATTGTCATCCTATTCAAAATCGGTCTATCGTACATCAGTGAAAAGGTTATTGCTTGTACTTCATTTTGTTAAATTACCATTAAGCTGGCAAGAAGTTTAAGATACAATACACCGAAAAGAACAGGTTTTTGAAGCCAAATATCTATCGAACTCCATGTTCTACAGCTCAATAGTCATTTATCAAAATGAAGTTAATGCAATAACAATAAACCTTTTCAATGATTTTGAGAAGAAAGAAAAAAGGCAGGTAGAAGACTCCTTCTCTGTAGAGCTGAAATTAACAGCAGAGTTGTAAATACACGACTGTGTCGCACGCACTTGCTCTTATGTTCAAGACTCTTAGAGTTTAAGAAAATTACTTAACATTTTAACATTTTTAAGAAAAACCTTTGATATGCAAATTGTAAGAATTTATTTATGTGCATATAAAAATAAAATTTCCAAAAAAAAATTGTCAACCCATTTTTTAGATATCGAATTTTCAAAAAAAAAAGAAAAATAAAACTTTTCTTTACAAATTAAAAACTTTTTTTTGACAGTTTTGATATGCAGTATTTTTTAATCTTATCTAACATTTGTTTAATTTATATACAAAATTAATCTAAATCCGTTCAGCCGATATTGAGAAAATTCAAAATTTAAAAAATACGTTATATGAGAGCTACTATTTACAGTTGCTATAGTTGCAAATAATTTTTATAATTTTTGTTGTATATCGCACTAATTTAAGCACACAGAAAAAGTTTAATAAAAATCGTAGAAGTCGTTTTTAAGAAAAAAATATTTTCGTTAATAGTTTTTTAACATTTTCTCTTAAAATACGTTAAACATTGTAAAAAAAAAACCTTAGTACTGAATTTTATAAAAATCGATCATTTAGTTTTCAAAATATTTGATTTTCCAAAAACAAATTTTTCTTAAATCTTTTTAAACATCCAACCAAATATTTTGTTTGGTAAGAAAAACTATTTATAATGTTTAGAAGCTTCTGTATTAAAAGAGAGTAATGAAATTAAAATTTCAGTTTTGAAAAAAAGTCAAAAATAAAAATGGTTCTTTGAGAGGAACCATTTATAACCACTTTGAAAAATTATTTCGCATCCAGAGATAGCCTTTTCTTAAAGAAATTTACTAATTTTGTTAAAGAAAATTTATAGAGCCGTTTTTGAAAAAAATAAGAAAAAATAATAAAAATTGTATGTCAAGTACCGTTATATTTATTTCAATTTGTTTTAATGAAAAAAATCACCAAAAAAAACTATTTACCAAGTTTTAAAAAATCGATCCAGCTGTTTAGGCTGTAGCCGAACGTATAGACAGAATTGTGGGACCCACTTTTTTCGTCTTCTCTATCATCGTTATGACAAGTCTGATAAAAATTTCGACTTCAATTTTGTATGAATGCAAAACCTGCCATATATGTGTAGTACCTATGCATATATCGCAAATAAAAAGAGCTTCAAAAAATTCAAAAAATTTTGGGGTGCTATTCAATTTTTTAGGAATAAGTTACATTTTTTGTTAGGGCTTTAATTTTATTATGAAGTAACGCTTCAATGAAATAAGACCTAAACATTAATTTTGAAGCGTAATTTTATTTTATTTTAAAAACGTGTCGGGCCTTATTTCACGTGACTTTTCTCAACTTTTCTTTTAATTCCCTGACTGTTAATCTCAATCCTTATATTGAAGAAAACCTGAATCTATCGCCGAAGGGTTAAAATAAATAAAGTTGCAACAAATTCGCATAACTTCTTTTAATTTTTGGAAATTTGAGTTGAAATTTTTTTCCGACAACCAGAGGAAAATCTTTTATATAACATTAAATATTGCATTAAAAGTTAAATTATAAAATAGAATTATGTATTTGTTAATCCATTAAAAAAACATTTTTATTTTTTCATAAAAAGAGCCTTAATTTCATTTAAGGCAGAAAAAACAGAACATTGGACTGAACGAAAAAAAAAAATTATAAACGATCTCTTTTGCAAAAAGCCATAATTCAATCGTCAAAGTTTTTAAGTACATATCCATTCTCGATGAATAAATACATTTATGGAGGCAAAAAAAAAATATTAAATTCCTTAATAGCCAGCATTACAGCACTTTATTATTGAATAAACTTCACTCTCCTCCATATTCGCCATTATAAAGTTAAAAATCAAAAAAACACCAACAAAAACTACGAGATATGACGAGAAAAAAAAAATATAAATATCTCAACCAATATGAAATGCATGAAAAACTCTTCAGTTTCTTGCAGATACAAAGCATAAATATACATTTTACCTATACACTAGACACACACACAAGCACATAGACACATACATAGATAGATCCTGTGTATATCCATCCATAAATAATGTTTTTATACCATGGCAAGCGTTATATTTACCACTGAAACGAGTCGAACTTTAATTGCATAATTATGAACAGTTTGCAATTTATCATTTTTGTTGTTATTTATGGGTTTGGTATCCGCCCTTATTCGTGAGTGCGCTCGTTGCATTTTCGCAAATTATATTCCCGAGACAGAAATTGAATTAAAAACAAAACAAAATTTAAAAAAAAGCAAAAAAACACAAAAACAAGGAACGACAAAAATATATGGAGAAAAAGACCAACCTACCTATAATAATAAACAAAGGAAGAAAATGCTTTAATGCGGACAGACAGAAAGCTGGAGCTTAAAAAAAATTAATATGAATTGATATTTATGTTAAACAAAAATATAAAAAAAAAATAAAAATAAAAATTTCAGCATAATAAAACACAAACAAAGAGATTTTATGTGTGTATACCTACAACATACCTATCCCCATAAGGCGGAGAGGTTATTGCGGGGGAAAACAATAAACAAAAAATTGAAATAAAACATAAAATAATGAAATGGCGGAGATAAAAATAAATAAAATTAAACAAGAAAAGAAAAAAACAATGGCATTATCGACATTTTCCATTGTCATAATATTACTAAATGCTTCGAAGGACGATAAACAATGGAATTTTCTTGAATTTTATTATTTTTAATAATTTTTTTTTCATTTTTTATTTGGGAAACTTTTTTATTGAGAAAACTTTAATTGCACTTCCATTATTTTCTTAATCATAAATGATAGTCATATGCGTGTTCAATGGAGTGGTGAAGGAGAGAGAGCGGAGATGAAGCAGGAAGAGAACTCAAAGTAGGGCCACGCTATATGCATCTGCATCTATGTAGAAGCTAATTAAAAATAATTACATTCCCTTCTCGTTATTTTGATTTCTTTTGATGCATCGCATTTGGCTCAGTCCTCTCGCTCCCTTCCTGAGTCTTACTGTGACGGTTAGTAATAAGCTGCCTATATAGTTTGCACGATAATGGTGGTTTATTGCACCAAAGAAGAAATAAAAAACTAAATTTTTAATGATCTCATTTTTAATGGCTTTGTTTAAGAATAATTAAATATGCAATAATTATGTACCCACTTATACTGCACATACAATGATGTACTATGTAGATTTTTTTCTTAACAAGATGATTTAAAAAATAGTTTTTTTATGTAAGTTTTTACAAACATATTTTTTTGAAAATATTCTTTTAGAAAATTTTAATTTTTGTCCTAAGTCTAGTTTACACTTCCTGTGCGAAAAAAAAATCTATGCAAATATTTTTGCATGTCAAAAATTATTGAAGTGAAATATAAAATAATGTTTCATATTCAAAAAACTGATTGCAGTTATGGAATGTCATTTAAAACGACTGGATATTCTTTTACGTCCGAAAATGTTGTGTGGTAAATAAAAACTATTTTTGTCGGTGCTCGGTTTACACTTTAAAAATTAAAATATTTAGCTCACAGCATTATTTGCATGCAAATTATTTTTGCATCCAGAAATAATTGTTTTTCATTTTTAGGCCTTTAGTTGATTAATTAAGGGAACTAATTTTTCATTGGCTTAGGCCAATGCAAGCATTTTTCGCTTTCAATATTATTCAATCTTATGCAGGCTCCAACTTGTTCAGTGAAGTGAGATATGAATACTGTAACGTCAACAAATAATCAAGTTTTTCAGTTCAATGTGAATACCGTCAATAGGCAAGCAAATATATTTTGACATTTGTGATATATTTTGTTCCAAATGACAACCAAAGACCCCTCAAATCGTCTTCTTCCGGAGCAAGAAACAAACCATCAAATAATTCCAGATTTATCTATCCACATCCTAGATATGCTTTAATAGATTTATTTATGGTTTGAAAGATAAGCAACTAGCCTTATTTATTTTGACGTATACGGGATGAATATTTTATTCCAAATTCTACCGCCCCAAGATCCCTATCTTCTGGCCCAAACAATAAAATCTCAAAAGTTTCGGAATTCTTAGAAGTTTCTTAATCCGTTGACATCATGCTTCAATGAAATTTGACTATACCTTCATTGATAAGTTTTCAACTTTATTTTGACGTTTAAAGAATATTTCTTACCGAATGTCATCGAAAGGCCACTCTAATCCCCTTTTTCCGGAGAATAGAAAAAATGAAATCTTAAAGATTTTAGATTTTGTAGAGGTTTTTTAATCTATCGACATCGTGTAGCCATTCTTCAATAGAACTTGACAGTTTACGGTGTGACAGATGGACAGCTTGCTTTATTTTGATGTATACAAAATTTTTTGTGCGAAAAATAAAATCTTAAAAGCTTCACAGAGTTCTTAGAAGTTTCTTTATTCATCGACATCGTTAAAATTCTTGAATGAAATTTGACAGTTTATACCTATGAGCAGCTAGCCATGTATTTTTGACGATTACAGAATAATTTGTTTCAACTGTCAGCCCCATCTTCTGGAGTCGAAAACAAAATCTCAAAAGCTTCGGAGTTCCTAAAAGTTTATGATTTTCATCCATCGACATCGTAGCCCTTAATTTGACATTTTATAGTGTGCCAAAACTAGAATTGTTTAGAATATACTCATAGAAAGTCACCCATGAGCCCAAAAAAAATCATTTTTTTTTCAAAGAAAAAAAGAAGAAGTTCGATAACTGTTATCTGTAAATGTCATTTCATACGAGTAGTTTATAGCTTGACAGCTAGGCTTTAATTTGACAGTTTAGATGTGTTTATTTACTGACACCTATATTCAGGTAGAATTTGATTTTTTGACAAATAGAAAACCGGCAACCTTTGTCGAATTGTCCATAAAGAACTTTTGGCGTTCTTAATACGTCTTCAAATTAATGTTATTCTTCTGAAAAATAGAAAAAATGCGATTTCAAAATTGAGGTACTCTGCTATCATGCTCCTGTAACGTATTGATCTTTTTTACGACCATCTATGATCCATATCTTCTACATGGATCATAAGTGATAGTAAAAAGCGGCTAAGGCAGCTTGAACGTGAAAATGGCCGTTTTTAAACGTCATATGCGTCGAAAATGCATTTGCAGAAAGCTTGTATACAAACTGCTCGAGTCTTCTGTTCTAAAATGTAAATACAAAATTTATGGTATTGGCATTGTATTTAATAGTAGTATTTGAATTCTGTTCACACGACCTCCTGGTTGACTTTCAAAGCAGTCCCTTATGATTTACATATATTTTTTAATGCTTATGATATTTAAGAAAAACAAAGGTTGAAAAGGTAATAAAGGAACGGCCCTGAAATTTTAGCAGAAAGCGATTTTGGATGCGTTTTATTTTGAACTTATTTTAGAATTTTTATCAAGTGTATTTAAAGAGTTGAGTGCAATGTTGGTTTTTTTAAGAAGTAAACTATGAACTCCGAAAGTTTTGGTCCTTTGAGCCGGATATGAACCAGCGACCTATGGATTAATTTTGACATTTTAGTTTTTTTGAAAATAGGGTCTTTTCAATGCCAAACAAAAATGTTTGATGATGTCACATGTAATATCATCTGCGGTGCAGTTCTGCAGTCGAGAAAATTTAGTTGATGGCAAAAATATTAAGAAGCCAAAAAATGTGTTTGTAAACGTCAAAGATATTTGCAAGAAAATAGACTAACGTTGATCTTAAAGATTTTGTGTAAATAGGGGCCTACTCATCTAAAACGAAAACGATTGGACGTTTTGAAGATAGCTGTCTTTATTATTCCCAACAGATATGATGATGAAATAGCAATCGTGGAAACGATATCGTGCTATCGTTTTTATTTTTTGTGATTAGACCCCATGACAGTTGCATATTTTGACGAAAGAATATTGTTGTCAAAAAGTGACGATCAAATTGAAGTTTTCGAAAAAGGCCAATGATTGATTTTTACTCCTGTCCATTCGGCTACAGCCTAAACAGCTGGATCGATTTTCTAAAAACCAGGTACATAGTGAGTTTTGGTGATTCTGTCCACACTTGTTTTAAATTTTTTTTTTAAAACTCAAAATACAATATATATACAATTTTTTAGCAATGTTTCAAAATTTTATTTTTCTCAAAATTTCAATAAACCACTTTTCAAAAGCTAGTTACTAATGGTATCTCTTGAAAAACCTTTTTTTAATTTTCAATTTTCTTCAAAACGGTAATTCTGATTTAAATTATTTTTGTTTACATCTAGAAGCGTTTAAAGTATAAAAAAACAAATAGTTCTTCTAAACTTAATTTCCAAAGAAGTATTTTTTTGGATTTTTAAAAAATGGTTCAGAACTTTGTTTTAAAAAATATACCTACATATATGAAGTCGATTTTTATAAAACTGGGTATGTAAGATTAAGTATTTTAAGACAAAAATGTATTTGTATGAATAAATAACGGTACCATCCATTTTAAAAAACCGTCAAAAAATTTATTATTTTTTTCCTAAAAACGGTCTCTAAAATTTTTATGAAACTTTTTTTGTATGCTAGAATTAGTGCGATATACTAGATACCAAAAATTATAAGAATTAACAAATATCAACCATTAATAGCACCTCTCATAGAACGTTTTTTTTTTAATTTTGATTTTTTTCACTTTCGGCTGAACAGATTTAGATTGCTGTTTCTCATACAAATTTCTAATAACATTTAAAAACATATAAAAAAAAAAACAATTTTTTGAATTTTATTTTTATATGCAAATAAACGAATTCTTTAGACTTGCACACTTAAAGCTTTCTTTAAAAATGTTTTAAGAACTTAATAAATGTATTTAAATTTTAAATTTTGTTCTTCCGCACAAAAAATTAAGATGTCGTTTTTTTCATCTCAAAATCTCAAAGAAGTAGTTTTGGCTAAATTAAATATAGTATTTCATGTTTTTGAACGTTTTGGTTTCATTATTTCTATGTTCTTACATATAATTTACTTAAACCCGAACCCTCAGCGTCTTCAACATGGGAGCAAGTACGTGTGACCCAGTCGTGCATTTTATTCAAAGAAGGTTTTGGAATATTAGCTTTGTTAAATATTGTTTTTCAATTCGTTTTCGAATTTTTTTTTATCTATTTCTTTATCGAGAAAAAATTAAAAATTAACTAATAGTAATGAACTTCGACTTGTCTCTATGTTTACCCTATTTTGTCCTTCATGTTTAGAAAGAATTATTATTGCGCATTCACATGAACTGTTGTCCTTCATATATCATTTTAAGTCTGTCTATATGACTAACAAGGGGCAAATTATAGTTTGCTAGCATGCTACTTTTTACATCCAAAATTGTATTTTGGTAATTTTCACGCAATTCAATTAAGAATAGAAATCAAAGTTATGTCTGTTTACTAACTTTTTGCGTTTATTTGTATTCGAGACCTTTTACTATCCTCCCCATAATCCCGGATCATACTCCTAAAATCAAAAACAACTACAAAAAAAAAAATAAAATTAAAAGAATAAACAAGCCAAAGCACGTACCTATACTAATTAATAGCATTCACACTATTAAAATGCTCCATTGTATTCATCCTGCATCCATCGACGAAATACCAACAAAACTTTGTTTCACCAATTCCTTTGGGACTGACATTCGCACTTTACTTTTGCTGATACCATAACATTTTTTGCATTGTTAAATGTTTTTTTTTTGTTGTTGTGTGTTTTGGGTAGGTACGTACATATTTCCTTTTTATTTTTTGTATATTTTATTTTATTTGTTTGTTTTTGTTTTATTTTTGTAAAATACACAAAAATGTACCTAAACATGTCCTGGACATACGTGTGCACCCTCATACATCTCATTGAGAGTAGTACCATCAGCAGTCTACGCCGGATAAAAATTTTGAGTGGAAATGTCTGCTCTTGTGCCGACTGAATGGGACATCAGATATGCAACACTGAAGCTGTTATAACGTATAGAGTATAGAGGTGTACATACTTATGCTCCCAAACGTTCGTTGACGATAAAAAGGATGATGATGATGATGATGGTATTTTTATGTATTATGCATGAAAGCGAAAGGATACACCAGTCGCTCTCTTAGTGTGTTATTTTTTGCTTACAAAAAAAAGCTTTAAAAAAATTTACAAAAAATAAAAACAACTCACATCATTGCAAAAACAGGTTATACGCTATTTTTTGTGCACTCAAAATCGCGTTTTGTTTTGTATGTTTGCCTTGTTTTTTATTTGGTTGTCGGGAAGGACGTGTTGGCGGCCATTGACCATTTTTTAATTAAAATGGAAAATAATCAATTCGTCTCGCAGAGGGATTTATACCCCAATACATGTTTGCGGATTGACTGTGTCTGTGCATATCCATATATGTATGAATTTTTTCTAGAAATTTTGTATTATTTTTATTTGTTGGGCGCGAAAAAGTGAAATACACAAAAATAGTGTATGAAAGTGAATTTTCATTTTTTTAGATGGTAGAATTATTGTTTTTTTTTTTTTTAGTTAGTAAAATTTATTTGGTTTTTTTTTTCAAGCGGCAGGATGTAGTGTGGTGTTTGACAAATGAAATGAAAATGATTTGTTGTCATGTTTTTTTTTTGGGACTGTCAGAATAGAGTTATACATATCTTTATATCTTTATGTCCAATAAAAAAATTCTCTGCCAGACTGAATGACTTTCCTTTAACACTACATTTAACATTCAATCTGCAGTTAAATAAAGTATCTTTTTTTCTTTGTTCATAAGAATGTTTGACATTTAAGCACACACTATTTTTGTGGGTACATAATATTTCCTTGTGATTAAAATACACACATATATAAAGATAAAATCGATATTAGATATTTAGTAACAAAAAAAAAATTATAATATTAAAAATAAACAACGCCTAATCTTTTGTTTGTTAAAAGTATCCACCAGATTAAGCTTCATTGTTCATTCTCGTAAAAGCAAATTGTGTTGTTTGTGTTGTTGCTTAGGAAAATAAAATATTTAAGGCTCTGGTAGAAGAGAGAGAGAGAGAGAGAGAGAGAGTAGGATAATTGTTGGGTATGGCTAAGTATTTATATACAATATCTACTATTGTTGTTGTTTATTGATTTTTAATAAATTTTCTTGCTCCATTTAGTTTTTTGGTTAACACGAATTTTGTTTATTGTGAGAAATAAGGACAAACATATTTACAATGGAAAATATTTTGGAAATGGAATTCACACTTCGATTGAAAAGAAAGAAAAATAATTATTGTAATGATTTCGTTTCGCCTTATTTTATATAATATTTTTTTTTTAATTTAATTTCGTTATATCTATTCTTTTTTTGTTGATGTTCAGTTTTGCATTACTTTTTAGGTTGTTAAAATGACTGCGTTCTTGTCTTTTAAGTAAATTGAAAAAATAGAGAAGGTTACTGTTACCAGATATACTTTTGTGGTGAAAATGTCTGTGTAGGGTGTTTATGATTTTACTAGACAAATACACCTAAGACCAATGAAAAAATCATTAAAACTGAACATGAAATAGGATTCAAAATGATGAAATTGTTATCAAGAAACATTGTCAAAACTTTAAGTATTTAATCTTATTTCGCATAATCCTTATTTATCGTGTAAAATGACTATTTATAACGATCAAAAATGTTGAAGCACGGAGAGAATTCTTATTTTTTTTATACTAAAGTGGCAATGATAGTTCCTAAAATTTTATCATTTTAGCTTAAAACGAAAGCCATAGTAAGCCTAATTATGATGGCATAAATTTTATTTAAAATGCAAATCCAAATTTAACTTAACTTCTTAATATTAAATAAATATTAAATTAAACTTTTCTTGAGCAATTTCTGTTACAAAACATAGATACAAATAATAGATAAAAAAAAGTACGTATACGCCACAGTGTCTCTCTTTAACAACACGAAGAAATTCGGTTTATCTAAAAATCTGTTAATACCCACAATAAATTAAATTAAATTTATATTTTAAGTCAATCTATATAAATTGCAAACAATTCTCAGGGCAGCAAAGTAAGGGTGTACCCAGGATTTTGATCAATAAGGGTTGACTCATTGAAAAAAAATAGTCTTGGTACAGAAATGTAGCTTTCATATGCATTAAAAATAAGACAAATTCCCCAATATGTGAATTATACTTTGATAAGGTGCATCTCCATGCTCTCTTTCTCTCTCTCTCTCTCTTGCATACGTCCTTGTAGCAAAGCTGAAATTTAACTAGAAAATTCATATTTAAGTTCATCTGATTTTTTTTTTTAAACCGATGAAAATAGAAAATTTTTAATTGTTAAACTGGCTTTGCATATTTAGTAATCAATTTGATATTATTTTTATTTCTTAAATACCGCAAAATTCTGTGCATAAATCGAATAAAAATCCATTCTAAACAACAAATACAAATAAAAAATATGTGTCAACCTTTTTGCTGTAAAGGAGTGTTGCGATGACCATAACGGGGCCGTTAAAGTAAATTAAAGAAAGCAATACACCATTCTAGCCATCAATTTCCGGAAGTTCTGAAAGAAAGCGTAAGAGAGTTATTTTCGAATGCCGAACACACAAGTTATTTTGCATAGCTGAGGAAAAACCACTCCCGGTAGTCAAAATAAGCCTGTTGCTAAACTTTACTACAAGCGCATCTAGTTAGAGCAGACTCAATTTAATTTTGCTTACGTCAAATAGTACCTCGTGGCATAATGGTTAGTGCGTACGACTGTCATGCCAAAGGTCGATTCTCGGCCACTGCCACCTAAAAACAGAAATGTTTTTTTCCGAGGTACTGCCTCTTGCGAGGGACTGACAAATTCTCCAAGAGTATATTTGTCACGAATAAGTGCTTCTCATCTAGCCGTTCGGACTCGGCAAAAAAAATTGTAGGTCCCCTCCATTCCTGCCAACAACACGCACACAGGAACAGTTGAGAGTTGTTAGTCACTAGGCCCTGGTTCTTCATGAGCCGTTGCGCCACTTAATTTTTTTTTTAACGTCAAATAAAATAGTTGTATTTTGAAACTTACTAACCGTAGCCGCTCTAAAAGGTTGTCATCATTTTAAGACAATTTTATTTATCTAGAAGTACCATACATTTATTCAGAAACTATAACCCAAACAAAATGGCGAACGAGCTATTGACCATGACCATTCACACTCTGGAAAATAAAACACAATACGAAAAAACATCTTTGGATGCCCTTCGCATTATGTGCAAAGATCTGCCGAGGTTTAACGAACAGTCTCTTAGAGACTTCCTTGGACAAGGAGCAGATGTGATTTTTGCCAAAGATCGGACGACAAAACAGCCAGAACAACATGCCTATTATCGTGAGAAATTTTGTTGCATTCGGGACACAAATAGCGTGTGCATGAAATGTCTTCCTGGACTGCCATTCATAGGAGTCGGCAGGTTCTAGTTAAGGGGGAGGTAGATCTCCTAGGAGGGAGGGGAGGTCAAATATGGGCTCCGACAGAAAAAAGACAGGCAGATTATGTATTTTGTCAAAACTTCACCTTCTCAACTCAATAAAAAAAAAAATAGTAAAAATTTCAGTGATCTTAGAAACAAACAAATTTTTAGAAAATTGAATTTTGTTCACTCAGCATTAACACCAATGCAAAAAAAAATGAAAAACAAAAAAGTTATGAATGTACCATGATGCTTTGGGGTCAAATAGACGAAAAGAAGGAATATTTAATTAACAAAGAAATACGTATACGCCATAGTGACCATGAATTCGATATTTATTTTCAATGAAATAAACAATCCTATTCTAGTTTTTTCTACATATTGGTATCACAGAATATTGACAGAATGTCAATTTGTGCAAATGCTTAAAGCACAAAATACCCTCTCTCAACGGGTAAGAACTCTTCATTTGGTTTTCTTACTGTAAACTCAAAGAAAGATTATGACTGTCTTCATTGATGTTGCAGTTAGAAAATGGGTTTTTATTTTTGTGCGTAAGGAACTGTGTCAACATCCACATAAAATTCAATTGACACAAGAATTCTAAGACCTAAGATGGTGAAAAATAATAATAAGTAAAAATAAAATCATGTATTTAAAAAAAAAGAAACCTGCCTCGTTATAACCTTTGTTAATAAACAATATTGTGGTAGGTATTTTAAATACGGCCATCAAAACTGTGTAGTTTAACGCTGTTGGAGCTTTTTTGGGCCTTAAGATTTGCGTCAATACCAAAAAAAAAAGAAGAATTTTCGGTGCATTTTAAGAAATTTAAATACGCTAAATTAGAGAAATCACCTTGAAAAAATGGTCTAGGGATGGCCATTTATTTAATACTATAATATAATATTTTGTAAGAACCAAAAAATATTTTGCCAAAGTCTTTCGATGCTCTGAATTCGAATTAGTAATTCTTACATTAAAAATTTTACCATATTGTTTCGATATACAGTAGATGCTCGATTGAGTGAATCTCGAAATAGTGAACTATCCACAGATGTGAACACACAATTTTGTCTATATAAATGAATTCTGTATAGAAAAAAAATGTCTCGCAGGCAATGAAAAATTGCTTGAGGGAACTGAGAAATTGTTTCTTGTTTTTTTAAAACCTGACCAAAAATTTTGTTAAATTTTTAAATAAATGTAATAAACATTTTCATCGAACGAAATGAGGAATTTGGATCAAATTCAGCTTTCAAAGATCTTTCAAAATTACCGCTCAAAAAAGTGAAAAAACTCGAAAGAGGTTACAGTTCTTGTCTTTAGTTCTTCATTATATCCAGCGTCTACTGTAAAATGTGTACTCATTTTAATGAAATATTGTAAAAGGTTGCGTTAAGAGAACTGATCAAAGTTTTTGTTAATTTCCACCTAAAGCTTTGAAGATTTCTGCGAAAGATTTTAAGACCTTAAAGAAATTAATCAATTGTGCATGCATACTTTTATAAAACAGTAGTACAAAAAAAAAACAAAACTATCAAAAGGATAACAAAAAAAAATGTTGCGTATACGCCACAGTGCTCAAAAATTCCATTAAATGAATATTGTTTTAGTAGTACCTCGTGGTATAATGGTGAGTGAGTTGAACGGTACTTCCTCTTGCGAGGAAATGACAAATCCGCCAACAGTATACTTATCATGAATAAGTGCTTCTCACCTAGCCGTTCGGAATCGGCAAAAAATTGTTGGTTCTCTCCATTCCTGCCAACAACACGCACACATAAGTGGTTGATAGTTGTATGTCACTAGGCCCTGGTTCTCCACGAGCTGTTGCGCCAAATTTATTTATTTTTAGAAAATTGTTTTGGATTACTCAGAATAAACAAATTATTAAAAAAAGTCAAAGTACATTCTTTTCTTGAATATTATTACCTCGGATATAATATATGAGGTACTTAAGGGCCAATTTTGGATTCGTGCATAAACAAATATTTGGAGATATTTACGATGCGAAAAAAAAACTCCCTTAAAATATCAATAATATTGTATATTTAAACTTTGAAAAACGGTTTGATGAACTTTTTTGAAACTAGGTTTATAAATGTTTAAAAAAAAAATCGTATTAATTTGGAACACCCTTTATAAAATCCTTGACTCTCAATTAAAAATATATCGCTTCTTTTCAGAGAAACTTTATTTTTTGTTCGTAAAAAAAATTCAACTAAAATAAAAAAAAAAAACATTCTAAGAGCTTTTTTCTTTTTTCCTTGCCGACAAAATACTTTACGATTTAGATCAGCACTAGCATTTTCAACCAATAGTTAAATTCGAAAAAAATTGTTTTTTTTTTTAACGAATCGCTAAAAAGCGTGAAGAAAAAATTCAAAAATAAAATTTAAAAAAAAAATATTGAAATATATACTTCAACGCCCATACATGTATATGGATTTCTTGCTGTTCATCTTTCGAACAATAAGAGGATATCCTTTTTTATTTAACCCAACAACAACAATAACAACAAAAAACGAGCAGGTAGAATCCAAGAGCTCACGTGTAAGTATCTATAGACACTTTTTCTTCGCAATGAAATCGGAGATAAAGACCCTGAAATGCGCATTCATCTTTTGTTTGTTGTTTAGGATGTTACACAGGTATACATATATGGATACATATGTATAAATATTTATACGTATATTTGAGTTCATCGTTGCAATGTCGTGGGGATAAAGTAGACTTATTTTGTGCTTACTACATTCATACATTATAGTCAAGTTAAATTGGGAGAACAAAGATATTTATGAGCTTTTTGTTGTTTCAATGTAATTTTTCAAATGAAATTCAAGGAGAAACTATTATTAAATTTTTTTTTTGTTGTATGCATAAGTATGGTCGAGGCAAAACAATGAATCTGAATACAAATTCAGAAAAAAAAAATGTCCAGACATATAAATTCATCTGCGCCGATCTTACCTCTACACTGAAGTCAATTTATTAACTAAACGTACGAAAAAGTTACCACAAAAGTAACAAATTCTTTAGGTTTAAGGGATACAAACTTGGGAAATTATAAGATGCAATATGAAATAACACAAATTCAATTTAAAAATAAAATAAATTTCAAAAGTGAAAATATTTATCGACATACAGTCAGTCATGAAAATCTATACATAGTTTTAAAAAGTGCTAAATTTGCACCCCTAGTTCAAATGAATTTGTTCCATTGAATAAGATGTAAGTATATTTTTAAAACTTTGTTTCCAATTACTATCTTACAAAAAATACTTAAATTTTACTCAATACAACAAATGCATTTAAACTAGGGATGCAAATTTAGCACTTTTTAAAACTATATGTAGACTTTCGTGACTGACTATGTTGATATAAGGATATGCACAGTTTAAAACAGCAGAAAAAGATTTTTAATACATAGTTAGAAATAAAGTAAATATTTTGTAAGTATAAAGCCTGTTTTAGATCAGGCATACTTTTTCCATTTAAAATTTTATCAAAATGGATCTTTTAAAACACAAAGACAAATTTTTCTTAATTTTTCATTGTATGGCTCCAAACTGGGCTTTGGTTAAAAAATAAATTTTCTACCAATTTTTAAGTGTATTGATTCGAGACTGATATATTAGAATTTATATTCCTTAAAGGTCATTTAGTGTTTTGAAACTATTTTTCGTAAAATTTTCCCTTCTGTTAGACATTTACGTATGAAAAATGGGACTTTTATCATTTTTCTTATGAAATTATTCGAAATGAAATTACTTTTAAAAGCACAACAATACCTCCCAGACTATAGTTCATACGTAACATATTAAAGAGTAGTCTACGTATTAAAATGAAATAATTCCTTTTATCTAATGTCTGCTACTGTTTCAAGTAGACCAATTCAAATAACAACACACTGAATAAATCCTTCTGCATATGAACTTTTCATTGTTTCAAAAGGCTTCCTAGACATTTGTTATTACTATTTGTTTGTATTTTTAAAATTTCAGACAAGTTAAATTAAATCGGAAAAACCTACCCATCATCAACAGTTCACTGTTCATAGATTTTAAAAACAGTGAAAAGAACCAGAAACAAAGTTAAATGAAATATAACAAAAAAGAAATTAACAAAAAACAAACATAAAAACAAGACAACATAAAATAAAACAATCGTCGTTTGTCTGACATTGAAAAATGGCTGGTCACGTTTTATTGCAGTGCAAAAGGAATCACGCGGAGTAGGGTGTGTGTGCAGCATAGTAAACTTTGTGCTTTTAGACCTCATATATGTATGTGTATACTGTCTCAACAAAAATAAAAAAACAAAAATTAAAAAAATAAAAACATACCTATGCGAGATCCTGCATAGCATTTTACAATTTTTATTTATTTTATTTCTTTTTGAAATCCTTTTTGCTGCTTATATGCCATGCCATACCACACCATACTGCTGATGCTGACTGAACTGCCACATCACCATCATCATGCTTTTGTTGCTAGGCATCACAATGTTTTAAATTTTTGTTATCTCCCAACCTTTTTTTTGCTTTTTTTTTTATTTTTTCTTTTTGGTTAACGATTCTGTTAAATGTGTCTCCAGGCTCCATAATATTATAACAACGACTGCTTTGAGGACGCAGGACATAGGAGATAGGACGACAGTCGACATGGTTCATATTTACATTTTTTTTTTTAAGACCTTTATTCAAGGTAATTGCATAAACATCAACCACAAGACATCAGAGAGCGAGAGTGAATGGTACAAAGCCATCATCATTATTTTCATCGTGATTAATGGCAATTAATAATTTTTCTTCTTTTTTTTTAACCTTTTAATATGTACCTACATATGTATATATCTCTGTGAAAAGAAGGGTGATTCCAAATATGCTGATGGAAAAAATGTGTTTTATACATAACCATAAAAAGCTAGTCGAGAAAGGGGTTCTTGATGAAAATATGTACATTGTACATATAGTGAAGAAATTTAACACTCTTGAAATTAGTTTTTGATGGCTATGTTTATAATTATAATGTTGCCGTTTCCCTGAGTTCTATGATAAACATTTTTATTCCAGTTAATGAAGAAGTAATTGTACAAAAATGTATAATAATCTCTCCAATTCTATAGAATTCAATTGCGCGTAAGAATTCACTTCTTTTCATTTTCAAAATAAATAAATAAATTTGGTAGCACAACAGCTCGTGAAGAACCAAAGCCTAGTGACTTACAACTCTCAACCATTTCTGTGTGCGTATTTTTGGCAGGAATGGAGGGGACCTACAATTTTTTGCCGAGTCCGAAGCGCTAGATGAGAAAGCACTTATTCATGACAAGTATACTCTTGGAGGATTTGTCAGTCCCTCGCAAGAGGCAGTACCTCGTACTAGTACCAGTACTGCCACCTTAAAAACATTTCTGTTTTTAGGTGGCAGCGGCTGGGAATCTAACCCAGACCTTTGGCATGACAGTCCTACGCACTAACTATCATGCCACGAGGTACTACTCTTTTCATATTCACGATTCACAAATTTCCAAATCCACAGACTATCCTGATCTGCAAAAGCAAATGAGGCGATGAGAACCAAAACTTGCCAAAACCATGCGAGAAAAATTCTCCATAGCCAAATTTAATTGTTTAATAACTTTAAAATTAGAGCACTTAGAAAATAATTTTTTATATCAAATCATGTGTTTTGAAATCAATTTGTAGTGGTTACAAGGAAAATTATATTAAAATTTTTGTTAAAAAATATTAAACAATTACACCAGGCTGTGACGAGTTTTTCTGGCATGGGCATTTGACATGCCAAGTTTTGGTGCTCATCACCTCAAATATTTTCCCGAAAAAAAACATATAAGTTTAGGTATTTATTTATGTGCACACAGAAAACAATTTAAAAAAAAATGTCAAACCGTTTTTGAGATGTCGAATTTCCAAAATATTTCTACTCTTTTTTAAAAAATCAAAAAAAAAATTTCGAAAATTGCATATCAACAATAGTTTTTAATTTGTATATTATTTGAAATTAGTGTATGCAAATATTAACTCAAATCTGTACAGCATATAATAACAACATTCAAAATTTAAAAAAAAACGTTCTGTGGGAGTACCTACTTTTAATATTTGCTATTGGTAAATTCTTATAATTTTTGATAATATGTCTCACTAATTTTAGCATACAGAAAAAATTTAATAAAAATCGGAGGAGCCATTTTAAAGAAAAAAATATTTTTTTAACGGTTTTTAACATTTGTATGGAAGGATTGTTATTTTTTCATAAAAATAAATTTTTTCTTAAAATAAGTCAAAGAGTATAAAAAAATCCTTTATAAACTGAGTTCTACAAAAATCGACCATTTATTTTCAAAATATTTTATATTCCAAAAAAAATTAAATTTTTTTTTAAATACAAAAAACATTTTCTGAAAATTTTTGATAAGAAAAACTGTTTGTATTGTTTAGAACCTTCTTTTTTAAAAATTTACCACTTGAATAAAATCGAAAATAAAAATAATGGTTCTTTTGAAGGTCCATAGAAATTTTTTGAGAAGTGGTTTCCCGTCCAAAGGTAGCTTTTACTGAAAGATATTTATTGAATATTTTTAAGACAAATTTTGAAGCCATTTTTAAGCAACATTTTCCAAAATATCAAAAAAAAAAAAAACGTATGGCAAGTAGGTACGGTTATTTTAAGTTCTTAAAAAAAAATAAAAACTTTTGCGCAGAATCACCAAAATCTAATATAGGCCCTCGCATTTTTCGTCTCCCCTATCTTCGTAATGACAAGTCTTATCAAAATATCGAGTACAATTTTTTTACGAATGCATGATTTGCATTCATTACATAGTACCTAAAAATATATCGCAAGTACAAGACATTTTGTATTTATTTATGGGAAAAAGTTGTTGTTACTAACGATTGAATCTCAAAAATCTGACCTAAGATATAGGTCTAACGTATGGATCGGTCCGATCAGGATGACTAGTTTTCATAACTTTCAACTTTTTTCAAAACTAAATACCTCACAACCGTCTGGCTTTTAGCCTTCCAAAACCGGTCTGTTTTATTCCAAACCCTAAATGCATTAAATAATGAAAGACAATTTACTACTTTTCAATTTTGTGTTTTATTAGTTTTAAGCTTATGCTACAATTTCATTAGGCCAAATGAGGTAATTTCGTTGAAAATTTCCAAATATGATACGAATTCATGTCATATTTCATAAAAATTCACATTTCGAAATGAGATAATTTCAACCAAATTTGCACGAAATAAGGTTGGAAATTAAGTCAAAAACCTATTGAACACACCCAACTGTTCACAGTTTGAAGAGCTCTGATTTTGGTTTTGTATGAAAACGTCAAAAAAAAACAATAAAAAAGCGATTAACAGCCAGTTGAAATTTAAAAATGAAATGAACTGTCAAACGAAATTACCAAATTACAAATAAAAACACTTTCTGTGATTTTCGAAATAACTTTATTTCGGCTCTAATGAAAACGTAGTATTAAACAAATTTTGCACGAAATTTGTTTAGAAATTAAGTCAAAACCTAATGACCACACCCAAATTGCCAGAGTTTGAAGAGCTATGAAAAGATTTTGTATGAAAATGTCAAAGCTAAATGGAAGTAGAAAAAAAAAAAACAACAGCAAAAAGTGATGAACAGCCATTTGGGGTTCAAAAATGCAATGAGCTGTCAAAAGAAATTACCAAATTACAAATGGAAACACTTTTTCTGTGATTTGCAAAATTACCTCATTTCTGCTCTAATGAAAACGTATTGTATTAGGAATTTATCCCTCCCGAAATGAAAGAAAGGAAAAATACACCTCTCCTCTGAAATAATTGTTTTCTTAGAACATGGTGTGAAAATAACAAAGTGCTGGCCAATAACTTGGAAACGTATTGTGTACATCCAACTTTTGAGGAAAAGTGTTTTTCATATAAAAAACCACAATCAACAAAATTAAAAAAGAACGTTCCTTACACCCCAACTTACTTTCATGACGTCACTGAAATGACCATGAATCAGTATGTACTTATTTTTTCCGGTATTTTTGAGTAAATTAATAAGAAAACATGAATTATGTAAGCCAATAACATTGTCAAATGCTTGAAATGTTTGATCTACAACATAAAATTAAAACCCAGAGAGCATGATTTACTGCATTTATTTTTCCTTCGTTGACTGGATTAAAAGCTTATGCTAGAATTTTGTAGCGTAATATTTAGTAGAGTAATATTTTTTATTCACATAAATCCATGCTTAAGCTAAAACCATTTTTAGCTTTCTTCCAAAAATAGCTTTTACTTTTTTTTATTCAAAAGGGCCAATAATAACGGGTGATTTTTTAGCTGGTTTGGTTTTGGCAACACTGGTTTGGCAGCTGACGTGTGTTTAGTACCTTGTGTCACTGTCAAACAGCTTCAGTTTGGTTTGCAATTTAACCATGGATCGTCTTACAAATGAACAACGCTTGCAAATTTTGAATTTTACTATCAAAATTCGTGCTCGGTTCGAAATGCTTTTTTATCGAAAAATTGTGTTCAGCGATGAGGCTCATTTTTGGTTGAATGGGTACGTAAATAAGCATAATTGCCGCATTTGGAGTGAAGATCAGCCAGAAGCATCGCAACAGCTACCAATGCATCCCGAAAAAGCCACTGTTTGGTGCGGTTTATGGGCCGGCGGCATTATTGGGCCATATTTCTTCAAAGATGATGCGAATCGCAGCGTTACTGTCAATGGTGAACGCTACCGAGCGATGATAACAAACTTTTTTTTGCCCGAAATGGAAGTTCTTGACTTGCATGATATGTGGTTTCAACAAGACGGTGCCATATGCCACACAGCACGCGAAACAATGGCGCAATTGCGAGGCGAGTTTGGTGAACAGTTAATTTCACGTTTCGGGCCGGTCAATTGGCCGCCTAGATCGTGCGATTTGACACCATTAGATTATTTTTTGTGGGGGTATGTCAAGGCTAATGTCTATAGGGACAAGCCCGCTTCGATTGACGCACTGGAAGTCAACATCCATGCATTCATTCGTGAGATACCGGCCGATATGTGTGAAAGAGTATGCCAAAATTGGACTCAGCGCATGGGCTACCTGAGACGCAGCCGCGGTCAACATTTGCATGAAATTATCTTTAAACATTAAATTGCAAGGTTCAAACTATCGATTCAAATAAATATTTCATTCATTTTTTCGAATTTTTTGTGTTTTTTTTTTTTAAAGTTCTAAACCTCTTAAAAAATCACCCGTTAGTAAAGAATAAACTTCTGCTATCCCATCTCAAATTCAAAAACTAAGGATTTCGAAAGTTGTCGTTCAAAAAAAGCTTCTTTTTTTTAACTAAAACTACTCGTAAGTTGAACAGTTGCTTCAGGTGACATAAAAACTCGATTTAAAATATAATAAAATGGAATATCTAGATCCGAAAATTTTTTAAGACCATTTCGTTCATATAGCCAAAAGAAACCATGAAAAAGTTACGAGATATTAATATTTTAATTCAGTGATTGTTTTTGATTGAAATACACTAAAATGTTATGTAAGAGCGAGTTTTGTACACGGTCACTCTATCTAAAAAAAAAAAAACAGCAGACTGATCACTCTACAGGGTGTTGGGTAGTGCTTTTTTAACATGAACGCTTTTGGTTTATGTTCATAGTTAGCATATTTTATCAAATGAATATTAAATTTTTCATATTGTACTGAAAAGGGGACATTTTGGCAAAAATTGCCAAGAATTATAAGAAATGTTAAAATTGTAATGGGTTTACCTGCAAATTTTGAATAAAAATTAGTTTTTGATCATACCATATTAGTTTACTCTACTTTATTTTGTCTAGGCATGTCTTAATCTAATTTTATGTGCAATTTAGGCTAAAAATTAAAAACCTTCGATCTTTCAATTTGGTTTTGCTAATTTTTCCAGTTTAGTTTTTTTCGAAGCCACTGGGTCTTTTAAATAAAAAAAAAATCAGCTTTATTATAAATTTCACATGGAAAATATTTTCCCCGAAAAATGTGTGTTCCCTCGGGATTTTAAAAGCTATAAGTTTCGCCTTCACTTTTCTTGACCGTAAATAACCAAAAAAACTTGCGCAAAGGCACCAGTCAGTATCCCCTGTTATTTTTCGTTTCCCGTCAAAAAATAAGTGGCAATTTAAGCTCTTAATTACGAAATATTTATTACGAAATGGGTACTCCCAACAAAAGAGAATTATCATTTTTACAGGTGAAACTCAAAATAGGCGAAAAGTGAAATGTCAATTTTTCCACATGGAATGTTGTTCACGTGAAACGCACAATGAAATTGCTTAAGCTAAAACTAGCATTTTTAAGTAAAAGGTATGTTTTGTATGAATAAAAAAAAGTTTTAGTTAGAAAATAAAATACTAGTAATAGATTTTTAAAATAGCAAAAGCTAAATTCATGTAGCTTAAGCTTGTAAGGTTTTTTAGTTTGAAGAAAATAATTAAAATTTGCTTAAAAACTTAAATATTCTTCCCATGGTCTTTCTTACCATCTCTAAAGAATCTCTTAATGTTAAATTAAAATCACAATTTATTTTTAAAGGACGATCAACCTACATTGTAATTTCTTTTTTTTTTATCATGAAAAAAAGTAATTATCTTGGTGTGTCGCAATATTTACTACTTTTAATTAAAAGTCATCAGAAAGTAATTATAAAATATAAATATGTAGCATATAATACACGAACACACAAAATACAAATAAATAATTAAAATAAAAAAAGTAAAAAAAAATTAAAGCAAATTAATGAAATATAAACAAAAGATACCTTATGTACATACATATATACACGTATAAAATAAATATTTAAAAATATATATACAAAACAAATATCCGCACCCGAGCACATCAGCAGCAGCAAGCAAAAGGATATAATAATTCGTCCAAAGGACAATTAAGCAAAGAGAATGAAATTCACTCACCAACACATTTACACAGAGAACAAAAACACAACCATGTCTGGAGCGTTTTATCGATTTTTTGGGGGTAGAACTCTGCGCTATAGGACTGCATTTAGCTATGTAGGTGTACCTATGTAGGGGTATATCTAGGAATATGATGATGATGAATAATGCTGCACACAAAACGTTGCAGTAGCAACAACGTTCACAATTTTTGGTTGGCTGGGTTTTTGTACCGCTCCACAGATAATACCACTACCACTTTAGAAAAGCTAGCTATAGGAGCTACTCTACACCATACCATAAACCCCCTTTTAAAATCAGCTAGACTTCAGCTTGCCTCGTTTAGCTTTCATCGTTCTCTTTTTCTCTCAGTTGAATTGGTCGGTTTCGGTTTTAGCTGTATATCATCGTTATTATCATAGAGCTAGAGCCTGAATCCTAGGCATAGGTTTCATAAAGGCTGTACAAATGCTCCTCACGTTGATGCTGATGCTGATAATAATGATGACGATGATGATGATGATGCGCTGCATTGGATTTTTTGCAAATAATTTTTCGTGTTGCACGAACCGAACAGACCAAAAAAAAAATGTCGGCGATTTTAAATTTCAACCCATCCTTCAATTTTTTGTTGATTTTCAATCCAGACTTCATTGATGGCAATACTAATACAACTACTATATGTCCAGCGGCGCTGCCGGCGTGACTAGTTGGCTGCAAACACAAAAATTGGAAGGTTAAAAAAATTGGTAACCTTCACGTCTATTTTAGTTGACCTCGATTTTTGTGTGAATCAGAATCAAACCCCCCTCCCCCCCCCGGGTCCCATCCAAATCCTCCAGTCCATTCCGTCACACATAGATACACATAGCTAACAGCTAGGTAGGTTCAAAAAAACTTTATTTTTCGTATTCAATAATAAAATGGTTCATTCATCAGAAAAATAGCAAAAAACGGGGTTTTTCTGTTCCTGGAATTAAGGGTCTGGGTTTTTTTTTTTGTATTTTATCAGAGAGGGTGCCACGCACGGTGGATTGTTAGTATAGTTTCCTGCTGCGCTGGTGACTGTGACTGGCTGGCTTCTGTGAAAAGTGGGCTGACTGGAAAATTTCATTCATGCTTTTCAAGTTCATGTCGACTTGTATATTGCTTCTGTGTTCATCGTCGTCGTCGTCGTCGTCGATGTCGTTGTCGTCCTCATCGCAGAGTAATTTGCACCCCACTTCAGAAGGGAATATAACATTTGGGGCGGTTTGTTCCAAGTATTTTTATTTGTTTTTTTTTTTTTTTTTTTTGGCCCCAAAGGACAGAAAAAATGTATGTAAGTAGGTATGTCTATGCTAAAGAGAGAACCAACAAATCCAAACTCAATCCCAAAAGTGCGGTGTCTGATGGTTTGTTCAACTCAACCTATAGGTAGTAGATCTAGCTAGGATTTTGTGATTTCACACGCTAACACCATCTAGGAGCAACGCCAGCAATAGTCCATTAGACTCAGACCAAACCGTGTGCTCTGTCATTTGGTTTGGCTTTGGTGTTATATATTTTTTTTTGTGTTTCTTTATAAGAAAATGACCTCCGGCTACGCTATACTCTGTTATGTCGACCGGCGGCGGCGGCTGCAGTGGTGGCGGTAGTGATGGCAGTAGCAGTAGCAGTAGACTATAACAACTCTACTCAGTTACACATGAAGGAGGAAACAAATTGAAAAGAATGTAAAAAGCACGTGGTGTCTGTCCAGGTTTTTTTTTTTTTGTATTTTTATTTTTGTTTTTATTTAGGAATGTAAAAGTTGCCGTAAGCATAACAACACACACACACATGACATAAATACCTTCAAACATATGTAGGTATACCTAGATGTGAGTTTGCATAAAAGAGAGACATGGAAAACGCAAGAAATGTTTGTCTCTAGCGAGTTAGGTAGGTACCTAACTACCGGTCTCAGTATTTCTGATTCCGATCTGGATGTCATGCTAAAAATAAAATAGATTACAATAAGTTAGTAGTGTCTGACGCGTAACACCGGTAAAAATGATTTTACAATGCAAATAAATAGAGAAATTAGATCGAAAATGTAGGACATAAGAGCGTGATGGCTACCAAAATCTTGAAGGTGTGATTTCTCAGACCCCTTTATACTCAACTAGCAGGGTAAGTTCTGCAAACATTGCGGATATATACAAAATGGTGGTTTGGAAAAACTATAACAAATCACACTATTTACAACTTTTCCAAACACCCCTCATTTTTATCGACTTTGACCTTTTTTTAAAAGTGGGCGGTGATTCTGATTATGTCTAGTCATATCCTTAATTGTGTCTGAAAATTTCATCTCAATCGGTTGACCGCTACAGATTTTATAGATTAAGACTACCTCTCCATATAACATGACCACTGTGCGGCGCCTAACGCCACTCGGCTTATGAAACAATGGCTCTATTGCGTGGAAAATTTCCTGGCCTGGAGTGGACGAGTGATTTAATGAAAAAGAAGGTCTGTTTCTTTACTCTGAATTTATATGAGGATCAGTCCTAGAGACTTTAATAATTTCCCAACCAAGTAGTTAAATTTAAAAACATCAGATTTTTTGTTTCTCAAAGAATACGCCAATTTTCCAACAAATGCACTTACAGCTGTTCTTCATGAAATACATTTACAATTATCTGAAAAACTTTTGTAAAATTTCATTAAAAGAATCAATATTTTTGTGGGCAGGGATGTCATTCGACAGATTGTACTATTAACATTTTTTTTTGGGATTTTTTTTTAAAATAAAACTTCTAACTGGAACACCCTTTATGGGCTAAACATAAGAAAACCAACACAAAGAACAAAATTACTTCATCAAATCTAAAAAACAGCCTATAGCCTATAGATCGCTGCTGATGTAAGCGAAATTTTGTTGTGGTCTCCACAAAAACACAAAGAAGATGTAGAAGAAAAAAAAATTGTGGAGAGTTACACCAAAATGTAAAAATAAAACACAAAAACAAACGATTGGAAGCCATGTTGTAGCAAAAAAAAACAACGAAAGCAAAAAATCTCAAATATACCAATGTCATTTTCCCCACACACCAGAAATTAATCATACTTTGTGAAAAATAAGTGGAGACTTCTCCAAATAATCTGCTAAAACCATAAATTTTGTTGGTGAAACAGAGTACTGTAGAATGAAAAGCTGAACGAAATTTTTCGTTTATAATTTCGTTGTACATTTTTCTTTTCCTGGCTTAAACATTTAAAAGGATAAAAAAGCATATAATTTTTATTTAAATAAATAGAGAAGCATCAAGCCAGAAAACATTTTTGTGTTGATGCGTTCATATCCCTAACTTAAAACATATTGTCAGTGCTGCCAAATATACTTTCTGAAACTAATTTTGGAGATTTGAAGAGAATATTCCTCTTTTCCCCTACATTGTTGAGCAACTCGAGGTGCCATGTTGATCGGATGCCGGTTTAAATCAAATCAAAACTACTAAAATTGACTTTGGAAATTTTCATGAATAAAGACGTGGATATTGTCCGGCTGTGGTGGCCATGTTGTTTTAGTGGCGTGTGTCACTTTTTTGTTAGTTTTTCAGTCATGGCAAATAACACAATTGAAAAAAACACGCTTACAAGTGATAAAACTGTATTAGATATCAAAATATCAAATTCTCTTGCGGCGCACCCATATTTGACGAATTATCCTTCCTTCCCAGTAGATTATTGAACGTTTGGTGCCAAATTCGAGACCATTGTTTAGTGAAAAATCACCCAGCCAATACCCGTACGTCAACGAAACGTCGGATCGATCGCAGCCAAAACACTATTCTGCTGCTCATGAGGTGTGTGCGGGAAAACAATGAGGCAGTCAATTGCTTAATTTCAGTTAACGGAGACCTCTATTGATCGATTATAAACAAAATTCGTTTTGCCAAAATTGTATCATATGAATGTGAACGATATGTGGTCTGATACTTCAAAGGAAATTCCGCATTTAAGATTTGAGAGTACTGTTGACTCCCGCGGATATAACTTAAATTGGCCATCAAGACCGAGCGATTTGACCCCGTTTCACTCTTTCTTATAGGGTCACAATCCACTTATGCCCCTTAATTCAAAATAACCCAAATAATCACTCAATTTCAGCCAAATCTATACAGCCATCGGATCCATGTTATCGTGTGAAGCTTGGCATTTGAATAATGTCATACATCAGACACATAAGAAGGAAATAGAAGAATAGGAAAGACTTTTTTGTTGGTTTTGTTGATTGAATAAAGTTATTTAATAAGTATCTCAGGAGATTGCGCACAAGTGTTGCCCAGTTGAAGTGGGGTTTATGGGTAGGTAGGTACTCCAAATAATATTGCCTTTTAGAGGGCTTGAATATTTACTTGTCAGTTATCCAGAATATCATAAATATGCTAAGCCCACGTGCGGAAATATTTACAAGCCAATTTCTATGGATTGAAAATTTAGCAGGTTGGGTAGGTCTATCCATCTTTTGTTGTTTTTTTTTTTTGTTTTCAAAATCTTAAAAGTTAGAAAATATAGCTACTTACCTGTCTATATAACAACATGACCTCTTACATCTAGATAAGCTCTTAATAGGTTGGTAGATAGGTAAGTATTTCGTTATCCTTTCTTTTTCCGTCTTTCATCTTACCAATTCCTGTTATAATAAATTTCATTCTTTCAAGGACCTTTGCCATCGAAATCAGAAATCGAAGAATAAAATATGTAATTTCAATTTTAATAAAAACTGAAAATTAAGTTTCAACCAGCTTTTGTGTACAAGAGTGAAAAGGTTCTTCTTCCTCATTCCCGCATCCTTACCGCCACGTTCACCTATCAAGTTTTCCAATTTTCTTTTGAAGGTATCCTCCTCTTTTCATTCTGCGTATACGGTATAGGTACACCAACTTACCCACCTGCCTATCTTTCTTTTCTTTGCAATTTTAATGTATGCATTTACCAATTTTATCGAAGAAAAGAAAATAAGACGATGAAATAAAATAATTGAAATGAAAAACTAAAATAAATAGAAAAACCAAGGAAAAATATATTTTCCCAATCACTCAATGGACAGCGAGAGAGAGAGAGGAGACCTTCGAAGGATAATCTACGGCCGAGAGACTTTTATTTTCCAACTGCTCATTTAGAAGTGGTAAAGGCAAATGTCTTTAAATGAATTTTTTAAAAATCAACGCTTTAGCCTTAAAGGTTCAAAAGCAATAAGCTTAATATATTTGTGCAATAGGTATTTTAAGAGGGGCATTGAGCAGCCCCCCACCCAAACTCTGCCAATACACACTACACACACACACACACACAGGCATACACAATGTATTTATGCATCCTCACAGATTAAATGCATTAATTTACCTACACATTGGCAATTTACAATAATTTTCTTTTCTTCTTCATATCGTGTATTCTGCTCTTATACACTGTACACAGATAGTATTAATACACACCGATACCACACAATGGACGAAAATAGCAAAGTGTGCATACACATAAGGAGACTGACTAAGGAAAAACAAAATTTTCCTTCATATAACAATGCACATTACCCCCCTATTTATGCACATACATTGCTCATGGCTCAACCCACCCCTCCCCCTCTCTTCATCGATCCTTTACTATTCTGCCTACCGCCACCCACCATTGGGCGAATTTGCCATCATCTATCTACGCCAGAAAAACATGAAATAATAAATTTCTGCAATTTCTCTCTTTCATTGTGCCCCAACTACCATTCTACCAACACGACGACTATGATGATGGAATGAAGATGGAGCAGCATGGAGGCTTCCTTCGTTGTTTCTCTTTTTTTACATTTTCTTTCTTCTCCTTCGGTGGGTCTCTTTAGCCCCCCCATTTACCATTCCAATTCTTTCTATAAGTGAACACACAAATTTATGAAAATGCTTGTCCGTCCAAAGAAGAGAAGAGAATTCAAACGAATCAAAGAAAGCAACCAATAATCAAGAAAATGTGAACAAATAGAAAAGAGAAAGAGAAAATGAAGGAATTAGGAAAATAAATTTGTAATTTGCAAAAGCAAAATATAAATTGAAAATATATTTTTTTTTTAACTTTTCTAATGAGAATTTGAGGAGGGGCTTGGGGGTATAGTATAGTATAGTTGATTGTGGGAAGTTTGTTGGTATTTTTTTTTTATTTTTTATTTTCTTAAAATGTCCATCTCTGATAAGAAAAATGGTGTGATGTGAAAATAAGCAAGAGATTTAGTGTGAAGAAGAAGAGGTACAAGTACCCCAAGACGGTATTTTTGTTTGTTTTTGTTGTTTTTAGGGTGTGAAGGGTGTGGGTCTCTGAACGATGAAGGGCTTTTGCGGTGCGGAGTCATCATACAATTGTCTTTAATGTTTTTTTTTTTTGTATGTATATTTTCTTTCTATTGGTGTGGGGTCATGAAAAATATTTTAAGGAAAAGGAAAACATAAAAAACACTCACACATAAACGTAGGAGGTAGGTAGTAAGTATAGTATTTGGGGCGAACAAAAAAAGTAGTAAGAAAGAAAATACGATGAAAAATGTCTGCAAAAATAATGGTAAAGAAAATCAGTTGAACAGCAGCAGCATAGAATATTAGGGGGAAGAGAGGTCGGTTTTGTATTTTTCTTTTTCTTTTTTGTGTTGCTGTTTTTGTTGTAATATGAGGTATTGTGGGTATATTGGGTAAGTTGGGGGTGGTTGGGAATGAAATTGGTAGGTAGGTAGGTATATTGGTGTACAACATAAGAAAATGTGTTAGGTGTAAGAAGAGAAAGAGAATTTGTGGTGGCAATTTAGAAGTAAAAATTTTGTACGGATATATGAGTGTATAGGTATGCAAATTTATTGCCGGAAATGTAATTTACAAAATCGCCTTAGGGGAGGGCTTAGAAAGGTGGTTGGTTGGTGGTGGTGCTGTACTGATATTATGCTACTCTGGCTTTAACAATGGTAGGTAGATATCGTAGTAAAATAAAATTGAGTATCCGCCAACATACTACTATATAATACCTCCGTATTTTTGTGGGGGTGGGTTTGTTTGGGAATGTTATTTCATCATTAATAAATGTGATTCTTCCTTCTTTTTTCTTCCTGTTTTATTTATTTTCTATTTTTTTTTTTTTTAAGAAAAAGATTCATTAACAATGTTTACGGTGAAGAATGCTTTTAGATTTTTTTTTTAAGAGAAAATTCACAAAAATAAAGAATGAAAACTCGAAAGAAATATTACGAAAACGATGCCTCATGGTAACTACCTACCTACCTAAAAGGACAAATATTTTCTTTTCTGATACCACTATATGTCGATGTGTATTTGCTTTGCGTGTCCATGGCTGAGTCAACATGGATGTTGTTGTTTTTATGTTCACTATTCGTTGTGTTCTTGAATTATTTTACTATTTTCTTTTCATACATATGTATGTAGATACATACATACATACATAATATGTAGGTACTTGCTATTTCTGAAAGTTGAAAGAATTTTCCGAATTTTTCATCAGTGAAATGAATTGTTATTTTAGGTAAAAAGAAAATAAGTACAAAGTAAGAATTGACTGGTATGGTAAGTAAAAAAAAAAATCTTTTTTGTTGGTTTTGCCATAGTGAGTGCATTTTAAAATGGTAATTTAGGTAGGTATGTAGGTAGGTAGAAATTAAAATATTCTAATAAGAATATTTCGTTTTCTCAGACGATATCTAGATCTTATATTTTGAATTGCAGTATGCAATAGATAGGTAGGTACCCAGGCAGGTAGGCACCTGAAGGTGTTTTTTTTTATTTAAAATAGGTAGGTACTTCCCTATAAACCTACCTACATTTAATATTTGACTATCCCAAATTTGAAAATAAAAATAATAATTTAAGGTTACATACCCATCTACCTTTCTACTTAAAGTGATGTGCACGTAACTAGAAACGATTCTAAGCTAAAGTCACTATTTTTCCTTCCATATGTAGGTATCAACCTAGAAAATTGACAAGTTTTTGTTAAGTCAAGCCCTAGACAGGTTTTCGGTAGCGGAAATCTAGACAAGGAAAACTTGTTAAATACTCGTGAAGCCCAGTAGTTAGCGTATTGGACTGAAAAGATCAGAAGATCACAGGATTTCTCAAGGCCAAGCAGGGGCACTTTTGGACGCTGTTAGCTTTCGGGTTTCATAGCTTTCATTTTCAAACCTACATATGTGTTGTTATTAATGGACTGCAAATTAATTAAAATTTAAGATACGGAATAAGTCTTTGGTTACAACCAATAGTTGAGTAGCTAATAAAGGTTTATAATTATTATATTTTTTTAATGAAGCAAGTTCTTATGTTCAAAGGTACCCACCATGTAGGGAAGCTTTGAACTAAGCTAAAGCACTTTTGATCAGTCGTTTTTGTAATTTTTTTTCCATCAGTAAAAAAGAAATATTACTGTTATGTTTAATGAAATAAAAATGTATTTTATTTCCTTAACAAAGAGAGACAAAATAAAAAAAAATAAAAAATAGAACTCACAAAAGAATAAAACAAAATATTACGGAAGCCGTATGAAGTCTAAGACTACTTAAAGATAACATCTATTCAAACAAATTGCACAGTTGCTTCACTAACCCAACTGAAATATAGAAAGTCAAAAGCAAAAGCCATCATCGCATCTGTCCTTAATGTTTCCGGAGCGTTGATTGATGGTGACAGCTAAATGTCTACCGTGCAAGGTGCCCCATCCGTTTTGTTCAAATCTGCCCCAACATGCCGATTGACAGAAAATCTCGAGTAAATAATCTGCACCTTAAAATGCATTTTTCACAAACAGAAAAGTCAAGCAAAAAATTTTTACACTCTTACGAAAAAAAAAAAATAAGAAAGTTACAAATGAAGCATTAAAACCTTCAAAACGGGCTACTTTTTATTGGCTTATTAGAGGAATATTTAAAGCCGTTGGCGATAATAGAAGACACAATTGCCAATTTTAATATTTGATTAACGCTCTGAATTATTAATTTAATACGATATCATTAGCGATGTTCAAAGCTACCCCACGTTCAAAGATGCCCCTCTATCCCCTACATCACAGCCGAAGTCCTAGAGAAAATTTATATAGTTACTCTTTCTAGACCCATGTTAGGATTAATGTAAAACTTTCTAGAGCCCCGTTAAAAACTAGATTGTTTTTCCAGATGAATGTTTTCTGTGTTTCTGTTCTGAAATTCGTTATTTTTCAGTGTTGACTAAGTGTTTTAGGTAGGTACCAACTAAACGAAGGAACAAATCAAATTGACATGGAGTTCCGTTACTTCTCATAAAACCGATAAATTGCTTAAATTGACAAAAATCGATCGTGCACTACACAATTACAAATGGATCGTATATTAGGTACCCAAATAATTTTTTATTTTTAAAGTT
This sequence comes from Dasysyrphus albostriatus, assembly GCA_946251815.1. Taxonomy (NCBI): domain Eukaryota; kingdom Metazoa; phylum Arthropoda; class Insecta; order Diptera; family Syrphidae; genus Dasysyrphus; species Dasysyrphus albostriatus. Next base: position 103,999,946 of record OX276336.1, on the reverse strand, counting down.
CAAGTGGCTTAAAATAATTTTAAATAAGAGTTTTTAGATTTCAGCAATTTTTCATAATGAAGAAATAAATTCTTCATAATTGAAATTCCGTGCCTCATTTTCAATCGTCATGCAGATGGAAAATGGTAACGAAAGATCTATAAAAATAATGCTCTAAAAAAATGGTACCTACTCCTTTTTAATACTGTTCAGTACTTAAAGAAAAGCTTTAGAAAAAGTGCCATACAAGCCAAGAGCAGAATCAACATCCTAAAGAGAAGATGGATTTATTGTTCGAAATACCAAAAAATACCTTTTAAAAAGCGCCGAGTGAAGAAATAATTAGTAAAACTTGACCAAAAGAATTTTTTGGAAATTTTTTTAGAATCAATAAATAAAGTTTTTGATGACATGTTCAGTTTTTCAATGAAATATAAGTTTATAAACCAAAAAGTTATCTTGTTGATTTAAAAAAAAACACAATAAAATAAAACCTAGTCTTTGATCCCGACAGAGAACGACTTAACATCATCGATATTTTCTAAAGAGTTTGTTTAAGTAGTGCCTAGGTAAACTATTTGTGGTTGTCTAGTGAAATATGATCAAGGTTTAGGATTGATAGGTCAATTTTTTTAAATTTAAAAAATCTGCAATTTTCTGCAGTTAATTAAATATAAACTTGTTTTTCAAGGCAGTGAAACTTTGTAAAAACACAAAAAATTATGGAGGAATTTAACCCTTTAGTATTTAATTATAATCTTAAAAAAAGTTAAAAAAGTTTAAATCTAATGTGAAGTTTAAAATATGCTAAGAGAAAATGATTCTTTTGATTAACTTGTCATCGTAATATTAAAAAAAGATAACTATTTAATTAAAAATAATTTCTGTACTTTAAAAAATGACTATTTATAAGCGTAACTTTTTAGTCAAGCGATAATTCACCAACTAAGAAGCATACACATGGAAGTCATTAAGAAAATGGCGGCCACCAAATTCTAATTCAATGTATTTACTGCTTTAGAATATAGCTATATGGATAGGTGTTGCCACTTTGAGATAATAGATTATCGGCCAGTTTTTTCTATTTAATACTTACCACATTACGCAGCGAGTGATATTAGAGCAGCAGTTTTTGTGTACAAAATTTTGAAACGAAAAAAAACACATTAACAAAAAATTTGTATACGTCAATTTTATTAAAAAAATTTTTAAAAAATAAATTTAGTGGCGCAACAGCTCATGGAGAACCAGGGCCTAGTGACTAACAACTCTCAACCATTCCTGTGTGCGTGTTGTTGGCAGGAATGGAGGGGACCTACAATTTTTTGCCGAGTCCGAACGGCTAAATGAGAAGCACTTATTCATGACAAGTATACTCTTGGAGGATTTGTCAGTCCCTCGCAAGAGGCAGTACCTCGTACTAGTACCAGTACTGCCACCTTAAAAACATTTCTGTTTTTAGGTGGCAGTGGCCGGGAATCGAACCCAGACCTTTGGCATGACAGTCCTACGCACTAGCCATTACGCCACGAGGTACTACTTATTACGTACTTATTTTTTTGTATGAAGTGCTATCTGAAAGTTCATTTTTTACAACTTTTTAGAGCAGTAAATCGGAAGTAACATTTTGGGTTACAACTTTTTTGAGCAGTAGGTAATTTGGAAGTAACATTTTGGATAAGATTTAATGTGCTGATTCACACGTGAAGAAACTTGAACATTTTCTTAAATTTGTGAGCGGGGCAGCTTGCAAATGAGTGACAAGGATGGAAAATTTTTACGCGTAGAAAAAATGACGATATATTTTGTGTTCCCTTTCCCGCCCATAATCCCACCAATCCAACGTCCGTTTAAATTACGAACTAAAAATTTTATTTTCCGCCATTTAGAAATTACGAAAAAAAAACAAAGAGAAAAACAAAATTTTCAAAATAATTTCTTCACATCTGAACACGTATGAGCAAGCACTTCTTCCATCATAGTGAAATATCACTGAGGAAACATCATATTTGTTAGTAGTTGTCAAATTTACTGTAAATTTAAAAAAACTATATTAACTCCGAATAAAATGAAAAAAGCAAATTTTTTAGGGTGGACAAAATTATACAACAAAAACCCACTTCTGTTTTGCCGTTTCGACGGGTTAAATACACTGCTTCTCTTGGCCAGGGCCGGTGGGACGAGACTTGAAATTACCCAGTCTTTCTATGCCTAAAACAAACTATAAAAATGGATACAAATAAGAATATGATTCCCAAAATACATAATTTTGAAATGGAGAAAATTATGCCGATTCGTCAGGTTAAAAAAAAAAATACTTTTATAAAAACTATAAATATATCGTGGGTGCCAGTAACTTTCATCCACATGATACTCAATTTTAAAGACCATTGATCAGAGTTGGGAAGGGTTTGATTAGGTAGAAAGGCTGACAGTTGATCTTGTTACCGTCACACTTAGATCTATATAGATCCGATGCGATACCCTAGGAAGTTGTATTCCACTTAATGTAAAAACCTATGGTTCTGTTAACAGTCAAGCCATTTAGAGGCGTTGACAAAGTTCAGAAGGCTATTAGCCGGAGTTCTAGACAGTTCCTCTAAGTCGTCATAAAACTGATTGCCTAGGTGTTTTTTCTTAAATGACAGAGTGCTGGGCAGTGAATAAGGAAATGTGTGCTTCTTCGTCGTTTCACCCTCTGCAAAGGTCGTCAGTACTGAGAGTAATTTTTTTGTGTGGTATCTCAGTAGGTTATGTCTGGTGATTATGCTGACAAGGGAACGGAGATATTTCTTGTTCATTTGCATATAACTTTGTCTGTTCTCTGCTTATAGTTGGGAAATAAATATACAAAAACAATTAATAACAATTATATTGAAATCTTCATTTTCAATTTAATTAAAGAAGCTCAAATAATAATTACATGTAAACAAAAAGTGTCAATTACTTTCAATTTATGTAATAAGGTTAATATTATTGAAAACAAAAGCAATTATCAAAAACGCAATAATGATTCCTTTTTTTCAGTAATCATTACAAAAAAAATAATAAATTTATTGCTTTCTTCAATTACATTTTTGATGAAATCAATTACCTTTAATGTAATTAACACAGCGTTTTTTTTTTAAGTAGGTAAGTAGATACTCGAAAAATACGTTCCTTTTTTTAATAAGATGTGATTTGTACCTAAGTGAATTTTCCAATTACAGTAACAAGTTAGTAATGAAAATTTTTATTTTTTTATTACAATTATGTGTAATTGTATAATGGAAGCCTTCAATTACTAATATATATGTAGGTATGTAGTTGAAATAAATAAGGTACTAAACGCATTAATTATTTCCCAACTCTGCCGTTGGAACGTTCGTCAAACGTCAGATACCTAAGTCTTGTTAGAATAAAGTCGTCGAATTCCATGAAAAAAATAGGACAGTCTTTTTGAAGCTTCTATCAGTCGATGTGTTTCAATTTCCAGAGTTCAAAGAGTGGTACCTACATGGATGTAGAAAATGTTGTTCTTGCAGAAATTCAATAATTTTGACACGTATTACATAAGGCCAATAGGATCTACCTGCCTACTTAGACTACCTAGTACCCATGCATATGTATGCACCTACCTAAAACTAGTTTTGTCAACTATTTTAAGTTCACCTGTTAAATAGGTAGGTAACTACTTAAACGTTTCATTATTATTGTGTCCAAAAATCTAAACTACCCATAATTTTGTAATTCCTTACCTACTAAAATTTTTTTTCAACAAAATTAGTGCGTTTTTATAGCTACCCTTTTTTACTTAAGTGATGATGAGTTTTAGGCCTTTAATCACTGTCAATATGTTATCTTATATCTTGAGGTGAGCTAATGAATCTTCGGCAAACACATTCGCTTAGGTAGGTATGAAGTTACAAACTTACAAGGTAATTTTTTTGTCTACATATCTACCTGCATATGTACACATACCTATACCTATTCCCAAGTTGTAGGTTCACAATCCTGCATAGATTTTTAAAACGATTTGTAGGTACCTAGGTATGAGTAGAGGTATCTAGCTACCTTACCGATAATTTTTTTATTTTTATTTAAAACCTTAGATCACCATAAAAAAAAAACAAATAACCTATTTTTCGACAGTTTGATTTCCTTCAAATCTTTATTAATAATGAAAAATGAAAAATACAAGCTAAATATAATTTCAAGCTTCTTTGAAACACGTTCCCATAATTGTATATTATTGTCTTTTAATATTATATAAACCTATAGAGATACCCTATAATATAAAAAGAAAAACGTAATTGCAATAAATATGCAAATTTGATTAAATTTCCTTTCTAATTTGAAAAAAGTATTAAAAAAAAATAAAATAAAATGGTATAGTATTAAAAATACAAAAAATAAATAAGAAGAAAGAAAAACATTGAAAGTACTATTTTTCATTACTTTTTTGTTTTTTTTTTTTTTTTTTTTGTATTTAACTCACACAATCTTCTCAACCCAACCTATACTTTGAAATGAGTCAAAAATCAACAAAACAAACACATACCTACACACACACACACACATTCACAAAATCAAACTCTCAAAAATGTATCTGTGTGAATTGATTATAAAATTTTGTTCGTTTTGTTGTTTTCTTTTCTTTTTTTATTATTTCTAAGAGGCGCAATCAAGAGAGAACAAAAATAATAGCAAAGTACACTAAAGTACAAAAATTAAAAATAAAAAAGTAAATAAAGAGAAGCAATTTTAAAAATCAAATGTACAAAAAAAAAATACAAAATGAAAATAAGAAAGAGAAAAAAAAATACGAAGAAAAAGAATAAAAGAAAAACGTGACGTTTTGATTTTATTTTTTTTTTAAGACTGCACAAAAACATGTAGCAGAGAAAACAACCACAACAAAAGAGACTTAAAGAAGACGATAAAGAAGAAGAAACAAAGAAAATAGGAAAGCAAATAATTGAATTTTATTACATTACATTGTACTTTGTGTACGCAGCTATGTAGTGTAGTGAATAGTAGATAAATATATATTTGTATTGCAAGAAGTAGGAGGAGGAAAAGAATAATGACCCCAATGACGATGACGATGATGAAGATGATGATGACGGTAGGGCAGAGGTATAGTTGACTGTACAAAACCATGGTTATTTCTTGGAGCAATTTAGGTAGGTAACTACCATACGAATCCAATAAGATAAGAACAATAGGTATGCAATTTTCTAAGAAAATACATCGTCTATAGAAACTCTACATTGAACCTGCATGCAGAAATGAAAATCTAACGTGTGACAAATTTTACCGGCTTTTTTTTCCAATTTTAAAAGAGAAATGTATAGAAAAAGTAAGAGAGAGTTACACAAGAATGTCTCCATTTCTGAGGATGCAATTGTCCTGCAATTTATTCTTTTCTTTTTTGGCTGATGTGGTAGGTGGTATAGGTAGGATAAAACGCAAGAAATGTAAATATAACAGAATTTAAAAGGAGAAGAAAAATTCCAACATCCGAAAAAATACACCCGAGACGAGAGCAAGACTCCATATTCTCCATCTCCATTCTCCACATCCTTTTACTTATATGTGCATACCTACATTATATTCTTCCTAGGTGTGAGTGATTCTGTAATCTGTATTAAAATTTATATCTCCTCTTTGCTGCTCGACTCGCATGCATTAGTGTCTATCTTCTCATTCTCAGCCACCCTTCTGCAAAAATTGCTATGTCTCCCGCTTTCTTGGTGAAGTGCTGTATTCCAAGTTCCAACTTTTGTCTGTTACTACCTGTGTCTTTAGTACTGTACTGTCAGTACAGTTTGTGCTTATCGTTGATTTTCTTTGTTTATATGATTCCGCGCTATTTTCAATCGCGTTTCTGCATCTATAGATATGTGTGCGATGTATCTGTGTGGTGTTTCTGAACAAGTGTGCATTGCAATATGAGAAATAAACAAAAATAAGTAAAAGAAAAAAAACACCATTTGGCTGTATCTGTGTGTTACCCCAAACCAACACACTCAAAGCAAAAACAACAAAAAAAACACAACACAAATGTATGTGTTTTTGTTCTCTCTCATTCTATCCTCTTTAACACCCCTCACATTTAGCTCGTAGTGTATCTCTCAGATACATTTTTACGTTTACACACAGCTATCCGGTCATTCTGTAATCGCGATTCCTCGAGGACGTTGGTGCGACGTTCGGCACAGCACGAAACGAAATAATCACAATAATAAAATACAAAATTCCCTTAATTCTGATTTTTGTGTTGCTTTTTTTTTAAATTCTGTAATGGTGGTCCACATCTCACAAGGAAAAAAGATTCTTCTCTAAATGCAATTCTTTCATAATAATTGTTGTTATCTGATGGTGGTGCGTTCTCTCTCTTTCCTCCCCCGGTGTTGTGTGGTGGTGATGTAGTGATGGTGTCGGAATTTTGAATTGAATAATGCTAACATCTCCAAACATAATTATTTCAAATTCCAATTTGACAAAAATACGGTTGAAAAGAAAACACTTTTTTTAAATAACATATTATCATCATCATCTCTATCCCACATTTGTTTTCATTATTTGTTAATTAAAAAAATTATAATAAATACAAATATTTATCAGTTGTCCTTCAGAAAAAAAAAATAAATAAATAAATACCTACATAACTACCTACTATACTATACCTACCTTAAACAAAAATCTTATTTAGTTTTAATTCTTGTTATTTGTTATTAAAAACACTAAGTTCTTTTATATTCTCATCGAATTGTTATATCCAAAGTGTTTTGTATAGATTCACTTCATCCTGTCATTCTTATATAAATATTTAAAACTTAAATCACAACTATCAAATAGTGTGTTATAAATAAATAATAAAAAAAAATTTAATGGGAATTTGCAATATTTCAACTTTAAAATAATACAATTTAAACAAAAAATAAAAGTTGTATACATGAAAAAAAATATTTTATAAATAATAATTCTCATGGAAACAAACAAACAAATTGCATGAGTCAATATTGAATTTGAAAATAAAATAAAAATATAAGTGAATTGTATGATGAGACCCAGTGTAAACATTGAGTTGAGTTGTGATAGAAAAAACTAAAAAAGTTAAAGTTTACATAAAACTATAGAAAAAGGAAGGATATTTAGCTGAACATAATTCCATTTAAAACATTTTCATTAAAAAAAAAAAACACAACTAAATGGGATTAAACATAAACAGAAACTGAGTGATAATTTTCACACCTAAAAAAGGATAAATAATTATAAATTAAATGTAAGTACCAATCGTTAAATGAAATTATTTAAATAAACTAATTTAATATTAAAAACAGCAATTTATAAATCTGACATTTTATTTATTCTATCAATGTTAGAGGCGAAATAGAAGCAAATTGTATTCCCCTTTCTAAACAAATTAAAAAACAAAATATAAAACAACAACAAAACTTCATACATACAACCTCCAGCAAATGCAAATTAATTATTTATGAATTGAAACTGACATTTCCACCCCTTTTGTGAGGACGGAAATGAGGATATACAAAAATACTACTATACCTAAACATCAAACAAATCAAAAACAAAATATATAAACATGTACATTTATGTATGTTAGAATATGTATGTAGGTATGTGTATAGTAGCAACCTTTATTTGTAAAGTTTAGTCATATAAAACTACTAAAAAAAAAATCTTTCAATGTCTAGATTTAGAATATGTATAGTTCTTTCGGTCGGTGGGGGTGCTAAGGGTAGGTTATTAGAGAAGGTAGAAAATATGTTATTTTTAATTAATTCATTTTGAAGGAAATTCAACCCTAGCTAGTTATACCTATATTTTGAATTGTATTTGAAAATTAGCAGGTGCTGATGCAGGTTTAAAATTAGGGGAAGGATATTTCATATTTTGATAATCACGTTAGCAAATCTCAAGCTGCAAATTATGCGTTAAATTATTCAGGAACTTTTGAATTAATCTCCCAGCTGTAAATATAAAAATTATAAGGTGGAACAACAGCTGAGAATATTAGACAGAATCTTGTTGGAAAAATCAAATTGGAATTAATATAGGGTTCAATTTTGATTTCAAATTTATTACAGTTTACTGTGCGAGAAAGAACTCTTTCCTCTCGTTCTGTTACCATGCATTGCAGGTTGCATTTGAAAAGGTCTTAGGTCTAACATATTGGCATATTGCTAAAATTATTAATATAAGAAGTAACGCTTCAAGGTTGCTAATTCCTTTGAAGCAGTTAGGTAGGTATCTTGTTGGCTATGGAGGCTTACTTAAAAGCAATTTTTGTACTACATTTATATAAAATTTACTTCTAAAAACTTAATTAACTAATTTGACACTGAAAATTGCACATGACTATAAAAGAAAACTGATTTAAAAGTAAAAAATATTTATCCCCACGTTGGGCGCCAAACAATTATTGTCATAACTCAAGATGTTATTTTAAAGAATGTGCTAAGCTTCAGCCTTATGATTTTATATTTAGAATTTTAACATTTCAAATTTAGTCTAACATTTAGTGAAACATTAAAAATATTTTCTTCACGTTGGGCGCCACTCAATTTTTCTAAGTCAAGAGGTAGTTTCAACGCAATGCAAACCAAATCTAGTCTTCTAATTATGTAATTAAAATTTTAACATACATACATATTAATTCTAATTCAAGTTAAAAAATTAGATGAACTTTTAAATTGTCTTCATATTCCATATTAATTGTGTGAATTGCACTGATTTATGTAAAAATAAAAATAAATATTTTCCCATGTTGGGCGCCAATAATTTAAGATATTGTTTCAAAGCAAATGATTAACTATTCCCAGCAATTCAATTTCATATGTAGAATTTTAACATACAGAATTAAGTCTATTACTTTGTTTAACTTTAAAAAACTTTAGACGTATGAAATATTTTGCTCACTTTGGGCACCAAACAATTGTTCTAAGTCAAGAAATTTCTGTAACGCAATAAAAATTAACTTTAGTCTTCTTATATTGTATGTATTAGAATGTTTGCATTTATTTGTATGTACAAGTTCAAAATATTGTCCCACGTTGGGCGCCAAATAATTTTTCTAATTGAAGGTGTTATTCCAAAGAAAAATGCTCAAAATGATTTCAGTCTATTATGTTTAACGTAAGACATAAGAAATAATTTCCTGAAGTTGGGCGCCAAACAAAATAGTTCCAAGTTATTCCAAATGAAATAAAAAAATAAACTTTGTCCTTTAATTATTTATATATAAAAATTCTTATATACCTATTGGTTATGAGTATCGCGCTGATTTACGTAAAAATTTAAAGTATTTTCCCACGTTGGGCGCCAGATAATTAATATTATTCAAGGTGTTGTTTTGAAAAAATGCTTAGCCCCAGCCTTTTTATATTGTATTCAGAATTTTTAAATATTAGAATAAGACCCCTATTATAACTTGGGATTCGCCGAGTTTAACGTTCGACTCAACTCGAACGTTCGACTTTTCAAAAATAGAAACTGCAATTTTGTTCAAAATCACAATTCGATGTCGATTATAGAGGCGAATGTGTGCCCAAGGTTTTGAGTGACATTCGGGATTTCCAAATTTAAGGCGAACTTAATTCAGGCGAGTCGCAAACAGTAATTCCACATAGTCACATTTGTAGTTCGACTTGGCGAATCGCAAGTCATAATAGGGTCTTTTTTTGTTTATCGTATAATGTAAGCAATATTTCGTTCAAGTTGGGCGCCGAAAAATTGTTGCCAAGAATTTATTCCAATGAAATACAAATTAACCCTAGCCTTCTAAATATTTATTTAGAATCTATACATACATACTTATGTTGTGTTTTGCGCCGATTTAAACAAAAATGTAAAATATTTTCCCACGTTGGGCGCCAAATAACTGTTTAAACTCAAGATATTCTTCCAACGAAATAATAATTAGCAATAGTCTTCTAATATTTATATTTAAATTATTTCCAATTTGTCAAATTTCCTCAGTATTTGCACAAAAAAAATGGAGAAATTTTGCTGAGAAATTCCGCTGATGAAACTGAGATTGCTTAGGTCTCTAAGATATCATCATTTGTTTGAAAATATCATGTTTTTAGTTTAATTTTGTAAGCATTTGGGCTAATTCAAAGTAATTTTTTTTAAATATTACTAAATTATAAGAATGTTACCTAATTATAAATTGATATATATTAGAAGAAGATAATTAAATTTAAATTTCATAAATACAAAGATAAATTATTTCCTTTCATTTGTCTTTTATTTCATTCCAAATTGGTCTCAAACCTAAGTTTTGTAAAATGTGATTTAAAAGAACGATTTTTAACATGTCTCCAATTATCATAACAATTCAGATTAATCTCTGAAAATTCTATGAAACTTAATGCGGCTATAAAAACCCTTTAAGGAATGATAGGTCTTCTCTAAAACCAATTTAACAGTTTAAAATCAACTCAAATAAAACTGACCATTATAATTTCAAATAATATTTAATGTCCCTAAAAGTATTTCAAACATTTTGTATTTAACTTATTTTGTGTGTATTAAGTTTGAAATATTCAAAAAAAAAAAATGATTTTCAGAAGATTATTCTAACTACCTACCTATATATACATGTACGTCTATGTTTTTTTGTAGAATAAACAGACATAGGTATATTAAACTATTCAAAAACAACAATGATTATATCCAAGTCATTTTGAATTGGGCGCCAGTTAAAGAAGCAATTTTGTTTATTCCCAAAAAAAAATACATATCAATGAAATTTAATGCCAACCCTCAAAGTGTATTAAACGCATTTAAGCGAAGGACAAACTGCAAAATTAAAATTGACAATTTACGATGTGGAAAAAGTAGAACATAAGCGTTTAATTTTCAGCGTTAAGAATATAAATATTTAAGTTTCGATTCATCAAACGGCTCCAATTTAAGGTTATTGAAGTTTTATCGATTGTAAATTTGTTGTATTAATTTTTACTAAACATTACAAAATGTATTTATTAAATGGGCAACATTCTTAACCTGAAGTCCTGGATAGTATTCCAAAAGTTTGTGACAGACAAGAGTGTGAAACTCGTCATTTCAAATTGGTATTTGAATGTATTTTAATCTACAATTGACACGTTAAAAATTGCCACATTAAATTTGAAAATTTTTAATCTGAACAAATCATTTTATCATAGTATTTTTCCCATTTTCATCTGAATATATTTAAAAAGTTTAATAAATAAATTTTTCAAAGAATTCTTCGAAAAACACTGGTTATTTGAATTTGAACAGTTTCATAAGTGCTAAGTTCTCAGTAATAAATAATAAGTTCAAGCGAAATTCATTTGTAAATTCCCAAAACCAATTAAGTGCAATAATTTAAGTACTTATGCATAATTTTATCATTTTACGCCAATAAAAGTTCTTCCATGACTAAATGTAAATGTAAGTAGAAAGGTTAACCTAACTGCTTATTTTTAAAAATATTTTATAAATTCAAGTAGGTACAGTTACCTAGTTCATGGAGTTATAGCTATTTTACGGAGAGACAACAAAATCATTAGTATTTTCAGTTTAGTCAGTCCTTAACTAGATTTAAAAATTTTGGTTTTAAAATTTTAAAAACTTATGAAAATCGTAAGATCAGACATCGACTTATGAAGAGCCTAAGTCCTAGTATCAGACAATAGTTTTTTTTATTAAAAGCGAGAATATTTTAATTTTATGATCGAGTTATCCCACTTAAAAAAGCTTAAGTTCCCTCCTTCAATTTGAACTTAGCCTTTGCTAGAGTTGGTTACGTGACTACTACTACACGATTTTTAGTGCATCGGATTCTTATTTTTGTCACGGGTTATGATCTTCCATCCTTCAATATAGTATATGAAAATTGGTGGCTTGACCGATGTGGGACGAATTATATTTTGACGAAATAGATATATTTTGATTCAATTGTTAGGTTCCGGAATTGCAATAAAATCACCTTTCTGGAGAAGTACACTAAACATTTCAGATTTTTGAAGGTTTGACATTGTTGCCATCCTTCAATATAGAGTTTGATAATTAGAGGCTTGACAGATATGGAATGAACTTTATTCTAATTTTTTTTATTTGTTAGCTCCGAGCATAGCACTGAGCTGTCAAGTATTTCTTTTTTAGCTTAGAGCATCAGAAAGCTAAATTTGTGTTTCTGTTTTGAATCAAAATACCGGAGTATACGTTCCATGAGCTCGAGTGAATGGAGCAAATTATTTTTCACTCATTTCAAATAGGTGCGTTCAACACATTTTCATTTACATTTTTTAATTTTTTGAAATTAATTTGTTTTTAATTTTGGTACGTCCCACGCATCGAAATCGTATGATACCGTGCTAAGAGCTAAGATGTGTTTCAAAATTTCGTAAATCGGAAAGCCCTCGTTATACTTTGCTCAGAGCTAAAGAAGGAACACGCCCTATGTCGGAAAAGGGTTATTTGGATCCAAATATCACCTTATCGCCCTAAAATCATTTTCCAGTACAATAAAAAATACATAAAATATTTCAGATTTTTAAACCTTTGTAATTTATTGACGTCGTAGCCATCCTTTATATTTTGACGAAAAAGGTGTATTTTAATCTAAATGATATCTATCTAATTTCAACTCTATTCACAAAGTAATAAAGTCGATTCGCTAAAAAACATGACGTAAAAAAAAGAATTGCAAAATTTGTTTGTGAATTTCAAAAGATATGTTAATCAAACAAAATTGTTTACTCTCAGTCCAATAGGAACCGAGAAAACTGCGCGTTTACGTATTTAACATACTTTTTTTCAAAATGGCAGCGGACAATGCAACATTTCCCGTCAGCCAAACTGCCTGAACGCAAATCTAAGGAGTTAAAGAGAACGTATGTAACAAAACAGCAGCAATCCTAAAATGACTTATTTTTGTTTACGTTGCTAGCTCTCGCATTACAAGGATCTAGCTAGAAAGCCCTAATACGGTACAAGCATATGCTCAGTTTATGGAGAAAACAAAACTGGCTTATCTGGAATAGGATAACCGAATTTTCTGTTTTCCAGTAGAATCCCGCCTGGAAAATGGCAAGTTTTTGTCAAGTTTAGTCAAGGCCTCGAAATGGCTTCGGTATAAGGGCAATCTAGACAAGGAAAACTTGTCAAATATTAGTGAGGCCCTCGATAAACAAAAAAAACTTATTGAATAAGTCTTTTTATCCCATTACAAATACCCCATATAACAAAAAAAAATATTTTTTATACATACAACATTAAGAAAAATTATAAATATAAAGTTTTTCATTTTCAACATTACACACCTGTATTGAGTGTGTGAATGTGAGAATGAATACCCATTGTACCCATTTTTTTTACGTATAAAGGGGGTATTTGTGATGGGATAGAAAGACTTACCCAACAAGCGAGGGCCTCACTAGTATTTGACAAGTTTTTCTTGTCTAGATTGCCTCTAGCGAAGCCTTTTTAGGGCCTTGACAAAAACAATAAAGTTATGAAATGTTGAAAATCATTTGTTTCGCGTGCTGTGTGGCATGTGGCACCGTCTTGTTGAAACCACATATCATGCAAGTCAAGAACTTCCATTTTGGGCAAAAAAAAGTTTGTTATCATCGCTCGGTAGCGTTCACCATTGACAGTAACGCTGCGATTCGCATCATCTTTGAAGAAATATGGCCCAATAATGCCGCCGGCCCATAAACCGCACCAAACAGTGGCTTTTTCGGGATGCATTGGTAGCTGTTGCAATGCTGATCTTCACTCCAAATGCGGCAATTATGCTTATTTACGTACCCATTCAACCAAAAATTAGCCTCATCGCTGAACACAATTTTTCGATAAAAAAGCGGATCCTCGGCCAGCTTTCCAAGAGCCCATTCACCAAAAATTCGGCGTTATGGTAGGTCGGCTGGCTTTAGTTCTTGCACCAGCTGTATCTTAAAAGGCTTTACGCCCAAATCCTTCCGCAAAATTTTCCACGTAGTGCTGTAACAAAGGCCTAACTGCTGGGAACGGCGCCGAATCGACATTTCGCGGTCTTCTGTCACACTAGCTGATACGGCCGCAATATTTTCTTCACTACGCACAGTACGTAAACGTGTTGGTGGTTTAATGTCCAACAAAGTAAATTTGGTGCGAAATTTGGTCACAATCTTCCGAATAGACTGCTCAGAAGGTCGAGAATGCCGACCATAAAATGGAAGCAGCGCGCGATGAACATTTCGAACCGAGCACGAATTTTGATAGTAAAATTCAATAATTTGCAAGCGTTGTTCATTTGTAAGACGATCCATGGTTAAATTGCAAACCAAACTGAAGCTGTTTGACAGTGACACAAGGTACTAAACACACGTCAGCTGTCAAAACCAGTGTTGCCAAAACCAAACCAGCTAAAAAATCACCCTTTAAATCATCTCTGAAAGGTTCGGGGGGATCCACATCTTCCTAAAACATATTTATTACTTCAGTCCAACGCAATGACTATATTCAGATAGAAGAAAATTCAAAAATGCTATCAAAACTCATGGTAAGATACATCCAAATGCAACTTTAGCTAAGAGATATTTAATTGGTGGATAATGATTGTTATGAAATTTTATCATAATTGTTTTTTTATGAACCAAAAGTATACCTAAGTTCAATTTTCAAAGCAAAATAAAAACACTTATTTTAAGTGGTTTTTTTTTTTCCTATCTTCCCTTAAAAATAGTAAGAGAATTTTCTGTACAGTCCCTTTAATTATGTGTATTGATCAATTATTCATTATCAACAATTGACTAAGTTTTTTCCAACCTATTTTGATGCAACAATAAATCTTTGGCTAGAAGTCAATACAAGCATTTAATTTTTGTTTTGTTTTATTTTCTAATTCGTTTTACAATAAATACACAAAACGTAAATAAAATCTAGCGTCTATAATGACATCTAATGACAGCTAGTTTGACAAGGCGTTTGACAGCTCGAAATGACAATTAAATAAATTTACATTTAAAATATATTCTTGTTTTTACTATACAAAACGTATAGAATCTAAGTAGGTACCTAGATGCAATTCATATTCACCTTCATCTTAACTCTATAAATCAATTCAAAATGTCTACAAAGCTGACACCCGCATTTAATACAATGTTTCTTAACTTTTTTTTTTCAAAACTGTCTGCCAAACATCAAATTGTTCGATTACAAGTGTTTTCTGTTCTCAAACATACTTAATACTCGTACATTATGTACAATAATTTCTGTGTGCTTTTGCCTATACGAGTACATATTAATTATGATTGACAATGATTGAAATATTCAAACAGATAGAAGTGTTATTCTGAAGCACTGTATATCTCATCGCCTCGAAACTTGAACATTTTATTTTCTGTGATTGAAATGGGCCATTCAATCAATAAATTGGTTCTGAATCAAAAAAATCTTAATAGAAATTCATTGAGTTTAGATATACATACTCACATGGGAAGGTATAAGAACAAGGAGTAATAATGAACTTAAATTAAACAAAAGTTTGTCCACCTCAAAAAATAGACAATTTGATGATACATAAGTCATGTGCATTGATTATTTTGCGCATCCATTATCATCTCAACATTTTCGTTTACTTTTTTTTTGTTTTATATTCTTCAGGGATAACTCACGGGTCGTTGAAGAATAATGCAATTCTCATGTTTTATTTTTATCTGTGTGTTGGTGTGGCTTATAAATTATAAATAGCTGCAAATAAACTCCTTTTTATTATTTTTTTTTTGTTTGTGTGTTCGTGTTCTCCTTCTTCACATGTCTCTCGTGTCTCCGGCGTGTATATTCTCGTTTAATTCAAATATTGGTGGTCTTCTTTTTTTATCCAATTTTCTTGCATTGTTTATTTTATTTTTTTATAGTTTTCTGCTTCGTTATCAAAAGGGATACAAAAATACAACAATATTTTCATTCTTCTGTATTTTTTTTCTTGTTGTTGTTGTTGTTGTTGGGTCTTATACTATATTCTCTTATTGTTCCTTTTTATTATTATATTCTTTTATTTTTATTTCTTTGTTATCCTTATTGACTTGTGATAGTGTGTAGGGTTTTATCTTTTTCTATAAAAATAAGTGTGTTCGGACAGAAAAAAATAAAATGGAATAAAACTACTACGAATAAGATGGAAAAAAGAGACAGTAAAAATACATACCTACCTACCTTTAAAAAAAAAAAAAAACAAGTAAAGAATGGTTAATGTGTATTTGTATGTGAATTTTTAAATTGAACTCATTTTTTATTACTACAAAGAGAATTTATTATAGAAAATGACAAACAAAAAATGAAAAACAATTCAAGCCGCAAAAGGTAAAAAGAAAACTTAAAAATTAATCATTTATCAGAAGCAAAAGATGCACTAACTCAAGTTTTCTCACACAAAAGGAGCATAAAAGAAAAATTAAGTATAAAATAAAAAATGCATATTTTTTTTACATACTTTTGTATCTTTTATTCAATACCTTACTTTTAGATAGGTAGGTACTTGGAAGAAGACTTCTTAGCACCTACTCGACGATGCGCGGATAAAAATTGTTAGTTCAGCGAAAATAATAGTAATGTAGTGTTGTTGTATTTATACATAAAATTATGATCTAGTATCTAGAAAGTATCTAGTATATATGTCTTATAGGTGTATCCACCTACTTCTTGGGTACCTATTTTAGCAATTATATATTTACATATTCAAGTGAATTTTTACAGTTTGAAATAATTGTTAGTGAACCTATGTGTATACTTATGTATAGGAATAGAAGTAGGTATCTACAAGAAACTGTTAAATTAATTTACATATTAACCACATACCTTCCTTACCTACCAACACTTATTACTTTTATTTAGAAATTGCAATGATTCATTGTGGGAAGAGATAACACAAACTGGGAATTAAATCGAAAAAAGTTATTTAAAATACCTACATACTTACATGCATAACATACCTACGTAATAAATACATAGATATAATGAATAGTTGGTTGTTTGTTCAAGTAAGGTATATTGAACTCGAATAACAATGATGATTCATAATACTTACTAGGTACCCATACTTATATTGAGACAGCGGCTATTAAAAGTAATTAGCGAAAATTTAATAAAGAATAATAAAAAAAAATTTAAAAAAAGAATAAAAGAATTTTAATTTGAATTCTCAATTTTAATTAAACAAAAAAGAGAAGGAGGAGTTGATCTTAATAGACGATGTTAATTCAATTAGATATGATTATTTTTTGTCTGCTATGGCGTCAGTAGGTACATAAATTATTTTAATTGTGGTTATTTGGTCTAATTTTCTTCTTTTTTTAGCTGGTACCGAGAAAGGTAGGTAGTTATGAGAATATATGGGTACCTACCTTGATAATAAGATACTTTTGAGTCAAATTAATTACACACCTACCTACCTACCTATTTCGATTGTCTTCAATTATTACATATACTGTCAGATAATTTTTATAAACGAAGTACCTAATAAATATCTAGCTTAAAGTATTAAAAGACGTAAGTAGGTTCTAGAGACCTACTACTTAGTTTAAACATAACGTTTAGTTAAAACAACCTAACTAGGAAAATTGCAGGTTTTTGTTTTGTTTATTCAAGAAGGTATACAGTTTTCATTGGGGAGAATCTAGTCAAAAAAGTCTTGCCAAGTATCTACTCGTGAGGCCCTTGCTAATTAAAACTGTTTGAGCATGTTTTGGTATTCTATTAAAGAACATCCCACCTGAAAAATAAGCTTGTTTTCTAAAAGGTCCTCTAGAAAATTTTAAATTGATCCTGACATGGGTCTAGCAAGAATAACTATCGTTTTTTTCTAGGGCCTCACACATTATGTATCCTTTTGCCTAACGAAACAGCAAAAAAAAGCTCGCGTAGCTGGGATTCCATCCAGTGATTTTCTGATTACCAGTATAATTTTTCATATTTTATTCAGTATTAATTTTTGCATTTTCCTTAAACTACCCTAAAGTAGACAAAAATTCATTAAAAAGTAGCTTTTTATCAATATATTACAACTAGTTCACTTGCCCAATTCGGGCGCCTTAAGCTAAACTATGTTTGCAAGTCCAGAACCTCGTTCGATTCCCAGCCGCTACCACCTTAAAAACAGAAGTGTTTTTCCCGAGGTACTGCCTCTTGCGAGGAACTGACAAATCCTCTAAGAGTATACTTGCCATGAATAAGTGCTTCTCATCTAGCCGTTTGGACTCGGCAAAAAATTGTAGGTCTCTTCCATTCCTGCCAACAAACACGCACACAGGAATGGTTGAGAGTTGTTAGTCACTAGGCCCTGGTTCTCCATGGGCTGTTTCGCCACCAAATTTATTTACTACTACTACTAAGCTTTCAAAAAGGAAATGATACCTTTTAATTTTTCTTACTTTTGTATGATGGGTATAAAATATTTGTTTTATTTGTTATTGTTTTTTATATAAGGGGTATTTGTGATGGGTCAAAAAGTTCTTATTTGCAAGGGCCTCAAGAATATTTTACAAGTTTTCCTGGTTAAATTTCCCCTACCAAAGCCTTTCTAGAGTCTTAATTAAATATGACAAAAACTTGCCATTTTTCAAGGCGAGCTTGTATGACTCGAACATAAACAAAAATTTTAATAACACGGGTTAAAGTTATTGCAAATAAGTCAACTACTTACTAGTTAAGACTAATTCCCTCAGATAAGATTACTTTTTTTTTCTGATGGACCTTAGAAAATTCAATAGTTGTGGTAGGCTTTTGTTAGCAATAAACTCAAACGATCTCAGTGATCTGACAAACAAAGACATTAATAGTCTCGTACGCTTTGTCAGGAGCTCTAAGTGGTTTAACGAGTATGGAAGGACTTTTCTAGATTCATATGGTATCACAACGGACCAACTTTGGTCTAAGTGTGTCAGTATTAACTACTGACATCCAATTCTGCCTAAGCTAACCTAGCACCAATCTAGAAGTTTCTAGAGCCTCGCCAAAAACTATTCTATTTCTAGAAAGCTAGTGACACATACAAAAAAAAAACAAGCTAAGCCAATTTTTCTTTCGAAATTTAAGGTTTAAGTCTAGAACGCAGATCGAGACAAAATTTATCTCCCATATACAAATTTTCGTAGGACAAATTTTGCCTCGGATTTTTCTCCAAGCAGTACAAACAATTGTAATCGCTGTACGTGAAAAGATAAATGAAAGTAAACTTTGCGCGGAAAGAGAATTTTGTCGGGCAAATTGTGACGTTTCAAGTATTATTCGCTTTTTATAAACGAAAATCATACCATTGTTTCATTTTTTCCATTATTAAGACGTTGTGAGGACGCACAGCTGAAATAAAATATAAATTTACATAAAACATATTTTTTTCCGAATTGTCTGATATGTATCCTTCCTTAAATGTACTGCTTGTGTAAGTTGGATTAAAATTTTATGAATTAAAGGCACTCAAAATTTTTTGACACGAGTATTTTTGAAAAATGTATAGTTTTTGATTCCTCCAAAAAAAATATAGTTTTCTATTTTATTTATTTATTTTAAATAATTTTATGGACTCAGGTAAATAACAATCATTTTTACAAAAAATTGCACCAAAGTTTGCCAAAATAGGACGATAAATTTAGAAGTTATAAAAAATAAGTGAAAGAAGGATTTTCAGGCGGGAAAGGAAATTTTCGAAAAAATAACAAATAAAATGGAAAAACGATATAAATAAAAAAACCAACGGCAACATTTACAATATTATTTATTAGTTTTTTTTTTAAGCCAGAATTCCATTCTTAACTTTTATTTAAAAAAAAAAATCTCGTTTCGACAAAAAAGTTTTCCAACTCATGATTATAAAAAAGTATGTTTTTTTCTGTTATTAAGTTCTAATTTGACTTTTAGTTTTTAATGCTCCCCGTGAAAGTTTTTATTCAAATGCCAAGAACCATAGTTTGATGTCTTTTAGTTTTGGAGAAAATTGAAAAATACAATTTTTTTGTTTCCAAATTTTGAGCTTAAAAAAAATCATGTTAAAACTGTTTCTAAAGAAAAATTTAATTTGAAAATAAAACATAAAAATGAACGTCAAACTTTAAAAAATGCTATTACAGAATATAGTAAGTGTTGACATTGCATTAATACATTCATATTCATTTAGCATTTTAAGTGTGTTTTTTTTTTTTTTTTGAAAAATTGCCCTTCTCAACTAATCGGAAGGGTACCAAATAAAAGGCTTTTGGGGAAAAACTGCGAAAAATTAGGAAAAAAAAACAATGTTTGGATGGCTATCTCCGACAGTTTTAAATTAAAATTTATCTTTAAAGTCTTGAGCCTATTCTTTATTTTGTTTGAGCATGTCTAATAGACTAAGAGTTGACAGCCTCTTTTTGGATGGAACACATAACCAAAAAGTGAGTATGAGGGTCCGTAGCAATCTTTTCATAAAAATTCAAAATTCTGGCAGGATTGTTTTGGCACCCGTGTGGCAAGGACGAGAGGTTGAAAATAGCAGTTTTAAGACTTTTGTTTTAGGGCAACATGAACTTTACTTAATTTTTTTTAATGGGAAATAGTACTCTGACATTTTTTTAAGTCCGCAGAGTTTAATTTTTAGAATTCGCATGATAGAACTCAAGTTATTAACTTTGTAGGTGCACCATAACAAGAGATATATGGAGAATTAAAAAAAAAATAATAATCACAAAAAAAGTCTCCAAATTAAAGCCGATAGGGTTCGCTTAGGTTTTATTTTTCAAATCGTAAAAACAAGTCTGTGGACTTAAAAAAAATTACAGGGCATCTTTTCCCATTTTTAATAAATTAATTTAAGTGCATGTGGCCCTAACACAATAGCCTGAAAACCGCTATTTTCAACCCTCGCCCTTACCACGGGCGCCAAAAAAATCCCGCTTCAAAGACTTCTGAATGTGATGCCAAGATGCATGCTCAAAAATATGCTGCCAGCTCTTAGACTATTTGGTAAATTTGTAAAAAGTGGGTGTGTTTAATTTTGTTTTTTTTTTTTTTTTGGTTGGTTTTGTTAATTTTCCAATTTTTTTAATTAAATTCAGAACAAAAAGTTTCTTGTAGTTTCTGAGTTTTACCTACTAAATATATTGAAAAGAAGCTAGAGTTACCATTTTATCAGAAATGCGGGAGTAAATTTAGTAGAATTTTTGTTTTAAGCATGCTTTTACCCCAAACAAACAATTGTGTAATCAAAACTATTGAAAGTAATTGTTCCTTTCATATCCCTCATTTTCCAGGATATACAATAGCCCTTAAATGCGTTGGCACCACGTCAGAAGTTTTGTATTGAATCATAGCTTATGACAATTAAAAATAAGAATTTTTATTTCACGAGTAGGTATGTACTTACTTTTGACAAAGAGGACAAGTAAATTTATTTATTTATTTAGGAGTAGGTCATCATGTGAATCAATCCAGCTGTAAGAACATTAAAAATTTAACGGTTAGAAATTATAGTAAAATTTTATCAAAATATTTGTATTAGAATTTTGTTTTCTATTTTTATTTTTTTCAAATTATTTAAAAGCATAAGTATTTAGTGGAGGTATTTAAGCATACCTACATATTAAAAATTATAAATAAATAATCATCTAAGTGTTATCAAAATATAATAGAAATTTTAGTGTATTAGTCTGTGTTTATTTCAATACAGTTTCACTAATAAATCATAAATATTAGCTTCCAAAAAAATTAGAGTTTTACGATGAGTTTTTAATATTTTATATTCGTTTGAGTAGCCGAGCACTATAAATAATGTAAATTATATAGATTTAAATATATAAATATAAAGGCTTGTTATAAATTTAGTTAAGAATAATTTATGAATTAAAATTCAAAACAATATTGGTGTGATGAAAATAAAATAAGTAAACTACACAATTTACGACCTTCAAATTCTGAATAAAGGGCTCAATGGAACAAGAATATCTTTTTCACTATAGGCAGACAGATCCAAAAAATGTGCACTCTAATTGTTTGGATTTACCACCAAACAAATAGAATTCAACAACAATTTCTCACTTCCATGAACCAATACTCCTACACACACAAATTTATTATGTAATAAAAGATACTTATAAAATCCCATTTAGTAACCTCGCACTATTTGCATTGTAAATTTTATTTGTATGCACTTAAAATTAAGTCTAACATCCCCATCATATACCAAAAACAAAACACAGCATTCATTCACTGTGTACCTGAGAGTACAGTGAATGAGTACATGTCAGCTATAAACTACAACAAAAACAAAAAAAATTAGGTCTCGAAATGAATAAAGTATTTTCTCATTAGCACAAAATGCCTACATTGCACACACAACATAAATATTTTATTTATACAACAAAAAAAAAAAAAAATCAGGAAAAAATACTTGGAAAATGTATATTAGTTCCAGTTGGTTCAGTTTAGCTATACTCTGCAACTTATGCAATTTAAAATGCATTCATCCAAATCCTTCCTCATCTAATTGCACTAATTATTTCAATAGATATGTATGTACAGTACGTGAGTGTACAAAACTGCATTATAAACATAGCCAAATTAACTCATTCAGTCATAATATAACCGAGAGTATAGTATAGTAAAGGTACTTAGTTATGGCCCATTCAATAATCCTGAATTATTTTTGTGTTATAAATTTTAAATAATTACATTTTTGTTGTTGTTGTTGCAGTCGAGAAATAAGAGAAAAATATTGGAATAATAATATATCATTATGTCCTACATATATATGAGAAACTCACTAAATATAAAGTGAACAAAATTTCCGGTTTAGTTTTTTTTTATTGTTGTTTTAAAAAGTCTTGAGAAATATAGTTATTTGGCAGGCAATCGTTCAACAAAAAGGAGCAGTTTACGCTCACTTGGCTTAGATTCATATAAGATACCTACCTACCTACAAACCGGAGCACTAAAAATTATATTGAATTTTTTTTTTTGTAAATAAAAGTAACAACACATTTACCATTCACTATTTTATGTTATGTGCATTTTATTTATTTTTTTGTTATTTTATTAGAAAAGAGAACTGCAGTTGAAAAAAAAAATACTAAAGTTGAAAAATTCAACTATCTGTGGGTTGGTTGTTTTTTTTTTGTCAGATGCAGATATGAGAGAGAGAGAGGAAAAGCATAGTAACCACATTACAAGAGATGTATAGATACTTTTTAACTATACAAAACATACTTACATACTTGCAATACAACTTTCTACAATTTTCTCTTCCTTGAGAAAATTAAAATAAATATACAAAAAACCTAACATCGCATGTAGGTATGTTGTTATTCGATAAAAAAAAAAAACAACGAACTTAATAATTTTTTTTGTGAATGTATCTGCATAAGTATCTTTTATAATTTATTCACATCTCAGATGTATTTAACTTACATTTAATACTGTCGGACATTACTGTTGATTATAGATCTTACTGTTTTATTAATTAGTATATTTGTATCTATAGATATTGTAAATGTATAGAAATTCACTCACATCGCATTGCATATTATCAAATGCAGAACATGTGTGTACCTTCGTTTGTTGAATTTCAGCATTTCAAATTATTGCATCTTATAGATAAAACATGATAATTAATTGCATAATTAATTAATAACACCACCACATGATGATGAATATGCATAATGTTTGGATTTCTTGTCAATAAATTAATCACGTCTGTCTCAACGGAATTACTCTGCCTGCTGCTGCTGCTGCTGTTGCTGCTGATCCCTTGCCATAAGTATTGATTGGTGTGATAAATGGCACCCACCATACAATGTAATCGGATGCAATTTTTTTTTGTAGGTATATATTATATCTATAGCGAGCTATTGTTTTATTAATCGTTTATGACTTATACAATTTTTGATAAGACAAAGGAAATAATTTACTATTTTTCGTTTGTGAGTTAATTTGCATTTTTTTCGCACAATATATATTCCTACAATCAAACATTTTATTATTTCAATCAGATAAAAATCAATATTGTGATTCAAATATTAATATGATAGTATTTCAAAATAAAGGATCTACTAAGTGCTAGCAGAAACTGTATTTTAATTAAATAATTTTTATTAAAAACTTATTTCAAAAAGGTTCTTGCGAACCGCAACATTTAGACAAAAGCTTTTTTTTCCATAAATAACACTGGCCCCGACTGTTTTTTTATTCGAAAAAATAAGTTAAACTTTTTCGTAGGGTTTTTGGTACTGTGAAATCAAGTCCAACCTAAGAATCGCTCCCTCATATCAAGTGGCCTCACCTTTAAAACTAAAAAAAAAAAAATAAAAATAACCCACTTCTAAAAATATTCTAGTTTTTAATGAGGCCCTACAAATTTGAACAAGACTCTAACAAGGGCAACTATCGATGTTCGCAAGGGCCTTGTCCGTTAGGTAATCTTTTGCCGAGAGAGAAAACAAAAAAATCCCAAAAAAAATTTCTTGACTCGTATTCGGTCCTCCGATCTTCTGACTAATAGTTCACGCTAGCTTCTAGGCGATTTCGTATGTTGTGTATGTTGAAAATGAAAAACTATACCTACTCGTTCTTTATTTTTATTTACTAGGTATGTTATGATTGGTATAAAATAATTTTTTTAAATATGTATATGGAGTATTTGAGATAGTTTAGCGTTTTTTATTTTTTTTTTTAAATATTGCAAGCAATTTTTTTTTCTGGAAACGTTATATGTATTTCGAAAATGATTTTAATTTTTTTTAAAACTTGGATGGAAGTTACCTATATATTTTTTTTTTGCAAACACTTCATAGAATATTTCAAGAAAATATTTAACTTTAATAGAAAAATAACGGTGTTTTCAATAGAAATTTCTGAAATCCTTTAGGTAAAATCTTATTTTTCTCAAAAACAACTCCTATGATTTTGATAAATATTTTTGTTAAAATCAATGCAAACTACTACAAAATTTTAAAAATATTATAACTCTTAGCAACTTTTGGGACTAGCTCCCATAAAAGTTTTTTTTTTAATTTTTAATTTTCTTATCATTGGCTAAAGAGATTTAAATACATAAATCTAAAAAAAAGGATTTTTTTTTGAGTTTTTAATAAAGTCTCAAAAACAATATTTGGAAATTCGATATTTCAAAAAGGGGTTGACATTTTTTTTTAATTCAAATCTTATGCTAGTAAATAGTTAAGATCTGAATATTAATTTTTTTCCTTAAAACATTAAAAAAAAAATAAAATAAATATGAAAGATTACTATTATTTAACCAAAAAAGAACAGCTCTAATAGTTTTAAAAACATGTTTTTCTCAATTTATGAGAAGCATGTTGATCATGAATTCAGATAATATTTTTTCTTTCGCCTCAAACTATTAAACGAGTTGTTGTAGTGAATTTAAATACCGAATTATACAAAATTTTGGACCAGTTTTTCAGTTCAGAGTTAACTTTGAGTTAAATCTTAAAAAAAAACTGATCCTGAGCATTAATTAAATTAATTAACCTTCAGTTTCCTGAAAGCTGTTTTTCAATTGAGAATCTTTCAGTTGTCAAAAATCTATTGAAATCGATGTTCGACTCTATGGATATCACAGTTTTACGACATTCACTATAGTCAAGTCATCAAAGCCTTTTGCCTAGGAAAAAACGGCGGAAAGCTGAATTTCGGTAAATGGCCTTCTCAGGACATTTTAAGAAAACTGTTAAGCGTCCACATCGATATTAACAATTCTATCGGGGGTTAAAAGAATATCTCCCGAATGGTTACAGACAAAAATATCAATTATTTTCAAAATTTTCAGTTTGAAAATAAAATATTTACGAAAATAACTATCTAAAAATAAAATAAAAGAAGAGATTTTTGACTTATTTTTAGTAAATTGACTCTCCCTCATAAAAGGAAGAGAATAAAACCCCTCCTCCCATACAACCTTACACGCTCCAGCTTTTTGTCATATTTTATGCGAATCACCCTGTTTTAACAAAATACCATTTTTCGTGACTTTTGACCCGGAAGATTAATGTAGTGGCCCGGATCGATTGGGAACTTTCCCAAAACCTATGAATCCCTGTTTTTTTAAGTTCTTTCTTTCTTATTTTCCTGTGAAATACCAAGCAAGAAAAACTCACATTGTACTCACTTAAGGTGCTGTAAAATAGTACATTTTAAATAGAAACTTAAAATCCGTAAATATACCGATTGAAACCGATAATGTCGAAAAGGGTTAATCTTATGATTTTGTAGTAGATTTCTTAAGCTACAATCTAGTCTTTGACATTTTTTCTGTAAAAGTTACTGTTCGGGGGATATTCCTAAGAAACCGTTTGGTGGGAGCCTTTGACATTCCTTCAAAATATTAATAGTGGCGCTCATATCAATGGGGACTTTTTACAGTTTCCTTAGAATGTCATAAGGATACTTTATACTACAATCCAGCCTTCCGCCATTTCTTCCGAAGTTTTGCTATTTTTATAGCTATGACTGGATAACTATCGAAATCGAGATGGTACCACAACGAAAATGGCCCTTTACAAGATTTCAAAAATTTCACTATAGTAATTCAAAATTCGCTAAAGCGGAAGTTGCACTCAGTTTATTTTCTTAGTTAACTCACTAAATTAGATGAGTTAAATCTGAACTAACTTAGGATTTAAATTGACTAAATAACACATTTCTGGATGATCTCGTACTGAAAAACTGGCTTTAATCTTAAGCCCCTTAAACATTAAGGCAAGTACATCCACCAACTCATGTATTTTATTTCTCTAAGAAATTTGTTAATAAGTTACTAGTCTAGTGGCTTTTCATGCAATATTTTCGGATATTAAAAAAGGATTTCTCCGAGTAGAAAATAAATATTGGAAAAATTAAAAATTATTTTAAATAAATTATTTCTTGCCCGGTGGTAACAACCTGAAACCACCCACTCAAAAACTCTTCTCTCAGGTCTCAATGGTTTTAATTTTAAACCAAAATATGAATTGTTATTTTACGATATAAGAACAAAAAAAACAACAATTTAAGTTAAAGGAGGAATTTTCCTGTAATTAGTTTTCTGGAGAAAAATTATTTCGTTGTTAAACAAGTATCTCGAAAAAGTCATATTATTTAGTTTTCACGTAAGAATATTTCGAGAACCTGACGTTATGAAGCAGTTCTGACGAAGGATTCGAATTGAAGTCATCAAAACACTGTACTAGAAATATATTTCCTGATTTCTGGCACTGGAAAAAAAGTTCAATTTTATAAATTATGGTAATCCTTTTAAATGTTTATCAAGTTTTATCTGTAACTCTCAACATTTTTAAAAATTATTTTACTAAGCTATATACATTTTTAAATAAACAACTAAAAACCTTCAACACGTCTCATTTCTGTGTGTATATCTTAAATCCCAATATAAATACCATATTTATCCTTTCAATGGTTATCTGACCTTAGAACTTTATGACAGCGAAATTTGGTGGCAAAATATCTTCAGCTTTATCGTTCATTGATTCTTTTTAGCAACGCTATAATTTTGGAACCTTATAACATCCGTGTGTTTAAGAATCACAAAAACAAATATTTCATTAAAAAAAAATAAAAAATTATCTTGCTCTCCATGTTTGTTTAAGATAAAAGGAGATTACTCTAATTATTTTTATTGTTTAACTACCTGTGTTTTTTGCCGTGAAGTAAATTTTTACGAGCATTGCATAAGCTACTAAATAAAAGCTAAGGGGCTTATTATGCAAGAGTTTTATAAAAATAAACTTAATATCTAACGGGTGATTTTTTAAGAGGTTTAGAACTTTAAAAAAAAAAAAAAACACAAAAAATTCGAAAAAATGAATGAAATATTTATTTGAATCGATAGTTTGAACCTTCCAATTTAATGTTTAAAGATAATTTTATGCAAATGTTGACCGCGGCTGCGTCTCAGGTAGCCCATCCGCTGAGTCCAATTTTGGCATACTCTTTCACACATATCGGCCGGTATCTCACGAATGAATGCATGGATGTTGGCTTCCAGTGCGTCAATCGAAGCGGGCTTGTCCCTATAGACATTAGCCTTGACATACCCCCACAAAAAATAATCTAATGGTGTCAAATCGCACGATCTAGGTGGCCAATTGACCGGCCCGAAACGTGAAATTAACTGTTCACCAAACTCGCCTCGCAATTGCGCCATTGTTTCGCGTGCTGTGTGGCATGTGGCACCGTCTTGTTGAAACCACATATCATGCAAGTCAAGAACTTCCATTTCGGGCAAAAAAAAGTTTGCTATCATCGCTCGGTAGCGTTCACCATTGACAGTAACGCTGCGATTCGCATCATCTTTGAAGAAATATGGCCCTATAATGCCGCCGGCCCATAAACCGCACCAAACAGTGGCTTTTTCGGGATGCATTGGTAGCTGTTGCAATGCTTCTGGCTGATCTTCACTCCAAATGCGGCAATTATGCTTATTTACGTACCCATTCAACCAAAAATGAGCCTCATCGCCAGCTTTCCAAGAGCCCATTCACCAAAAATTCGGCGTTGTGGTAGGTCGGCTGGCTTTAGTTCTTGCACCAGCTGTATCTTAAAAGGCTTTACGCCCAAATCCTTCCGCAAAATTTTCCACGTAGTGCTGTAACAAAGGCCTAACTGCTGGTAACGGCGCCGAATCGACATTTCGCGGTCTTCTGTCACACTAGCTGATACGGCCGCAATATTTTCCTCACTACGCACAGTACGTAAACGTGTTGGTGGTTTAATGTCCAACAAAGTAAATTTGGTGCGAAATTTGGTCACAATCTTCCGAATAGACTGCTCAGAAGGTCGAGAATGCCGACCATAAAATGGAAGCAGCGCGCGATGAACATTTCGAACCGAGCACGAATTTTGATAGTAAAATTCAATAATTTGCAAGCGTTGTTCATTTGTAAGACGATCCATGGTTAAATTGCAAACCAAACTAAAGCTGTTTGACAGTGACACAAGGTACTAAACACACGTCAGCTGTCAAAACCAGTGTTGCTAAAACCAAACCAGCTAAAAAATCACCCGTTATTAATAAATGTGATAATGTAATATGGTTGAGGTGTGTGCAACAGGTCTTAAAATAAACTTTTTATAAAGATCGTTTCACTCATTTTAAACGGTTATATCCTGCATGCAAGAATGGCAGGTTTTTGTCAAGTTTAGTTAAGGCTCTGGAGAGTTTTTTATTTGGGAAATCTAGTCGAAAAAAACTCGTGAGGCCTTTTCTAGACAAAAAAAATTGTTGGGTTAGTTTTGATATATCATCAGAACTAGTAAGGCCCCAGTGAATGTCAATAGTTCCCCCTGTCAGGCCCTGTTTGCATCAATATTAAACTTTCTATGGCCTCATTTAAATCTATGTTGTTTTTTTCAGGGGGAATATGACAAAAATAGTAGGTACTTGACTTTTTTCATCGTATATTTCTTACAAACAGAAATCATCAGAAGAATATAAAGAAAAAAAAAATACTTCAAATGATCCTACATTTCTTTTCAAAACATTCAAATAAACCAAGATTTTTTCAAAGCTTTTTTTCAAATGCATTTTTCCCAGTTTATTTTCTCTTAGTTGCCAATACAAAATAAAATCAATTAAATATGTAAATATGCAAACTTAAATTATAGAAAATAAATTAAAAAAAAAAAACAAATTTTAACGACAGATTTATTACCAATCGAATCTTTCACAAGAAAATTTATAGGTTTCTTGTTTAAATCACCGAAGGACATCCAGCACTTACATTATGCATTAATCTTGTTAAAAACAAACTGTGTTAGTTAAATAAAATAAAGTACCTATTACTACTTATTAACATATACAAAAAATAAATATGTGTACAAAAATAAAATTAAAAAAAAAGAAACAAAGATGCAATGACAAGCAAAAATTAGGTTATTCCTATTTAACAAACGTTAATTCCACTTGCGTTGTCTATGTGTATTTTAGTTTATTTAAGTTTTTCTACATATATGACATTTGTACACGCCAAGTAAACATTATAAAGGTATATCTACTTCAAACCAAAAGCTAATTAGCACGGTAAATATACGTTTTGCATACTTTCTAATAGATTATAAATTATTATACAGTTTGTAGTTGTGGACGACGACTGCGGCAAACAACGACACACTACGACAAAATGGACGAACTAAATAGTACGAGTACAATAACGAAAACTTATTATATGACTTATAATAAGCAATATTATGCACATTGGGGATATTTTAATATTTGTACAGAAAAAAGATAAACTTTTCGTTCGTCTGTCGGTTGTGTTCCGTCCATCCGTCCGTTTGTATAACTAGGCTAAAAAGTGTATAATTTAATTGGATTCTCTAAAGCTAAACTAAACAACTATAAACAAATATGAATATGAATGTACATATAGGTTTCTATATTTGTATGTATGTATGTAAATTGCATATATATACATATATGTTTTAGCAATTTAGAGTGTGCTTGAAATATTTACAGAGAAGAGGTTAACTATGTTTGGTTAGCATTCAAAAGGATATATGAAATGCAATTTTTCATTTTTGCCTTCGTTTTTTTTTTACTGGTGAATTACTTATGGAGAATTGTTTGAGGCTAAATAAATGTGTGTACTAAAGCGAATTTTTTTTCCATGTTTCTGAAGTTTTGGGATAAGAGACGAATTTAGTTTTTAAAAAGAAATTTTTTACAGAGTTTATTTTGCAGCTTTAAAAAAATTCTAGACAATTTTGAGCATAAACAAATTTAAATAGAACAAATTTATGGATTTGAGGGATATTTTAAAATAACGTCCTTGAAATAAAATTGCCTTGACAAAAATATTTTATTATATGTAAAAGGATTAACTTCAAAAATTTAATTAAAATATTAAAAAAGTTGTTTAAGTGCCTATAGCGTAAGGGTTAGTTCCCATCAAAGGTCTAGTCTTGGCGATTGATTCCCATCTCATGACTTCTACAAACAAGAAAAAAGGTTTTTTAAGGGTACCTTGTGCCAATTGCGAGAAAACGGCAAATCATCCTCCCATCCTCATACTACCAGCTCAGATTCGGAAGCAAATTAAAGGTCCCTTCTATTCCATCACGGAAACAGCGGAATGGTTGAGAGTTGCAAAATATTAAGTTCAGGTTCTCCACGAGCTATTTTGCCACCAAATTAATTTTTTATTTATTTTTTTTCAAAATAGCAAGTGGCATGCTTCTAAAAGTGATTACCGGGAAAAGCAATAAAATTATGTGACTCGCAGTCATTCAGACAGACGAATGAATCAATGAGGGAGTATCTCTGCACCCACCCCTCGAAACCCCTGTTTTTTTTCGGTATTTGTTCATTTTTAAATCTAAGAACTGAGCGTTTTCATGCACAGAGGTGAAATTATTTCACTTTTATATTATAAGCATTTGGTATATTATTTTTCTCGACAACTCCGCTGTTAAGGAGACAATATTTTTAAAAAAACGCTATTTTTAAGCAGCACCCATTTTTATAATTTTTTCAGAGTTATATAGAGATTTTTAAATTTTGTAATTAATCACAGGATCGATTACAATTAACTGTAATCAGTTATTGAATTTTTCCAATTACAATTACATATAATTTGTAATTGTAAATTTTCAATTACAATTCAATCTAATTTGTAATTGAATTAATAATTTATCTTTGTCGTACGAAGAAAGTAGTTGAAGAACAAAATGTAATTGAAAATACCTGTAATAATTACTTTTTACAAGATTAAAAAACAAGTAATCATTACAGGTTTTTTCAACTACTTTTTTATGTTCAATTTCTTTTTTCAACTACATGTAGTTAAATTCAGTAAAAGCAATTTTTTCAACTACGTGCAATTTGTAATTGAAGTTAAAATTACAAGTAATCAGTAATTTATTTTTTTTTAATTACAAATTACATGTCGTAATTGATTTTTTTTTTTTGTAATAATTACTACCCAACTTTGATTTTTCTTATAATCGCTTTTAGAAAATATGCGCTAATGCCCTTCTTTAAAACTGTCATATAACCTAAAAATTTGTATTACAAATATTTTCGACAAAATTTACTGTTTTGGTCGTAAAAAACTTCAACACATCACTTTTGCTGGAGCCTATAACTTTCTAATGCCATGTGATTTTACATCTAATGTTCTTCCAATAATTGAAATACTTACCCAAAAATTCTGATTGTTTTTTAACGAGGCCCTAGAAAATTTTACTTCGACGTTAGCAAGGGCATAGCAAGGGAAACTATATGTAATCTTTTGAATGGAGACATTTTAAAAGGGTGCATATTTTTAACGTGAAGCTAGCAGCTCTATATGTACCTAAGTATAAAAACAAATTTGCAAATTTTTCGAATGAATATTTGTTATACATTTTGATATTTTTTGGAAATGACAGTTGTGCTAAGTTTGTATTACCATGCTCGGAAAACAAAAAAAAATTACGTTAAAATTACGGATGGTTAAAAATTTTGCAAATTCGCAAATATGGAAGTTGTGATGTTGTGTACTTTGTATATGCTGCAATATGCCGAAGAGATAACAACTTTACGGCCAAAACACAGATTTGTGAAGCGTGAAGTTACCAACGCCATTTTCGACATTCGAAAAAAAAATTGTGCTCAACTTATGCCACCTTGTGCCAAGAATATTTAAAAAAATTCTTTTAAATTTAAAATTTCATAAAAATTAAAGTTATGCTGTTTTGGACTCAGATTGTGCCGTCACATGCCGAAAAAAAAAATTGCATATTTGCAACTTTTATGGTCAATAAATAATTTTGCCAAGTGTGAAGTTAGTACTGCCATTTTCGATTTTCCAAAAAAAAATGTGATGTTTTGTGTTAATTTATTGTCTTGTGCAGTAAATATTTAAAAAAAAGAATATTTATTAAACATTACGGATGAAACCTTATTTTTAAAGTTTGCAATATCAGAAAAATGAAAGTTGTGTTATTTTCTTCTCAGTTTATGCTGCCATATGCCGAAAAGATAAACAAAAATTCGCAAAATTTGCGCGTTGGTAAAAGTTGAAAATATCCAAAATTTGTTATTCTTAATCGGTATATATGGTAACTTAAACTAAGCACAAAACAGCATAACTTTAATTCTTGCGAAATTGCAGGATTTTCAAAAAAAATTATCCGTTAAATTAGCAAATTTGCTAATTTTGCCAAATTTGCGAACAAGGCAGCCCAAGTTGAGCACGACTTTTTTTTTGAAAATCTAAAATGGGGCTGTTAATTTCACGAAATTGCTCAACATGTCTTTACATGACGCAAGGGCCTCACGAGTATTCTTGACAAGTTTTCGTCGTCTAGATTTCCCTCATAGAAAACTCTTGAGGTCTTGACTTAACTTTGGCAAAAGATTTTATTTTCTCCCCACTTGTATTGCCATATAATGAAGATAGTAAAATTGTGTTGAGCAAGTTTTAGAAAGAATCATAGTGTTTCGGTTGTCTAAGCATAATCTAAGTGTAGATTGGATTTAGTTACACAGATTTCGCTGTTGGATGAGGAAAATTGATAAGTCTTCACTCTTTTATTTGGTACACAGAATTATAGTTTAAGACATATTGTTTTCGAAAATATATTTTTTGTCTGCTTTGTTGTTTTTTTTTTCATTTAAAAATAGATTTCTGTAATTTTCTTTGTTTGACATTTGTTTTTACTTTTGCGATTGATTTAACTCTCCATAAATAATTTTGCACTGTATATTTATGTAAGAATTTCGTAGTTATGTTGGGGACTACAATTAGATTTCATTTCACATCCGCGTAGCATACTTGCATTTAACACTAAAATATTTAAAGAGCGTATGCGTGTTATTGGCAGAGAGATTTTTTTATAAACCTAAAATTGCTAGACTAGACGATTAAGCTTTTTTTACTCATTTTACAAGTCTACTCTAAAGGATTATTGAAGGATTTTTGCCTATTAATGGATTTCTTATGATGTTTAAAAAACGATATTTTTTTCCATTTTTTCATCTTCTAATATTCCTTGCGGATTCCATGAAAGTTACTAAACAAAATTTTTATTAAATTCAAAAGAACTTTCTATCCAAATTATTTTCATCTCGTTTTGTTTTATAAAAAAACACTTTGAACGGCTAGTAGGTAAAGATAGTGATTATTTTCAATTACTTATGTAACTCTAATTGAATGGGTAGAAAATAAATTTACATTGTGATGAAGTCTCACCATGAATATTACTATATGTTTGGTTTGGAAGCCTATAATTTAAAGTGCCTTGATTTTACTTCTTTCTCATCATATGCCTAGAGTTTTCAAGTGCTTAGCATTTTACAATTCCATCATACATAGGTACCTCATGCCCTTAAGAGTTTTAAAATCAAATGCATCATAATCAAATAGGTAAGTGAGGCTTAACTAAAAGTGTTGGGCTGTAATATCCACCATGTTCGATTTTTAAATAACAGGATGTTTAAAGAAAAAAACACTTCCATTAAAATTAAGTGGAACTGCTTTCAACAACCAACAAAAAAATACACGAAAATTGTTTCCTTTCATAATTGCCCTGAAACACTTATGGTTGGTATTCCATGGTGAGGACAATTTTTTTTTTCTTAATTTATTAAACATCCCATAAATTAAAATAGTAATAAAAATTCTATAATAAATGTCAGAGTTCCTCTAATCTTTGCAAAAGACATATATATTCAAAGAGACCCCGAACAATTTCATTTCTTCTTCCCAATTAGGCATCATTTTTTATTTTTTTTATTAATTTTAATTGCTTCAATATCTTAAAAATTTCACCATACAAAGAGCAACAAAATGAATCTTTTAAAGAAAAAGAAGGCCAAGCTAGGCCATAAGACCAGCCTTCTTTAATCCTCAATCATCTCGAGCCAGTATATAAAATAAAAATACGTATTTAAAAACATATCCTATAGCTATACAACCGACACCATTCTTATGCGAATAATTACTATGCGACGAAGATACAATATAATGCCTTCCAGCTAAAACTAACAAATAGTATCTAAATCTATCTGTATCTTTGTATATCTATACATGCACCTATGTCGTGATAAAAAATAATGTGTGCATAAATGCAATTTTCAATCTCTTCCTCTGTCTCTCTGTTCTTATTCTTTGAAAAGTTGTTGTGGATATAGAATAGTGGTTCCACTAGCCAGATGTGTATCAAAATAAGTCCCGTGTTGCCATGTGGCATGATGGGTACTAATATGCAACCTTCTAGATTTTGATGAGGATAGTTTATACGAACTACTTAGTCTAAATAAAGTATCAAAAATAGCAACAACAACAAAAACGAATAAAAATACAACATAATAGCTGCATGGTTTAATTAAAGAAAATATTTTTCTTAACTCTCCATTTCCTGTCGCTATTTTATAAATTAACTATTGTATCTATCTCTATCTATGCCACAATATAAAGATATAGTAAATATATCTTTGTATAAATAAATTTATCTATTCAAGTCCATTAAAAATAAAATTTTCTATATTGCTTTAAGGAGGAGAATACAAAATAAACATCTCAACCAACCAAAGATGAATACAAAAAAAATATATAAAATTATTCAATGTGTTGTACTATTTTTTGCCTATAGATAGCGCTAACTATGTAGCTTTGCGCGCCATGTCTCAGTTTATTTATTTTTTTGCGCGCGCACAGGTCTCAACGAAATGTTATTGAAGTTGTTGTTGTTGTTGTTTATATGAAACTATGAGATTGCATTGGCAGCCATGATGTGCTGAATAAGATGCTACTAAAGTGCTGATGCTGATGGCTTGGTTTTATAGTGTTATATTTATTCATTTTGAGCATATTTAGCATAACGAGGCGCTTTTCTATACTTATAACTGTTAAAATAAGTAGCCTTTATGCATTTTATGTGCCTGTGCATGTGAAGTGAATGCAATTTACTTTTAAAACTAACAGGGTGGCCTGGAATAGTTTGTTAATGCACATAGATAAAAATAAAAATAAAATATAAAAGTTTTGCCTCTACCCATGATCCGAGTTCTCTGGATTACGAGAGTAATGCTTAGTTTTGTCTCATAACAAAAAAAAGATCACTACTCATATCTGAGATGGATCTTCTGTTTGTCGTCTAATAGGCTACTCACCTGGAAAAACAAACTAGTTTTGAACGAGGCCCTAGTAAGGGTACCTAATGATCGAAATTTTCTAATGTAATGTTTTGCCTCGAAAAACAAAAAAAAAACAAATTCACTTATCTTGGACTCAATCTTGGAATGAATCTTCTGTTTACCCGTCTAAAACGTTACCCACCGGAAAAAAACAATCTAGTTTTGAGCGAGGCCCTAGAAAGTTTAACATTGTTGCTAACAATGGCCTAGCAAAGGTAATCCTATGAATATTATTTAGAGTTAAGTAAACTTAAACTTTGGAAGGCAAACAAAAAAAATACAAGAAATTACTTATCTCTCTTCTGGGACCTTATGTTTGCTAGTCATATACGCTACTGGACCCAATTCGCATTACTGTTCAACAATGTAGTATTTTGCGTGGTACATCGTACTTATGTTTATATGTAGTTGTACACGAGATATTTTTGTCAGTTGTCAAAACATGCTCAGCTAGTTTTTACTATCAAGAGCCTGACGAGTATTTGACAGGTTTACCTCGTCTAGAATTCATTTACGGAATACTTTCTAGGACCTTCATTTAACTTGACAAAATCTTGCTATTTTTTTAGTCGGATAACATTTGGACTTGACTTTAGTTCACAATAGTTGTAAATAAATATTTATACCTTCTAATGATTCATACTTTCGTATGAAGGATATAAAGTTTATGTTTTAAAATAGGGTTCTTTCTGATGGAATATCAAAATTTTCCCAACATGTTCTAACTTGCAAGAGCCTCATGAGTTTTTGAATAAGTAGTTTTTCCATCTAGATTTTCTCTGTGGGAACTTTTTCTGGTTCTTGGTTAAACTTGGGTCAGCTTTTCATTTATTTTCCCAGAAGGGTTAGAATGGCAAAGATCTTCATGTTCAATTATTTTAAAATTTATATAAATTGAAAAGGACTTTTCACATGTTTTATCGCCTTGTTTTTTACTAATTCGGTGTGTTTTCAGCAGGACACAACTCTTAAAATTTATCCGAATTTTTTCCATAAAACTGACAAAATCTATTTTTAATAACATTCATAAAAACGGGGTCATATAATTGTGCTCTAAATAATCTAGCAATGTGTCAGAAAAAAATAATCCAGTAAATTATTTAAGACCATTTACACGATGAAGCCATAAGAGGTAAGAAAATTGGAGTGAATGATGACAACATATCACTCTTGTCATTCCGGCATTAGTAAATACTAGTAAATAACATGGTGAGCAACCTTTTCAAGGGAAAGTCGAAATTCTGGGTATTTTGATACCCATATGATGAGCAACTGCTTGTGAACCACAGTCATAGACAAATTCTTAAGCTCATAAAGGAAAAATAACAAAATATTCTCACTTCTGACTTTGTGT
The DNA here is from genome assembly GCA_946251815.1 of Dasysyrphus albostriatus. Taxonomy (NCBI): domain Eukaryota; kingdom Metazoa; phylum Arthropoda; class Insecta; order Diptera; family Syrphidae; genus Dasysyrphus; species Dasysyrphus albostriatus. The sequence goes on along the minus strand of OX276336.1, from coordinate 103,962,489 downwards.
AGGAGTGAAAATATTTGCATTTTTGTGTTGATCAATTCATACAGAGTAAAGGACTTGTACGTTTTTTTCTAAATCTTTTATTGATTATAGAAACAAAAGTATGTGTTAGCCCACGAAAATAAAATAGAGAAAATAGCTAAATTACAAAAAAAAAAAAAAAATCCGACAAAGCTGAAGAGTTTTATATTGAAGTTTGAAGCATTTCCTGAAATCAACTTTTAATTTGGGTTGTGGGTAAAATGTGAAGGGAGAAAGGTCCTTGGTAATTGCCTTGAGGCTTATTAATTGTAATTTGAAAAAAAATATAGCGAAAATATAAAAAATACATACTAGCATAAGTATATTTTGTGTAGAATCACATAAGCTACAATTTTTCCAAAAAAAAATCTCCAAGTTTTCGAGAAATAAGCTGAAAACCATCACCCCCTTAACATTTTAGTCTTTGCCCAAATTAAGGATAGGTTCTTTTAAGGGAAAGTATAAGACGTCAAAATTAAAATCTTCAGCTTTGTCGGAATTTCTTCGTGATTTTGCCATATTTTCCATTTTATTTTCCTTGGCTAATGCAGGGTGGTTCGTGCAGAAAAAAAGTCACTTTTTATAAAATTTTATATTACGATTATAGAAAACAGGAAAAAAGTGGTTCCTGCAATTCAGCCTGTTTGTCTGTACTTCGACCTACAGCCTAAACCACTTCAAATTTTGACCTTAAAACTTTTGAGTATATAATTCCCTTAGGGGTGTGTTTTAACTCCAAAAATAACGGCACTTGTCATGCAAAGGAAAAACTTTGGCAAGGATCGCACTTGAGATTTAAATCGCGTGACTATTCAGTAGCAAGGAATAGAAAACATGAGTTTTAATGAAAATGACCGCAAATGCAAAAAAGACCAAGGCTTGGAATGAACTTGCGATTTCTGTCGCACGATTATTCGATCGTAAAAAATAAAAAACAAGAGTTAAAATGTAAATGAACTTACATGATAACAAGAAATTATACTGAGTTGCGAGCCCCTTTTTTTTCTTTTTTTTAGTAATTGAATATGAAGAAAATTTAAAAAGAAAATTCTTCTGTTTAAGTGGAGTGACCGAATTTATAATTCAAGTTAGAGTTGAGCTCATTTGAACCCTTTTTTTTAGTGTCGCGAATATAGAAAATCGCAAGTGCGTTCCTAGCCTAGAAGTTTAAATTTTTTATATTTTCCTGGCAACGCGATTTTTGAAAATTAAAATGAATCAAATACATTTACATATTTTCGCTCACACTTTTTTCGATTTTAAATAGTGCGACTAAAAAATTGTATGTCGTCGCAACTACTCGTAGGAATAACAGTCATGCATACTGTTACTTACTTTGCTACTTTCATACTTTGTTACTTTCAACAGCAGCATTTTGTAGCTGCAAAAAATGAGATACATGGTTTAAATATGATGTGACTTAAAAAATCGCAGCGATTATAAAAATTACCAGTCCGACGGATTTTTTGGGCGTTTTTTCTAGTTGCAAAATTAAATACATAGATAAAATTACATTCAATGACCTTACACGTACTTGCGTTTGCGGTATATAATAATCGTGCGATATATAGCAGCAAGTGAGTGCATGCGACAGCTATTTTTAATCGCAATGATATACAAAATACCAAAGTTGTTCTTAGGATAATCGACAGCAAGGTATGTTTCATAAATCGATGCGATTGCTTTGAGTTTTGACTCTGCGTGCATTTAAATTAGAACATGGGTATAAGACAGAAAACCGCAAGTAAGTGCATGAAATTAATTTTTTTCGACAGCGTTTTTTTTTTAATCACAGCGACTAAAAATCGCTAGTGCAGTCTTGGCCGTATGTATCTCAAAAATTATTTTTACAATTTTAAAGAATCTGTGAATTACTGTAAGCAAAGTGTAATTTTATATAAAATAAATACTAACTTACTTATTTTCACGATCTAGGTAGCTAGTTTTCAACATATTTCCACTCTCAGATTATTTTTATCGATATTTTTGAGAAAGTTTTTATGCTAAGTTCACGTAAAATTTGAGGTTAAGCACTTTTCGCAAATCAAAATAAAACATTTGTTTTGTTTGTATAATTAATTGGCCATTGAAATTAAATAAATAGGAATAGAATTGGGTTTAATGAGAATTTTATTGATTAGATAAGATTATAAATTGCAACTTTTTTTTTCTAATTTAAGTTCTTAACTATCTCAAACAAGATATTTCTTTTTGAGAAACCAAATAATAACCTAGAAACTTTCTGTCTAGTAAAATTGAATACATTTTTATATTCATTCAAGTGGTTATTACAAGAAGTAGGTATACAACAGAAAAAAATAACAATTAAAAAAAATCTCTAAAATCTTTTTGTTTTAAATTACTTCTGAGCTTCTTTACATCACCCTGTATGCTATGCATCTTTTTAATGAACATGCATTTATCTTTTTCCAAGAACTCAACATTTTCCACAAACTGAGATAACAAAAAAATAAACTCAGGAAAAACATAAAAAAAAATAAAAACAATTTCCAACAAAACATACACCAACAACAACTTAACAAAAAAAAATACAAATTTATAAGAAAAGAGCGAAGAAAATTGCATACAAATAACAACAAAACTGAAAAAAAATACAAAAAAAATTTAAAAGAGAAACGAAACAAAATGTGTGTTGTTTGTTATAGTTGCCATTGCCAGTTGTTGTTGTTGTTGTTGGTAGATATGGTTGGGTTGCCGAGAGCTAAAGCTAAGGTACTTAATGTATGTACGTGTGTATCCATAGGATTTTCATGTTCAATTAACATTTTTATGTTGTGCTGTCCCTATGTATATTTTTTTCTGTATTATTTCTTCGTTAATAAAACATTAATGCATTCAACTTAAAATTGATGTTGTTTTTTTTTTTTTTTTAAGTTATGTTTTTTAATAGCCTGTCGTGACTTAAACAAAATTATGAGAGCGATGAAAGTTTAAAGTTTATGAATATTTTGCTAAATTTAATTGCAAACTATGTAGATATATATCTAAGATCTGCAATCTGACAGTTATAAAAGATAAAACAAATATTTGTATATTTTATTTTTTCTCTTTTAATGAATTAACATGGAAATGAAAAATATGAAGAAAAATAAATATAAAAAAAAACATCGAAACGTAGGTATGCTAAAGTATTTGTAAATATTGTTTTTGTCATGAGACCTCATCGTCGGAGAGATGAGCGTCAGGAATGTTTTCTCAGATTTCTCTAAATGTTTTCCGATAAGACTCGAAACTCAACTCTGGTCGCTTAATGTTGACTTGTAAAATATTTTCTGATGGCAAATAAGTCAATGCAAGTTTTAATGTGTATGCCTGTTTACATTATTATTATGTGCATGATTTACAAAAAAAAAAGCCAAAACAAAGAAAACCCATTGAATCACTGAGTCAAAGGAAATGTAAATATAACAAAAAAATGGATGAGCATACATATGTCATTTAAAAAAAAAGTGTTACTAGGAGAAAGGTAAAACAATTTTAACTTTAATCTGATCCTAGAAACAAATAATTTAGACCCTGTGTAGATTGAGAAAACTGTGTTTGTAATCACGGCTTTGTATGTTAGAAAAGTGGGGGACAAAGAGCTCTCGTATGGCATAAGGAAAAATACAAAATTATATTATTCTTCCCCTTTGAAATGAAACTCAATTATAAACTCTCCATTAAATTAAAAGTCTTCATTAATTAAATAAAGTCGGCCTTATTATTTCTTAAATAATTGAAACATTTACAACTAAATCCACTTACTTTGTATTCCTCCTTGCACAAATCAAAATCACTTATTAACTCTCCATTCAATTTAATGTCTCCATTAAGTTTAATGGAGAGTAAATAAATTCGGGCTTATAGTTTTGGAAATATTAAAACACTAAATAAATTCACTTAATTTGTATTTTTCCCTCTACACATTAGATTCACATATTAACTCTCCATTAAGTTTAATGGAGAGTTAATCAATTTAGGCTATTAGCTTACAAATTAGATTTACTTATTAATTCTCCATTAAATATAAAGTCTCCATTAAGTAATATGGAGAGTAAATAAATTGGAACATACGTTTTTTGAATTAATTGAAACATTAACAAAATCCAAATAAATTTAATTTTACGATGACTTTAAAACTAATTTTTGTTTTCTTTCTTTACTTTCTAGGTAAGTACTGATGGCGAAATCAAACCAAAAAAGGTATCTATGCACATTTTTTATACACATTCATTTTTTTGTTTTAATTTAAGATTTTTAGAATTTGTTATATTTAAGTAAAAGTAGATAGTAACAAGCTTTTAAATTTGTGTTTATCATTAACGTCTTTATCATTAACGGGTGTCTCAATAAGAGTTTACTATTTTATTTGAAAGTTTTAATATTTTTTTAAGGAGCTGTGATTGCATTGTTAAGTAGACAATATTTTGTTTAAGAATAGTATTCGATATATAATATCCGGTAAATTAACTCCGAAGTCATTGCTTTTTTTATGAAATTTTCCATATTTTTTGACAAAGAAGTGGCTTATTCTCATCGACGACGAGTTGGATCTCGACTTTCAGATCAGAAATTGTTTTAAGTTTAGTTCATAAGGCCAAGATTTCACAAAAAAAACTCTAAAGAAAAAAATAGCATGGCGTTGAATTACGTGTTCTTTATAATCAGTTGACATCAGACAATCGTGAGATGATTTAGTCTAGAATTCGTTGCTGCAATAAATCGATTTTTTTTCATGCGCGGTGTGTTAAGTGGCACTGTTGAAATCACATGTCTTCACGTCACCTAGTTGACGCCACATGAAATCCAGTTTCATTTTACTTTTACGAACAGCCACAGTCACAATTATTACAGTCACATTCACAGTGATAATTACAGTCACAGCACAGTCATATTAATAGTCACAGTCACAGTCACACTCGCAAGCACAGCCGTAGTCACAGTCACAGTTTCAGTCACAGTCAAAATCACAGTTAAAATCACAGTCACAGTCATAGTCATAGTGATAGTCATAATCATAGTCATAGTCACAATCACAGTCATAGCAATAGTCATGGTCATAGTCACACTCGCAGTGACAGTCATACTCACAGTCATAGTCGCATTCATAGTCAGTCATAGTCACTGCAATTCTTGCCTCATTTTCAAAGAAGTAAACCCCAATCGCACACAGCTTACCCTAAATCCGTACTGGATGAATGCTCACTGTGAATGTATTTGTTTCTTATGGATTTTCTGAGCTCCAAATTCCAGTTTTGTTTATTCAGGAAGCTCTTCAGATGGAAATGAGCTTCATCGGTGATCGATATATTTTTTTTTTTACAAAAAATCGACATCTACTTAACATTTTGTTTTTCATTATGATAACGCATTTTTCTCTTGCGTAGCACTCCGTTTTTAAAAATCAGGACAGTCCAAATTCAAATTTCAAAACTACCACTTGTGAAAAAAATGACAAAATTTAAATAGTGCACTCTTATTGAAACACCCTTTATAAGTCAAACTAAGTGCTTTAAGGTTTTATAGTCAAATAGCTAGAGGGGGTTTTCAGGCTTGTGATTATAATAACTTTTTTCGTACAGGAAAATAAAATTAGCTTCAGATCCTCTTTTCAATTTTAAAGGATGATTCAATTCAAACTTTAGAAATTTTATATTGGTAACACTGTAAATTACAGTCAGCTATCAACATAATGAAACGCTTTTCAAAATTCAAATATTAATTTGGAAAACTTACATTTACAGCGCAATGAGCTATAAATATTCATATTCTAAAGGGTTTTCCAATAAAGCCGCCTCGATGTTGAAATTAAATTAAACAAGTTGTATGTGATGCATTTAAGAAATTCTTTTACATTTGAAAGCTTAAGCGTGCCATTAGACATGGAATCTAACATCGTTTAAATAATTCTTTCACATAATGTAGATCTAGAAGAATTTGAGCGATGGCCTGCGTTATGCTGACTTTTCAGGCATCGGTCTATTGCAGCTTATTAGCATATGCGAGTATAAACCTGCTACTTCAAAAGATCTCACAAGAAAAAGTTTTCACACCAACTTGGTGGTCTTGTCACCACCACCAGAGATAACCTTATTCTAAAATGGTTCATACAACATATCCTTTCTGGCATCAACTGTGTGGCACGTAGCAACCACATGTTGTTCACATCCATATCATTTTAATTTTTGCCAAAATAAATTGTGTACCAAAATACTAAAAACTTCGAAAAACCTTACAAGAAAAAGTCGAATCAAATCACACGACCTGGTGTGGTCTTATGACCCCTGATGTCCTTTGTGGCATGTTGTTCTGTCCTGTTGCCACCAGATTCCATTCACATCCATATCATCCAATTTGGGCAAAAAGAAATTGTTTGTCATCGATCGGTACTATCGCTAGTGGTCTCTGATTGAATTGAAGGAATGGACAAGCTCGAATTCTCCTGCACCTACTCATGGGTAGTGGCAACATTATCGGCCTATTCTGCATTTCTTTGACCTACGGATATTGTCTGATTGTTCACTAAACTGCTCGAGTTGAATTTGGCCACCAGACATTGAACTGTCGACTGGCAAGGACGACCATATCATCAATCAAGTCGGTGCGCATATAGTTTTCACTAGACAAAGCCCTTACCATTTGAACGTATTTCCCAATCCTTTTGCCTTCCATGGTGATTTGGCATTAAAGAATGAAAAGTAAATATCAGATTTGACAGATGACATCAAAAGAACATGGCCGTCGCCAACTGTCTATTGGAAACCCGTATTGTCACTTTTGTATTGGTCAAATATATAACCACTCGTCGATATGAAATAGTAAAAATTATTTCATAAAAATAATTGAGCTTTAAATTGAACAAAATTTTTGCAATTAAGAAATTGTCAAATTACTGTCGACCGACCAATGAAATATACCTGTAATACCCAGGTACCTACCTACATACATACATCACAACATAACCAAAATGACATCTTCATTTAAAATTTAATTTCACTTCTCTCAGACATAAATAATTTATGTATATCGATTCATGGAAATAAATACTCCACACGACAACCTTATGCAAAAAACAAAAACAAAAATGTTATCCACTATTTTTTTTTTTAATTAATTTATGTTTGTTTTTTTTTTTATTCTGCGAAATGTTTTAATTTCGTTTTGCATTTCACATGCAATTATTCATGTTAATGTCTTTTTCGGTTTCGATCGTATTCTTTGATGTTTTATTTTTTTTCTTCCCCTTTTTACTTTTTTTTATTTCTTGGTTCTCTTGCATCGTTTATATTCCTGTCGATTTTGCTATTTTATTTTTGTCTTCCTTCGTTTCAAAACAAGAATAGCAACAACAACAACAATAATAATAATAACCAACCAACAACAACAACAAAAAAAAATTAAAGAAAATAAAAACTATACAGACTAAGGTATTCCAAACGCCCACATAAAACTCATTTTTATCTCTGCGAATAAATGTACATATTCAACAACAACCATCATCATCGTTGCACGTTAGTTCGGTATGTTCCCTTTTGTATTTGTATAAGCCAATAGCTCCCCTATATCAGGGTTGCCAGTATGTCAAAGGGCAGAAATGCCTTAGAGTTCTAAATCACAGTCTGCATATCTGATGTTTTGCCTTGGAAATATACAAGCCAGTTGAAAATAATTTCAATTAATCAATAAGCAAAAAGGAAGTAAGTAAGTTTGTGATTGTTGGTTTCTTTTTAAAAACACCGTACAAAAAACACTCTTCAATATTTTCCAACGAATGTAACTTTATTGAAAAGATTTAAGCTGCCGATTTAGTAAACAATATTTTTTCATTAAACTTACTGCCTTGACTGGCTTGTAGTAGAGCAGTAGTCAGTAGAGCATCTTCATGTTAACCGAGATATCCCATACATTTTAGATTGTTCCAGCCCTTATTTCAAGAATAGCTTGAGCAATAATATTCTTAGTTATCTAAACCGTTTATGGGTTGCACTACGTCGATCTCTATATAACATTCGACATCAAAAGTCCAACTAAGTGAAATTGCCTGATTATACATATAATTATTGAAGTTAGTACGAAATAAATCGATTTTATTAGACGACTTGTATGGCAAGTAAACCACTATTGCTGGAACCATATAAAGGGTTGGCTACAATACCAAACCAAACAATACTTTTGTAAGTAAAAATTTCAGTAACGTCTCGCTATTGTTCTCGATCTCCTATAACTTAGTCTCGTATTGATCTCGGTTTAGTAAAAAGTAATTAAATCTCGTCTCGGAATCTCTATCTGAGCCTGAATAGTTTAAAAAGAAAAAAATATTCACTTAACAATGGACTTATGACCCAGTGTCAAAATTTATATGTCAAAAAAAGAATTTTACTTGAATATTGAGAAATGGCCCCTGATCCGTATAAAAGTCTGATGCATATCAGCTTAGCACTTAATAAGTAAAAACGGTTTAACCAATGTTACTAGTTATTAAAATGATGGATTTGGTAAAATTATTACAAAAATCGTTACACACAATTCCGAGAAACTAAGATGTAATAAAAATAAGCGTTGCACTGGGTTGACTTTACTAAAATTACTTCCTTAACCGTCATCCGGCTTAACGGAACCAAGCAAATTGTTGGAGATTTAACTGAGAAATAAATATATTTAAGAACAATGGGCGTGGCAGTAGGCGGTATTTCCTTAACCTTCTCTCTGATTGATTATAATATTCAAAATATATTTTTCTGTTAATACCACCAAGTTTCGATAAATTGTGGTCTAAAAATTCGGAAGGGACTTTTCTGGAATCGTGGCCCGCCTTAACCATATACCTCGTCCCAAGTTCATTTTCTAAATTTTAAGTAACGTTATCTTCGTTGTTGCCTTGGAAGAAAAATTGTTCAATAATTCCAAAAACCACACCAAAAAGTCACAGTTTCAGGCTTCATTGGCTTTTTTATGACTACACTTGGTTTTGCTGAGTGGCAAATAGGTACGGCAATTTTACTATTTAACGTCGTAGCCTCCAAAATGGAAATACACCTCATCTAAAATTATTATTTTGTTGAGCAAAATTTTTGTCAATTTTGACCTACTCAACTTCGTTTTGCTTCAATTGCTTAGTCAGTTGGACTTTGAAGCAAACAATTAAGATCCTTATGCAAAATTTTCCTTAGACAAGTCAGTTAGATTTATGCACACACATTGGGCACCAGCTTCAATATTCTCTCTTGAGAGCATAAATAGAATGAACAAGGGAATATCCCTACCAAACCAATCTCATGAACTCTCCTTACAAACTTGAGTACCGAAGTTGTTACATTTAACGACCGACATTTCTATAAAAAAAATTCACATTTCTTCGTTAACAAAGAATCTATTTTGGTCTTGAAAGTAATTTTGCAAAATTTCCCAACCTTGTTTAAGTGAAAAATTAATCCAATTGTACTGAGAAGCTGTCAATTCTTCCTCTCAAACAATCTTTCAATGTCAAATAACATTTGATTCAAAAAGAAACCAACAGGTGACTTAAACTTAACATTTTTACCAAGTCAACAAAATTTGAAAATTTGTCTCGGTGATTTGGGCTTATCAGTTGATTAATAAAAGTCTAGTCAATATGCAATTATAAAATTTTTATCTTATTTTCTGGAAAACTATAAATATATAACTTTTGTATTGTATTGTTCTCGAATTAACTAACGACTCACGAATGAAGAACCGCCATTTTACGGATTATACATGATACAAACCAACCTACGGATAGCTTTTGTGAGCTTTAGAATTATTAGCACTAAATGTCAAAATAAAAGTTCGACAAAAGGAAATTAATGGCAAATGTTCCCTATGGAAAGCTCTAGAAGCAAATACTAGAACCTTCAAGCTATTTCGGTAACCTGTTTGAAAGGTATAAAAGACATGTTTGACCGGCAGTGGGCACAGTTTATTTTAATCGTGAATAAGTTAAGTTTGTTGTAATAAAAGTAAAAAGTAAAGTTGTTGAATTAATTTCAGTGGTGAAAAATTAATTATTTTGAAGTAAGAAAATTAAAGAGTTTAAATAAGTGGAGATTTTAAATAAAGTAAATAAGTTTTATAAACGAAATTGAGAAGACATTACACTATTTCGGATTCAAGAAGCAATAATTTTTGAACTTAGCTCTTCTAGGCTAGGAACGCACTTGCGATTTTCTGTCACGCGATCATTCGTTACCAAAAAGTAGAACACATGCGATTACATGAGATAGAACGCACATGAAACTATGAGTTCATACTGGGTTGCGATCAAATTTTTTAGTCGCAACGACAGAATATCGCAATTGCGGTACTAGCCTTAATCTAACGCCAAAGCATTATTTCAAATTTTAAGGGATGCGATTAAAAAAAACAATAAACAACAATTTCACCAAAATAAAGACTGTCAGCTATATACTGATTGTTGATAAATACTGAAATTTGGCATCTTAAGACTCTGTTTATTAAAAAAAACTATTACTAAATTGATAATTACCAATTTTCTTGTAAGTCACAATGGTCTGCTTCATTCTCAATGATTAATATTTTTATCAATTGTTATTTGTTTGCTGACATTCATAATTTAAAATTTTGATTGAATTTAAAAAATTTAAATCTAAATTTAATTTTTTGATAAGTTTTAAGAAAATTATTTTTTCTAAATAAATAGAAACTTTTATGTTAAAACTTTCTTAAGTTTTTAAAAAGATAATTTTTCTAAATAAATTGAAACGTTTACGTTTGAACTTTTAAAAATAAATTCCATAAACGGTAGCCGTCCTCAAAGACGGGCTTATAATAATTTTATTTTAAAATATTTGTTATTACACGTACAAAGTTCATAAATATTCAAATTGATGCATTCAAAATTTTTAAATTAAATAAAACAATAATTGAATAATATGTATGTTTAACCCTAAAAATAGATTCAATATAAACATTTATTTATAAAATTATTACATTATTTTATAAAATTGAAAAGAGCTACAAATTCTAAATATGGCAACCCTATATCCTCATTTCTATGTATACATGAGAATGTGTTAGTTTATTCTTTTTTTTTTTTTAAGTTTGCATCGTCCTTTTGTGTATTACCGAGTAAAATTAAGGGTCTCCCCCATGTGTATCCAACAATGGTAAAAAAATACAAAGAAGAAAACTTTACGAAGAGAAGATAAATAAATACAAAAAAAATAAACTAAATCCACATCGTGCAGGGACCCACGATGCAAGATGCATGAGATGTTGGTTGGGTTTAAAAAAAAAAAAAAAAACAGAAAATATAAAATCCGCTTGCAAATAAAAATAAAGTATCTTAATGATACTTTTACTCGTTAGTTGGTTTTTGGTTTGGTTCATTCCAAGTTAAAGTCGAAAAAGAACGGGGGACGTCATATCGGCTACGTCGGCGGCGACGACGACAACGGCGGCAAGTCGTTTTGCTTCCTTTTTTGTGATCCATTGTTGTTGGGTTGTTTAATTATGTATTCCCATTAATTTTGGAATGTCAAGTCGTTAACGAATTTCGCTTTGTGTGTGAGAATGGTTTTGATGTTGCGAATAGATTTACCAAACCAATACATACCACTCTTTCTCTTGTGGACTTTTTTTTTAGTACGCCTCCTACATCGTTAATTCAAAAGTTCCGAATGCATAAATGACAGACGATGCAAATATTTTCGTTTTTTCTTTGGTAATTATTATTAATATAAAAATCGACTCTTATATTTATAAAAAAAAAAATAAACAGGTAGGTAGGTAGGTACTTACGTATATAATCATATCTTTGGTGCAGATAATAAAGTGAGAAATTTAATTATTTTATTAAAATTCTTTGCCAAAGAACCTTTTATGCAAATTATTATTAAAACCTCAATTTATGATCGAAAATTCTTGCTGTTGGCACCTTTTTTTTGCTTTTCCATATCTTTATTAAAGTTTACATTCTACATACGGGTAGGAAGGTATTCCAAACTTACCCTCTTAAAGATGAAAATTTATTTCTAAATTGAAGTGGTTAAGAGCTATATAAACAATATTACATACATATTTACATAACTAACAAATTCAGGATTCCCAGTATTTTTATGTTTTAGATTAAGAAGTTTTTATGTAGGTATCTATGTAGCTACAAAATTAATTTCATTCAAAAACTAATAAAAGCAAATAAAAAGAGGTAAATAATATTAACTTGAGAAACTTATATTTACTTTTGAAATTGCTTTTTCAGAGAATTAGTAAATTTATTTGACTAAGTCAACAGCCCTTAAACAATAATTATTATTTTCTAACTCCAAATAAAACACAGAAAACACACACACACACAAATGCAAATGTAAAGAAACTGACGTATAAGCAAATACCAAGTAAAATTCAGAATGTGGTTTATCTTTCATCCTTCTGTCACCATATTACAAAACCACCAGGGATGTCGGTCGTTTGATAAAGTAGGATTTTTGTATTAGAAGGGCCTTGCTACCTTTGAATATATAAGGGGTGTTTTTTTTTTTCTAGACGTGTGGTTTTAAATCTGGCAATGCTTTTTTCGGTGTTTGTCTTTTTGACAACTGCCACTAGATTTATGCCCAGTTTGATTTGCCATTTCAAAAGGAATAGACTTACTCCTGAACAACGTTTGCAAACAATCAATTTATTGAAGGAAATTTTTGGTGAGCGCATTATCTCACGTTGTGGGAATGTGGCGTGGCCTCCAGGATTGTGCGATTTAACACCGCTGGACTAGGGACTATGTGAAGTCGCTTTTCTACGCAGATAATCCCGAGACGATTGACGCCTTCAAAAAGTGGTAAAAAAGTGGGCATCTCGGCTGGAGTTTATTAGAGCCAGCCGCGGTGGCCACTTAATCGAAATTATTTTTAAAACAAAATGGCAAATCCTTATCTTTATAATGAAGCTTAATTCTTGGCCATAAAATTAAATTATGTATATGCGTTTTGTTTCTTCTTGAAAACCACACGTCTAAAAAAAACACCCGTTAGTTAAATATCAACATAAAATTAGCTTTCAAAATCGCGAAGGTACCGAACCTTTTATAAATTTGCAGAATTTTAAGATCACTTGGAACTTGGTTTTTGGGCAAGTATTGGTTTCATGTCAAAAATAAATTTCTTACATAATTTTCGTGGATGTTAAAATCTGACAATGTGGGTTTCGTTATTAAGTCCGTCTATCCGTCTGTGCGTCTATACGTCGATCCGCCTGTATGTCTATGCATCTGAACGCTTCTTCGTCTGTACGTCTTGCGTTTCTGTGCCTTTCGAAGGCCGATTAGCTTCAAATTTTGTACAAAACAAAGATTTAATCATTTTTTTTTTTGCTGTAGCTCATATAGAAAGGGTAGCTGCCATACCAAATTATTTATTTCTTATCTGCTCTCAAGGACAACTTCAACGATTTTGATTGAATTTCGTATTTGTTATAGCATAATTAATTTGTGATTTTAGTAAAGCTGTATTTTTTTAATAAATTTGTAATTTTTGGAGAAAATTGTATAAGGGTCCGTTTTTTAGTTCAGGTTAAGGTAATCCGGTAGACTAATTAACCCCGCATAAGTTCAGGTACAGTTTTTTAGTTAAGGATTAACTTTAATCAAAAATCAACGGAAATCGATGTGCGAAACTATGGATATCACCCTTTTACTCCTTTCACGCATCGAAATAGAGATGAAACCACAAAGGAAAAGCACTGACTTTTTGGAGAGAACTTAGTTTTAACTTGAGACTGGAATGATCTTGCATTGAATAACTAGCGCAAAGATTCTATTTTCTCTTATATCTTGTTTTTGTCAAAAATGACAATTGTATTTTTAACTAAATGACTACTTTGGTGCGAGTGAGTAATTTAACTTAAATTTTGTTTAATTTATAACAAATTCATGATTAATTTGCGTTTATTAATAAAGATCTATTTCTCTCTTCAATGTCTAGCCATGTTATAGCCTTAAACAGAGCATTTTTTGTTTTTTTTAAATCTTGATTTATTTTATACAATTTTTCACGAATTCAATTTCTACTACTTACTATTTTTTTTCTCTTAATAAAATTTAATGGAAGCTTTGAAATTATCTTTTTTCGACAGCCCTGTAAAACCACCCTTCATCACTCTTATTTCTCTTTAAATGAGTTTCTATTTAATTTAGCTTAAATCAACATAATTTTCATGTTGTTTGCATTTTGATACGAAGTTTTTTTTTTCATTATTATTATTTTCTAAGAATATTAAACAAACACAAAATGCCATTGCCGACATCGCGCGTACACAGGGTATATATGTACATAATATATACCTAGCAAGAAGCTTTGGGTGGGTGTATCTATCTGTAAGTATAAGAGGGAGAGTCAGTCCCTTCTTCATCACTTCAATATCTCTTATATACATGAGTCGAATGCAAATTAAGTCAAATATTGGATATTGTGCAAGCAATGTCTTATAATTTGTTTTCTGGGTTCTTCTTTTTTTTTAAAAAAAAGTGTTTATTTTAAGCTGATGACAAATTTTTGTTATTGTCGTTTGGTGAAAGTTAATATAACAAAAAAAAAGTTTTTATTTTATATTTGTTTTTAATGAAGAAGAATATTAATGCAAATGCAAAAATGTTTAATTTTGCTAATGGAATTTAACAAAACAAAATGTCAATATAATGCATATTCAAATTTGGTCTTTAGAAAATTTTACTTTATTTATTTTTGTACAAAGCAAATATAAATTAACAATAATAATTACAAAGCATTTTAAAGGAAAAGTTTTTAATCATTATTTGTTTTTCTTTTGAAGTTTGAAGAGATCTAGGTACAGTTATGTAAACAGTAAAATTTAGTTTTTATTAATGTTTGTTTTAGAATCGGAACTGTTAGTAAAATAGTTTGTTAATTAATAAACAAAATGAAGTATACAATATATAAATAAATAAAAATGGATTAAGATGAAGTTGTTCTAATGAATTTGAGTAGATTTAATTTTGTCATTTGGGACCATTTTATTTAATTTTTTAATTATAAATATAATATTACATATATTGAAAGTATTGGAATTTTGTTTTCCCTTGAAATATTTTATAATACCAAAATTTTGTCTGCTACCATGAATCTTCCCAGGAGTCCTGATCAAAAAAAAACTACAGCCAAATTTCCCTGAAAAATGTATGTATTCTTGATATCATTTTTTTCTGAGGAAAACTTTCAAGCATGATTCATTTGCCAGATTTCCGATGAAGAAAAACATTCTCAGGTAAATTTTAAACACAATATCGAAAGCCCCCCACTACTTTTTGCAGGAATATTTTTAATTCTTACTAGAGTTAAGTTATACTTTTTAAGAAAGATTTCAGTTTGAATAGCAGTCGTATATTCTACTTAAGCAATTCACTTTAAAAAATTGAGTTTAAAGTAAAAAGGTAGAATTGAATCAGTGCTGGGCGAGGGCGTTTTAAAAGAAATCCCTTCGAATGGTCCGAAAATTCGCTCTTTCCCCATCAATCTTTGCAAGTTTTTTTTTTGCGACAGTAACAAAAAACTTTTCAAAATTTTGACATATTTTCCGTCAGAAAGAAAAACGAAAAATAAACGTTTGATTTAATCAACGCAATTGGGTGCATTTGTGATCTCAGGCAATATTTTCTTAAATTAACAAACTTTTCAGAGTAAATAATGTTTATTATTAAAAATGTTTATGAAAATCCATTTCTGGGTGTGGATTTCTCCAAGATACATCAATGCTTTAAACAAAAAAAATTGAAAATTTTGTACTTGCATTTTCCCCGACAGTTTGTTGAATCAATGTATACCAACTTAGAAAATGGAGTAATTTCAACAAATTGATCTAAAAACTAACTGATGGCGAAAAAATATCACCTTAACCACTTGCATTTTTTTCTGCTACCTTTACAACTTCTTTGTCAGCAGCGAATATCATAACGTTATCTGCAAAGGTAGAAATAATAACATTGTTGTCCACTATTACGGGAAAGATATAGAATGGGTCCGAAGACACTTCATTGTGGCATACCGACTTCAATCAGTTTAAGTCGAATAAGCTTTATCATACCGAGTCCAAAAGAATAGCACGTTGGTTATTTAAAGTGTAGACCATCTGTTGATTTTTTTAAATCAATCAAGTGTTATGTTTACACTTACAGTTCTTATCATTAGACAAAAAAAATCTCAGTATCATCATTGCACTGTACAGGAAGGATAAATTTACACTTGAACAACGTTGGGTAATATTAAAAGTTAAACTGGCAGTTGATGCTATTTTTCCGAAACAGTAACAGCTTTGAATAGAAGTTTCGGTGAAAATAATGCTTTTACGTCAGCTGTTGTTCATTAGCTTGTGAGACTAGTTTACTCGTCCTAAGGACTAGCTTCGATACTGAACCAAAAATAAAAAAAAATTTGGATCGACTTGGTATCGGTCTCGGTCTCGTGTAATTAAATCTTGTCTTGATTTCGGGACCGTAAAACAAAATCTTGCTTTGGTATCGGTAGCTCTATCCGTATCGGTATCGATATTAATATTAATATTCGTGTCGATAACGATAAGAATATGGATATTTGTGCCTATATCTATATCGATATCCATATCGATATTTGTGTCGATATCGGCTTCCTTGTCGGTATTGGCATTGTTATCGTTATCACCATTGGTATTGATATCGTTTTCACTATCGTCATCGGTATCGTTATCATTATCGTGATCATTATCATTATCGTTATCGTCATCGGTATGCGTATTGGCATCGGTATTGGTATCGGTACATATTGGTATCGGTTTCGTCTAGTTTCGGTCTAGTTTCAGTTATCAAGCATAACAAAAATGAGCTGGACAATGGGCGGTTTTACTAAACCTTTATCCCTGCTAAGAATAACCAATTATGAAAATTCCATCCAAATCGTTAGATCCGTTTTGTATCCTATGCAGTTTGAAATTAACTCACAAATTCTTATTTTTTTCAAAGATTTTAGCAGCATTTAAAAAAAAAACCAAACATGATTATTTTTCTTCAAGTTCTTTTTCCACATTTTCTGTTATGTGGTGCACTTGTGGAATCTTTATTTCTAAATTCAAGTCAAGTTGAATTTCTTATATGGTTTAGCTCAGCCTTGTCAAGAGTAGTTTTTCGAAAACTTTGCATTCGCAAGAATTATTTATGAACTGGGGGTTTTAAGTCATGGCTTTGAGAAGTTATAACCTGAATCGCATTCTGGTGATTTTTCTTCTTACTTAATTAAGTGTGAAAAAAGATAATCTGATATTTGGTACTTTTTCCACAAACTGTAAGTTATTTGTGTCTGCATTTGCTAAGCAAGGCTTGAAAACATTTCCAAAATATTTTTCGAAAAGGTCAAAGGCGAGTTCAAAAACTAAAGTCTCAAAGTAAAGGATGTTTTTTTAAGACATGTGGTTTTCAGAATGGCAATACTTCTTTTCATAGTTGGTCTTTTTGACAGCTGTCACTTGATTTATGCTCAGTTTGGTATGCCATTTCAAAATGAATAAGCTTACTCCTGAACGACGTTTGGAAATCGTGCAAAATTATTACCAAAATAATGGTTCGGTTGGCGCAACGCATCACGGAACAATCAATTTATTGAAGGAAACTTTATTTTTTTGTGGGGTTGAGTGAAGTCGCTTGCCCACGTAGACAAGCCCGAGACGATTGACGCATTGGAAGAGAATATTCCCCGCCTCACCAAAAGTTTTCTTCAATAAATTTATTGTTTCGCGTTGCGTCGCGCGAACCGAACCATTATTTTTGTAATAAATTTGCACGATTCGTAAACTTCCTTCAGGACTAAGTCTATTTATTATAAAATGGCAAATCAAACTGAGCATAAATTAAGTGACAGCTGTCAAAAATACGAACTCCGAAAAAAATATTGCCAGATGCAAAACCACACGTCTAAGAAAAAACACCCTTTGACTCTATCAGTCAATTATAATAAAATTTGTGTCTTATCCCAGCCTCATAATAACTTACAAGAATTTTATAAACTTGAAATTTCAAAATTATGGTTTTGACTCTTACAGCAGACACGTAACACACGTGTTACCTGGCGCACAGATAGGCAATTTGTCTGTTTGATAACTTTTCCTATTAAAAAAGATATTTTATCTTTTCAATATTTATCACTTCACTAAATTCACCACTTCATCAAATTGTGGTGACTTTTTTTCACGTGTGTCACATGCATACACTGCCTTACGAAGTGTATACTGGTAGTAGTAAACGGTCTTATCACACGTGTGCGTGTATGTGCTAAGAAGTTATCCGTTCATTATACGCGGAATTTGGCGAGTTAAAGTCATCCGTACGTTAACACTCGGCACATACTATTACTCATTTGTTAATAAGAATTACAAGCTAACAAATTTATAAACGCCAGCCCGATACATTATGTAAATATGATTTATTTTGACACCCATTTTAAAATGGTCATGTAAAATAAATCACAATCAAAAAACCAATTCGATTTAATATGTTAATTGTTTTTTAATCACCAGACCATATCCTGTTTTATTTAAAATAATTAACACGATGATATTTCATTTTAAACTTGACAGCTTAATTAAAATACATACATAAAACACACATAATATCGTTCAAAAAAAAAGTATGTCATCTAGTCATCAGATCATATCAAAAGAAAATTAATATTAATAAATTAAAACAAAACCACTTGCTAATCAACTAATCACTTTGATTAATATGTCATAAGCACAACATCATTTTTTATAAATATACAACTATCTCTTTACGTACTGTATGTATATTTATATTCATTTATTTGAGTTTAAAAATAATATTTAAAAAAAAAAGAACAAACTTTCCATAAAAAATCCATTCCCACTGAATATTATAGGCGAAACGTGACCAAATTAACATAAAAAATAATAAAAATAATCATTTGAGAGAGTATTTTTTTTTACATTCAACAATTCCAGTACACAAAAATAAAAAAAAAAAGAATAAAAAGATATACAACATTGACAATTAGATACGACCACACCTGGTGAGTATATGGGTGGGGAAGGCATGAAATAACAATAACAACAACAACTGTGTCATCGTTGTTCAATAACTTTGGGTGGAACCCTTACCTCCTCCCACACCCCTCTGCAAGTACATACATACCTACTTGCTTTTTGGTTCATTGAACCTTATGAGAACTCAAAAGTAAAAATATTATAATTTCTTTTTTTTTCCCATAATAGGAATGCCGGGAGGAATTCGTGTGTTTATAAAAGTGACGTTGATGATGATCATCATCATTTTTATATGCAACATATGTAGGCAAGAAGTAATTGGGTATTTCTTCCCGCCAAATATTCTCAGCCAAGCCCTGTCATTGATTAAAAAATTCTTCTTTTTTTTTTAATCTGATTACAATTCCAAATAAGAGATAGAGCAAAATATTTGAATAAATAAAAAGCAGGGGGAAATAGACAAAAAAAAAAGTATTTAAAAAAAATGAATGAAAAGATTAATCAGAATGAAATAGAAGGGGCAAGCATCATAATCATCATCATCCCTTCAGACATTTAGATGAGCGATGTGCAAATATTTTGTTTTTATTTTTTTTTATCTATTTATTTTCTACGTTAACGAATGAAATGTTCTTTTGAACATTTTGAACATCCAAAAAAAAAGATATTAAAATAAATAAATATCTATCCTTATAGCTCTTACCTACATACATACCAACCTTCCTAGCTATCTAAAGAAAACAGGTTTGTTTGTTGAGTAAACATCTGTGGAGTGTACCTATTTAAGAAAAATCCTCTAGGTTCCTCTTTAATTTCTGTTCAATTTGAATCAAATTTTCTTCAATTCTATTTTGTTTTCACAATGTTGTGTAGGTACCTACTCTTTGAGGGTATTGTTTTGGATTGATAAAAATAATTAGCTCTTGTTTTTGTAAATAAAAAAAAAACTTTTCTTCTCCGTTTTTTTGTATCGCATCAAAAATATTTCAAGTAAATTTCATTAAATTTATGATTTTATCCTAATTTCATATCAAGATAGTTTCTATTTTCGAGATAATAGTTAAAATGTGTTTTTCACAATGGCAACTCAAGCACAACAGCAAAACTACTTCGACAAGTTTTTACTAGCAAGAGCCTTACAGGTTATTGACAAGTTTTTCTCAACTCGATTTTCTCTACCAAGACCTTGACTGAAATTGGATAAAACCTGCCATTTTTCAATTATTTTCTTGAATAAAAATTCAATTACAAGTTCCAAAAAGGCGCATCTCCATCTTATTTTATTTAAAAAATCATTTAAATATTTTTTTTTCAAATCATAAAATTGAATAATTCAAAAACTCTTGAAAACAACCATTTATTATATAAAAAAATTTTACCCACCTGTAAAAGTGTCAAGTCCCTGGAATATTTTCTGCATTGGTAGTCTTGTTGAAGAAAACTTGTCAAATACTCGTGAGGCCCTTGTTAGTAAAAACTTGTTGGAAAATTTTTTTGTATCGCATCAAAAATATTTCGAATATAACGAAAACATATACAACACAAGGAACAATAATTAAAGTAGATAGTTGTATTACGAATCAGTCGAGTAAAAAGCGTATTGGACTGGTTAACAAAAGAACGCAAGCTTGAATCCTTAACAGAGCGGCTTTTTTTGCCACTCGAGGCCACTCAAGGCCCTGCTAGTTTTTATAGTAGCATTTGTTAGCCCTTTGTTCGTATTTATGGAAATTGTTTTTCAAGGTGGTTAAGTTTGTGCATAAAGTAAAGAATAATAGACCAGTACTTCTTCTTCTTAGTATAGCTAAACAAATTACTTAAAACTTGAAATGAAATGTTCATATATTATTTGGATCTTTACAAATTTATTCGAAATAATATACTATGAGTTTTTAGCATTTTTCGAAAAGTTCATCTGCGTCAAAAACATATTTGCAGAATGTTCTTTAACGCAATTAAAAATTTTCCAACATTAGAATTTTGTTCGATAATTCCCACCTGGAAAAACAATCAAGTTTTTAAAGGGGCACTAGAAAATGTTACATTGACCCTAACATGGGCCTTACAAGGATAACACTCGATTTTGTATCGGACATCGGGCCCGTTAAGTAACCTTTTGCCTCGACAGACAACAAAAATTAAAAGTTGTCCTTGGTTGGGATCTGATTTTACAATCTTCAGATTACCAGTCCAATACGCTAAATACTGAGCTATTTCACTAAAAAGTTGTGTGATGTTGAATATGAAAAAGTATATACATAGTTACCTAAATTTTTCTTACTATTGTATGATGGGCATACAATAGTTTTTTTGTTATACATCGGGTATTTGTGATGGGATAATAGGACTTTTCCAACAAGATTTTACTAGCTAGGGTCTCACTAGCATTTGACAAGTTTTCTTTGCTTAGATTGCCCCTACCAAAGCCTTTTCAGGGCCTTGACTTAACTTGACATTTTCCTAGGCGGGTTAAGTTTGCTTACGAAAAATCATCCACAAATTGAGTTGACGAACAAAATTATGAAAAGCCAGAGAGCGTGTTTGTTAACGTTTTGTGCATATTCGGCGATAGCAATGTTTGCGTCAAAAAATGGGGATTAAAATGGCTCTGAACTGACGTTTACGAAAATGTTGAGAATGTGGTTGTTCAAGAACTTATTTTCGTTGCAAACCATGTCGCTATAGGACAACTGTTAAACCATTATTTCCATAAAATAAAAATACCACCCACAATTAGCAAATAAGAGCAATTACATGCGACCTATGCATCGACTATTTTATTTTTTTTTTCTGTTTTTTCAAAAAGAAATAAATAATGAACTTGAAACAAGGATAGGTTAAGGTATTAGGAAAGGAACCCCTGGATATATTACCCATATACTTATACAAAGGAATGATAATAGTTTGAAGAATCATAACAAGATGTATAAATAAATCACCACCACTACCATCCATCAATCCAATATTGTAGAAGAACGAAGTTTTAACATGAACACGAATCATTTAACATCATTTTTTTTTTTTTTTTTGTTTATTTCTCTTTGATTTTTCAGTTTTTTTTTGTTCCCAATTCAAATATGTAATGATTTTACAGAGTAAAATATAAATGGATGGGGAGAAATAATAAAAAAAAAAACAAATTGGAAAAATCTCTGTAAATTAATAGAGAAGATGCGCCTTGTAGATACTGAACAAACACATACACACACACACCAACTTTACTATGCAGTTGAATAACAAGATGAATGCTATTTAAAAAAAAAAAAAATAAATAAATAAATGAAAAAAAATTACATCTGCTGGAAGAGCAAAAGTTCAATGATAATTATTTGTTTTGCCAGTTTGCCCGAGGTTATTTAACCCCGGAGTTCAACCACCACCCGGTGGTGGTGGTATTCTTTACTATAGTACAACAGTACCTACCTACTCTCTGTGATGTGAGTGGAAGTATCTGCCTTGCCTTGCACGGCTTTAGTGTAGATTGTTGTATTTTGTTTTGTATTGAGATACTTTTTTTTTATTTTGTTATTTTATTTTATTTTTTTTTTTATATTTGCAACACATCATATTGCATCTGAAGCAGGTGTTTACTGGTTGGATGCACGTCACCACACAACACGTTACTCAGACCAGAAGCAATGTAAACAAAGGGTATTGTTATTAGTTTGATATATAGCGAGTCGAGTGGGGAACAACAAAATTATTTTATTATAAATTATACTCACTTTGGAGTGATTTACGCATTAATGAAAATTATTAAGGAATTCTTAATCAACTGAAGGAATTTTTTTTATTAATTTTTATTAAGGTGGATTTATCAGATAGAATGAGATAATAAATTTAAATAAAATAAATCACACTTAAAATCAAGTTGCTTGGAATAATGCCACAGAAAAATATTTATACAAAAAAGCATGAGAATCGTTCTTTTAGTTGTAAAAAAAACTTACTGTCTCTGTGTGTCGCAAATAAAAAGTAGCGCAGATAAATTCTTTTAGGTCATGGCTCTTCAATAGGAAAAGATGTCGTATGATAAAAAGATCTCACTTACTTAATCCTTACAAATACCGTGCATTTCAAAAAATTACAAACGCATGTAGAGTTTACTATCAGTGTGGTACTTTGCCTAAAAAATACATATTTTTCCATCTATTTTGAAATTCATTTGTTTTCTCCTTTACCCACTACCAATGGAATTATAATCAAGAGCAAAAATAAAGAAAACCACTAGAAAAAAATGCAAGCTAATCATAAAATTTGGATAAGTACAGTCATTTTTGTTTCAATTTTTTTAAATATTTGTTTACCAGAAGGTCAATTAGAAAAGTTGGGATTCGATTTACTTTGGCCTTAACATATCTCCCGTATTTGATCCTCACAAACACTGTGAATTTTCAAAATCAACAAATGCATGTGGGATTTACTATCAGTGTAGTTTTGAGGTGTGTATCTACAAAAATGCACATCTTCCCATCTTATTATGAAACTCAATATTTCCCCCCTTAACTCTCTCCCAAATGAATTACAATCAGCCCAATAGACAAAAAAAAAAAGCACGACAAGGTTGCACGTACATGCTCTTATTTTCAAAAGATTGGAATTTTAAAAATTATTATATAAAAACATGGATTACTTAAAGAACCCTTTTAATACTAACGGGTGATTTTTTAGCTGGTTTGGTTTTGGCAACACTGGTTTTGACAGCTGACGTGTGTTTAGTACCTTGTGTCACTGTCAAACAGCTTCAGTTTGGTTTGCAATTTAACCATGGATCGTCTTACAAATGAACAACGCTTGCAAATTATTGAATTTTACTATCAAAATTCGTGCTCGGTTCGAAATGTTCATCGCGCGCTGCTTCCATTTTATGGTCGGCATTCTCGACCTTCTGAGCAGTCTATTCGGAAGATTGTGACCAAATTTCGCACCAAATTTACTTTGTTGGACATTAAACCACCAACACGTTTACGTACTGTGCGTAGTGAAGAAAATATTGCGGCCGTATCAGCTAGTGTGACAGAAGACCGCGAAATGTCGATTCGGCGCCGTTCCCAGCAGTTAGGCCTTTGTTACAGCACTACGTGGAAAATTTTGCGGAAGGATTTGGGCGTAAAGCCTTTTAAGATACAGCTGGTGCAAGAACTAAAGCCAGCCGACCTACCACAACGCCGAATTTTTGGTAAATGGGCTCTTTGAAAGCTGGCCGAGGATCCGCTTTTTTATCGAAAAATTGTGTTCAGTGATGAGGCTCATTTTTGGTTGAATGGGTACGTAAATAAGCATAATTGCCGCAATTGGAGTGAAGATCAGCCAGAAGCATTGCAACAGCTACCAATGCATCCCGAAAAAGCCACTGTTTGGTGCGGTTTATGGGCCGGCGGCATTATTGGGCCATATTTCTTCAAAGATGATGCGAATCGCAGCGTTACTGTCAATGGTGAACGCTACCGAGCGATGATAACAAACTTTTTTTTGCCCGAAATGGAAGTTCTTGACTTGCATGATATGTGGTTTCAACAAGACGGTGCCACATGCCACACAGCACGCGAAACAATGGCGCAATTGCGAGGCGAGTTTGGTGAACAGTTAATTTCACGTTTCGGGCCGGTCAATTGGCCGCCTAGATCGTGCGATTTGACACCATTAGATTATTTTTTGTGGGGGTATGTCAAGGCTAATGTCTATAGGGACAAGCCCGCTTCGATTGACGCACTGGAAGCCAACATCCATGCATTCATTCGTGAGATACCGGCCGATATGTGTGAAAGAGTATGCCAAAATTGGACTCAGCGGATGGGCTACCTGAGACGCAGCCGCGGTCAACATTTGCATGAAATTATCTTTAAACATTAAATTGCAAGGTTCAAACTATCGATTCAAATAAATATTTCATTCATTTTTTCGAATTTTTTGTTTTTTTTTTTTAAAGTTCTAAACCTCTTAAAAAATCACCCGTTATAAGCTGAAGAAAAGAAATACCATTTGGATTCCTGAACAAATATCGATTTCTGGGAAGGAACAAAATTTTGAAAATCGTTGGAGTAGTTTTTTTTTTTAAACAATTTATGATATTTAAAATTTCCACCAAAACCTATTTAAGGAAAAATTTTAAAACTCAAATTTTAGTTTTTTTATTAATATCTAAGCAAACAAAAATTTTCAAACAAAAATTTTGATTTTTTTTTTATTCATAATTTTTTTTAAGGAAAATTTCGTATTTCTTAAGTTTAATTAGGTATTGGAATTGTTATTATTTTGTATTTTATTTACAATTATATTCCAAGTTTTAGCTATCAAAATTCGATCAGCTAATAATGAAAACAATTTAAAATCAAAACAGCATTCTAAGAGATTATACCCACACTTAATAATTTACTGAGTGTAAATTTGTTTTTATTTTGTATTAAATTATTCTCATTTTTGAACCTGGCATGCATTTAACGAAAATCTTAACAATCGTTTTCGAGGAAAACATGATTTTTTTCCAATTGTTTTTAACATTTGTGTGGAAGGTACCGCATATAAAATACTCTTTTAAAATATTCTTAAAAGTGTTGAAACCGTTAAGCACTGAGTTTAAAAACAAGTGAAGTCGGTAGTTTTCAAATTACTGAGTTTTCAAAAAAAAAAAAATCAATCAATAAACTTCTTTTTTGAGAAAAATAAATTTATGGATTTTTTCTAAAAGTTTTGGAGGGGTTGGGGTCATAATTCTGATTACAAAATTCTGTTTTCCAAAATTCAAAATTATTATTATTATTTCAAATTTTATAAATCCAAAATTCTATAAGTGCCAAAACTCAGTCTCCAAAATTCTGTATTTCAAAATTCTGTAAATCTAAATTTCTGTATTCTTCCAAAATTCTGGAATTCAAAATTCTCGAAATGATAAAAAAAAATGTTTTGGAAAGTGCACACTTTTTTTCATTATAAAAACAATTTTTCTTTTATTATTTATAGAATTTTGGAATACTGAGATTTTTTGATAATGAAAAAAAGTGCGTTCTTTTCCAAGTTTTTACACACAAGATAAAAATACTTTCTTTATCACAATAAAAATTATCAACTTTCACTCGCTCTACAAGGAAAACCATTCTCATCCAAATGAAATTATTTCTTTGATTACTAGAGTTCCAAACACTTGTTAATTCACTTTTGCATCAACGGTCAACGGGACACTAACCGCAGGACATGGGCATGGATTTCCCCAAATCTAGCTTACTGAAAGCCTCACCGACTTTGGCGAATTGGCTGAAGTTCAACGATTGATGGTTCAGGCATTAAATTGGTTACTAAAACATACTTGAAACTTGAACCTTGAACTATCGTTGAACCTCAGTTAATCCTCGGAAATCAGTCAGTAAAAATTCCAAAAAATGGGAATCATGTTTGTACAACTGGAACTAAGAAATATGTCTATGGAGGGAAGTCTAAACAATTATATACTCTAACAAACAATAACATTAAAGAAATGTTAGAATTTTAGAAAACAGAATTAAAGATTGACAGAAGAATACTGAATTTTGGAATCAGAATTTTGGCACTTACAGAATTTTGGATTTACAGAATTTTGAAATACAGAAATCTGAATTTGCAGAATTTTAGAATACAGAATAATGGAAAAGCAGAATAATGTAATACAGAGTTATGCTCATACAGAATTTTTGATCCATATACAGAATTTTGGTTACACAGAATTTGTGAATACAAAATAACGGCCCGCTCTCATTGTGGAGCGGTTTTGAAAAAAATAATATTATGTGAAATTGCTAAATATAAATTTATTAAAAAAAAAAATTATAAAACGCTTGGGGGCTTAACCAAAAACCACATGTGCCAATTTTGAAAAAAATCGATGCAACTGTTTAGGCTGTAGGCAAACGGGCAGACAGACAGAGAAACATTCAGAATTGTTGGATCTATTTTTTCGTCTTCCGTATCATCGCAATAACCAATCTGATCAAAATTTCGAATTCAATTTTTTACGAACGCATAACTTGCCGTATAGCATGTACTTACATGTAGTATATCGGAAGTAAAAAGTTTACGAATAGATATAACGGGTGATTTTTTAGCTGGTTTGGTTTTGGCAACACTGGTTTTGACAGCTGACGTATGTTTAGTACCTTGTGTCACTGTCAAACAGCTTCAGTTTGGTTTGCAATTTAACCATGGATCGTCTTACAAATGAACAACGCTTGCAAATTATCGAATTTTACTATCAAAATTCGTGCTCGGTTCGAAATGTTTTTTATCGAAAAATTGTGTTCAGCGATGAGGCTCATTTTTGGTTGAATGGGTACGTAAATAAGCATAATTGCCGTATTTGGAGTGAAGATCAGCCAGAAGCATTGCAACAGCTACCAATGCATCCCGAAAAAGCCACTGTTTGGTGCGGTTTATGGGCCGGCGGCATTATTGGGCCATATTTCTTCAAAGATGATGCGAATCGCAGCGTTACTGTCAATGGTGAACGATACCGAGCGATGATAATAAACTTTTTTTTGCCCGAAATGGAAGTTCTTGACTTGCATGATATGTGGTTTCAACAAAACGGTGCCACATGCCACACAGCACGCGAAACAATGGCGCAATTGCGAGGCGAGTTTGGTGAACACTTAATTTCACGTTTCGGGCCGGTCAATTGGCCGCCTAGATCGTGCGATTTGACACCATTAGATTATTTTTTGTGGGGGTATGTCAAGGCTAATGTCTATAGGGACAAGCCCGCTTCGATTGACGCACTGGAAGCCAACATCCATGCATTCATTCGTGAGATACCGGCCGATATGTGTGAAAGAGTATGCCAAAATTGGACTCAGCGGATGGGCTACCTGAGACGCAGCCGCGGTCAACATTTGCATGAAATTATCTTTAAACATTAAATTGCAAGGTTCAAACTATCGATTCAAATAAATATTTCATTCATTTTTTCGAATTTTTTGTGTTTTTTTTTTTAAAAGTTCTAAACCTCTAAAAAAATCACCCGTTAGAAGAAAGAAAAAGCTTTGAGTTTCTTAGACAAACTTTATTCTGAAAGTTTGATCCCTAAGATCTTGTTTCATGGTTCTACTGTTAAAATATACCTTTTTGGTTTGATCCAATTGTCACAAAGTTAGGTTAACATCTATGCCTCTTAAAGAAAAATAATTGAATTAAAAAAAATACGCTAAAACGTTAAGCTATGCAAAGATGTTTCTTTACAAACATATTCCTGCCACAAGCACCAGCCCATATTTACTAAACGTACAAACGTATGATAAGTTTACTATCAGCGTGTTTGTCGCAAACAAAAATGCCAATTTATTCAGCTTGTTTTAATATATGTATCTTTCTCCTATCCGATCTTTTAGTGAGCAAATAAATTAAAAACAAATGAGAGACAATTGTCACCCTTAACGGGTATGGAGAAGTGTAATTTCAAGATTGGTTCGGAATTTAAAATTGTATCTAAAATTCGAGATTAACATATCCTTTCGCATATGAAAAATTGTAATCTGTTCCTTTGTGGAACATTATCATCTAAGTTACTATAAACCTTTTCCATATCCTAGTCCTTTTGAAGGTTTTCCGATTGCATTGGTGCTCTATCTCTCTCTTTAGTAATAATAAAAAAATGATATATCATAGTTCAACTTTTGTATAATTTGAAGTAGATATAAGTAAGCTTATAATTAATGACTCAATTGTTTATGTCTCTGTCTCTGATGATATGCGGTTATTGCGGTCGACATGCTTGAAATGATTTTTCCAGTGAGTTATCGTGTCAATAACCTTTAGCGATAAAAACCGTTTACTATTTTAAGACCTTACTTAAATTTTATTACCTATTTTATCAACTTTGATTATGCAGAAGCCTATATTGTAAATTTGAATAAGCTTACATAAGTGTCCATATTTTTTGTTTTGAACATCGCAGCTTTTACACCTAGGACTTTTTCGTATTGAAACTTTCCAATTTTTCGATACTTCAAAACATTACCTACTTTACTAAAAAAATGTCCCTTTTCACGATACCTACATCTTTTGAATAAAAAATACCTAAATATTTCTAGACTTTTAATATCATTGAAGGATTCATATGAACCTAAATAGACTTTACAAAAAACACTTGTTTGCAAATTCCGGAGATTTAAAATACATCTTCTTAACCTCAAACAGATAACAATTGGTTTTCATGTGAAAACAAAAGCATACAAAAAAAAGATGCAAAAAAAAAAACAAGAAAAACTTGTAACATAACAACATAAATTTTCTAGTTCTTCATGTGTCTCCCTCTACTACCGCTCTCAACATTGAAGGCTTTACCTCGCATTTGGTTTTTTATAACAATTGTTTGCATTTTTTTTTTGTCTGGATGCATGTTGCATCTGTTTGCCATAAAGATTTTTTTATATATTTTTGTTGTTGTTATTTTTTTATTTTTAATAAAAAGGGTATACAAAAAACTATAAACCAAACAAAGGCCATGACGAATAAGAAAAACACAAGGAACAAACCGAACAAAGAGTTTCATGCGAAGAGGACAAAACGATGAAGAACTTGAATAACACAAAAAAAAACAAAAAAAAAGTTTGAAATTCTTCGGAATTCGAACGAGTTAAATCATACGAAATGATATTAATAAATAGTTTGTTTGTATATTTCACAACAACTATTCATGCCAAGAAGAGATACTTTGTGCTATGATGGGGCCAAACGGGGGAGAGAAGCCACTATAAGGAAAGAGTGAGCGTCTTAAGACTCTAGCCAGACAAAGTATCTGCATCCTCATTGCAAAAAGCTAAAGCAAACAAAAAAAAAATAAATAAATAAAATACCTTACCTCGCGAGCGATACAATATTATAGATACAAATACAATACCTATCTTTTTGCCATACCTACCTATATGCAATGCAAAGTTGAGAATAAGGTTGAAGAACTATAAGATCGCACTGAATCTTGTTACATCTCTAAGCACTTTTAGTATACGGACAGAATTAAATAAAAAAAAAAGAAACAATTTTAGATAAACTAACAACAACAAAACATTTTTATTGGCGGACATGTATTTTTTTTTGCTCACCATTTTTTTTTCTTTGCACGAAGTTTACTTTGTGAATTATTTTTTTTTTTTTTCAATTTATTTATTTTTTTTAAGAGAGCGGGAGATTCAAGAAAATACCACCTGCATGGCCTAGATTGATGTCTTGAAACACATCTGTTGCCGAACGGAAAATAATGCTTGAGCAAAAAAAAAAATATCTTTATTACCAACAGGCAACAATAATAAATTTAAGTTCTTTTTTATGTTAAACGTGTTTATGCGCTCTTCGTAGAGCAGCGCAAAAATATGTATAATAATATAGGTGTGGGCGTTGAATGCAAAAATTGCATTAACATCGTTTATCTTGCATTTATTGGGTCATCTTGATGTAATGCAAAAGAGTTTCTATTTGTTGTATTTTTATAAGTTATACGGATTACAAACGAAATGATGTAGGAGCAGTTTTTTTTTAACAGCATTTTGGGTTGTGATCATTTTTTTGATAAATTGCTTGTTGCATGGGGCGTATATGATTATGAGACAAAGATTGTTCAAACTATTAATAAAACTTACTTTAACTACTATTTGTAAGAAATTTCAGTTGGTTTTACTTTGTATAAACAAGACAAGATCTTGAGAATATTTTGTAAGAAAAATTTTATAGATTAAATCTTATTTTTCCCTGTAAGTATTTCCTCTTAGTGAGGAAATACTTAAATTTATCACCCTCTCAGTTTACTTGTTCACTTATTATCTGGCTAATGTATATTCTCGAATTTAATAATGATATTTCAAAGGTGAATTAATGACAGTAAATTGGACCTCACGAGTATTTGACAAGTTTTCCTAGACTTTATTTGTAAAACTTTCCAGGACCTTAACTATACTTGACAAAAACTTGTCATTTTTCTTGGTGGAAATATTAGACTTTTGTAAAACTTCTATATAAACTAAGCCATACCAAAGCGAGATGATAGCAAAACACTCAATGCCAAAAACAACGTATAAATATAACGGCGAGACCATAGCGAGAAAATCACGACCCAAATCTCCGTGTAAGCTGGCTCAGCGAGACTACAGCGAAACAAACAATAATCACGATATTGAAAACCACGTTTTGATTACTACGGCGAGACTTCTGCGAGAGGGCGCCGAGACTGCGAGTCGATTGTCTGCTGTCCCTACAAACCCAAAATTGAAAGAAATAACTTCCATATCTTTAGTAAGCCTTGAAGACTTAGTTCACACGGTAATGTACCGCACGATTTTTTGCAGTATAAATCTAAACGGCAGTATAAATCCAAATGGCAAATGGACAGATGACGTGTAAAGGGTTCTTTGTAGAAAGTAAACGCCCCTGCCCATTCGCACGGATTTGTACTGTTAAACGTGCGGTGCATTGCCGTGTAAACTAAGTCTTACCTTTACCGAGTTCTAATTAAAGCAAACGTTACTGGCGAAACTGAATAATTTTTTTTTTCTAAAGCAAAAATGTTTTAATTGCATTAACAATTTTTTAGTGCAAGAATGTTCATAAATTTATTTTTTAACGCAAGAAATTTTTCATATTGCAGTTTCCATTAAAACTATTTTAATTTTTTTGTATGCAAAAATATTTTTGCTTTAAACAGACATATTTCATGTTGCATTGATTTTTTTTTTATGAACTATTTTAATTTTTTTTTGTATGTAAATATTTGCGTTGCACTGACATTTTTTGAATGCAGCTAATTTGCTTATGGCATTAATTTTTTTTAATACAACAAGCTTTAAGAGCTATCATAAACATTTTTATATATATTTTTTTTTTATTTTGAATGCAAAATATTTTCACATTGCGTTAAAATTTTATTTTTTATATCAATAAATGCATTCCAAAAATTCAATACACAACTTCCATAAATTGGAAATAAAAAGACAATGCTGGGTCGTTTCTCA
Organism: Dasysyrphus albostriatus; assembly: GCA_946251815.1. Taxonomy (NCBI): domain Eukaryota; kingdom Metazoa; phylum Arthropoda; class Insecta; order Diptera; family Syrphidae; genus Dasysyrphus; species Dasysyrphus albostriatus. The sequence continues at coordinate 103,930,492 of OX276336.1, read as the reverse complement.
TTTGTCCCCTTTTACACGATGGTTCTTGATACATGGGCCCAGCAACTATCGCATCGCATTAAAAATGAACCAAAACTGATACATACAATTTGTTTCGATTTCCATCGTTTCTCAACGAATTTTATAAAAGCGATTGTTACAATACATGGGTCCTGGCTCTATTTGAAAATAAAAACGAGAGCAAAAGGAGGGTGAGAAAACGTCAAATTTTGCCTTATAACACACATTGAATTTCGAAAAAAGTCGAGGACTTCGTATCGGTCATAGTGAAGAATTATTTGCTGATAAAAAAAAATCTCAAAAATGTCACAAGTCTCGATTCGGAAAAATTTGAATCATAGAAGTATCCGAAGAGGGATAAAACAAGAGAGCATCTTTTTGTGTAAAAATACTTTCAACAGGTTTTATTTAAACAAATAAAAATTCAAAACCCACAGTAGGTCTGTAAAGTCAAAAGAAGTTGAAGTTTTTTTTGTCATTACTTCCTTTTTGATTTCTAATTGGAATATACACAAATTAGTTTCAAAAACACCAAACAAAATAAATTTGTATTCTTTACAAATATCCTGTATTTAGCTGGAATTATATTGGAAGAAAAGTCTTATAAACAATACAAAATAATTACGTTTTTGCCAAGATTTTTTAAAAGTAAGAAAGTGGGTTACTTAGTTAATGTATAATTTATGTTCATTTCTATTTATTTTATTAAAATATTTCGGTACGTTTGCTTTTTGTCTACATTGTTTCAGAATGTATCACTTTAACAGTCTACAAAATGTACTGATGCACTACAAAAAAATAAAACAAAAAATAATGTTTTATGACTTACTTAAAACATTGTAAAAACTAGTTCGTTAACTTTATACATCCACTGTTGTGATCAATTTTATTTTAAAAACATCCTGTGAAGTGTTAAATATTCATGAATTTTTTCGTACAAAAATCCCTAAATTTGTGACAGTTTTCAAGATTTACTTCAATTCCATTTTTTTTTTTTTAAGAAAATCTTGCTTCATCTTACGATTCGGAAATACCCTTTACAGTACTTTTTCTTTATGGAAAAATAAACGAATCAACATAAAAACTGATATAAGCTTTTGCAGGATAGTTCTTATGGATAATATTTTTATAAGAACATAATGACGATATGCTACGGAAGCTAAAAATTGTGATTTATTGAATTTTTAACTAAAAATTCCGAAAACTTAGTCTGACAAAATTAATTATATACTCTGAATGAGCTATCCGATTCTAACTACTTTTACTTATTTTTTTCGAAAGTTTGAATTTCAACGCTTATTTTGATATACAATATACATAAGTGAGACCAATATTTAGCAACGCTTACTATATAAATACAAATCGAGGTTCAAATTTCCAATGAAGCTTCACATTCTGTCTATGTGAACTTTAATGCAAAGAGTTATTTTTTTATCAGATTCTATTTTTCTGTCTTTGATATTTTGAAATATAAAACATTTTCAATTCACATCTTTAAATTAGAAATATATATTTCAAAAATATAATGTCAGGGTTGCCATTGTAAGTTCCTTAAAAAAAACGAAACTTTCATCCTTATATATTTTAATAAAATGTTTTTATTTAACTAAAACATATTTGGCGCATACATTTAATTTCGAGAAATGCTATTTAACATAACCTACAATATTACATAAATAAGTCATAAAAAAAACTAAACAATCATAATTCAAAAATTCCAAGTTTTAATCTACTAAAAGTTTAAGTCGAAGTCATTTCCATGTTTTTATTATGTCATAATTTTATTGTATTTTAATCATTAATGAGTGCATTATAAAAAAGATATATTTTATTATTATATCACCATCAACTACCGCCCTGAAGTAAAGTCATAAAAGCAGGTACAGACAAAGTAGACAAAAAGCAGATATTCCGATAAAGATTAGTTAACCTTTGAAGGAAGAAGAAGAGAAGAATGCCAGTGCAGTAGCAATTTGGTTTGTATGAAGATAGTTTTTCTTTTTTTTTTATCGTTTAATGGACATCCTTTTTTCTTCTATATCCAAAACCATACAAAGACTTGAGTGTATACAAAAAAAAATACAAAAGTCACAAAAGCAACCAAAACATAAAAAGAAAAAACAATAGAAAATCCTTAGAAATTGTTTTTTATTGCTTTATTTAATGAGTTATTATATATTTTTTTTTTTCGTTTCATTTGTTTATCGTTACGTTATTATTCGAGGAATTTTCAGTGAGTTTTTGTGTTGGATTTATTTTTGTATCTTTTTTTTTTTTCTTTATCGTCCGGACATTAGATACATTATTTTTAATTGCATTTAAAAGAAAAACAAAAAAAATAAAACTGAACAACAACAACAAAAAAATGAGGTAAGTGAAGCTGGTTAATTATATAAGATAACTACAGCTAGATAAACCAGTCATCATAGCAGTGACTGTCGACTATGGCAACAACAACGACGACGACGAGGAGCTAGGATATACACACAGTAGATACACAGAATGAGTTTTAAACTTAAGTCGTTTTAACTCAGAGTTCATGTACTCTCTTAGTTTATGTCCATAGTCAATTCAGTTTAAAAGACAATAACCGGGTTTTTGTTTATTTTCCTCTATTTTATTAACATTTTTTTTCTTGTTGAGTTTTATTATTTTTCTTAGCTGCCAGTTTTAATGGGTATAATAAATATACGGCTGTTTAATTAAAGACTTATTTTCATGACACTTTTGTAGGCTATGTCGTGAGAGAGATATTTTATTTTGTTATTTTTTGTTAATAAATTTTAATTGAGATTTGAGATATGTGTTTATGAAAAAATGCACTTTAAATCTCACTTTTACTTTTAAATGTCAGTTTTTTAATGTTAATACATTAATAATTGAGGCAAATTATATATATTTATTAAATAAAGAAAAAAAAACTTTCAAGAGATATAAATGCTTGAAATTTTAATTTTATTTGGTTTTAAGTTTTTTTTTACTGTAATAAATTCTTGAACTAAATTTACTCATTGTAGATCAATGCATCTATTTTCTTGTATCTATTTATCAGTGCAGCTGCTTCTATCTTCTTTTGAGCAAATTTGTTTTTCAATACTTTTTTAATAGAATTTTGAATTACAGAGAATAACTGAACATCAAAGATCGTTCATAAATAAAGAAAAGAGTAAAGGATAGAAAATTGAACCTTGAGGAACTGTTGTTTTTTTTTTAAACTTAGCTTGATAATTCGTTCTATCAAGTCAAAAATTACTTCTCGATGAAGAAAATAGCCGTTTTTTTGGCATTAAAAAAAAAAAAATATATTAAAATACTTGCCGTAAAAAAGGCTCAATATAATAGTACACATCCGTAGATGAATAAAACATACTTAAAATTTCATCAGACTGCACAGAATTGTTAACAAATAATTCAACCCAATGGTACAAATTTTTTGGATGTGTTAACAAAAAAAACGTAACAAATTCTTAATCGATGACTTTGAAATTATATCATAGCCAAAGTCTGTTGATCAATAAAACAAATCTGTAGCCTATTCTTCCATGAGATCTTATCTTCTGTCTGGAAAAAGTTCCCTTTTCAATTTTCTGGAATTTCTCAGCATATTTAGGGGCGTTTATCATGTTTAACTTTAATTGCATTTTAAGTTTAAGAAATTTCATCGTTCCCAATCAACCAACGACAGTTTTAAAAATATAATTTAGAAATTTTACTTATAAATAGATACAATTTTTTTTTAAACTATTATTACTACGAATTTTAATTTATGTTCAATCGTTCTGCTCATAATTAAAAATATTTTGTCATCGGGACAGTATAAGTATTATATATTGTAATTTATTAAAATATTGTTTAATTTTAATCATTCAAAACTCGTACTCAAAATTTGCCTCGGGGTTATTCTTTTCACAATAAATTTATCTTGCTTTGCATACAAAAAACAAATCTGTTATTCTACAATTCCTTAATTTATTTTTATTGGTTTATAATATTTTTCAAGAACGAAAATCTAACAAAAGAGAAAAATACATTTAATGAGAATTTATGACCACTTAAGTAAGTAGCACACCACTGCATATTATATGCATTCAAATACTACACTGAACGAATAAAAAGTGAAATTTTAAAAATTTAACTTCTTCAATTTTTAATTGTAATATACTTGGGATCGCCCTAATTTTTTAACAACATAAATAATTTCATTTATATTTTTTCAAATTTACAATATTTACGATTTTTTTTTTAATCTTGTCGAATCAAGTGATTTTTAAGATATTTGTTGACATGAACCACAAGCTTTTGACTAGACTTGTCATTACGATTATAAAGAAGACGAAAAAAGTCGGTCCCACTCTAATTTTGCCCTCACACTTTTTTTAATTTTTTCTTAGGACTTAAAATAATGGTTCCTGGCCATAAATTTTTTTTAAATAATTTTACAAGACCTTGTTTTTCTTAAAAACGGCTACACAACTTAAAAAAAATCAATAAATTTCTTTCAGTAAAGGCTACCTTTGGAAGGGAAATTTTGGATTTTTCTAAACATTGTTATTAATGGTACCTTTGTAACGGGTGATTTTTTAGCTGGTTTGGTTTTGGCAACACTAGTTTTGACAGCTGACGTGTGTTTATTACCTTGTGTCACTGTCAAACAGCTTCAGTTTGGTTTGCAATTTAACCATGGATCGTCTTACAAATGAACAACGCTTGCAAGTTATTGAATTTTACTATCAAAATTCGTGCTCGGTTCGAAATGTTCATCGCGCGCTGCTTCCATTTTATGGTCGGCATTCTCGACCTTCTGAGCAGTCTATTCGGAAGATTGTGACCAAATTTCGCACCAAATTTACTTTGTTGGACATTAAACCACCAACACGTTTACGTACTGTGCGTAGTGAAGAAAATATTGCGGCCGTATCAGCTAGTGTGACAGAAGACCGCGAAATGTCGATTCGGCGCCGTTCCCAGCAGTTAGGCCTTTGTTACAGCACTACGTGGAAAATTTTGCGGAAGGATTTGGGCGTAAAGCCTTTTAAGATACAGCTGGTTCAAGAACTAAAGCCAGCCGACCTACCACAACGCCGAATTTTTGGTGAATGGGCTCTTGGAAAGCTGGCCGAGGATCCGCTTTTTTATCGAAAAATTGTGTTCAGCGATGAGGCTCATTTTTGGTTGAATGGGTACGTAAATAAGCATAATTGCCGCATTTGGAGTGAAGATCAGCCAGAAGCATTGCAACAGCTACCAATGCATCCCGAAAAAGCCACTGTTTGGTGCGGTTTATGGGCCGGCGGCATTATTGGGCCATATTTCTTCAAAGATGATGCGAATCGCAGCGTTACTGTCAATGGTGAACGCTACCGAGCGATGATAACAAACTTTTTTTTGCCCGAAATGGAAGTTCTTGACTTGCATGATATGTGGTTTCAACAAGACGGTGCCACATGCCACACAGCACGCGAAACAATGGCGCAATTGCGAGGCGAGTTTGGTGAACAGTTAATTTCACGTTTCGGGCCGGTCAATTGGCCGCCTAGATCGTGCGATTTGACACCATTAGATTATTTTTTGTGGGGGTATGTCAAGGCTAATGTCTATAGGGACAAGCCCGCTTCGATTGACGCACTGGAAGCCAACATCCATGCATTCATTCGTGAGATACCGGCCGATATGTGTGAAAGAGTATGCCAAAATTGGACTCAGCGGATGGGCTACCTGAGACGCAGCCGCGGTCAACATTTGCATGAAATTATCTTTAAACATTAAATTGCAAGGTTCAAACTATCGATTCAAATAAATATTTCATTCATTTTTTCGAATTTTTTGTGTTTTTTTTTTTTTAAAGTTCTAAACCTCTTAAAAAATCACCCGTTATATATACAAAGATGGTACCTCCCAAAGAAACATTTTTAGAATTTCCTCAAAAGGTATTTTTGATGTGAATGATTTTTTTTTATAAATTCTTCGTCTTTCTAACCGAAACTTGCAAAAAAATATCTTTTAGATATTTATAAAAAGTTTAGTTTTTTTGATATTCAAATATTTTTAAAACCACACTGTCGATTTTTATAAAATTCGGTATTAACAGTTTAGTTGAAGAAAAATTTGTACTTCTATGAAAAAATTACAGTATACAGTATTACACACAAATATTAAAAAACCCATAAGAAAAATATTTTTTTTCTTAAAAACGGCTACTACGATTTTTATTAAACTTTTTCTGTACGCTCAAATAAGTGTGATATACTACCAAAAGTTATAAAAATTACACATAGCAACTATGTATTGATAGTACTACTCACAGAACATTTTTTTTTAAATTTTGAATTTTCTTAGATTAAGATAAATTTTTTGTATATACAAGTTTCAAATAAGATTAAAAAATTATGCATTATAAAACTTACAAAAAAAAGTTTTTAAATTAAAAAAAAAGTTTAAATTTTTTTTTAATTCGATTTCTCAAAAACGGGTTGACAATTTTCTTTTTTAGTTTGGATTTTTATATGCGCCTTGAACATTAGAGCAAGTACGTGCGACCCATTCCTGAATTCTATTTATATTTAAAAGAGTTATATAAGTTTTTTTACCGTCGATAAGGTAGTTATTTTAAAAAAAGCTAGACAAAATGTTGTACGGGTCTATATACAAAACTTACGTAAAATAATTCTTATGTTAAAATATTTACACAAATTATTGATGAAAAATGTTAACAATTTAAATTTTCAAACAATAACTATATTTTTTTTTTTAATACGCAAAACATAGTGTGACGGCAGTTCAAATATTTTTATTTATAATTTTTTTTAATAGTTTACCAAAATATTTTTGTTCAGTGTACTTGTAGGCCAACACTCATTGTTGGTTTTGCTACACAAAAAATTATGCTATATGCCGTATAGCTTATGCTTCTATTACTCTTGCTTGCATTGAATTTTTTTAAAACAAAGTGAAATAATAATACACAGTATTACAACAACAACAAATAAGTATGTACCTGTGTATATATAAAAATATAGAAATAGGATTTTATAACACGCGAAAAAATAGTGCAACTTACAAAAATAAAGTTAAAAAAAAAACAAACAACAAAACTACACTCGAAAGACTTTATTTATGTGACACTCTTGCCGGATGTATTTTCTCTTGTTTTTTGCAACCAAGAGTTAGGTTTCGTTGTGTGTCGCGCATCTTTGAGATACATTGGCCTCTTCTTGGTTTTATTTTTTTTTTTTAACTAGTCTGTGCAGATTGTTATATAGTGTTTTTGTTTGTGCAATTTTCTTCTTTTAGAAATGGATGATGATTCAGCCATGGCATAGCTAGAGAACAAGTAGAATGTAGAAGTAGTACACATTTTATTACGGCACAATTGCAATAAATTAGAATAAAACAAAATATTTCTTTCTCCTTTTTATTTTTTTTTTAATGCGAGATGGAAAAAAAGATATAAAATTTTGTATCTTCTGCTGTGTGTTCTTATTTTTATATCTAATTGAATTTAATGACATAAAAAAAAATAATAATAATAAATGATTATTTCAATGAAATAACAAATTTATCTTTACAACATGATGTCGGTGCGGTGGCTGGTGCGCTGTTGGTGCTCTGTTATTGTGCTGTTGTCCCCATTTTTTGTTTTTGTATTATTATTTTCCCCCCTGTATTTTTTTTTTTTTTTTCTATAATTCTCATTCCGAGTCATACTTAAATTTCAATTGTAGAGATATACTTTGTGTATCTTAAAATGTATCTAGCTACTACATATTTGAATTATTATATTGGAATTTTCCGTTATTTTATTTCCAACGTAAGAGATTTATTAATGCACATTTATATATACAAAAATGTAATATGATTTATTATTGAAGGAATTTCATTTCATTATACTCGTATATATTTATTATTTTTATATGTAGAAGGAACAGAATAGTTGTATCCATTGAATAATGTAGATAGTATGGATAGGATAAAGGTATACGCGCATCTATGTATCCACTTTGTGAATATATAGGTATATTTATATTTTGTATCTGACTGAGTGATAAATATATAAATTGTAAATTTTCCAAATTGGAACTTTATTTTATGTTGTTTTATCATCAAACAAGACGACTTATAGTAAACTTTATGAAAATTTAATTTGCAATTTTCCATCCATAAGCATACAAAAACACACACATACATAATATATACAAAGAATATCAAAAAGGAAGGTTATGAATGGGAGAGAGGGGTAAATTGAAATGGAATGGGGTTTTTGGGAAGATTTTATGATATTTTAAGCACGTATACAAAAACATTTTTGTTCACTAAGGTAGGTAAATGTTGGAAAATAAATGAACGCATTTTCTACCAACAAGCCAGGATAATTTCGTTTCATATATATCTACATATATACGAGTACGTACCTCCTCCTTCTCTTGTATATAAAATGAGCACCGTATATTGATGCAAAAGAGTGATGAAGGCAAAAAGTGGGTGGTGGTTCATTTGTTCAAAGCTTTCAAATTGAAATTTGCATAAAATCCTAAACTAACATTATTCATTTTCTTTTCATAATGTAAAGCCTGGGTCTTTGCAACAGCAGCAGCGCTGCTATCCTCTATTTCTCTTCTAACTTTATATGTATGTATGTATAGATAGTGTATAACATTTTATAAAATATATATTGCTTTCTAGATTGATGTGAAACGGGTGGGTGGAAGGGGGCAAGAGGAGGGTAGGGGGGTAGACAAAAGTGGTTATGGAACATGCGACAGGACTCTCTCATTTCGATCGATCGAGAAAACATCATTTCCCAACAAATAGATAGATGGTACCTACTATATCTATCTACGACCAGGCCACCATAATCATTATTAAAGCACATACACCTATACGAATTATACGAACATATACATAGAGATAAATTTTTATTAAATCAAAAACAGAAATTCCAAAATTGTGGTCTCGAAATTGTGGCTTTCGTTTAGTGTCATTCATGCGAAGAAGAAAGTTATTGACACAGCTTATGTTTGCATTTTCTAAAATGTAAATTGCATGAATTTTCAAGGTACCTATACCTATGTAGAGGTACATATATATATATATGAGTCTCTATGTATATCTTGTGTATACTATATTTGCATTTAAAATGATGCAATTAAGAGCAATTTGTTGAAACACAAAAGATTTTGAATTTTGTAGAATTTCATAAAATTTTTAATGCATTTAGGTAAGGGATATATGTAGACTTAATTTGACATCAAATATAATTTCTGAATGTACAATTTGACATTTTTTGCTTAAATAACACAAGTTGAATTTTAATTTTAATATTTTAACAGATATGAACCTATTTTTCCTCAATTAATTTAAACATAAACAGTTTCCAAAAAACTCTCTTTTATAGCGAATATTTTTAACTTGGAAATTTGTTATGTCAGCTTTGTATTTTGTGTCAAATTATTTCAAATTTTAAGTTTTTAGTAATCTATTGTCATGCAATTCTGGCATTTGAATACAAATTTAATTTGACATTTGACATCGGGATTTATATATTACGGGTTTTTTTATGGACATGGTCGATGAGAACTGAGTTTTGTGTGGTATCCATGTTGATTTGACGACGTCTATTAATTTGTTCAGTCACTGTGGCCAAATAAAGATGGCACAATTGAGCAACACGATAAAACTTTATTATCAAAATGGGTGTTTTCTTGTGACAACGATGAACAGCCATTTGACGGATTATACGGTTGTCCTTCTCAGTCGAATGTTCAATCGTTTGTGGTTAAATTCAAGTAGACCAGTTTAGTGAATAATCAGCCAGTAGCCGTTCGGCAACGAAATGAAGGATCTGTCGAAAACTTTCATTAGAGTGTGCAGGAGTAAGTTAATTCCACCAACTAAGAACTCTAACGATCGATAGTAAACTATATATTTTCACTGAAATTAAAAACTGGTTCTTACAGAAGAGAACAACTTGCCACAAACATAATGTCACAAAGAACTTTCTGCCTGAACGATCTTGACTCTCAAAGATGAGACGTGAATTGGTCACTAATATCGGGCGATTTAACCCTGTTGTAGACTTTTTTACTTGCGAAATATGTAGGTACTATAGAGCAAGTTTTCGATTCGTGCAAAAAAAAATCGAAATAACAACCAAACATGACATTATACGATTATAGAGAACACAAAAAAAGTGGGTGGCACAATTCCGTCTGTCTATCCGTATATCGACCTACAGCTTAAACTACTGAAGCAATTTTCTTCTAATTTTGAACTTGAAATTTTTTGTAACTCTTGGGAAATTAAAATTTTTATTTTGACACCAAAAATAACGGTACTTGCCATACAAACATAAATGAAAAGCTTATTTATCTCAAAAACAGCTCTTATGATTTTGATACAAAAAAATCATTGTGTTACTTTAGGTAAGGTGTACTTTTTGATAAGAACAAAATTTACCGAAAACCGTTATTAACGGCACCTGCCATATAACGGTTTTTTTAATTTTTGATTTTCTCATTAACGGCTTAAACGATTTCACTCAAAATTTGTATCTTTTTTAAAATATTAATAATATTGCATAACAAAATTTTGAAAAAAATTAATTTTGGATCTAAAAAAAAATATTTACATTTTTTTTTTGAAAATTCAATATTTCAAAAATGAGTTGATGATTTTTTTTTGAAACTAGGTTTAAAAATTCATTTTAATACATAATCAAAATTGGCATACCAAAACTTTTTTTAAATGTTATCAAAATTTTATACACCTACATACATGAATGCATATATAAAAAAATTATTTTTAAGAAAACCGCTTCCACGTTTTTTAATTTTTTTTCTGCACATATTCATATTTTTTTAAGTTATTTAAGTTTTGTAACTAGTCGCTTATGAACTTAAAAAACGATTTAAATGCTTTTTTTATATTTTTATATTTTTTGGAAATTTATTAATTTCATATTTCAAAAGTTCTTAATTCTAAGATCCAGTCGTGCATTTTATTCTTATGGGATTTTGTGAATTCACAGATCTAACTACGTCAAAGAATTCAATCTTTAATAATAATTTAACGTGATTTTAAAATAAGTCAGAATGAAGTTAGCTTTTATTTAGTACTCAAAAGATTTAGTTTTTGTATTATTATTTTATTTTATTTATTTTGTTCTATTTTATTTTATTTTATTTTATTTTATTTATTTTATTTTGCTTTATTTATTTAATTTTTTATTTAATTTATTTATTTTGAGTTAATTTATTTTTTTATTTTATTTATTTTATTGTTCATTTATTCATATGTATTTATTGTATCATTAAATTCAATCAACTAACTCTATTGAGTTCATTTATGTATAATTATTTGATCTTCTCTCCGTTTATGGCAGTCTCACTGTGCCAGATAGCATTACGGGCGGTATAACGATGATTTCGGCACAAACCTTTTTCTTGAGCTCGTCAATGGTCTAAGTCTTGCTGGCGTACACTTTGCCTATTTTTCATATAACCCCACAAGAAAGAAGTTCGGAGGATTCAAATCTGTGGAAATTTGTCTACGCTTAGGGATTTTTTTAACAGAAATTGCAGTGTGATTTGCAGAATGGCATGGCGCACCATCTTGTTCAGACCTTATTCTTACATTTGCGGGCAGATATAGTAAGGCAACATCCAACGATATTGATTTTCATCGACTGTTTTGGCGCAAACTCTGATTCAAAGAGACAATTTGTGGTCATGCAATGGATCTCGTGTGGATCCTCCATTCCTCAAATGCGGAAATTAAGCGTTTAACGCCGCCAGTCATCAGAGAGTTTGATATGGACATCGTCGGCCATCAAAATCTGCTTCCAAAATTCAAGTTCAGTGTTGCTTGAAACACCACACCTCTTCGAGCTACTGTTTGTTAGAATAGTTGCCGTTCGAGCGACTGTTTTCTTGAAAAGTTGCCGTTCAAGCGACTGTTTGCTCGAATAGTTTCGTGATATGGACGGTCTGTCATCAATATTCTTTGAATCAATTGTGGTTCATATGGGAAGAAATGCAAATCATCCTTTTACTGATGCCAAAATGATGAGGGCGATGATAACACGACGCACGTGGATTTTCGGAAACACCCTCTCTTACCGCTTCAACCAGTTTCTTTGAACGTCTTGGACTTTGATGAACGGCACATTCATGTCAATGATCTCCTACTATCCCATATTCAACTAAACTCAACGCCAAGAGAAGAAGAGTGTTGTCAGACGGTGCTTGTTGGCCATGATGTTTTCGATGATGTGCACAATTTAACAACTATTTTCAATGTAAACATACAGTGTCACTATAAATCGGTTATTTGTTTCTGTATAAAGCTATTCATGGTTAAAATTGGGCTGAATTGCATTTAAAAAAAAAATGTCTACTAAAAATCAATTAATTTATAAATATGTCAAAATTGTTTAATATTTGCAAAACAACATAAAAGATGGCAAACCCTTCACCTAAAATGATGATGATAAACCAGGAATTCAAAATAAAATTCATGAGAATTCAATTAAAATTAATTTTATTATTATTTTCTATGAGATTAAAAATTTAGTATCAATAGAAAATAGATACTAAATTGCAAGTTAATAGTAATCAAATTAATAATTGTTTGTTTCGGTTTTTATTTTTAAAGGCATTATTTTAAACCCTAGCCACATCTACACAAAACATATAATATAGACATTTTAGACAAAATGCTATGAACAAATTATCAAATTAATCTATGTACTTTAGCAAAATTCTTAGTAATTTTGCGGTCGTATTTTATACAAAGCAATTTCATTGGAAATAATCGTACACTCGGGCGTATGTGGAATAAAATCATATTATTTTTCTGAGTATTTGTGTTTATAAAATAACACGTGTGCCACATTTACAGGAATAAATTAGAACAAGGATAAGTATCTTATCCTCTTTTTTTTGTCTAAAATTTCTAAGAACTATAAAAGGTGGGTGAAACAGAGTTAATTTTCTTTTTGATTTGAGAAGAAATTCTAGATTTAAATCAAATTTAAAATTACAATGCAAAAAAGGGAAAGGCAATAACAGTGAGTTTTGGAATTTGTTTGTGAATCTGTTTGTCTGTGCGTTGAGGTGTATACTTCAATCTAGTCCTAGAGTATATCACAGTCTGACTTGCGAGTTTTTTCTCAAGAGATGCTAGAAGGCTGCTCGCAAGCAGCTCGCGAAAGTAAAATTCGCAAGTGAACACAGTCATGCAATAAGCTCACAGAAAGGTCAACATCTATCTGAGCGTCGCTATCGAGAGTTTTGTAGTAAAAGTACTAACAAACTCTCAATAAATTAAAAAATAAGAGCAGTCAGTCCCGCAAACCAAAATCTCAAATGGCAAAATCTCGCAATTTTGAAAATATCTCGAAAAATTAAATCTCGCGAATTAATTATCCTAATTTAACAATAACAAAATCTCACTTTTCATAACTTCGATTTTTTTATTGCGAAATCTCACAAATATCAACCAAAATTTCGCAATTCAAAACTCGCAAATCAAATTTTTTGCAAATTCAAATCTTTGCAGTAAATTTTACATTAAAGCAAGTACTGGATAGAAATTGAAATTCAGATAGAAATTCAAAATGTACAAACAAAATATTATCTGATTTGCAAATTAAGGAAGTTTAGATGCAAGTACCTACCTAATGCATAGACAAGGTCAGGAAAAGACCAGGCTGAGGAGAATGACGAAGTTTGCTAAAATTGAGTTTAAAATACGTTTCCATATTTTCAAGACCAACAAAATCAGATTGTTTGTTAAACATCTTTCATATAATTTACAACAAAATATTTTCAATTTTTAAAAAATCTCGCACTACGAAATTTCACAATTACAAAATTTCGGTTTTCATAATCAAAATGACACTTTTATCGTTCGATTGCGAAATTTCGCAAACTTAAATTTTAAATTCCGCAAAATTTAATTCCATTGCAACTGATTATTTGTTTTTGATTAAAATCTCGCATGGGATTTGAATTTTCGAATATATATTTATTGCATTGCAAATAAATTTTTGCGAGATTTCTTAACTTCTGCAAAATAAACCGAGTAGTTGCCTACCTACTTTTTATATAATGTCGTTATTCATAATTGTGTTTTACTGTTATTTAGAACAAAAAGGAAATTGTGAAATTGGAAAATACGTTTCGGACAGCAATAAAAGCTAAATAAAATTTTGTTTCGCTTAAAGCATCATTTAGTTCGCAGAATTTTAATTTTTCAGTGCGAAATTGCAGAAAGAGGTGCTGCTGTTAGATTTGAATTCGCTAAATTGTGTTTTTTTCGAGATTTTGATACTGTTAGATTTGAGTTTGCTAAATTTTGTTTTGCGAGATTTTAAATTGTAAGATTTTGGTTGATATTTGCAATATTTTGTTTGCATGATGCAAAAGCAGTTTTTCAGTTTTCCTATTTGCTTTTGCAAGATTTTTATTTTTCAAAACGAAGCTGCAGGAAATGAAGTTACTGTAAGATTTGAATTTGCGTGATTTTAAGTTGCAAGATTTTGGTTGATATTTGCAAGATTTTTTGTTGCGATATATAAATGCAAGATTGTTAAAAATGAGATTTGTATTTGCGGGATTATGCCATAAAAGACAAAGAAAATAATTTTCGCTTTCGAGTTTTTTTATTTGGTTTGCAGTATTTTAATTTTTCAGAGCGAAACTGCAGAAAGCAATGTAACTATAAGATTTGAATTTTGAAATTTTGATTCGCCAGGTTTTGAACTTCGAGATTTTGGCTGATATTTGCGAGATTTGTTGTGAGATACAGTTTTCCTATTTGGTTCACAGAAAGCGATGTTACTGTAAGATTTTGAATTTGCAAAATGTTTATATGCGAGATTTCAAATTGCAAGATTTCGTTTTATATTTGCAAGATTTTTTGTTCCGAGATGCAATAGCAAGACCATTAAAAGCGAGTTTTTGTAACTGCGAGATTGTTAAAAGTGAGATTTTATACATGCAAAATTATAAAACAAAACAGGAACACTAATTTGCGATATTTTGTTATTCGAAATATTGGTTTGCGGGATATCGTATTGCTCTTAGTTTCTGTCCTCTTTAGAATTCAATATAAAGAAGTTTGATTGACATACAAAATTAAGTCATCAAAGGCATAAATTGGGGAAAATTTTTTAAGTTAAGTTTTTAAGTGTAAATAAAAAAATACATACAAAACTTGTAAAAAGTATTACATATTAAAAAAAAAATAATTGAAAAAAGAAATGTTACAATTAAATAAAGGTCTAAAAGGCTCCGCTAAAAATGTGTTCTCAAACAAATTATTATTTGAGGAATCATATTCAGATAAAATTCGTTTTTTTGAAGCAAAAGCACTGATTTTTTTTTTTTGGAATTATTGAATAAACATTAATTTTTATGAACTATAAGGTATTCAAGCAAATAATAACATTCTTTGAATAGAAATATGTAGCATCAAACAAAAATTTAAGGCTCCCTCAAAGACAACGCTATGATCTCTATAACGTTCATAAGTGATATTTGACTAAACTTTCAAGTTCAAATATATCACAAAACTTATCGTAAAACAAAGTTAAAGAATAATTTAACTGTTCTTGAAATCAAATTTTCAAAAACCATAAAAGCATAACGTACTTACATATATGTATACTTTTTGTCAAGCATACGACTAAAATGTTATTTTAACATAATTGACCGAAAACAATTGAAAACTTAATTGATATGATTTAAACATTATTAATCCATTATTTTGTAAAGTGACTTATTCAACTTTGACACAGAACATAATACAGGCGAGTAACTAACAATTTGTTAATGTGTCGTTTAGAAAAATTATGAGTTGACAACATTAAACCTTTTCCACTTTATTAATTTCCATAACCTTCCAAAAATTGATGGATGCTTTTCATATTTGTATAAGAGACTATAAAATGTTAAAAACCTCATTAACCCCCATCAGATTGCGAATTATCTTTATTCTTTCACTGCATATTGTTATCAGAGGGAATAATTTCATGGAAAAAATAAATACAAACAAATTCTCCACTGATGATTGTTGGACAAATCGATTATTATCATGTCCGCCGCGCCAGCCGTGTAGTGCTCTGCCTCTCGGGCTCGTTTAAAACTTCAATCAAAATGCCTATCAAATCTATAATTAATTTCCATCATCAAGTTTTCATTGTCTCGTATAAAAATATGCCTACGATAATACATAATATTGCTTACTCGCTTCTTTTCAAATGAATCATAATTTGCAACAGAAAGAGAAAGAAATAAACAAGTAAATTTCAAAGAAGAACAAACTAAAAATAAACCAATTTTAACCAGCCATCCATGATCATCCCCATCACATCCATCCCAGATCTCTACATCTGGCAATGGAAATGGTGATGGGGAAGTATAAATTATAAATCTATCTATCTGCATTCATTTTCAGACATCATGGAAATCCAACAAAACACACTCAGAGCCAGCACAGCGTCAGTCAGTATGGTAGTCAATGACTGTCCTGGGTCTGTCTGCATAATTTGCAGATATAACAGCGTGATATGTGCTTCATTTACTGGAAAACACACAACTCTCCAATTCATTCAACATAATGAAATAATTTTTAATTGTCAATAATTTATATTTATATATCAGTGGATACATCTATGTTTGTATGTATGTATGTGCCTTTGTATTGTAATTCAATTAATTGCATCGACAGTACAATAGGTAAGCAATTAAGCTCATCTGTCTGTCTGTCGCTGGTCACTTATGCACAATGGCAATTTTTTTTCTTTTTTTTTAGTTATCTTTTTTTTCCACTGTGTGAAGAAGAATTTGATTACCCAGTGTAGGTTTTGTATAAATGTATATCTCTACATAAAATTTGTATCTTTTGTTTGGAGAAAAACAAACACAGGATGAGACTAATTGCAATTGCCCGAAAAAAAAAATAAATAAATACATTTCCAAGTATAATTAAAAGTGTGAGCGAGGATTAAAACGTTTTATCACTTAAATTGCGCCTGTGGTGGTTTGCATAATATTTCACGGAAGTATCTAATTTAAATTGTCTCTTTTTCGTTCGTATCGTGATTTAAGATTTATAATTTGGTTTCATTTACAATAGAAATCTAATAGATACAAAATTTCAATGTTGATAGCTATGTACAGTGTACACCTACCACAAGATGAAGTATCTATAAAGAACAAAAAAAAAAACCATTATTCATTATAAAATGCATTTTTTTATTTCTTCTTTTTCTATGTAGATACGGAGGTACTCTAACAATCTTCTCACCATTGAGCCTGTGAGACAGACATTATTATAATTTGCTCCCTCTTCTCCTATATATAATATACGTTTATGTAGATACCTACGTATTTAACTCACTTTTATTCCCTGACGTTCCTGTGCACTCTATATCCATTGTATGCTCTTGGTAAAATCTATGAGATGGGGTCACGTACTCAATTTATTATCTTCCATATAATAAATTGAATACAATTATAGGTATTATCATTATTTATTGGTGTAATATCTTGAAATCTTACAAATATACACATATACATACTTACATGTATAAAATATATAATATCTCTGTACCTATTATAGCCTCGCCTAAACCTCCACTTTGCCTTCTTCTTCATTACTTTGACTTGCTTTTATCTCATCATAAGCAGATTGGTTGAAATTGAAATGGCAAAACGTGGTGCGAGATCGTGTATCTGTATCTAACCGATGTTATAGAAACGAATGAGTCGTCTTTTCAACTTTAAATGAGATTCATTCGCACTTAGATTGGTAGTTATCCGATTGTTAGTTTTGTTTTTTTTTTTTTCTTATTTTTTTTTGTATCTTAAGTTTTACTTCTCAAGATCATTATAGGGATATAGACCTGTATAATATAGTGTTTACTATATCTATAACTACATGCATAGATGTGTATTTTTATTACAATTTTGTTTTTTTTTTTTCTTATGGTTGCAATTTTATAATAGTTATTTCCTTTTTGGGTTCAATTTCCCATCTTGGAGAGATAATTTCAAGTGTAATTTAAAATAATTTAAATTTGTTTTGTGGTTATGAAATGAGAATATTATTTGTAAGATTAAGATTAAATTGAGCGAGGAATTGTTAGGTTTCATAAAGGTATATATTATTATTGTGAAATTTATTTTAATGTTCCTAGTCGTATGCCCAAGTTGAAACACGTTTTTATATAAGAAAAATGGAATTCAATCTTTTATAAAAGGAGGTTAGTTTAAAATTTGCCACAATTTTTGTTAAACTACAGCGATTTTTTTTTTTTTTTGAATAAGTGAGCTTCAGATGAAAAAAATCTATAAAATTGGTGTCACGAAAGCTTGTGTAAAACTAGGATCTAGTGGTTCAAGTTGTATGGAGAGGCGGTCATAAATCAATAAAAAACTGAACCAAATTGCATGAAATTTTCAAACATGGTTGAATATAGCTTTAAAAATCCTCAGAGTAAGTTTCCGCCCACTGACACGCCTTCTTTCAAAAAAAAAGTCTTATAATTTTAAAAGTTGATACAACTAAGGGGTGTGTTCCTCAATTAAGTTGTAGATAGCGTAATTTTTTATTTAATTTTTCTATGCAAAGTTTTCTTCCACGCCCACTTTTGGAGGCGTTAATTTTTTTTTTTAATTTTTGGAACAATGTCTTAGAAAACGAAACGAGTTGCCGTAAAAACATGAAAAACAAAAATAATTATGCAAAATATTTACGACGCTCTAGTGACGCTAGTGACACTTTGAACTCTTGATTTATGACATTTTATTTTTTCGCCTGTAGAGGTACCCACTGTGCCTAGATTCTAAAAGGGTAAATGCCCATTTTGATAATTTTTAGAAAATCGAAAATTTTGCATTTTGATTCCTTAAAATGCTTATTAAAGAACCCTAATTAGGTGCTTAAAAATAAATATAGCAAAGAAATTGTTAAAAACGACAATTTTTAGGCAAGCATTTTTTTATTTATTTATCAAGTTGTACCGTTCCAAAACTTTTGCTCATATAATAATTTTTTTTTTTATTTTTTTCAAATTTATTTTCAATTTTGTATTTATTTTTTTTTTATTAATATGCCAATTTATTTCTTTTATATATGCTTATAGAAATTATATCAAAATATTATCAACTCGGTTTAGACATATATTAAATTTTCGAAAAATTTAAAAATTTTTTTAAAAAATCACAAAAATACTTTTTTGAAAACATTTGTATTCCTTATTATTTAAAAACTTTGGAAGTTTTTGCAGACAAAATTTTATTAAAATTCATTTAACCAATAATTGAAAAAAAAAAATCAAAATTTAAAGTAATGTTCTATAGGGTAGTATTTATAGTTGCACAGTGTAAAGTTGTTCAATATTTTTTTGTAGACCGTACTAATTTTTGCACACAGATTTTTTTATAATTTTTTTTTAGAACAATGAGATTTTCCGGGAAGAGTTGTAATATTTGTTAGGGTGGTATACAGTTATTTAAGTCATAAATGTAAAAAAAAACTATATATTCTTAAGAATGTTAAAAACTTTTAGAAACCAAGTTTACAAAAATCGACTATCATTTTTAAATATCGAGTTTTTCAAAAAAAAAATGGTTGCTTTTTTATACTTTTCCATTTAACAAACAATAAAAATCAGGTAGACATACAGCCGACTCCCTCTGAGTCGAACTTTCACGGGATATGAAAATTTGTTTGGAGTTGGAGAAAAATTTGCAAAAATTTGATTTTATAAAGAAAGAAAATTTGATGGACATACAAAAATATGTGAGCAAAACTAGAGTGAGAAGGAAATTTGAATTTGAAGATTGATAAATCTTTTAGCCCCCTCCATTTAATTTAAAGTTAACACTAAATCCCGAATAACGAAATCTCGCATTTTTTTTAAAATCTCGAAAAACTAAATCTCGCAGACTTATGCTTTTCACGATTGTAAAATCTCGCTTTCAACAATATCACACTTAAATGTCGCACCGAGAAATCTCGCAAACATAAACCAAAATTTCGAATATTTTAACTAAAAAAAAAAGTCTTACAAAAATTTACTCGACAGAAACAACTAATTATACTACTATTACTATTTTTTGTTCTCTGTTGTTACTTTTTTTAAATAAAAATAACAATAACAATCATGAATAACAATATGGCCTGAAAGAAAGAAAGAACCATTCAATTCATTTGCAGAAGTTGCGCAATCTCGCAAAATGTAGTTCTATTTCATAAAATATTTTTTCTTAACAAAATCTCGCAAATTCAAATGTCGTGCCAAACTTGGATCAAAAAAAAATATTTGTTGTAATGCAATTAAATATTTTGCGAAGTATTTATTTTCAAATTCTTAGTTTGCGGAATTTTGTTAAAAGTTCGAGAGATTATTAATAGTGATTGCGATATTGTGAAAAGCGAGATTCTGTAATTGTGAACTTTCGGAATGCGAAGTTTAAGATGCGATATTTTGTACCTAACCTCTATTAAAAATGGGAAAACAATTAAATTTCTGGAAAAATTCCAGTTTCGTTGTGATATTTTGAAGAGTTATAAAGTCTAACTTCTGATTTTTTTTGTTGGTTTTATCATAACAAGTACCCTAGAAAGTATATTTTTATGAGTGGAAATATAATATGCAATATACAAATATAAAATAATTTTGTATCTTTGAAATTTTCAATAGAATATGCGGCTAAGAGAGCTTTCATTGTATTCACCCGAAAATTGATCTTCACATCCAGTTTAGAAATTAGAAACAAAAAAATAGGGCATAAATTAATTATACAAAATTGTAAATTGAAGTTGTTACGTATGTGACAAGTTATAGTTATGAGTCTGATTAAAAAGACTCTATACTAAAAATCGCACTAAAAATAGTGTAATAATTTTTAGTACGAAGCAGCAAATATTTTCCCTTGGATAGTTTGGCTTTTTTCACTTTAAGTGGAATTTTTCTCAACTCAAATACAAATTTTTTTTTTTTTTTTGTTTTAAAATATGAGAACTACCCATTAAGTGACCAGAATTGTATATTTAAATGATTTAAGTGAAATTACCTAATTGCTCCAAAAGATTCCATATCTTTGAGGAACAAAATTTGGAATTAGTTCAAAGACAGTATGACGGAGACCTGTTACGGATGTGACACAAATTTAAATTAAGGCTCTGTATGATTATCAAATTCCATGAAATTTTGTATGATGGTTGATCAAAATACTTAAATTTATCAGCTTGCTAACAAAACGCAATAAAACATGATATACCAATTTGTGAGTTAGTAGCAAATAGGAATGAATTTCTCAACACATGCACTTGCTAGGAAAATAGAAAAAAAAAGTTCTTAAATTGCAAAAGTATCTCGATAGCTTAAAATTAAATAAATCGTTGTTAGCTACATAAGTTTATTTTATATTCCTGCTAGACTACGATAAATTATAAAAATGTATGTGGGTTAACTTCAAAAGACTATTCTTTTAATATTTGTTTTATCAAATGAATTAATTCTACATATATTTTGGGTTTACAAAAAATAATAGTTAACCGACTTTTCTGAAAGATTATTTTTATTTATACTTTTTCACGATTAAAAATTAAAAAAAAAAAGCATAACAATGATATCATCCGAATAATTTACTTCCTGAAAATATGTATATCACAATTAACTTCATTAAATCACATATAACACGCTGAAGAGCGTATACTCAACTTGAACATTATAATCATTCTTCAAATATATAAAAAAAAAATTATAACGAATGTGCTTTATAAAAAAAAAGAAAAACATTGAAATGAAATTCTCGATGGCAAAAAGGTGACTGAACCTCATAAATAAACCTCCAAAATTATAAAAATACACAATTCATTAACATCATGTGCCAATAAAATTACTTAATCACTTCCATGTAATGAAATTCAAAGAAATTATGAATTAAAAAAAAAACATACACACAAAAAAAAAATGTATAAGTATATGGACAGTTTAATCCTTAAGAAGATGAAAAGCTACAAATTCCCGTTTTTGTGTATAAAATATTTTTTTTAATTAGGTGTTGCATTATTTCTTTTTAATCGCCAAATAAAAAATAAATAAGTTGGCTGAAAAGTAAATTAAAAAAAATAATAAATTGCAATGACCCTAAGGGGTGATACAAAACAAAGTTAAAATTAAATAAACGTTCTTGAATTTATATTCTTTTATGCAAAAATATTTTAAACAAAAAAAATAAATCACGCTGAGAAATATATAAACAAAAAAATATATTATTGATATCTGAAACACTACCTAATGCAAAATTTATTTTCTCATCCTTTTTGTCGTTGTTGTTGTTGTTGTTATTGTTGTCATTTTCGTTCCTGTCTTTATTCTTATCTCATTACGAACACAACTAAATTTAGAACTTAAAATGAAATTAAAAGAAAACCCCAGAAACAACAACAAAAAACAATAATAAGAAAATGTAAATTAATTTAATCGATGATAATTGAATTTTGTTGTTCGCGTAGTTTCCTCCTTTTTTTTGATTATTTTCTCTTTTTTTTATTTTTTTTTTATTTTTATTCAATTTCTGTTTGTCCTTGATTTAAATTGATTTTTTGTTTATTATTTTTGTTTTGTCTGTCTTTGCTTACATACCTATACATATGTATGAGAAATAGAGAAAGAAGAGGGCAAAATCCTTTTAATTAAAATGCATGGAAACGAACATTGATTTCGATCAGAATGCATCATTTAAACTTTTAAAAGAAACAAAATAAAAGTAAAAAACATAAAAACCCTGAAAATTTATTTTTTTTTAATCCATTGTGAATACAATGAATGTTAAGGAAGAGTCGATAAATATTTTCAATCGGTTTTTTTTTCTTTTTATAAATATTTCTTCTCTTTCTTGTTCTGCATTTTTTTCTTTTATTGTATAAAGAAGTTTCTTTGTTTACTCTGAAGAAGAGAAGAAGCAGCTATCAACGTTTGTAAAAAATTAAATGATCATAACGATAGTTGCAGATCCGTTGGTTATACGTTTTGATAAGTTTTTTTTTTTTTTTTTTGTTAACTCACATATTTAAACCACGATGACTTGACTGACAAGTTTTGTAATTGTGGTTCTATTGTTAATGAAATTAATGAGTATATTTTCGTTATGGCTCATTATTTTAGCAATTAGTTAGTGGATGCTAAAAATAATTGCAAAAGGTAATTGGAAAAAATATATAAATAAACATATATTTCTCTTTCGGTTTAATATTTTTTAAAAGTAGGATAAATGTATTTAATCTTTTCAATAAATTTTAAATTTTGTGATTAGAATCTTAAATTTAGAAATAATGGTGCAAAATTTAAGTTAAGGTGGTACGGTGTATAAACTTTTAAGGCTAAAAAGACGATTTTTATCAAATGTTCGCAAGTTTTTTTTCTAAAAGCACTGTTCAGGCCCTGGAAAGTAAATGTAGTTGAAGAAAACTTGTCAAATATTAAACTATTTTAGTATGAAACTGGGCTAAAAAGTCTATTTTTTTAAATTTTAACATGTTTTTTCTAAAGACCCTCTCAGGGCTCTGAAAAGTTTTCCAAAACAAAAATTGAGTTGAAGTATACTTAACTATTTTAGTATACTAGGCTAAAAAGACGTTTTATTCAAGTTTTTTCCGAAGACCTTGGAAAATTTTCCCTAGGTAAAATCTATTTGAGAAAAAAATTTTAAATACTAAACTATTTAGTATGACATCAGGCTAAAAACGTGATTTTTCAAATCTTAGCAAATCTTTTTCAAAGGCCCCGATATGTTTTCCTGAGGTAAATCTCAAATACTCAACTATTTTAGTATGACATTTGGCTGAAAAGACTTTTTTTTTTAAATTTTAGTAAGTTTTTTCCAAAAGCCATGGAAAGTTTTGCGAAAGGAAACTTAACTATTTTAGTATGACGCCTGGCTAAAAAGACGTTTTTTAAATTTTTTTTTGTCCAAAGGCCCCATCGGGCCTATCAAGGCGCTGGAAAGTTTTCCGAAGAAAAAATCAAGTTGAAGAAAACTCGTCAAATACAAAACTATTTTAGTACCTATGACAGTGGCCTAAACAGGTGCTTTTTCAAATTTCAGCTTGTATCTTACAACTTTTTCCAAAGAGAAAATCTAGTTGACGAAAACATGTCAAATACTCGTGTCACCCTTGACAGTATAGCGAATTAGCCGAGTAGTTAGCGCAATGGACTGTAGACAGAAGATCTAAACATGTCGCCTGGGAAAAAATGCTAATTTTTTTGCCAAATTAACCTAATGCCTAGAAAGCTTCCGGTGAGGAAAATCTAGACGAGGAAAACTTGTCAGCTACGCGTAAGGCTCTCAGTATAAATAACTTAATGGGTGAATTTTGTTATCCTATCACAAATACAAAAACCTCACACATCTTAAACACAAACTTAATACCCATCATACGATAATATGCAAAATTAACAGTCGAATCCACTCTACTGAAACACCATTTCCAGAACATTTGTTTCACCTATGCGAAGTTATCAATTAACAAAACTTAATTCCGTCGAAATAAAATAAATTTCATTCAACACAAAAAAATATGGTGTTTAATTTCCACAATATTGAGCAACTAACAGTAGACTCCGCTTAACTGGAATACCACGATTGCAGAATATTTGTTTCAGCTTAGCGGAGTTTTCAACTAATCAAACTTTGGATAACTAAAACTTGTTTCAAATAAGAGGAATTCTATCAAAATAAAATAAATTTCATTAAACAAAAAATATGTTATTTCTATTTTGGTCGGATATTAGTTATCCGAAGTACATAGTTTGTGAGAAAAGTGGTCAAATAACCGATGTTTTCACTTAAGCGGAGTGCAGAACTGACTGTATATACCTACTTATTCATTTTCAACATTGAACAACTGTATTAAGAGCGTGTAAGACTGGTAAACACAAGATCACAGCATCGAATCCTAGAGAAGACAACTTTTAATTTTTTGTTTGCTTCTCAAAGCAAAAGGTTACATAACTGGTGAGGCCCTTGACAATTTTGATAATTGCCCTTGCTAGGCCCTTGTTAGTATCAATGTAAAAACTTTCTAGTGCCTTAAGACTTGATTGTTTTTCAGAGGATTGAGTCTTAAATAGGACAACTTTCTTTTTTCTTTTTTTACACTTGAGACAAAAGGTTTAATAATTGACAAGGGCCTAGTGAGTTTGATAGTAAACCTTGCTAGTCCCTTGTTAGTATCTTTGCAAAATTCTCTAGTGCCCCAAATGACAAACTGAGAATCATACTGTCTATTATTTTAGTATCGTGACACTTGAAAAACTTACAACAATTGTGTTCGTCTAGTTTTTAACAGAAACTGCCACTTTTATAGTTAAAAATTGTTCCAAATTCGAGAAAAATAATTAAACAGCTTGAAGCAAATATCTAAAAAGTTTCTGGCATCGGGCTAATATCTTTTTTTTTTTTTGCTCCAAAAGTTTTAAATAAGACTATATTAAAGGGCAAGTACAGTCGACTCCACTTAAAGGAAACACCATAATTGCAGAAAATTAAGTTTTATTAAGTGGAGTCTACAGTAAGTCTATTATTTCACTTAAACTGAAAGCCTGATAACCTCATGATCAGTTTTAATACAGTGAACTCCCTCTAACTCCAATTTTCTTCTAATTCAATTTTTTTTTTGCATAATTTTGTTATCCCCTTAAATTTTTCAGCTCAGTGTACATTTTTATAAAAATCTATTGAGCAGTTCTTAAGAAAGCTTGAATATGCTTTGTCTGTTGCCACAAATTTTATTTAATTCAATTCAGTAATTATAAAAGTTTTAACACTAATTTGTTTTTGTTTTTTTAATTGAAAATTCCTTAAGTCCCTACATAGCCTCATATTCTTTACTTTGGCCTTCTAATATATTTTAATCCTAAATTGTATAGCACAAGGTTACACATCAACAGTGCTCGTAATACCAAGAAATAAGACTCTTATTAATGACCTTAATATATTATTACCTCAAACTAACACCATCATATTTATTACATATATACAAGAAACATACACTGGACATTATTCTGGAGGGTGAAGAGAATGAGAAAAATCCTTGCCTATTATAAATTTGAAAATGGTAGATGACGTTAATTGCAAGTCGACGATGTCGCTGTCTTCTGCACACTGAAATAGAACGCATCGTTATTTGAGAACATTTTATAGTGAATTATTCGATGTAATAAATTAGCACTATAAATTCGAATTTACATCTCCTTGTTTATATATATGTATGCGGATAAGAGAAGATGATGGCTTCTGGCATTACTGCATTACATATATTTATTTAATTAATTTTCTTTTAGACAGGTTTTGTATATTGCGAGATTGAAATATTAAACCTAAGCTAATATAGCTAGTATTTTGTAAAATTTAATAAAGCAAATTTCTTAGGGTGGATAACCTTAGGTTTTAATTTAGAGTTGTAATTAGTCTTTGTTTTTGGTTTTAAGAATAATGATTTGGATAAAAATAATAATTGGTCGAAAATCAAAGGGAGTTATGGGGTTATTCATCGAATTATATTTATAAAAATTCCACAAATTACAAAAAAATTATGAACAATTTTTTTAAAACTCTTTCACTATTTATTAGTTTTTCTATAATGTTTTCTTCAAATTTTTTCAATAGGCTTACAATAA
Organism: Dasysyrphus albostriatus; assembly: GCA_946251815.1. NCBI lineage: Eukaryota > Metazoa > Arthropoda > Insecta > Diptera > Syrphidae > Dasysyrphus > Dasysyrphus albostriatus. The sequence goes on along the minus strand of OX276336.1, from coordinate 103,903,794 downwards.
TTACATATTGACTTAAGAATTTTTTATTTCTTTTAGTTTAGTTTAGATCGCACAAAGTTTTTTTGTAGTTAGTTATGTTTTTCTATAAAGACACCCACAATAACAAATTTTTTTTTTGTTTAATTTTAGACAAGAGGACGCAAACCTGGCATAAGTGGTTCAGCAAAATTGAATAAACTCAATTCGGCTATATCACCGAGAAATCAACAACAAACAACATTAGCCTTGAGTCCAGCACCAGCAACAGTTTTACCACATCCATCACCAAATACAACAACAGGATCGAATCCTTTGAGTTTGGGTGGTGGTAATAATTTAACATCAATTACGGTTCAAATTCAAAATCAACAACAACAACAACAGCAGCAACAGCAACAACAACAACACCAACAACAACAACAGCATCAACAACAACAACAACACCATCAGCAGCAGCAACAACAACAACAGCAAGCTGTACAATCATCACAGCAACAAGTTCATCAACAATCACATCAAATATCAGCACAAATACACAACATGAAGGATCAACCACAACAACCTATGGTGAGTTTTTTTTTTGTTAAAATAAATAAATAAATTTGTCTAATGAGATCAAAAACGAAAATAGTCAAGAAGACTATCCTCGCCCTCATCTTGTCTCGAAAAAATATATTACTTAACCAAAATCACCGACAGGTGTGATTCCGCACCCCTCCGCCACTATGGCCTTACAACCATATAAAATCTGTCAAAATCGGTTCATTACTTTTATTTATACAGGGTGATTCACCTAAGGTGTGACAAAAACAGAGAACACGTAGGCTAGATCGAGACATTAAAAGAATCATACAGGAAGGGGTTATTCCCCCCCTTTAATAGGGGCAAACAATTTTCTTAAACAAAATTACTTAAAACAGAAAAAACCTAGAATTTTGAAAACAAAAAACTGGAAAAAAAAAAACATTTCTCATGTGTGAGTTCCTCTCGACGAGGTTTTCTCTTTTATGACTAAAGTTTCATCTCATTATGGTCTTATTTAAAAAATTTGCTTCAAGGATTCTTTTTAAGGATAGTCAACAACGATAGTTCCTTGGGTGGCCTACTTCGCGGGTTCTCATCTGAATTTTTTTTCCTTTTCTGGGTCCTCTGTGCCGCAACTCCATGGACCCGCTTAAAGTATGTTCAGCCAGTCAGCAGTCAGGTTTTAGATGTCATTGTCACCAGTTTTCTTGAGTCAATCAGTAATCTAGGTCAACAGTAACTAGAAAAATAGAGTTATAATAGTTTAACCTTGGCGATAGTACAGCGAGACTTAACCGATACCAAAGCGAAACGATCATAAGATATGCACAATGATAAAAATAAGTGTAGATATCACGACGATACTGAAGCGAGACTTTAGCGAGAAAACCACTACACAGATCACAGATAGCCGTGTAAATATGGAAACGGCGAGACCACAGTGAGAAGAACATTAGCCCCAAAGCGAGATGACAGCAACAAACATTTTCAGTGCCAAAAAACGTGTAAATGTCACGGCGAGACCATAGCGAAAAAAACACTACACAGATCCTAGTGTTGATGGGCATGACGAGACAACAACGAGAAAAACTTAAAAAACCACAGTGAGAGATTACCGAGGCAACGAGTCGTTGTCTTTAAACCCCTTCCTATCAAGAACTGAAATCAATTTTAACATGTTCACGAGGAGGCTTTATTATTGACGGCTTGAGTCTACTGAGTTATGATTTTGAGAAGAACTGAAATGTTTAAGATAGCACGCTTTTATAACTACTTTTTTAGAGTGAAAATACCATTCTTGATTCATTTTTTATGGAAACAGTTTAAGGTTGATCGTTTACTTTTATTTTTTTTATAAAATAAGTCAACAGAGAAAAGTTTTTTTTGAAATTAAATGAAAAATTTCACCAAAAAAACCTACAAGAAATCAACTTTTAGAAATAAATCGCTGACTTTTGTCAAAATGAAATTTGACAAATTAAATACTTCTCAGTAAGAAACCAATTGAAAATAAAAGTCAACTTGTAATTTTGTCCTTAACGTGTAAGTAATTCAATTCGTTCATTTTTCAAAGACATAGTTCAAAAAACAATATTTTTGTTAAAAAACGCCCTCTAAATTGGGCGTGGAAAAAACTTTTATTGAAAAGAATTATTGTAAATCACATTATCTACAACTTTTTTATGAACACACCCCTCACTTACATCAAATTTAACGATAAGATGATCTGTTTTAAAAAGTAGGCGTATCAATGGGCGGAAATTTTGTCTGATGTTGTCTTATCATATCCTTTATAATTTCTTATATCTTTTTTCTTTCTTTCATCCAAATTTGTTGACTACTTCAGATTTTATAGATTTAAGTCCATCTCTCCATACAACTCGAACCATTGTTCGGCGCACAGTGGTCCATTTATTGAAAAATCATTTTCTACGCCAATTTTAATTAGAGTTTAATGAAATTTGGTACACTTATTAATTTGGAAATGTTGAACTCAGTGATACTGCTTATTATTTGCTCTTTCAGCAATGGCTTCACAATTAAGGTCAGAACATTGTCAAAATTTCAAAATTATAATAAAAAAAAACGTTTTAAAGTCAAAATTCAGTCAAGTTAATGTTTAAAATGTCTTTAAATTGAATGTATACTTTTATATGAAAGTTATTACAATTCAAAATTGTACAAAATTTGAAAAAAAAAACTTGTCCAAAATGTTGTGCAATTTTCTCAAGGGACTTAAACTAACTTGAGGGCTAACTTTTTACTGAATAATTTTTTTAGACCAAATTTGATCAAATCTGAAAGAAATTTGACAATTGGACCTTGCCAATCAAATTTAAGGTGAACTACTCAAAATCTCGAAATAATCAAAAATATAGTTTAAAATAGTAAAACCACAACCAAATGTTTATTTTTTTCTGGTTGCATTATTTAAATCTGACGTCAAGCTAAAAATTCTGATTATACAAGTTTTTTCTTCTGCGCATTTATTTTAAGTGAATTATTTCTGTTTGCTTTTCTTGTGGCCTTGACATAATAAAAAAACATTTTCTTTTCAATTTTAGATAAGTACAAACTTTTAAATGCATGTAGGTACCATTCTTTCATTTCCAAGCTACATACCAACACATATCCATACATGAGTCTATATCTTTCTCTTTTAAATAACTTTTTATTTATCTACCATTTTGTTCACATAATCGACGAAGATAAAATCTTATTGCTTTACCCTACATTCAAAAAAAAAAAAAAAATAATAATGTAATTGAATTTCTTGCTTTTCAAAGAAAAAAAAACAAACTTTAAAAAAACCTAAAGGTAATTGCATTTCAAAAAGAAGAAAAAAAGAAAAAAAACCCTTTTCTTCATTACCATTCTAACTTCCAATTTATATCAAACTTTATTTTTTTGTTCAACTTTCCAAACAAAAACAACAACAATAACCAGAAAAAGCCTCATAACTTTCGATCTATAAATATACAAAAGAAAAAAACAAAGAGATGTTTTTTTTTTCATATCCGTTTCTTTAAAGGTCCTTATTGCGTTAAGCCAATAATTCAATTCAATAATAGTAAAAAAAAAACACAAGAAAGGAATAAAATAGAAAATGAAGGTAAAAAAAAATAATTTAAAAAATAAACAATCTTCTTCACATTCTATTTTCTGCAAAGTTAAGTGGAAAATCCTAAAAGATAAAACCAACCTAAAGCCATGCCACCTTCATTCTACTACCGCTGTTTCCGCCACCGACAGTTCCGCACCATCGCACCGCAACTGCCTTAGAACCCTTCAGTTCAAGTACAAAACAAGGAACGTCCCAGGGTGCATTGATTTCTCCATTTTTTCTCTCCCCATATATCCCCATTTCTAACCCCTAGACACAATTTGTTTTGAGTGTGTGTGTGTGTTGTGAAATATACCTTAGCTTCAATACACAATGCCATACACAATTTCAGAACACTCGCTCTACTGGTGTGGTAGAGATGATGGGTGCACCCTTATAGTGAAGCTTGAGAGTCAGTAGACGCTTCTATTCTCCAAAGCTTATATCTCTTTCTCACACTCTATTCCTCTTATTCAATGTGTAAGGTATAGTTGTGCTGGCTGGCTGGATGACTTGATGGCTGGCTTGTTCCTCTTCCGCTCCCAGTGGAATGTCTGCAGCCGCCGAGGCGACCAGGCATCCAGTTTGGGAGATGTGGCAGGAGCTCATGTCTCGCGCTATATGCACTATTTAACTACACCTCACAATCTCTGAAGGGGCTGTGTGAAATGGCTATATACAGCAAGTGATGTAGGGTAGCACGTTGCCACATAGCCATCCCTCCGTATCCCTCCTCTATCAGAAAAATGGGAGCAGCAGCATCCCCATTTAGATCCGAAACCCCACAGAGAAGAGAACGCCACAGAAAATAATCGTCTCCACAAACTTCTCGTCCTTTTCATTGCCTCCAACCTGCTCCGTCAACGTCGGTCGTCTCGTATCACCTCTACCGTTCGTCGTCCTGCCTCCCCATGCTCCCCATTCTCCAGAACTGGCATTCATCGTTAGTGTTTTTAGGAGTCGCGCATAAGCAATTGCGCACCTTCGACCCGACCCAGGCGGGAGGCATGCATTTGTCATATAAAATATTATACCCTCTTTGAAATCTTTATACAAAAACAAAAATATCAACCCCTTGGAAAAGCAAAATAATAAAAAAATTCACTAAGTAACATCAGAAAAGGGATGATTTTTTTTTTTTAAGTATCTTCAACATTCAGTAATTAAAGAAGTCAATATCAACCCTTCGGAGAGTGCAACATAAAAAAAAAATTACACTAATGACAGACGGGTTCTTTTTGATCGTAAATTCTTATGGATAACCAACAATAAAAAAAATATATTTTTTTCTATGGCTATAACCTATCAAGGCTAAGTTCACAGATGGAATTTCATTAAACACGCGAAATTTTTTTTAAAGAAATTACCTTAATAAAAAAAAAGTCGACAATAGTCCAGTCAATGAGAAGTTCTTGTCTAACAGTGATGCCATATGTCTTGAATTTTCTGTAGTAGAAAAGTTTTTTTTTTTAACGAACAAAAAATATTTTCTCATTAAGTTTTGGTTTGGGTAGTACATAATTTAAAATAAAAAACAAATAATAATTTCTTAACTCTTTACAAAAACTACTAGAAGTTAACATTAATAAACCTATCGTTCCACATATTCCATTAGAAATATAAAAATATTAATATTAAAACTGTCATTAAGAAAAGAAGTTCTGTTTGATATTCTTAACCGGAGAATATTAATTTAAATGAGTTATTTTTTTTTAATTAAGCATTAAAATTAATTTTTAAAAATTTTTAGAGTTTTTAACAGTTCCTGTGTATTGATGTAAATTTTGACAATACATATAGTCTCCATCTCATTTAAATCGTATCTTGTGCATTAGAGTATTCGGATATTTCGGAATTTTGATACCCGACGATAGGATTCAGGATCGAATATCCGAACTATCTGGATAGTGTTGTATCTCCGGATAATTAAATTGAAAAGTTGAAACTCTGTTTTTTTTCACATCCAGATGAAACCGAAATTGAAAACGTCGAAAAATTACGTGATTATAGATATTCGACAAAACGAACGGTTGCACAATCCGTCGTTTTTATTTGGGGTATTTTTTTGCTTTCAATCCGTACGGCCATGTGTGTCGAATATGTGAACATTGTCAGATATTTGGACATGTTGGATATTCAGATAGTGTCGGATATCCGGAAAAATTCGAATATTTAGACTGTTAGATATCCAGACATTGTTGGTTATCCGGATAGTTAAATGAGACAATCGAGATCCTCCACTGTCTGGATAATGTTGAATTCCTACATCTACATTCAGATCAATCAATTATCACGGTGTGCGATATCCGGACATTTAAATTCAATAGTTGAAATTCAAACGTTTTGAAATCCTGATACATTAAAATGATATTCGACACTTTCGGATAGGTATCCAAACAATGTTGGATAGGGTTCCAAACAATGTCGGATACCTACGATGCAATGTCGAATATCTGAACAATGTCGGATATCCGAACAGTGTTGGATATCTGGATAGTGCCGTTTACCCCAATACAAATGAATAAGACAATCGTGGAGACCTAACACTATCCAGGTAGTCACCAGATTTGGATCCAGTTTTATGAAACAGATTATTTTTGAAGAGTTTCATGCTAGAATACAAATAATTTATCAAGCCCAAGCGGATCTGAATTTAGATCAGGGTATTCGACACTATCCGAATAGTTTCAAATCTCAACTGTCTTATTTAACCATCCGGATATCCAAACTATATGGATATTAGACACTGTTAGAATACCCGACTCTTTCCGGATATCCGACACTCATTGGATTTCAATTTCAATTGTCTTATTCATAATGTATCCGGATATCCGAATAAGTTGATGATTCGGATATTTTTTGAATCACTACTCGTATCTATGTCTCGTCACTATTTCATTTTAGCTTTTTGTTCAAGGAATATTGATTAATATTAAAAAACCTTAAAATATTTACGTTAGAGAATTTAAGTTTTTTGGTTTATCATCTCGTTTTGAATGCGTTCTTGGTCTTGTCTTCGACTTCTCAAGATGAGACCGAGAAAATTCAGGGCTTTTGACCAATACTTACTATAAATTACTTTTATTATGTACCTAATATAATAATTCAAAAAAATAATATTAACCAACCAATCGAAATTTATAATTTGAAAAAAAAAGTTCTAATATTTTTAAATTGGCATCACATTTCCAGACAACCATCTCCATCATTTTCTCTTGCTCATAAAGATGAACATGAGCACTCTCCTTCTTACCTCGTAGGTACATACGTAAATAGTAGTTCAATTCGAACATCACAATGTGAACGACGGACACCGCTCTTTTGTATTTATGTTCTGTACCCTCTTTTTGGGGCTCTCTCTATTCCTTTGCTGCATTGCGTAAGGACTTTGGAGTAAAATCCTGAGTCCAGTCTATACCCAAAGATGACGATAATATGTACCTACTATACTTGTGAAAATGGTTGTCGATTGAAGCCACTTCCATCACCACCACCACCTGTGCGATAGGGAAGGCTGGAACAAAATGTTGGGGGTGCCACCAAAGAGTGTTTGAATGGGAGACTTTCTCTTCCAATTCTGACGTGATGTTAGGCGCCCAGATAATTAGAACTTTTGCTAAAGGGGAATGGCGGCTAGTGGGTGCAGTTTGGTTCTTGTGGGTGATGGTTAGAAGGTTTAGGAATTTGATGATGAGGAGATTTGTCTGTTTCAACATTCTACCAAGAAAATTAATGAGTAAATGTTGTTCCTCTCATATATCTTCTCCTCTACCTCTATACAACTTACGTATGTATGTATTGTATATGAGTGTATTTTAATGTATATTTGCTGAAGTTCTATAATAAATTTTGAATTTTCTCTTCATTTTTCTTTATTTCACTTTAAATTACTTGATCCTTACAAATTATTATTGAAGTTAACACTAATTGCCTTTTCCTACGTATGTATGCACCTACAGTATTATGCACCAATACTTATTTTTTTATTTTGTAAAAAAAAATACGTCAGCAAATTTAAAAATACAATTGAAAAAATTTTTTTTTTAATTTATTATTCCTCGCAATTAATTGATTTTTTTTTTGTATTTCTCTTATCTGGAAATAAATATAAAAAAGAAATAATTGCACGCCAGACAGAGCTTCTGACAGTAAGAAAATTTATTTGTTAATTATAAAAATTAATAAAACATTTTGGGTGGGGCAAAAAAAAATACGAATATGGATAGTTAGTGCAATTATTATCAATTTATTGTTAATTTCTTTTTAATGTAAAAGCAAGATAAATTAAAAAAAAATATGTACTACTTTTGTGACTGTATATATTCTCATTTATTATTAAAATTGACAATCTATATGAACAATTATTTAAAAATAGCCGTTACCCAGGGTACTCCGCTTTGCAAAAATTAAATTCATGATAGAAATATGTGTACATTTTAAAATTATCACTTTCACAAGTCCTTGATTGTGGTTTTGTGTATAAAGGGTTTTCCAATAGAAATAGATAAATTTTGACAGTGTGGCGGCCATGTTGTTTTTGCGGTATCGGTCAGATCTGTTGTATATTGTTCATTCACTTTTGATCGTTCTCCGTCGCCCATGAGAGTCAGTCAGTTCAGTCAAAAACAATTTTTATCCGCCCAAATTTGATGATATGGATGTGAACGTCATGAAGTTCGAACAGGACAGTGATGTAAAACGTGTAACACAGCTAATGCCACAAAGAATATTCAGCATGAAGCATTAACGATATTATGGATAGGGTTAACTCTCGTGGAGTAAACGTAAATTGGTCACCAAGATCACGGGCGGGCGTAAGCAAGGGGGCAGGAAGGGACCCTTCCCGCCCCTCATGAAGAAATATATCATACATTTTTTATTAAAGTCGCAGGTCTATGCAGATAAGCTGCAATCGACTGATGCCCTTAAAGCCAGCATAACCCAGACTATCGCTCATATTCAGCGGCCGAGTCATTGACAACTCGACTTCTCGAATCTGCGCCACACGCCACAACTGACATTTGAACGATGTCATATTCCATACATGGCCCTTAAAAAAAGTCCTTAATACCTTACCCACACAGCTTGTTTATTCCGTTTCAATATGTTCTCGATTTTCTGTATTGGAAAATTTTATAGAATTTTAGATTTTCTATTTTTCACCCCACAAACTTTGATAAAGAAAGTTTGACATCTGCTTAAACTCAATACACTCAAATTGATTGAAAAACAACTTATAAAACACAAAAAGAAATATAAAAATCAGATACTACTTTTTTGTTTTAGCTCCATTTCACCCTAAGTTAAATTTTCAAACATATCCCGCCAGTGGTTCTAGACTCTATCCCTTTAATATAACCTTTCAAATTACAAAAAGAATGTTTAAAATAAATTCCATATTTTCTTTACCCCATTTCACCCCAGAAATATTAATTTTGAAAGACATTGTACCCTAAAGCAACCTTTAGAAGGGAAAAAATGGTTTAAAAACATTTAAACCGTTGCATTTTATATTTTTATTTGGACGTTCTACCCCATTTCACCCTATGAATGAAACTAAATAAAAAACCTCAGTAATAAAACTAACTTTCTAATTATAACCCTTCAAAACAAAAATAATTCCTTAAATCAGATACTTTCTTACTCATTTGACCTTATAGGTATTTACATAAGTAGTTAAATTTTGACAAATATCTAGCCTTTAAGCCAAGCTCCAAATATAACCTTTCAAGCATACAAATATTTGTTCAAATTGGAAAAATTTGATTTTAGAAAAATATCAAGTCAGTAATTTCAGATTTCAAACTTCCAAAAACAAAAAAATGTGTCTAAAATCAGAAGTTGTTAATATTTAGAAATGGCTAATCCTTAGTTAGGTATATATATCGTGTATGTATCCTTTAATTATAACTTTTCAAACACAAAAAGAATTCTTTTTTAATGTTCTACCCCATTTTTGAAAATATGTAGGATTAAACCCATACTAATAAAATTTTACAATGAAAATAAAATTGAATACTTTTTTGGTCTACCCCACTTAGCCTTATAAGTAGATACCTAGCTTAATCTCAAAAAATGTTAAGCATTGCACGCATCCTCTATGAAAACTCTATTAAACAAAAAAATGTTTAAAGTCTAATATCATTTTTATTTATTGGTACCCCATTTTCACCCTACAAATAGAATGTTTTTACAAAATTTTACCCTAAGTAACCAAGCCTAACACCCTAAAAAAAACTCTCAAACTTTTAATCAGATATGTGGTTTCTGAGATATGCCGGTACAAGCAAACAAACATTTCAAACTAACTAAGCGAGGTCAGCGCTTCATTATTATATATTTAATAACTCACAGGGTAATGCGTTGTTTAATATTTCTGAAGATTTCCAGGCGTTGTCCACCTTTTGATACTCCCCTTCAGTGAAAATGAATTTTTAGAATTCCCGTTTGGAAAAATGTCATGTTTTTGTCAAGTTTAGGCATGGCCCTGAAAAGGCTTCTTTAGCGGCAATACAGACAAGACTTGTCAAATACTAGTGAGGCCCTCGCTAGAAAAAGACTTGTTGGATAAGTCCTTTTATCCCACCACAAATACCTCAAACATACGAGTATATAACAAAAACAAAAAAATATTTTCCATCATACATAGTAAGAATATCTTATACTTTTATATAAAATATAAATACTTTTGCATTTTCAACATCACACAACTGTATTGCGAAATATGTAGCTGAGTAGTTAGCGTATTTGACTGGTTAACAGAATATCGTAGAACCGAATTTTAAGCAAGACAACTTTTATTTATTTTTTTTTTTTGTCGAGGCAAAAGGTTACTTAGCGGAAGAGGCCCCATACGTGCTAGACCCATGTTGGGGTCAATGTAAAACTTTCTAGTGCCCCGTTAAAAAACTAGATTGTTTTTCCCAGTAATTCTGGAGGTCCCTATATAGGAACAAACAAACACAAGCAAACGTTAATTTACAACAAAACAAAAATGTTTAACAACTCATTTCACTTTGACAGTTCATTCTTCATCTTAACTCACCACAGCAAATAACCTAGATCTATTTGAGGGTGAGTTAAGGTCAGGTAAAAAAAGTTTCAGACAAGCTTCATTTTGACGTCTCTCATTTTTATCTCGCTCGCATCTCTTGGAAAGAAAGAGATGGCCAAGTAGGGCAGATGTTTTTAGTTTTCTTTTTTTAATTTCCTACCTTACTTCACTAGCTCTTAGGAGACACAAGAGTCCGTTTTGTTGCGAAAACTTAAAAAACTGGTCAATAATACTCCTTCAATCATACGAGTCCGTGTTGGATCCGAAAACGTTTTAAACAGCGTATGAAGGAAATACCTAGCGAACACATAAACTTAAGAGCCATTTTTGTGTGTCTGATGAAAACGGCCCTTAATCTATTTTTGCTGTTTTAACTTTTCATCTAAATTGTTTTGGACTATTTTTCATTTTTGTTTCGTGTATATTTTATCTATTCTTACTAACTGTTTGCAGTACACCTAAAAACGCAAACAAAACTAAAATATTTAATATTTAAATAAATTAAGCTTCGTTCAATTAATAGGCTCATTTCGAGCTAATGACTTTCAGTCAGCTTTGAGTACCTAAAGTTATTATAGCAATCTGAATTTGTATGTCCTTAAGTCTTTCTTCTGCGTGCTTTCATCTAACCCTTCCGCTACCCTATTAAAAAAAAAACAATAAAAAGATGGAAATGGATACCGAAAATATAGAGTATGTAGATTTTGAAGATCTCTAAATTAAAATTTAACTGAATTTGGGGAAACATAATGATCATAAAAAGTCTTTTCATCTAATTAAATAAAATATTTTGTACGAGTATTTCTAAAATATGAAAAGCATTTCATAAGAAGCTTTTATATATTCCTTATTTAATTCATGCCTATAATATTAAAATTTGTTTTTAAATTGTCTTCAAACAATACTTACCGTTAAATATTTACATACTTCTGGGAATAATAATTTCAATATTAAATGAATTTAACTCGACATAATGGCCACATTAACAATGTGTAACTCACACAAAGTGTATAGGTTTGTATAGGTAAGGTAGGTACTATATAATGCTCGTAAGTGAGGGTGAATAAATTAAGAAATGTTTGATTGGAACTTGGTTCTCATACCTTTTTGGCTCTGTTTTGCAACTGATAAGAGAAAATTCATTATTATTTTATAGAATTCCATAAAATTTATTCAGCCTTGTCGTTCTGTTCTGAATATGTACATATAGTATAGGTAAATTTATACAGATATTAATATACAAAATATATGCATAAATACATAGATATAAAATGATTCAAGGGGGGTAGTTAAGTTACTTACACTCTGAGGAGTAATAAATTTTAAATTAAATAAACTTGCATACTCACACACAAGCAGATATATGTATGTGTGTTTATAGAGGTTTTTGTAATATAAATATAAATTTTACTCGCACATGTTCACATTCGAAAATAATAATATTCGTACTCTGTGAAAGTTACCGAATGAAACGAAATATAACTCACCCTGTTCCATTTCTGTTTCTGATGCGGAAGCAGGCGCGGGGTGTAAGGGCAAGGGCAAGGGAAAATAAATGAAAGTATATACTTTGGTATTCAGTTCCGTTTTCCCTGTTATACACTCTGCCCTGCTATCTTTTCATAGCACCCTTAAAAAAAAGTCAATTATTTACCCCCCATCGCACCTTTCCTCATATCAAAGGTGGTGGTACAGAACTTGAGTTCGGAAAAAAAAGAAAGACTTTAACACAAAATACACATATGGGATACTTTCTGAATCTAAAATAAAACAACAAATGTATTCCATTTGAGCACCTGAATGGGGGCGGGAGGTGGTATGTTGTTTTGCACCCTAACAAAAATAGAGTGGCATTTAAGGTTTTTGTTTTGACCAACAATGCGTATACTATAATAAAAATTTATCAATGAAAGTTTGTTTTTATTTTGTTTGTATACCTACATTATGTACCTACATACGTATCTATGCCTTCCTATATAAATATAATTATATTTTTTATATTGAATAACAGAACGTGGGTTGTGTTAATGAGTTTTTGAATGTTTTATTATCAGGATCGTAATCTTATTTGTTTTCCAATTATAAATAGAAGCTTGCTGTTGAACAAGCAAATGTATTTATACGTTATGTGTGTCGTTAGCTTGTAAGCTTACACTTTTATATCAATTATTTTTAATCTCAAAAATGTCTTTTCAAATTCCCTATAGTAGGTATAAACAAAAAAAAAATATGTATAAATTACACTTTAAAAAAAAATAAAGAAAAGGTTGAAAACACTTTTCACCCCTTTTTATCGGTCTTCGTTATAAAATCCGATGGCCTTAGATGCCACTCATTAGTTATGGTTAGTTCGTTATCGATCACGACAAAGTTCTGGGTCCAAATCCAGCATATTTCACCCTATTAATTGTAACAGCATTTTGCTATGATGTGAAAAATCCTCAATAGTATCTTGTGTCGTGATAAAATGACCAACACCTTAAACGTTCGGATTCGCCAAACAACACTCACAAGAATGGTAGACAAAAAAAAAAGAAAAACTATCCCCTTCTGAATGACCAATGGAAAACGTCATTATATTTCTTTAAAGCTTCTCCCACCTCCCTTACTTCTTTTTAACTTAAACTTATCCTCGGAATCTTATAAAATAGTTTTTAACAGAGTATTTTCCTTTGAACTTTGTTGTTTGTACCGTCTCCAACCTCCATCATGCCACTTAACTCTATTCTAAATCATTCAATAAAATGTGGCCTCTCCCACCACTCCATAACCATAACCAAACTGATTGATCAAAAAATTCTTTTCACAAAAAAAAAAAAATATTTATCAAGACATTCTATACTTTTCTCGCTAGTATCGATTTAAGTTAATCCTTAATTACATATACTACACACAACTAATTGCAATTTTCGAATAAATAGTAAATTTTTTCCAAGCAATTAAGTATTAAAAGGCAACGAAGCTACCATTATATAGCACCCAAGACGTTGTTATATCGAAAAGTTCAGGGCCAGCTATTTGGCATATATACGAATCTATCAATATAGGTAGCCAGAGTACATTGCACCAACCATGTCGACTATGGTATAGAGCACGTAGACGTAGCAAAAAGGCATTATCGCCAAACCCATTAATTCCCGTCCTTCTTCGAGTGTATATAATTCTTTAACATTTTTTTTCATTTTTTTTTTTCATTTTGTTGTTTCTGAGCATAAATATCTTTTTAATGGAAACAAGAGACTGTGTTTTTCGTTTAACCGGGAATGTTGGTAAAGGTTTATGCAAGATTCTTGGCGTTGCTCTTGTTAATGAGCCGTCGTTATTATGAATGTACCTACATAAAATTTAATTAATAATAAAAAAAAAAAGAACCTAATTTATTCATTAAGCCAGAGAAAAATTATTAAATGTTTATGTTAAATTATTTTTGTTTTTTTTTTTTATTATTATCATTTCAGGCTCCTATGGCTTTCTATCCAACCTGGCAGACAGATCCATCACAAGGTTGGCAAAATCAATTTATCCAGCAAATTCCACAAAATAGTCCAGCAATAACATCGCTCAATTCGCTTGAATTCCAACCACAAAGCTATTCATACCAACCGCCCAATGGATATGTTCAAACCGGCCTCGGATTCGATCCGAATTATGGGAGAACGTATGCTGCTCCGGTGCAGCGTTATGAATTTCAAACTCAGCAAATATCATCGCCAATAAATCAAGTATCATTGCAGAGTGTGAGTTTTGCTCCGGCTGTCACATATGCTGGACAAGTGTCAACGGCTCCTGCTCCACCTCCGGTTGTTTTGTCGAATTCATCGGCATCAGCTGCACAACAACATCAGTTACAGGTGGGGGCAGCATCTGATTTGAATAAGACCATGTCGGGAAACGACACGCCTGGATATCCGCGGGTGAGCAGCGTACCGCCGCGCTCACTCAATTGTAACGGGTATTCAGGCGACTTCAGCGGAAATCAAGCAACTGGACCCCAGGCAGTAGCACAACAATCATCTGGAGCAGGAAGTGGTACTAGCGCACCAACTGTCCAACAGCAGAGCTCTAATTCAAACGCACAGCAAACGCAACAACAGTCATCATCTCCCATGCATCCGCCATCAGCACAAAGCTCTCAAAATCAACAGCAGCAATCTTCTCAACAGGTTCCGCAATCGCCGACACGAGGGCACATGCAACAACAGCAACAACAACAGCGGCATGTCTCTCAGTCTCCTAATCATGTTCCTCAATCGCCCAGCAGTCACAGCAGCAGCAGTAATTCTAGTAACAATATGCAGCAATACCCAATTCCACCATCTCCGAATCATAATTCTCAGCAGATGTTGCACGCTCCTCATCAGGGCATGCATACGCCCAATCAACAGCAACAACAACAGCAGCAGCAGCAGCAAACTCAACCCAATCACATTTCCTCACCCAGTCATGCTCAAATGTCCCAAGACTGGAACTGGAATAATCAGAACCAACAACAACCCGGTGCTCCAGGCGAAATGTTTAACCAAGCCGAACGTGTCAACTTGAACACTCGAATAAAATCGATGATATTGCGTAAAAACGATCCTAAGGACATCGGTCAAGGTGCCGATGTTCAAATGCAAACACCGACTGGCCCATCTGCCACTCATGGTCAGTCCCAAAATCAGGCCGGTCATTTTTTATCGTATAGCCACCATCTCCGAGGCGATTCAGCATTGAACGCCAGCGGTTCTAGTGTGCCACAGCAACAGCAACAGCAAGCGCATCAGCAACCATCAGCGTCAGCAGTAGCAGCAGCTAGTGGATCACTAACAGAACCACACGGAGGTGGTGGCGATCAAATTTGGAAGCCGCAAGGTCATTCTTTTAAGAAACCACCAAGCAGCTTCCAAAATTCAGATCAACCGCATCATCAACCACAACATCATACAACATCCCATAGCAGTAAGTCGAAAAAGAAAAGCCATAGCGCGGCCGATGTGGAGAAAAATAGTAACGATCCAGGAGGGGGTAGTAGCTTGCAACATCATCACTCCCAGCAGCACGGCCACCACCATCAAAGAGGTTCTCCTCATCACCAGGTCGACATAAAAACTGAAAAGTCAAGCTATCCACCAATGTCTGGTTATGGCCACCACCCTGATCCGAATTCTTGTTATCCCGGAATGAACCCGCAAGGGCAGTATCCAATGATAAAACAAGAACCGGGACTTATGCCACCACAGAGCAACAAAATGGAGGGATACGAGCGTAACTATCAGAACTTTATTCAATATGCTGACTATTGTCAGAACGAGGTTCAGCCAGCTGGAGGAAATAATTCAGCCCAACAGCAACAACAACAGCAGCAGCACCACCAGCAGCAGCAACAACAACACCAACAAGACTATCAACAGCAGCACGGTTATCAGAATCCTGCCGCTTCCTACTACGGTGCAGGCTATCAGCATCAAAACAACTATCAGCAGAATTTCTCGCCCAGCTATCAGCATCCGCCACCACCGTTGCCACCGCACTCGTCGTCAGCATCAACACCGTCTTCCTTTGGCTGTCCGCCATCTTCCAATGCGACGAAATCTTCCAGTTCTAGCTCGAAACGGGGCCACAGTCTAGTGGATTTGGATCGAAAGCATGACCCAAGTGGTAATATTTCGATGCCTATGAACTACGATAAGGAGATCCCAGCACATGCATATCCCATTCCTCCGAATCGATATTCCATGATGCAGGCCGCCGATAAGGCTGCCGAGCTTCAGGCCAGCGAAGAAGTGGACAAAATTACCGGTTATCCGTTCCTAGGCGAAGGTGGTCCGGCGGCAATTAAAAATATCATCGGATTCTCATGCTGCCGGCAAGGTGGTACACGCGTACCGACAATGGAACATCTGAAAGATGGCTCTTGCATGGGTATGCAGACTAAGGATGAAATCCTGGACGAGGAAGAAGAAGAGACTGACGAAAATGGTGAGCCCAAGGCTCCCAGCAGCAAGAAGAAAAATGCCAGTGATGATGGTACCAGTGAGGAATCTTTATCGGCACCAGCCGAAGTGGTTGTGAAACGGGAAACCATCAATCCGATGTATGACACAACGGATCGATTGGAAAAAGGCAACAAGGCCGAAATACCAGAGTGTGATTGTTTCTCATCGGACAAGAATCCACCAGAACCTGGAAGCTATTACACACATTTAGGTAAATTACGATTTGTTAGTAATTTTATACCCATCTTAACTGATTTCCCTCCCTTTTTTTACAGGATCTTCAGCGACTTTGGCTGAATTGCGCAAAGAGATCGAAGATCGTTGCGGTATTTCAGGGCGACAGTTGCGAATTGAAAAGATTGTCTATACAGGAAAGGAGGGCAAAACGACGCAAGGTTGTCCTGTTGCTAAGTGGATCATTCGGAGAGCAGATCCTGAAGAGAAAATTCTTGTTGTTGTTAAGAAGCGTCAAGGTCACAAGTATGTGTTTCATCCAATTTCAAATATTTGCATATTCATTAAAAACGTAAACACTAACCATTATTATTTTTGAACTCGTTTAGATGTCCTGCAGCGTTTATTGTTGTCGCAATGGTTGCCTGGGATGGTATGCCCCGACAGGAAGCTGATAACGCTTATAAAAATCTAATTGGCAAGCTCAATAAATACGGTCTGCCAACAACACGTCGTTGTGCCACCAATGAAAATCGCACCTGTGCTTGTCAAGGTCAGTTTTCTTTACCATCCATATATAATCCTAATGACATGTATTTTTTAAAATATTTAAGGTCTTGATCCTGAAACATCTGGTGCATCCTATAGTTTTGGTTGTTCATGGTCTATGTACTACAATGGTTGTAAATACGCACGCTCCAAGACAGTTCGAAAATTCCGTCTTTCGGTGAAAAACGAAGAGAGCGCTATCGAAGATCACATGAACCTCCTGGCCACGGTGTTGGCACCACT
Source organism: Dasysyrphus albostriatus (assembly GCA_946251815.1). Lineage (NCBI taxonomy): Eukaryota > Metazoa > Arthropoda > Insecta > Diptera > Syrphidae > Dasysyrphus > Dasysyrphus albostriatus. The sequence continues at coordinate 103,886,189 of OX276336.1, read as the reverse complement.
TTTCAAGCAAATAGCACCACGTTCCTATGACAATCAAACAAAGTATGAGAAAGAAGCGCCTGACTGTCGACTCGGTTTAAAACCGGGAAAACCATTTTCGGGTGTGACAGCTTGTCTGGATTTTTGTGCACATGCTCATAGAGATCTGCACAATATGCAAGATGGCTGTACGGTGCAAGTGGCTTTGCTAAAACCATCGAATCGTGATGGACGACAACCGGACGATGAGCAATTTCATGTGTTGCCGCTCTACACCATGGATGCAACAGATGAATTTGATAGTGCCGAAGGACAGAAGGAGAAACATCGTACTGGTGCTGTGCAAGTCCTCGACAAGTGAGTGTAGCGTTGAGTTTTGATTGTCAGACTCAGTTCTCGAATTATTTCGTTTTTTATTAATTCAAAGCACATATCTAACTTTCAATTTCTTATTTTTTTTTTCTAAAGGTATCCTTGTGAAGTACGAGTACGATCTACACCCCTTGTTCCATGCAGAAGGCATGGTAAAAAACGCAAGGACGGCGAAGATGTCGTCGAGGGTGCGGGTGCAGCAGTGACACCTCAGCAGACAACGCCCCAGCCTCCACCAGTGACACCAAATCCGCCACCGCCCACGAAAAAGGAGTCGAGTAAATCTAGATCGAAATCAAAGCAAAACCAACAAGCTCAACAGCAACAGCAATTGAATCCACCATCAACACCATCGGCGCCACCATCAACGCCCTCACCACGGTGTCAGACGCCAGTTACTAACAATCCCAGTCCGGCGGGTAGTGCGTTTTCAACGCCACCTGTCAATAATGGCCATAATGGAGGCAATAACAATCTGATGTCGTCCAATTCGAGTCTGATGAACATGGCAACTATGATCGACACCTTCACTGATGCCCAGCTACAGTCGAATCAGATCTCAAGCACCGTCTTGGATTCGCCATATTCATATGATTATCAAACGGGTTCCTACATTGACTCACGCAACTACTATGGCAATTGGCCTCCTCCACCATCTGCTCATCCCGCTGGAGCTCCACATGCAGTAGCGGCACAACATCCTGCGACTCAACATCCTGCTACCCAACATCCTGCGACTCAGCATCCGGCGGCACAGCATCCTATTGCACAACAACATCCGGTGGCGACTAATTTGTCAACGCCACCAAATCCGCCAATAACTCCCACCACACCAAATAGCCACCATCATCAGTCTCCTCTCCCGCCAGCGCCGACAGCTGTACAGCATCACGATGGCTATGGGAACTTCAACAGCCATCTTCCGCCAGTCGGCAATCAGCTGACGCAGTTGCAAGATGTCCGAGGAGATGTTAAGAGTCGTGGAGGTAGTGAAGAGAACCCAGATTCTACCACGATTGTGAATAACCTGAGTGAGAGCAGTAAATTAACGCCTTTGACTCCAATCACTAACTTGGGTCCTCCGCCTCTCGAAGAAGGTTTTGTTAAGCCAAAGCCACCCCCTGACTATCAATATTCGCAGTATCCGAATAACTACCAAATGTATCCACCTCCACCCCCAACGTACTCACCGTACGATGCTTACAACAACATGAATTACAACTATGGCTACCACCATCAGCCATACTCGCCGTACAGTATGTATCCGCAGCAAACGCCACCCCCAACGCCACCACCGCCGTCACCCAATTGGAACATGTATCCGCCGTCCACGTCGACGCAGCATCCTCTCCCACCACATGCAGCTGCCGCTGCCGCAATGCACCATCAGCAAGCGGCCTATACACCAACAGCACTGCCACCAGTAACACACACACCACATGCACATCATCAACAAACTTCCCTGCCGCCACAACAGCAGCAGCATCCACATCATCATCATTTGCAGTCGTTGTCACAATCCCCGTTGCACCATCATCAGCAGCAAACACCATCCCAACAACAACAACACCAGCAGCATCAATCACCATCAGCTGCTCAGTCGAAGCACTCACAGAATCCACAACAACAACAGCAGCAGCAACAACCACAGATGGTAACACCACCGTTGCAGCAACCGCCACAGGTCCAACAGACGGCTCCACAAACCGATCTGTCACCTCCACCAAATGTGGCCAGTGGAGCCACGGTGAAGGCCGAACCTATAGGTGAAGTAACCGAGATTAATGAGAACCTTGAAGCATTCCAAGATCCACAAATGGGTGGCGTTGCGATCGCTCTCAATCACGGCAGTGTTCTTATCGAATGTGCCAAACACGAGATGCATTCCACAACGGCTGTCAAACGACCCAATCGTCATCATCCCACACGCATGACACTAATCTTCTACCAGCATCGCAATCTCAATCGCACCCGCCATGGCATCGACGAGTGGGAAGAAAAGATGCGAGTGAAGAAGATCAACACCGAAGCCGATGCAAAAGCCAAAGAAGAAGGCCAAACTAAAATCAAAAAAGAACCTTTAGACGAAGATGAGCTTGATGAGCTAGGTGAATGTAGTGGCGGGGCTAGTGGTGGAAATTCTAACCGCAAGGAAGGCAGCAGTAGCAAATCCGATGGTCATCAGCAAGAAGCTAAGCGTAATAAAAAAGACGGAAGCGACAGCAAGGCAAAAAAAAACTCCAACTCAAACAATCACGAGCAGTCAAAAAACGAGAAAATGGTCCTCCGTGCACCGACCCTAACAACTACTTCGTGGACAACTTTATTCCCCATGCATCCATGTGTGGTAACTGGGCCCTACCAAGAGGGCAACAGTAGTCCATCATCAACAACGGCCTCATCGCAGGCCTAGGTGTCGGAGGGCTGTATAATTTCGCCTCTATATGATTTAAAAAAAGAAGAAAAAAGGAATAAAAGGAAAAAAACAAACCTTAAACTATAAGAATAACTCTGCTCAATGATTGTGATTAAAAAAAAAAAGAATAACAATTCTTAAATGTAATTAAAAAAACGCAAATATCTGCGCTGTGCCATAAAAAAAATGAAATATTGTTGAATATAATTCGCAAAAAGATCACGCATCATCATCTTCACATCGCAATGACTCTCTCTCTCTAATATGTATCACAAAACATACGATCCACAAACCACAACCATAAATTTCAAGTTGTTGTAGTTTTTTTTTTCTCTCAATTAAGTTGCATTCATCTCTCAGTTTATATTTTTTAGAAAACGAAAATTAAAAGAAAACAAACATCGTTGCCAAAAGTACAAAAAATAAATAAAAAACAAACCGAACTACAATTAGTTTCTCAGTAAAAAGAAAAAAGGGAAGACAAACAAACTCCCCTTTTTTCAAAAACAAAAAAATACAAACACCAACTAAATCAACTACAAAAACAAAATAAACTAAAAAAAAACAAAAGCTGCTAGGTTAGTTTTTACTACACACGAACATCCATCATTTTATATTAAAACAACAAAAAAATTAAATAAAAAAATTATTTTTTAATGTCAAAATAAAATATCACTTTTTTTAAGTTCGTTCTTTGCTTTTAATTGAACTTACCGAGATGTTGTGAATTAAAAGCAGAAAACAAACAAACTACGCCATGTATCTCATAAACAAAAACAACAAAAAAAAAAACAAAAACTACATCCCTTCGGATAAATTCTTATTCTTAACAAGATGTTTAAATTTTGTTTAAATTTAAATCCACAACACACGCATTTTGTTAACGATGAGAATTTAAAAATACAAAAACAAAAAATCATTAGTGATTTTCTTTTAATTTTAAGAAACTACTCGTAGAATTATTACTAATTATAATTAAAAAAAAGAAATAAACAAATGAATTGTTTAAATTATAAAAATATCGAAGACATTAGATCGTTTTTAGTTGCTTTTTTCTATTTTAATTTAATGTTAGGTGTTTCTTTTGTTTTTAATTTAAACAAAAATTGCAAACACAATTTTTTATAAGAAACAAAAATAGAACAAAATAAAAAAATATAAAAAAAAACTATATGCAGACATTATTGTGGATCAAAGAAAGACTCGAAACCAAGAAGTATTAAATAACAAAAGAATGAATTAAAGTTAATTAAAATGAAAATAAAAATATTTAAAAAAAAAATAAACTAAAATTGAATAAGGAAAATAATGTTAAATAATTATTATGTTAATTGTAGTAGTTTACATCGCGCTATATAATTTTTTTGTTTTCCTCAAATGCTTCTCTAATTTAATTTTCCATCCATATTAAAATCTTCATATATTTTTGATGTTTCTATAAGATACAAAGTAACTATGCAATTTTCTTGCATTAAATTATACATATATTGGAAAAGAACAAAAAATCATTTTAATTCTCTGTTGTAATGTATGCTATTCTATATGATTATAATTATAATTATAATATTATTATTTATGAACAAAAAAAAAACAAATGCATATGTTTCTTTTAGTTTTCTGCTCTTTCTTTTCTCTTTTTTTATTTTAAATAATTATTATTATTATTAATATTAAATGACAATGATACACAATTATACATACATACATATATATATTTTTCTCTTTTTGATAAATAAACATGATTTTTTCGCTAAAATATGGAGATTTTGTTGTTTTTTCTTTTGTTTTTGATTTGGAATTTTGTTTTATATTTCTACATATATTTTGTTTCTGGTTGCTTCTTTGTTTTATGTTTTAGGCGAAAAGATGGAAATGAACATTGATTCTCAAGACCAAAATTTTAAGTCTATTATTACGACTAGGCTTACAAGTATAAACTTAGTATTGAAAGAACTGTTTAGTTTTCATGATTTTACTTCTATTTTGCTTATGTTTTGATAAGGAATAAGTAGGGAGCTATAGAAGAAGTACATAAAACGTTTTTTAGAAGTACATTAAACGTTTTTTATACGAGTATTTCCAAAAAGGAAAGTGGGTTGCTTAAGGAAGATACCAACGTATTTACTTATTTATTTTATCCATTACTTCCAGAAAAAAAAATATAAAAGTGATCATACTAATTTGTCTAGCATGTAACAAGTTGCAGTTTTTACTCTTTAAAAAATTGTATGTCTCAAGGCTAGAGCACGTTTTCTTAAAAATCAAATGAAGAAAAAAAGCTTTTCAACAGAACTCTATTTGTGTTCAGATATACGAATCATTACAAAAAGAAAGTTTTCCTCAAAATTCCCATTAAACTGAAGCAAAAAGTTAAAGTGATTGGAAGGCATTTTCTTGTCTTGCATTGCATGTAAGATTTTAATGATTGAGTTGCTTTGTCTATATCCAATATGTTGTGAGATGATTGTGCGATTTGTGTCTTATAGTTAAAGTGGCATTGAATTTTAAAAAGGTTTATTACTAGGTACATCATTTAAGCAGGCGATTATTAAAGAAAAGCACCTTGGAGGAAATCGGTTCAATGAATTTCTAAAACAACGCTCTTTAATACTTTTGAGCTCAAACTGAATTTTTTCGGTTTTCCGTAGTTCAAAAAAAAAACATGAACTGTTTGTTTTTATTACTTTGTACCATCGAATCTCTAAAAGAACACATTATGTAGCTTCTTTAGTAACCAAAAATACTGCAACGGAATTCGGAGTTGTCGAAGCGTGATACCTATGACTAGCCTTTAAAAAGAACTTTTAAATATTTTTTGACGATTTTTGTTGTGAAATTCAAAAAGAAGTAAATATATGTATGAACTCACAACCATCGAAATTAAGCAAATACATATTTTTTTGTTAAAAATTTGATGATGGGCTCTGGGAGGGATAATTTTTGTATGGAAATGTTTGGATCGAAAAATCAGTTAGTTGAAATTGAAAAAAAAGTAATCAGGCATTGAAATAAAACAATGTAAACATTTTACGTCAAATTTTACACCTGTTCGACACGTGTTAAGGTAGGAAGACAAACGGTTATTGGTTCAACACCTCAAACCCTATTATTGATATATCTCAAAACCTTGATTACTGCTTCTGAAGAAGGATTTTAGGCTGTAACCTAGAAGGCTGTCGAGAATCGAGGTATACAACGACATACAGGAAGATAGAATTTCGACACAGTTTTTTTGTGTTCCTAAATGTAGTAGGTGCCTAGATACTTGTATTTTTCTACGTTTCAGAGGCGGCGGGAAGCGTGTGCGGTGTACGGCTCCGCGCTTCTAGGGCCCACGCAAGGCCTTGAAAGGTTTTCGTGTTTCAAAAATAATTCGGAGTAATAAAGATACCTAGATACATATTCTTAAAAGAAATAGCTTTAACAATTTTTAAAATTTAATTTGCAATTATTATTAACTTTCCATTGGAAGTTATTTTAATTGGTCCGATTTGTAAAATCGAAAATTTTGGCAATCTTCTAGAATCGGAATTAATCATTTTTAGAGAGTTGTCTGTGTTTGTATGTACGATTTTACGTCGTACAAACTTTCGTGCGTTTGTACGTTCGTACGAACGTACGTTCTTTCGCTTTTTTTCGTTCACCAAGAACCAATAAAGGTATCGATATCGACATCGGAATATCGGATACATTTTTTTTTTATACATAGTAATTTCCATACGTGCAAAAGGACTTTCAAAAAATTATATGAGCGGTTTTTATTATAGCAATTTAAAAAAAAAACGTTGTTAAATATCTAAATTTCTTTAGTCTTGAATATCTCAAGGACGAATGACGCCAGCAACTTTGGGTTAACTTTATTCTGCGCCTATTGACGTTATAAAAATAAATTTGATCTCACACATGGCTCGTTTTGGCCTAGCACTAGCTACGCCTTTTCTACGATAGAATATTTGCTCTCGTGATCTTCCGTTTTTATTATTATTTTATTAAAATTTATGTCTGTGGCTATCACAGACTGCCTGAACAGAATGAAAGACCGAGCTGGAAGCTGGAATAGAAATATATGTCAAAAATGCTGCAGCCGCAGCTGCAAGGGTTGAAAATTTAACTGTACTCTCTGATCAAAAGGGTAAAAATAACGTAAAATAAATTAAAATTACGAATAAAATTTTATCTTATAACCAACTTATTTGTACTTACATAAAAACGTGTAGGTTCATATAACAAACAAAGCAATTTTTTCTTCTGATGCACTTATTTTAATTTTTAAAAACACTTTTAAGGAACTAAATATTTAATTTAACTTCACACACAAATTAATTCACTGTTTTGTCTACTTTCAACAAAAAAATAATTTTTTGACAGTTCTTATTCGCCGTGAACCAGTGCTTAGGATCAGAGAAAAATCCTTTTTCTATGGGTATTTTCAGAGCCGTGTTCAGTTATTAGTATCATGTCTAGGTAATTGGTAGTTAGACCCCTTTTACACGATGATTCTTTAGGTTAGGTTGAAGTGGCTGCCAGTCATGAAGACTGACACACTTAGACCATGAGTTGGTTCATTGTTACACCACAAGAATCTAGGAAAACTCTATTCCTTACTCGGTGAACTATTTGGAGCTTCTTATGAAGCGCAGTGGACTACCTATGTCCAAGTTTATTAGATCACTCGTATCATTGAAGTAAAAATCACCAAGGTGAAGTCTTCTTCTATGAGATAGAGCAGGGCACGTACATAGAAGGTGAGGGATCGATTCAATCTCTTCCTCAGCTTCTTCAAAAATCGTTAGAAAACACGCCAAGACGCGTTGCGTGCTTTTCTATAAGACAGTGTCCGGTTATAACACCAATCATGGAGCCAATATGTGCAATCTACATATCAAACACTTACACTATAGATTCCTTAGGTCTAATTCTTTTTGAATTTTCATAAGTGCGAAGGAGAAAAAACATCTGATTTCACCTTCGTGCTCATTGGATTTTGAAAAGTGTCAGACGCAAGGAGTCATCGTGTAATAGCGGTCTTAATCGGCAGCTAGTCCCCTTTTACACGAAGAAACAAAATGCTGGAAATTTTGTTGACTTTTTTTATAATTTCCTTAAAAATCTCTTGTACCTTTCACACGATCACACGAGGAAAAGCAAAATCAATGCAGTTTTGAAATTTCCTAAAATTCAATTGGTTGAACGTCCCTTAACCTTATACTATGTTCCCACCGGAGCGAAATCTCTGATTTCAGAGATTTCAGTCCAAATCTTCACATTTCCCCATACAGTTTTAAGATTTCAAAAATTGATAAAAATTAAGATCCTTCACTCCAACGCCAAGCAGACAAAAATTCATTCATTCCATATCATGAATTTGACATTTGAGCGGAGAGAAGCACAAACACATAAGTTGTTTGTATTTATATGAGACGAAATATTGGTTTTGGAAATGTGAACACCAATTTGAAATCTGGAAAGTTTTCAGCTGAAATCTCGGATTTCTTTTTGTTAGGGAACATAGTATAAGATGTGTAAGGAAATGTCAAGAAAACCTTTTCAAATTCTTGAACAGGGAGATTTTGCTTAGGCCTGGCGCCCACTGGGCAACTTAATTGCTAGCAACTATAGTTGCTCGCCATCGCCCACTTAGCAACTTCCGAGCAACTTTTTGGAATTTCACGTCATGTTTTTGTGTATTTGTGTTGACTTTTAACACGGACACCATCACAACGTTAGTAAAAATTTGAATACCAAATAAAAACAGAAGATTATAGCTCATTTTTGATAAATCAGAATTAGAGGACTATAAAATTCAGAAATCAGAAAATCTATATGTAAGATTTCATCCTTGAACACGGTCATCTTTGACAAATAAAGTTGCCGGCAGCAAAAGTTGCCCAGTGGACTCGGTCAAGCAACTTAAAGTTGCCGGGAAAAAGTTCCGCGAGCAACTTCGAGCAACTTAAAGTTGCCGGCAACTTTGTTGCCTAGTGGGCGCTCTCCCATATAACCCAATGTACTTGAATTGGGAGCAACAAAAAGTTGCTGAGGCGAGCAACTAAAAGTTGCCTAGTGGGCGCCAGGCCACGTTTGTTTTTTTCCTTCGGACTCACAAAAATTCGGAAAGAGTCAAACGCAAAGAATCATCGTAAAAGAGGTATGTACATGTACATTAGTATTGCGAGTTTTTTAATCTCACAATACATGCGCAAGGGGTCCGCAGTAATTCAATTTTTTATTCTTATCCGAGCCGTAAGATGCAGCTTTGAGGATCTACATTTGGATCCGAAAATGTAGTCGTTCATACGCTGTTGCCTACGTTTGCGGATCGAAAATGGACTCCACGATATTAATTCTGCTAGGTAGAAATCTGTTTCAATACTTCACTTCAGGCACATACGGAATGAAGTCTACACTCTCTTTTCACCCACTATTAATTACTCAGGCCATATATTGCGTGGGGAAAAATGACATTTGTATTTTTTCGTGTTTATTTTTGCTGTTTCTTTCATTAGAGTGTGGATGCCTGTGTTATTTTTTTCATTTGCATATGTTATGATTTTATGAACTGGTATTTTTAACTGGCAATGTATATTTTGTCGCTGCGTTTCGTTAGTATTTCGTTGTCTTGTTGGAGACTTGATTCGTATCAGTAGCGTACTAGGCTCAACGTGGAAATTTAAAGCTGGCCATACACGAATGAGCCGTCCGATCCATTTGACTCGATTGGACTTTAGATGGTGAAAATCCAAACGGATCAGTGACGGCTATCCGATACACGACCAATTTCGGATTGGCGATGGCAGCGTGGGGCCGTTTGGCTTCCTTGATCTGTCATGTATGGTCAGTCTTAAATATATTTATTTCCCACGTTAACTCAGGTTACATTCCATAGAATTTTATCAACTATTGAACTTAAGTTATTATAACAAAGATACCTAGTCAAATTAACTGAACCATGCTTTACCTTATTTTGAAAGTTCAAAATCTGACCCCCATATTAGCTGCATTATGTTATCTCCAGGTCTGGGTCGAGGTTATCTCTTAAAACGTATTACAATAAGAATCTCTCAACATCAATCAGATGCCTCTGGTGGATTTAAGTTGCGTAACTACTCTTTTCATCTACTCGCATATGAGATCAGGATTAGTTGGGAGGACTAGATTATAAATAGTTTTCATCTACTCATATGTGTACCCCGCCACCTCTAAAGGAACACGGCTAATAACCCAGATACAAGCTTTCACTCTGACCGGAAGACAATTGTGAATATAGTCAGCGACTACTTATCAGCAGTGCACTGCAGTGTTAAGGCTCTCCCAAACCAACGCGAATGCGAAGCGATTCGCAGCGAATCATTCACAATAGTACAAAATATGACAAATACACAACGCTAAACAACAACAAAAATTCGTCGTCGCTCCACATCCACATTGGTTTGGGAGAGCCTTTAAGAAAAGAGACAGGCTTTGCATAAAAAATAAGTAAACATTATGAAAAAAAGGAGATGGGTATATATCACTGTTCTCGCACTAACCCCCATCGTTTTATTTTCTCGAGGTGAACCATATAGGTTATGAGTGATAATAAAATGCGGTTGTTATCTCTAGGTCTAGGAAGAGTTTATCAGGGATACAGGTCTCTATCGAGGTTTATTTCAATAACCCAGATACAAATTTTTACTCTGACTGGCAGATGGCTATTTACTATTGTGAATGATGTCAGCAATTTGTCAGCAGTGCCAGGAAAAGAGAGTGAAAGAGACAGGCTTCGTATAAAATATAAAGACAAAAAAGGCTGATATATAGCACTGTTTATGCAGTAAACGCCCATCGTTTTATTTTTACGAGGTGATCCATACAGCTTATATGAGCTACATATAATAAAATTCGGCTATTAAAAAATACGAGTAAGTGGGGAGCTGAACTTAACTCATGAGTGTATAAAGTTGATAACAGAAAATTCTGATATACAGAAATTAAGGAAATCCCACAGTCATCACCGCAAACGAAAACCATGGGTTTCAGAGGAACTTGTGAGGTTTTTTAACCGTTTTCACCTCGCTTTGGAGTTAAAGCCATTTTTGAGCTTTTGTGTCATGTTTTAGTTTAGGTACTGGCTCTATTTTTGCCTATCTGTGACATTAGTTTTGCTTGCGAACATGGAATTTTAAGCGCTCAAACATTGTTTTCATTTTTTTCTTGTGTGTATAACGGTTTTCCCACAGTTTATTAACAAAATCATTTATTAAATTTTCTAGTTTTTGTTTTACTTTGATTTCATTTTTATTTGAAATAATTAAGGTATGAAAATATAATATCTTTTAATAAACGTAGACAACTTTTAAAAACACATTTTGTTCTTATTAATAAGAAATTTTAACTCACGAGTTAAAATCCGTGCAGTAAGCCCGGAAGTGTTGCATACAAGCTAAGTGTTTTATGTTAATACGACTGTGAAAGTTTAATTCCTGACTTCTCTTATAATGCGGGTGACAGCATTACCACTCTTACTTAATCAAAACTGCGAGAGTTGTTTCTTAGAAAAGTTGAAACACGGTTAAATACACTTCTATAGTTTTAAAGTTTTTTTTAAAGTATTTTCTCCATCCGAGGACTTCAACAACCAGAAACAATTTTGTTATTTTTACCATTTTAAATATATCGTTAAATAAAATAAAAAATAAAAATATGGAAGCATTTTTTATACCTATATAATTTGCATTAAAAAATCAATCCACATTAATGTTTGCTTAAAGCAATAAAAATGCCTATGCTAAGCTTTGATATTTACCAAGCAATACAACAGAAACGACCTTTGTACACAAATAATTTTTTTGTTTTAAATCGCCACAAGCTTTACAATTGATTTTGGTTTAATAATTTATTCAACTTATTCGAAAGCGAAAGACAAACATTAGAGAATAAAAGTATAAAACTTCAAAACAAACTGAGCAATTGGAAAAACCTTTTTCCAAAGAGTATATTAATATCTTGAAAAAAAAAATTGGCTAAAATATTAAATATAAAAATATTAAATTTGGACAAAATGAATGACTAAACGAAAAATATATAAAAAAAAAACAGAAAAAATAAGACAAGAACAAATACAAAATGTCGTACGGAAAATATTATTGAAAATTAATAAAGGCATATATTTTAGATATAAGAAAATAAAAATCATAGGCATTATAAAGTATAATGGATAAATAAAATATAAATTAAACATTTTAAATGGCAAGCATACCCAAAATTTGGTTTAAGAAGTAAAAATAAAAGAAAATGAAAAAATTCAATGTACATTAGGACACATTAAGGTAAATTTAAATATATATATATATATATAAAATTATAAATAAATGAAGACAACAAACAAAAGTATTCCATATTTTCTTGTTTACCATATATTTTTTAATTTAAAAAAAAGGAATGTAAGGAGATCGATAAAACGCATAAACTGAATTAAGAAATATTAAAAATGTAACAAATAAATTAAAAATTATTTATAATATTAAATAACAAAAAATGCCATAGAAATACTTAATGTTTAAATTTACTTTACAAAATATGATTTCTTATTTAACAATTTTATTTGTGTTGTTCATTTAAGTTTTGGAATATTTTTTTTTTATAATTATGATCTATAAAAAAAAAGACTTTAAATAAAAACTATATATTATTAATTACATTAGTTTGGTTAGCAATTTTAGAGATGCTAAATTTTTTTTTTATTTTTACTGAACGTACGTATTATAAAAGTATATATATATGTGTATATACATATATATTGTGTATACATAAATCAAATATGTATATGTATATTAAAAATGAGATTGAAACAAAACAACACAACAACAAAAGAAAATTAAACATACAAATATATTTATTACATATTTAAAACAAAAATAAAATTTAAACTAAAATATCACGTCTTTTATTTAAAGGGAATTTTTTAATCAACAAAGTTGATTGAACTTTGTTGTTTTTTTTTAATAATTTAGAGACCATAACCTGTTATAATATGTAAGAAAGAAGACCAACGACTTCTATAAAGCATAAAGAGCGACAAACTTAACTATAAAATGAGTTCAATATCAGTAGATTTTAGTACAATATTTAAGTGGAAGCCAGTATTGCCAAGATAAAAGTATTTCAAAACATTAATTCAGTATTCTCAACACTCCCACTTTTTAATAAATTGAATCAAAACACAATTAGCATTATTTAATTACTACAAAACTCCAATAAAAGAACGAACATTTTCAAATGTATCATTAACTTAGTGCTTTAGTAAATATGTATGTCAGCGTTTTAAAATTCAGAAGGAACATAGTTAATTTTCCTGGTTATCCATATTCAATCTCGTTTCGCCCACACCAGTCCGAACTTATTCCAAAAGAAGTTGTTGAAGCCACATCATTTCTTTCACGGCCTGTGAAGCTACTACGTACTCCGACTCCATACTAGACAATGGAACACACTTCTGTCTTTGTGATGACCAAGACAGGGGACCATTTGCGATCATAAAAACGAAGCCAGTGGTCGAACGTCGAGTTACAGGATCGCCCGCATAATCAGCATCACTGAAACAGACTAAATAAAAATTGTTATCTTTTTTAAGAGATATACCCATCGTCCTTGTTCCGCTTAGCTTATATATTTCAAGATTCATTTGACTGCATTAATATGGACCTGGTTTGGTGAATTCAAGAACCGAGAAATAACTCCCACTGCATATGCAATGTCTGGACGAGTAGCAATTGCCAAATACATAAGAGACCCCACGGCCTCTTTATATGAAAATTTGACGACTTCTCAAAGATGAAGCTTCTGCATGCTTCCAAGTTTCAGCTGGAGAAGACACTGGCTTGCTTAGTTTCATATTGAATCTTGAGGATCACACTTTGCATACCGTGTCTGACTTAGAGAAATAACTCCATTGGTTTTCCTCACTAAATCCAGCACCGAGATGCTTGTTTTAAGCCATATATACTCTTCCGTAGCTAAAACATCCTTCCAGATCCATCAATAAAACCCTGAGGTTGATCCCAATATATCTCTTCACTTAAATCTCCATTTAAAAAGGCTGTCTTCACATCGATTTGCGTTGGGCTTAGGTATTCATTTGCTGTTATAGCAAATACGGTGCGAATCGATGTGAATTTGGCCACGGGACTGAATTTCTCCCCGTAGTCAACAACCTTTTCTTGACTTAAGTCCCTGATGAACATTCTGGCTTTATATTTCTTTCCTCAATTTAAATCTAAGCTTTTTCACTTATATACCCACTTATTATCAATAGGTTTTCTTTTGTCTAGACACTGAACTAAACCCCAGGTGCGATTTTTGTGGAGGCTTCCTTCCAATGTGCTGCATCATCACAAGAGAATGCATAACGATAACTTTTTGGTTCTCTCTGCATAATGAAAGCATGTCTTTGTAATATGTTACACATTCCTGAATAGTCGCTTTAATATTCGTCCTCACCTGCTGATCGAAATGCTTCATTACTTCCATTAGCACCTTCTTCATCGAAATCTGAAACGTCTTTTAGTTTCAATCTTCGGTGAATTGGTGTCTGGAATTGGTAAGACCATCACAGTAATTTCAGGGTTCTCATATGTGTCATTCTTTCTCGATATGCTTGGTTGCCCATTATCTTCCCTTTTTTCCCCTGAATGTTTCATCCCTGAATATATCCACTTTTACCGATGCAGGAATCCAGAACGGGAGCCATTTGGTGTTATCGGCATAACCCATAAATATACCATTTTTTGCTCTCATATTCCATTTTCTGCGTTTTTGTTTGGGTACATCGTACATGAATAAATGCTTCGATGCCAAATACTTTAAATCTTCAACCCTAGGCTTTCTATCCCATCCTAATTCATATGGGTTTTTACCCTTCAAAGAACGAATCCGATTTAAGACATACACCGCTGTATTAATTGCATCCGCCCAGAATTTCTGGCCTAAATTCTTCCCATGCATCATCGTCCTTACAGATTCAACTATAGTTCTATCCTCCCTTTCAAGAGAACCATTTTGTTTTGGAGTATACGGAACAGTAGTCTCATGACGGATATCATGCTTTTCCAAAAGAGAATTCCCGCCTTCATTGACAAACTCAGTGCGTTCGAATTCGAAATGGACCCCTAGTTTCACACCTTGCCTGATTATTAAATTGTTCTATCGAGTAGTGAACTTCCGACTTATGCTTCAAAAATAAAACCAGTTTGTTATGCGAATGCGAAAAAATGTCGATTTGGTGAAAAAATTAAAAATACTCAGTGGATGGACCTCCAAGATTAAAGGCCTGGTCAAACAGAGCGCGGTCTGGTGGTCCTTGTAAAAATTTACAAAGAACATTTTCGAGCCCCCGTGTTCTTACTTTTCCAACAAAGTATTGACCGTCCCACTAGACCGTGTTCTGTTTGACCAAGCCTTAAGGGTCAGTTTGTTCGCATTAGGCGAAATCTGTGGTAAGTTTAAATAGAGCTAATCAATCAATATTTATTAATTAGTGATTTCGATAATTAACAACTCTGACTATGAATACATTGATAAAAATTGTGGTAAAAAATCACATTTGCGAATTTACACAATAATCATTGATCAAAGATGATTAGCTGTGAACAAACTGGCCCTAAGTTATTTAGATAAAAAGCTAAATGTTAAGTATATATTTTTGTCCAAGAATATTTTGGGGTTACAAAAATGTATTTTATAAAACTGTTTATTATATTCCATGCCTTAGGTGCCTTATAAGCAACTTGTTCTAATAACACCGATAAGATAGGTACCTAATACCTAGGTAAATGTTTATCTTTATTTTGCTACTAGCTATTAAAGACCATTATAAATCCCGAAAGGTAATTTCACGTTTATAATTACGTATACCTACAATTCAAGGTTTTTTTTCTCTTAATAAGTTTCACCAGAGAATAATTTCTATTCATTGCCATTGACATTGAAATTTTGATTAAGTAATACAATTTATTGGTTCAGGTTGGTTAATCTATCAAAGCAAAAATTATTCCAGAATCAATTAAGGTAAACATGTAGGTATGTTTGTATAAGTATATATGTAGAATTTAGTACATAATGTGAATGCTATTCTTTAGCCATAACTTCATATTTATAGAGGGAACCAAACCTAATCTAAAGATACAATTTTGTTGTTGTTTGAAGAAGGATTATATAAAGATTTTTTAACTTTCAGTGACTTGGCTAATATTTTTTTGTCTGTGCTATAAATGATCATAGGGTTGAAAGTTTTGTATGGACTTTATATTAAAGTTTTCAGATAAAAATTAAATAAAAAATATTTAAAACTGGTCACGCCATCTAGATACATAATTAGTAAAACAAATCAGCAGGAAATTAAGAAATATGTTTAAATAAATAAAAATAGAAACTTGCTTGACTTAGGTTGGAACTTATCACCTCCCAACCCTTTGACTTTTTAGTGACGTCCTTTTTCGGGATTTACATAACCTGACTTTTCAACTTTGATTTATAACATTGAACGATTTTTCAATGAAATTTTTGTCCTTGTCCTCTTAATTTTTTATTTACTTGTTGCTCTGTTTTCCATCAATCATTTATGTATGCTTGTTAAATATGAATGTATGGAACACATTTTCGAACGAACCAACTCAATTAAAAATTCTGTCGATTAAGTAAGCTTTCAGGTACCTATGGGTACCTATTAATTTTTTTTTTTAAATTTATTTATTTATTATTTATAAGGTTCTAAAAATCGTACATGACCTTGCGTGAGCTTGAGAAACTTTAAGACTTGATTACAAGTTTTTAAGGGCTGACCATAATTTCTAAGACTGATAATTCACTTTTTTTTGGTAATTTGCTGGCCAATCAAATATCATACTTTTCATTGGCATACTTCATATTGGGTGCAAAGCTCTCTGAGCCCTACTTTTGTGATCCTTTTTAAAGGGGTTTTCAACAGGGACGCTACAATAGTAAAGCGACAGGGACAGCAAACGACGCCATATTTCTTGCCGCTCTTTTGACATTTCTCTTCAGTAAGGTTTGCCATTTCATGATGGAAAGATAACCGAGCCAACAACGAGTCAAAATTATTAAAATTTACTACCGAAATTCAAAGTCAGTGGCCTCAACGTTAAGAGCGCAACGTCCAATTTATGGTCGTCATAATCGTCTTAGCAGATCAACAATTGAGCGTCTAGCGGAAAATTTTGAATCCACAGGCACAGTACAAAATGTTCCCATACCAGTGAGACAAAAAAGTGCCCGTAGTGCCGAGCTCGAGAATATTGCTGCCGCTGAGGCTTCAGTTGCAGAAAGCCCAAATGTGTCTCTCCTCTCACACGTCATTCTCAAGCGTTGGGCATCTCTGTGACGTCGTTGTGGGGAATTTTGGAAAAGATCTTGGCGTACATCTTTACAATATTAAATTGACGCAAGAACTGAAGCAGCTTGACCAACAGAAGCGTCGTATGTTCGTGAATTGGGCTGAGCAACAACTTGAAAATGATTCGGATTTTCATCGAAAAATCATTTTCAGCGATGAGGCTCATTTGTGGCTGAATGGCTTCGTCAATAAACAAAATATCCAGTATTGGTCAGGCAGCAATCCACACGTACTCCATGAGTCATCATTGCATCCCGAAAAAATTACGGTTTAGTGTGGTTTATGGGCCGGCGGCGTCATTGGGCCGTACTTCTTCCGTGATGATCAAGACCGGCACGTTACTGTGAATGGGGATCGCTACCGTTCAATGATAACCGAATATTTTTGGCCCCAATTGGATGATATGGACTTGGAGGACATGTGGTTCCAAAGGACGGCCGGCGCCACAAGCCACACAGCGAATGTCACAATCAATTTATTGGAAATCAAGTTTGGAGAACGTGTTATCTCACGAAATGGCCCAGTCGCTTGGCCGCCTCGGTCGTGCGATTTGACGCCGTTAGACTATTTCCTGTGGGGCTACGTCAAGTCTATGGTCTATGCCAACAAGCCAGCGACGATTGATGAACTTCGTACGAATATCGAACGTGAAATTGCAGCAGTATCGGCCGATTTATGCTTGAAAACCGTCGAAAATTGGGTTCAGCATCCGGACTTCTGCAAGCGCGCCCGTAGTGGCCATGCAAAAGAAATCAAGTTCCATACATAATGGTATCAAACGTACTTTCACAGGAATACAAAATTTCATTGATATCCAAAACAGTTTTGGTTTTATTTAAAAAAAACTTTTGTAGCGCTCTTATTGAAAACCCCGATATTAGGTATGGTGAAACTGATTTGATTGGACTCTGCAATATAATATCTAAAATAATATCCCAAAATGATATCTGTCAATTTATAAGTTGATAGATGCGTTAAGTTAACCCAGTGGCGATAACAGATATCCCAACAAGGGAATTATGGAATGAAACCAGGGTCCTTAATGCAAATCATGTCTCAAGATTGTTTTCTGACGGTTCCGAAACAAACGAGGGAGTAGAGTTGGGTATTTCTACTCGGAAGACCCACCTAATAACAGATCAATGAAGCTTCCAAACGTTTGCAATGCTTGCAGTTTGCGAAGCCGTGAAATATCGTATCTCTCATTAAGTAGTCAGTAGTAATATTGACATCTTCATAGACAGCCAGGCAGAAATCAAAGCTATTTCCTCAATCACTATAAAGATCCAACTGGTAGAGAGTTGTCAGTTGAGCAACGAAATGGCCAAAAATAATGAACTGACCAAAAATAAAAATAAATACTTGTGCTACTGTTATTATAAGATAAGCAAGCCTCTATAATATCACTCCTGGTGGGGAACCCACATGAGAAGAATGGGCATCAGCCCATCGGACTTTTGTAGAGGGTGTCAATATAAAGAAGCAGAGGAGGGCTCATCCCATTTTCTTTGCGAATGCACCAGCCTAACTAGAGCTAGAAAAGAAGCCCTCGAGGAATACTTTTTCGATGAATTGGGCAACATCTCTTTCTTGCCACTAAAGAATATCTTGAAATGCATTCAGAATTCAGGATGGTTCAATGGAGGCATCACCACTCCCACATCTAACCTCCCTTCTCAATCCCCTGCCTTCCTCATACCAAACTACCATGATCCTGAGTAGCACAATGAATCCACGGAGATCCGAATAAGATGATGCTCCTTGCTTGCATCATCACCCCTTATAATCTAACCGTAGTTTCCAATACTGAAAGAAAAGCATTTTATCTCTGTCTCGGTATTTTTAAATGTCAAAACTCAATATTTTGGCTTAGTGACATTAAAGTGACATCTACATTTTTTTATATTTAGAAGAAAAATAAATATTTAGAATTTCCATTTATGTGGGAAATAAAATATTGTGCAGAAATAAATTATTAAATTTCATTATTATTTTAAAGAAAATTTAAAAATAAAAATTGAGTGCAAACTTCTTTATCTGACCCCCTAATTTTTACTTTGAAATTTTATCTTTCAATGTGCCAGAATCTTAGCTGTCACTTTGACACTGACAATTTTTTAAAATATCCCTATTGGAATATTCTAGAATCCTTACTGTCATGTGTGATTAAATCTCACGTTTAGTTTTTTTTTTATCAAATTTGTATCGTTTCTATGTCATTTTATTTGTTAAGTAAAATACGTCCTTTGATTGGTAGTTAGTCCACACATTAATATTAATAGGAAACAAATACATATGTCCGTACATATTTGTTTGCTCTACAAGTTTCTTAAGGTCTTTTTCACAGGAAATTTAATTATCTTAATTTCTGTATACAATTTTTTTTTAAGTCTATACTGTCAAAGTTAAAGCATGCCGTTTGTAGTTTTTGACTTAAATCTCCTTGACTAAGATTCAAATTTTATGCATTCATTTTGTTTTATTCATCAATCAGAGTGAACTCTTACAGACTATTACAGAAGTTTTTAAAAACGCTTTAACTTCGCTATTTTACTTTGTTTTTTCAAAGTGCATTATGGTGACATGGTTTCACTACAAATAGTACGTCCACAAAATTTGGAGCAGTAGTAGTTAACTTTTTAAAACTTGTAGAACACCACAGCAACCGTCAAAACCGTCAAAACTACAAAAAGAATACTTTAAGGCACTTTAACTCTGACAGTATCTCAACGTTCTCAAAATGGTGGCTAATACTACGTTTTCATTAGAGAAGACTAAGTTCCGATAATCACAGAAAAAGTGTTTTCATTCGTAATTTAGTAATTTCATTTGACAGCTCATTTCACTTTTTAATTTCAACTGGCTGTTAATCTCTTTCTGCTGTCGTTTTTTCTTTCTACTTCCATTGAGCTTTGACATTTTCATACAAAACCTTTTCAAACTGTGGAAAATTGGGCATGTGCAATAGGTTTTTACTTAATTTCCAACCTAATTTCTTGCAAATTTTGTTCAAATTATCTCATTTCGAAATGTGAATTAGTTTGGGATATGAGATGACTCTGTATTGAATTTGGAAATTTTCAACGAAATTACCTTGGCCTGAAATGAAATCGTAGTAAAGGGTGTTTGTTTTAGACGTGTGGTTTTAATATCTGGCAGTACTTTTATCGGAGTTGTTCGTTTTGACAGCTGTCACTTGATTGACCACCACAATAATGGTTCAGTTCACGCGACGCATCGTGAAACAATCAATTTATTGAAGAAAACTTTTGGGGAGCGCATTATCTCGCGTCGTGGGGTTATTTTTTGTGGGGTTATGTGAAGTCGCTTGCCTACGCAGTTAAGCACGAGACGATTCAGGACTAAGTCTATTCATTATGAAATGGCAAACCAAACTGATCATAAATCAAGTGACAGCTGTGAAAAAGACCAACCCTTGAAAAAAGTATTGTCAGATTGAAAACCACACGTCCAAAAACAACACAACTCACAACTCTTACTACAAGTACTCAAAAACAACCCGTCTTTTAATTTCAATCATAAAATTTGATCCTATGTTTTACATTAGGAAAATTTTTTATTTGCCTCTGCCGACTGGTATTGAGTCCCAAAAGCAATACCGGCATCAAGCTGAGCTCTCATTACCAAAGCTACAAGGGTCTGAGGTCTGACTTCATATCAGCCTCTGACTATGGTAAGAACGACAACACATTTTGGGAAAAAAAAAAGAAAACAAAGAAATACGATTTCGAACAACGAAAAGCTCATCTGGTGTTGTGTGTTTTGTTGAACATTCCTTGTTATTTTCTTTTTTTTATTTTGTCGTTTCTTTCTTTCGCGCAGTTTTAGATTTTTGCTTTTGGGGGCAATGAATTCTGAGTATTTTTGGTTTGTTTTCAGCTTGACAGTATCTTAAATTCAAGGACATTGATAAGTGCATGACGTCAGGTGAATCTTAGAAGCAGAATATTAAATGCACCTAGAAAACAAGTGAATTGCTACAAAAAAATATTCACCCATGGCCCGAAACCTACCTATGTAGATACCTAATATATTATCGAGCTAGGAGTAGGTGTAGAAAGTAATTATATTTCATTGTTTATTTCGTTGTTTACAATCTAAACAATGATATTGTTGACTTGAATTAAAAAATAAAATTATTGTTATTTTATTGTTTATAAGATGAAAAACATCTTCATAGCCAATTTTTTGTTTTCAAACGTAGGTACTTGTAAGTCATTGGCATCAATAAAAAAAAACACTTTTTTGGAAGGTTATTAAAAAGAAATTAGGCAGCGCATAAACAATGACCTCAGGTTCAGAGCAAGATGGTGCAAAGGTGTTTTCATGTGCATTTTTGGGTTACATTTCTTTCGCTCACTATTAAATTGGTAGGGAGAAGAATAATGAGGTGCACCATTGCAGAATTTACAAATTTATTTTTTGTTAAAATATAATATTTTTAATTATATTTTTAATTTAGGAATTTTTTGAACTATTCAATCAAGAGCAATCTCTTTTAGAGAACCCAAACACTGCGTTAGGAGTGTTGTGGTGGCGAACTCTTTTCTCTCTACTTAGGAAAGTTTCGTCTTCGATCCGTTTCTTATTTGATCTGTTTCCAATCCATCTTCAATTCATCTCTGGTCTGTTTCCAATCCGTCTCCAGTCGGCCTTAAATCCATTTCCGATCCGTCTATAATCCATCACCATCGCCTTGGATTCACCTGCGATCTATCTCCAGGCCTTCTTGTATCTATCCCTGGTCCATGTTCGATCATGTTAGATAGATTATGGAACTCGCAATTATGGATTCGCAGTATTGAGCTTGCACTCTCTTTCCTCTTTCCGTCTGAAAATTATGTTTATTTAGGGCCAGTTTCAAATGTTCCGGTTAAAGTTTCGGATAGATATCCGACACTAATGATATCCGGCAGATAAAAGTGGATGTTATTTTATTTCTGTTTCATCATCAAGGTCTCGGATAAACTAACCGGGTACAGTTTGAGAACAACATAAAACATCAAAAACATACTGAAAATTAAATTTTTGTTGTCAAAACAAAAAATTCTTATCGTTTTAATTTAAAATGTCACTGCTTTTTTATATTTAAATTCAGTATGAAGCACGACGGATTAATTCAAAGCGAAATTCAAAATATTACGATGGAAACTCACAGCAGCTAGACATCTCCTGGATAATATATTTAACAGCCACTTGAACCGGTGGATATGCTATCCGAGACTTTATCAGTCGGATATCACTATCAGAGACATTTGCAACCAAAAGTTTAAATTAATCTGCCAAAAAAGTTCCGAATAGGCTATCCGAGACTTTTATCGCTAAGTCTTGAAACTGGCTCTTAGTGTCATCTCTGATCTGTTGTCGATCCTTTTCCGACCCATCTCTAATTCATCTCCATACCGTCTCCAATCTGTCCTTAATTCATCTCTAGTCCATCTCCATTCTGTCTTAAATCCGTCTTGGATCTATCTCCGATTCGCAATCTAATGCAAACCGTCCACGATCCGTAACCGATCCTTCTACGATCCACCTTTTTTTAAGTTTGAGTATTATTTTTCAAAAACCCTTCATAACTTTATTTAAAAAGGAAATTAGAAAATGGATTTTGTTTGCCATACAAAAGTTACAATTATTACTTTAGAGTACAAAAATTGCTTATGTTTTCAATAAAAGATCTTTCCAATATAACGATTCACAAAAATATTTGATCTTGCGTTAATTTTGTCTTTTTAGTTTGAATTTTTTAGCTTTTAGCCAATTAACGTTTCCATGCGAAAAAAATCCAAAATTTCAAATCAATTTTCCAACTATTCTCTCCACCATAATGTATAATGTGGCAGGCTTTAAATGATTGCCTCGCTAAAAGCCACCCATTGAATCATTAAACTATCTTTAATTAATAAACTATATCCCTTAAAATAGAAAATATTTATTTTTCGATGCAAAAATCATTTGCATGCAAATAATGCGTTGATGTAAATATTTATTTTTTTTCTTGAAGTGTGAAAAAATATATTTAATGCAGCCCATTTATTGACATGCAAAACAATTGACAGTCCGCTGTTTTGCATGACATTCTATGACAGCAATGGTTCTTTTTTTGCATGAAACTGTAAACCAATCATGCAGAAAAATAATTTTGTATTTCACCTCAATAATTTTTGACATACAAAAATATTTGCATACATTTTTTTTTTTCACTAGAATAAATAAATTTGAGTTTTTTACTTTCATGGAAACGTTTATTTTTTGTTTTTATTTGTTGATTTTCAATTTTATTTTATTTTTAATTTCGTTTTGATGTTTTATTGTGTTGAAACTTTTTGTATATGAACATAACAATAAATAACAGAAATATTTATTTAACATTAGCAATAAATATTGGCCAGATGGCAGTTTTGTTTCCATCCAATCAGGTATATTATAAAGTGTGAATACTCCTTTGGAATTTCCGTTTATAGTTTTATTTGTGAAATATACAAAAGAGACTATTACAAATGGAAACAAATATCCCACCCGTGATGGTCGCCTTATAAAAATATTATACATATCTCTTTCATGCGGGACAGCTAACGACAAGGAAAAAGGAAGATGGAAGTCTGATCGCCAGGCAAAACGGCCTGGAAATATACGGTGACCATATTTTTCTGAATTTACAAAAATCTTTTTTGTTTTTTATTTGAAGAATGGTTTTAAAACTTTTGTGTCTTTATTTCACGGCACCCAAAAAAGCAAGATATTGGTCTCGAGATAATCTTTTTCTATACACTAGTTCGTAGTTATCATAATAGGTAGTTTTTAGGATTTGTAAAAAAATCAATCAGGATTTTTTGTTTTTAAGTGAAACAAACTTAAGGAAACTTTAACTACCAAAAACTGTTGAAATTTTTGTTTTTTCGTCTCAAATATTTTGAGAACAAACGATGATAAGGAATTTGGGATAATTTTATCCTACACATTGATTTATAAAAAGTTCGATGTAATATTTTTGTTTT
Organism: Dasysyrphus albostriatus; assembly: GCA_946251815.1. Lineage (NCBI taxonomy): Eukaryota > Metazoa > Arthropoda > Insecta > Diptera > Syrphidae > Dasysyrphus > Dasysyrphus albostriatus. The sequence goes on along the minus strand of OX276336.1, from coordinate 103,862,014 downwards.
TATCAATTAAAAAAAAAAACAAGAACCTACCAAAAATTATTATTTTTTTCGTCCGAATATAATGTGACATTGGCTATTGACTATATCAAAAACTTAGGTAATTGTTCCCTTTACTCCAATGAATGCGTTTCATCCTGGCATGGTGGTTGGTTCATTGGTTAGGTGAGACCATACCCAATCAAAGACGTATTGTTTTTTGTCGATTATAAGGGATTATATTTACATAGGGATATCTTAAGAACAAACAATAATATTGGCTTCGGAATAATTTTATTCTATGCACTATACTTCTTAATTGACAGGATTTATAAAGAATCAAAAAACGTTTACGGCTACAATTATTTTTAAACAATATTTTTGGTCCTAATCTCGAAGGCAAACCAATTTTTGGTCTTCACTTGATTCCATATTCAGTAAACATTTTTGAAGATCTATAGAATAGGAGATTTTTTAAAAACAAAATAGAATCGGGCCTCTAGCTGCGAGGGCACCAGTGTGGGTCGCACTTAGTGTTGCCGACTTTTTTAAGAACAAATAGAGTACAATTGATATTTGCAAGGATAAATAAAGAACACAATCCAATAATAAGATTTTTATGTTTTAAATTTTTGCTGATAATACATATATGTGTTGTTTAGTTAATTCTAAAGCTATTAAATAAATTTTAATGAAGCCCTGTTTATTTCCTCTCATCACTTTACGTTAAAATTCATGACTGAAAAGACTCTGTTACAGCAAGTGAATGCTGCTAAGATGGAAGGAACAGAGAAAAATAAGCTAAAAAAATAATATGTAAATACTTTCGTCACGTCAGGAAATTTTTTGAAAATAAATTTCCATTTTTGTGCGGTATATCTAGTGGCGTATTTACCCTAGGGCCTTAAGAGCCATGGCACAGGGCGGCTATTTTTGAAAGGCAGCACTCTGCTTTGGGTGCAAAATATAAAATTTAAATTTTTATGGGAAAAGTAAGGTCTTAGAGACACCAGGCAGAATACCATCAAAACGATTTGATGCATAGGTACATAGTACGTACATTTTTTAAATGCTTTTTTCTAGAACGTAAAACAGTCTCTACTTTAAATTATGTACTCGTATGTATGCCCAACTAACTTTTATAAGGTTCTATACAAACTATTTTCAGACTGCTGAAGAAATAGTAAAAGGCCTTATGCAAGTCATTTTGGCGCATTTACCCAAGCTAATTAACTGCCATAAGAATTTTGTTGACAGGTCTTATAGCAGTAAATAGCTTTTCATGAACTGCTATTAGCTTGGCTGAACAAGCTATAGCTTGCCTTGGATGTTTATATAAGGCCTTACGAAAGCCATTTTGACAGCTATTACCAATAGCTTGCCTTGGATGCTTAAATAAGGCCTTACCAAAGCCATTTATTGACAGCTATTGTCAATAGCTTTCCTTGGATGTTTATATAAGGCCTTACCCAAGCTATTTAATGACAGCTATTGCCAATAGCTTGCCTTGGATGGTTATATAAGGCTTAACCCAAATTTATTTTGCATAAGCAATCCATCGAGAGAAAAAATTTTGTTTAGCTCAGCTGATTCTGAAATTAAAAAAAATATATTTGTGTATCGGTTTTTTATTTTATTTTTCTGATGTTGTATTTTGTATTGCATTTTATTTTATTGTTTTTTTTTTCTCCTCAGTCAGCTTCCGAAACCTTTTTTTCTGTATTCTGTAATGAGTCAAATGTTAGTTTAATTATAAAAATGAAAAGTTTTTTTTACCTGGGATTTGAACTCGATTCCTTCCTCGTTCCAGTCTAGCACTCTATGCCAATTTGCTGTTGGGAAAAACATAATCAAAAGTGAATAAGTTGAAGTATCTACTTCACATTCACGCAGAGGGAATAGTCAAAAACTGTGCGCATCTAATATCTGTTCTTTCTTTTCCAAACTTCTTGAATGTTCTCTGGCTGTTTTAAGAATTTCTTCTCTGTTTTTTTTCACTTGTCTTTGGTAGTTTCCAGATTTTTTAAATTTTTGCCATGAGTTATTCATGTTTAAGTTTTGCTAAAAAGTTCAATGTTACTGTAAGCACTTTTTTCTGTTTTACGATATTCAATGGGTACTTACCGTTCTTATTTATTTTAATCTGATGTTTTTATAAGCACAATATTTTATAAGACACACTTGTTGATCTTCACTTATTATTTGAATTTGTATAAGGCCTTTACAAATAAGCCTTTAACAAGTTGTTTGCAATAATTTGTCGTGGAGAGCCTTATAGCAGCTATTATTTTAAACATTTTCAGTAAGCAACTTTGGAAGGCCTTATACAAACCATTTAAAACTAATATTTACAAGCCTAGTATAGAGCTTGTGTAAATGATAAAGGCCTTATAACAGCTATTTGTTTAAATTCTGGGTGGAAAATTCTTGGCTTGCTAAAGATTGCCTTATACAAGCTCTATACAAGCTATTACTTGCCAAATTCGAAAAATTTTACCTTATACAAGCTAAATTGTTAGTTGGGTGTCTATCTACTTTTAATTGGTCTTATTCGTTTTAGAGATATCAAAGTAGGAACGCAATACACAAAATTGCGACTAGTCATCTCCAAATATCAATATAAAAAGCTCAACTGAAGCATCCAGGTCAAAAACCAGATAACTCTACTTTTTAACGATATGTTTTTTGATGCAGAAATAACAAATAAAAAGTCTCCCACCATTTTGTGTATTTAAAACTCAGCTATTTTGACTCTAAATTAGAAAAACCCAGTTTTGCACTGTTGTCTTGTTTTCACTCCGCACCGCACATGAAAAATTTGAAAAATGCTAATACTGTAAGAGGTACCGAATCTATGGAGATTAAGCTCTCAAACGGTGCTCCAGCTTACAGAATATAATATTAAATAGGAAAACAAAAGTTGGTGGAACAGGATTGCAGGTGTATGAAGAAATAAAACCAGACAACCCCAAAAACAAATTAATTTTTTTTTATAAAAAATACATCTTTTAAATTTTTTTTTTAATTATTCAGTGAGTTTTTATATTTTCTTTCGAAGAAAATTTGATTTTTTGAGAATATTTTGTTTGTTGATTTTTAAAACAGTTTCTTGTATTTTTTTCACCATAAAAAAATATGGTGTTATCTGGTTTTTGCACCGGATGCTTAAATTTTTAGGAGGATGAATGTTTGGAAACGTTTATAGAAATTTTGAGACCAATCATGAAAAACAAATGTTTCAATTCTTTGGCACAGCCCATTAACTATGCTTTCCGAGATGTTCTAATTTAAAGAACAAGTAACTCACTATCCACAGGCCATACTCTTTACATGTTTCAGAAGATAACAGTGACTCTCGGATAAGCGAATAATGTTAGAACAGTTACAGTTAAGCACATTCCATATTTTTGCAGACTTAAAAAATGTCGATATCTAAATTTACATTTTATTTATATTTAAAAATGTGTATTATTAAATGTGAATTTCATTTAAAATTTTAAAAATAAAACTATCAAAAAGCGACAATTTTTGCACTAAGAAAATCATGATTTTGGTATTTTCGTTTGCTAACTTCAGTCTTGTTTAGCGGAAACTTTAATTTTCAAAAAAATGTTATAGCATATAATTTGCTATAAATAATGGGAAGTTTTTTTTGGCGGGGTCCAAAATCTTAAAACCACTTAGTATACCTATTATTTGGAATATAAATTTGAGTTGTTTAGTAATTCGCAATGCAGTTCTTTTAAAACTATTACTTGAGGATATAAGCTGTCCATTTTGTACTGGCCATTAACGACCCATTCACGATCGGTGTCATTATTTACATCATTCATTTTAGTCAAAAGTTTTCTAAACAAACAATCGCAAGAAGTCGAATAAATGATAAAAAAAACATTATTAAAGCATTATTGTTCTTTTCGGTTTTTAAAAGTATCTCTCCATTCATTATTTAAACATATCTATATCTTGTGCTTTTAATAATGAACAAAATATCTAAACAGAAAAAAAACAATTCAGATACACTGGCACAAAATTTTAAACAGTCTTTTGTTAAGGGCTTAGCATAATACTAGCTCTTCCAAATTTAAAATATATTTTTTTTTTCGGTTTACTAACTAGGAAAATACTAGTTCCATTTTAATAAAAACAGTTCATCTGAACACGTCCAAACATTGACAGTTCGTATACAAAATCAAACCAAACAAATCTTTTTGAACAATGACAAATGTCAAAATGGCAACCTATAACTTTTTTTTAATTTACAAAACGGTGTTCACTTGAAATTAGGTTTGTTTGTTGAGCCTTGGCCTGAAGTCACCCTGGGGTTGCTCCAAAGTGTTTTTTGGAAACCCTGAACTCACCCTGGCCAACAAATTCTGTGCTTTTTGAGACCTAAGGTCACTCTGAATTTGCCCTGAAGAAGAAAAATATTTTTGGTGGGGCGAGTTAAGGTAAAAAATAAACTGTCAAAGTGAAGCATTTTTTTATTGTGGTTTCACGTGCTGCAAGTGATTCTTTTGTTTTTGAAATAGAAATTTAACCAAAACACAACTTTACTTTGATAATAACAATAACAAATAGAAATAGAAAATGTAAAGTTTGTTTTGTTTTTGTTCATTTTTAAAACAAATATTGTTTCTTGCGCTTATCTAAAAAACACAATTGAGAGCACTTTGGTGTTTTTTGAGAACAAAAACCCAGAGTTTTTTGTTAAGAAAACCTTTTTCGACCCTATGTTAACTTCAATGAACGAACCTATTAATTCTTTGCTTGGTTAAAGTGCCTGGTTTATATAGAGTTTGTTAGATATTTGGCTTTGATTTTGCTTCGGTTGTTATTTGACTTGATTTTCATCAAGGCTCTAGTCATCTGCTGTGATGATTCTGTTGTTTGTGAAGAATGTTTGCAAAAATTGTTGTTGATGCTTGGAACAAAGTCGAGAAAGCCGACTGTAAGGAACAGGAAAAATTGTCGGATATTCGTAAGAATAGATAATTTTGTTATCTTTGTGTATCAAACTATATTAATCTATTAGAATTCTTGCATTTAATTTATATAATTTAATTGAAATCAACTCTGAAATACAATTGCCAAGAACTTTTTTTTGAGAAAAATGACTGCGGATGTCATGGATTTAACACGATACTAAAAAATTAAATATGTTAACAGATAGTACAATGTACAAATATATAAATGTTCTTTTTAATCTAGTATCATTTTAAATTTGCTTTAGTATCGTAATAATAAATTGTTCAAATTTGTTCGCAATTATTTTTTGTATCAACCGCAGACCCAAACGGATGGTCACATTAAAAAAAAAACTCCAAAGTCAAAGTCACTTGGTGATACATAACAGCGTTAAATTCCAACTAAAAGCGATGCGAATTTGTGGCTAAGAAATCAATTCATAAAAAAATGAACTTCATCGCGCGGAAACATGTAGATATGTATAGAAAGAGTTGTCTGCTCAAAAAAAAAAAACGAATATAATGTTAATGAACCAAGGCAGGAACCCGGTAAAGGAGTATAAACTAAACATCCATTCCTATATGTTCGATGTATATTGTATAAGCAAAGATATTTTTGGCAGCAAAATGGTTCATATACAGACAGACTAATGGTGAATCAGACTAAAGGCATTAGGATGGCAGCATTCAGGAGGACCACATGACTATATTGAATGTTATGTCTATTGTATATCTGAGATCACACACATACACAAACACCTAACATATTTTCAAGTTTCATAAATGAAAACCAGTCTTTTTGGCTAGCTGAAACTGAAGGTTGAATTTAGTTTTGAGTGAGACAGATCATAATCTACCGAATTCCTTAAAAAAAAAGGAACACGGGGAAAAGATATTCGACTTAAAGCTTTAAAAAAAAAACATTTTAAATGTAGGTAAAACAGAATTAGAGGTCATAAAAGTATTTAATATCACATTAAATGTCTGGATTTATGGTGTCACAAATTTTATGCATAATATACTTATAAATCATCACCAGCAACATTTGGCTATAAAAAAAAAACTAAAACAATTAATAGACTTGGATTATTAAAGGATTTCGTTATAGATAGCGAAGAGGTACTTAATGACCATCTAGTAAAACTCAATTAAAGTTGAGTCGATTTTGAAATTAATATGTGAAAATATAAATAAAAGAATTGATACTTTAAGAAGCCAATATTACGAAAGCAAAAGCATGATTTGAACACACAGGTAGGGTGACTAAAAAAAGTTTTTTTTTTTTTAATTGAATTTTTCGAGATACACCCCTTAAATTCAAAAGTTACTTGTAAAAAAAGTTTCTTTAAAAATTTTAGCAAAATCAAACCAATTGCGCTATTCACAATATATTTTTGATTGAAAAAAGGATTTGCTCAGAAATGTTTAAAATTAAATAACTTTGTGAGTTTTAATTATAAAGGTGTGGAGTAAATGATTTTTCAAAAAACTTAATTTTGTAAAATGTTTTGACACGCTTATAATTGCTAAACATTTCATGTCTCTTTTGTTAAAATTATAAAAAAACTATTTAATTTTGTTATTTTTGTTCTCAAATTAAAATATTAGTTGTCACTTAAAAAAATTAACTGTAAAAAAAGAATTTTTTGAAACACCCTAATATTCAGTTTGAACTCACGTGCACCAGTTTATTTTGTAAAAAGATAACTTCCCGAATACTTTATAACTTGGACATTAATTTCTCGGCATTTTTTATATAAAGAAATTAACTATTCGAGTCAAATTAAAACCCCACTAATTGATTTTTTTTAATAGAGCTCAGATTAATATGAATAAAATTATTTTATTTTATTACAGATTGTGGGCGGTTTGTTTTAACGTCTGTTTGCATTAAAAAAAAATATAAAAATATTTAGTACCTTTGCAAATGAATAAACCTACAAAACAACAGACAACACAAGACAAACAAGATAAGTAGGTACCTATTTTAAAATATATTAATACTTCACAATTTAAATTAAATTCTAAAAACATTACTAACCCGTTTTAAAAATATTGAATTTGGAAAAAAATCCAAGTACTTTTTTAAAAATTCAAAAATTCATTTTATTTATTATTATTATTTATTTTGTTTTATTAAAATTATAGTATAATTCCCTACAAACATCCGCAAGAGGAAATATAAATTCGGTTAAGGCTAGGAAAAAAAAAATGGGTATATAGCACTGTTTTCTCACTAAACCACATCGTTTTGTTTTCATGAGGTGACCCATATGGGCTATGAGCGATAGTAAAACGCGGCTAATACTTCCAAATCAACGACTTCACCGAGAGCAATACCCACGTTTTATTATCGTATCGCTCATAACCCATATGGGTCACCCCATGAAAATAAAACGATGTGGGTTAGTGAGAAAGCACTCTTATATACCCATCTTCTTTTTCCTTATGGTTCACCTCATGAAACATATTAGGTCTGACTCTTTTCCTAACACTGATGAAAACTACTAAACGACAAAACGCTGACATCATTCACCTGCCACCTGCCGGTCAGAGTGAAAACTTGTATCTGGGTTCTTGAAATTAACCTCGATAGAAACCTGGATCCCATGTTATTTTTGTAATACTTGTAAAAAGATAACCTCGACACAGACCCGGAGATAATAACACGCAGTTATATATAAAAACGGTGAAAACTCTCATTTCTTGTTATTTTGTTAAAGAACTAAAGCCGAAACACCATTAAACTGACATTTGGTGAAATAGGAATTCCAAAAAGAGATAGATGATTTAATACAGTATGGGTACGTTCCCCTTTTGACGGAAACCTACTTTTCATTAGCTTTTGATATGGCTTTAGTGCCCTCCCACTACCGTTAGCCATTAAGCCAAACATGAAACTGGCCCTCAAAGTCTACATAACCTGTGTCATCGGTCAAATTTATTATCACAGTGGCCGAATAATGTCATATTCAACACAAAAATGCCATTGATAGATTTCCTTTCAAATGTAGATATGTTACATAAAATCGTTTGTATCTAACAAACCTACCTGTACGATACCTATTGACAAAACCCTCCACTACTACCATTATACCCCGTACCCAGATATTATTCTATCCATTGTCAATACATCAAATGCAACTCTTCTTTCAACAAAACTTTTAATAAACATTAACTTCCGGATTATTTTTTCTTAATTAAAATTGAAAAAACAAAAAAACAAAAAAAAGTAAATAACTTGCATATATATGAACAATTGAAATGTTTTAGTGTAAAACCAATTTAAGTAGCAAGCGGACATTACCCTGTCATTTCTATTTATGTTTTCATTCATTAAAAGCATTCAACAGGCGCCAAATGAATATGCATTTCCTCAAAATGCATTCCAATGGACTTAAATGTTAAAATCAGTGACAAATATGCACAGTTTCAGTCGAAGAAAAAATATTCTGTATGCACTGAGAAAATTTATTTAATTTTGTTTTCAGAGTGTGAAAATGTTCAAGATCTGAGGGGGTCAATTCTCGATCTGTGAAGTTGTGAAGTGATAGTTTTTTGATAAAAAATTCCATGCAAAGAAGACCATTGCTGTCATGGAATTAGAAAACAATTGCCCGGAAATTATTTCGCGAGCGTAAAAATAGTGTTGTGAATAAAAAATAATTTTTGTAAAGGACCATCCACACGAGAGCAACCAATGAACGACGAATAAACGAAAAAATCGGGATTTAGTACATTTATAAACCTTGATTCATCAAAAAAACTAGAGAAAGTTTTAGAAATCTAATTCGCGCTAATGATGAGTTACTAAAATTGGCATTTCAATTGATAATATAAAAGAAATTTGAATAAATAAATTGGTCATCGGGAACTACGACTTAACGACGACCAATTTGTTTGCTCAAATTTCTCCTATTTTATCAACTAAATTTAAGTAACTCAATATTAGCGTTAATAAGGTTCCTGCTATTCTGATAAGTTTTTTCGGAGAATTAAGGTTATTAAATAAAGGGTTTTTCAACAGGGACGCTACAAAAGTAGAGCGACAGGGACAGCAAACGACGCCATATTTCTTGCCGCTCTTTTGACATTTCTCTTCAGTAAGGTTTGCCATTTCATGATGGAAAGATATACGAGCCAACAACGAGTCAAAATTATTAAACGTTAAGAGCGCTACGTCCAATTTATGGTTGTTATAATCGTCCTAGCAGATCAACAATTGAGCGTCTAGTGGAAAAATTTGAATCCACAGGCACATTACAAAATGTTCCCGTGCCAGTGAGACAAAGAAGTGCCCGTTGTGTCGAGAATATTGCTGCCGCTAAAGCTTCAATTGCAGAAAGTCCAATTGTGTCTCTCACACGACGTTCTCAAGCGTTGGGCATATCTGTGACTTCATTGTGGTGAATTTTGCGAAAAGATCTTGGCCTACATCCTTACAAGATTAAACTGAAGCCGCTTGAGCACCAGAAGCGTCGTATGTTCGTGAATTGGATTTTCATCGAAAAATCATCTTCAGCGATGAGGCTCATTTCTGGCTGAATGGCTTCGTCAATAAACAAAATATGCGGTATTGGTCATTCAGCAATCCACACGTACTCCATGAGTCATCATTGCATCCCGAAAAAAATACGATTTGGTGTGGTTTATGGGCCGGCGGCGTCATTTGGCCGTACTTCTTCCGTGATGATCACGTGATGGCACGTTACTGTGAATGGGGATCGCTACCGTTCAATGATAACCGAATATTGAATGCTATTGACTTAGAGGACATATGTGCCACAAGCCACACAGCGAATTTCACAATCAATTTATTGGAAACCAAGTTTGGAGAACTTGCTATCATTTGAAATGGGCCAGTCGCTTGGCCGCCTCAGTCGTGTGATTTGACGCCGTTAGACTATTTCCTGTGGGGCTACGTCTAGTCTATGGTCTATGCCAACAAGCCAGCGACGATTGATGAACTTGGTACAAATATCGAACGTGAAATTGCAGCAGAATCGGCCGATTTGTGCTTGAAAACCGTTGAAAATTGGGTTCAGCGTCTGGACTTCTGCAAGCGTACCCGTGGTGGCCATGCAAAAGAAATCGAGTTCCATACATAATGGCACCAAACGTACTTTCACAGGAATAAAGAATTTCATTGATATCCAAAACCGTTTTTGTTTTATTTAAAAAAAACTTTTGTAGCGCTCTTATTGAAAAACCCTATATGTTAAATCCCGTTTTGTTCGTTTATTCATCCTTCGTTTGTCACTTTCATGCAAATGGCCCTTAATGGTCGGTTTTCACTTTAAAAGAAAAAACAATATAAATTAACTTCACTGCATTATTTGCATGCAAATGGTTTTGCATTTAAAATAATTGTTTTCCATTTTAATGCCTATAATTTATTAGGTATTTAAGAGTAAATTAATGACTAATGGGTGGCAAAGGCTAAGGCAAACATTTTTTGAATTGAATATTATACAAAATTATGCACAGAATAGGTGCAGAATTGTTTTGAAAAATTTTATTCTTTTTTTGGCACGGGAACTTAAACGTTAAACATTTTTTTGTGCAAAACTCACTCCCATAACAAATATATTCCCATGAGATAACTTCCTCAGTGTTAGCCTTAATTTATTGATGAATTTATATTAACGCTGAACCGTCTATTTTCATCGGTAGAATTTTTTAGGTAATTTTTTCGACGTTTGATTGTCTTACAAATTTCTTTCCGGTATGTATGTATATTAAAACCGCTAGAGTCACCAAAGTTTTAAGAAGCTTGTGTAAGGAGTTGTTTATAGCATTTTGTCTACCGTGGCATGAATTCAGTATTTAAACTTGGATTTGTCACGAGCCAAATTTTATTTTTAACTGACTTGAGAAACCATAAAGAAAGGTAAGTGTCTTATTATGTTCATAAAAAATCATTTATTTACTACGTCAGCTTAATACTAAATTCAGAATATTTTGGGCAAAAATAATAACTTACGCAATATAAATTGCATACTAAAACTAAATTTCATATTAAAAGTATAATTTACCAATGCCTTTCTGAAAATGTTTGGGGTGGAGAGGGGGTTATTAAATCTTTGTGATACGAAACCCCCATCGGCTACAGCTTTGACTAAAATGACTGACCTTGCTAACTTTCGAACTACAGTGTTTAGTTCTTACACGATATTTTTCTCTCCGTGTAGCAGACGTGTTGGCAAAATGTTGCTGGTTATTGTGGTTTGACATATACGCTTGGCGCATGCTGACAGTTTAATATACTTGAACTAACTAAACCAGCCTTGGATGTGTTATTCTCCACACATATTGTGGCCATCTGGGCGGCATCGGCAATTCGTATATAGAAATCTGTTGATTAAGGCTCACGCCTGCATATAATTTAGTATATTTAACGAAGCAACATTGATGATTCTCTCTGTTAATTTCAAGAAACTTTAAATATGGCGGTTATGCCTATGCAACATATTGGGTATATTAGCTTGCGATATGGTGTCCAAATTCTCCAGTTGTGCGTCATAATTACATTTTTTCTGCATCAAGTTATGCATTTATGTAAATACTTATAAAAAAAGTCTTTGGTAATCACATATGTATTATTCCTTTTCTCAGAATTTAACAAAAAAAAAAACAGAAAAGAAGAAAAGTGAGTCTTACAACTTTTTCTACTCGTATCTATCGCTTAATCGGCAATTTCTTCAAAGTCCTGGAATGGTTATTTGTTATATTGTTTTTAAACTATAATGAAAAAAGAACGAATAGCCTATCAACATAAATTTGAAAATTTTCAGACTGTGAAGCGTAAAATCTCAATAACCCATTGATAAATCAATCAAAGTTACAGCTGTCCCAAAAATGTTCAAAGGGTTTTGATCGACAATGTTCATCTTTGTTCATCATAGTTTTTTATTTACTCTATAAATACAAATAAATTATTTTAATGGCGTTTTGTGACTTTTCTTGACAAACCGATTGCCGTCATATTTTTTAAAGTCTAACCATTTTTGCGGTGTTGTTGCTAGTTTAAAATATGACAATCAAATTGTCTGCAAAGTTCTTCATACTAACTTACTTATCCGGCTTCAAGTACATAAGGGATATCAGGGTGAAACACGGCAGCCTTCCATCCTCTACGTTCTAAGATTCCAGTCATCTAGCTTTCTGGCATCCCTGATGGCTTCGTCTTTACTTTTTAAACTGGAGATGGTCTACTTCGGTCTCTTGAAACTGGGAGATAGGATTCAAAGACTCTCTTTGCTAGAGCATTATTGTCAATTCACTCGAAGTAGCCGAGCCAATGTAGTAAAAATATTTTGAGCTCATAGAGTTCTTCTCCTTCATTCACCCTCCTTGCACACAGGACCCATTATTAGTCGAAGAATTTTTCTTTCGAAAGAGCCTAGTATCAGCTCTCTATTTCAGGTTATCGCATCATAAAGTAGAACTGGCAATATAAGCGTGAACTAGTTTTTCGTGTGAGAGGTTTAGATCTCATCTGTTGCGTTAAACCGAAGTAAGACTGGATTACTAGGATAATTCTCCATTAAAATGTCGTTCCTGGGATAATTGTTTACTCCTAGGTAGATGAACTCCGACGTTTTGTCCAAGCTTGTTGACATATACTCGTATTTCACTGTCTGTTGATAACATGTATTTGGTCCTGTCCTCCTTTATTTCAAGACCAATAAGTCTAGCTTGAACTTAAATTGCCGTGAAATCCTCTATAGCGGGCCATGATGTCGATATTATTGGCATACTCTAGTTGAACAGATTTGTTGAAAGTCGTGCCTTTAGTGTTAACACTTCCTCTGCGCGCTATTTGCTCCACAACGAGATTGAAGAAATCACACCTCCGTATGTTTGGAATAGTTTGGAAGAGCTTTTTCCTAGTTGCACATTACATCACCCTGGATCAGTTTTCTTGGGATCCAAAGTTCTGCCATCACCATAGAGAGCTCCTGGCGATGAATGCAATTGTATGCGGCTTTGAAGTCAATGAATAGATGTTGTGTCTTGACTCGAAATTCTTTGTTCTGTCTCACTATTGCCTGATGGTCGATCTGCCTGGCTGGAAACCAGTTCTTCTTTGACTGAAGTTGGGTTTGCTCCTTGCCGTATTTCTCGCTCTACTTGCGATGCCCATTCAGCAGCTGCTGAAAATGCTGTTTTAATACATCTAACTTCGCTTCGGTAGCTACGTTCTCTTTGGTGTTTCGAAGAGCCTGCGCTCCGGTTTTAGAGCCAGCAGGCAGTTGTTTGGCTTTTTTAAAATAAATTTTCCGGGTGTTGTTTCGATGGCGAGACTCTTTGATCTCCTTTAGCTGATAGGCTGCGTACGCCCTCTTTTTTCTACTGCAAGGTCTTCTTCTCCTCTCTTTTCCGTGCTCGATACTCCTCTCCAAATGCTCTTGTTTTCCACTGCAGCATATTTGCATGGGTAGAATCTGTCACCATGAGTTCTTTTTCGGTGGCAGTTGGTAGCCTATTATGGTTTCGGCTGCCTCATTGGTGATATCGCGATACTGGGACCACCAATTGTTGGCTTCTGCAGCAAGTGAAGGCATAGCGGAGAGCTTCTTGTTCAGATGATCACTGTAGATTTTGGTGATTCCAGGCGATTCGTTGTTTCTTTTCGTTTGATAGTAGAGATCTTAACCTTGGAAATGGCCAGAGTCAACGTTTGAGGCGTGTCTTTCGTAGATGAACACATGGTCGATTTGGATGGCGTATCCAATATTAAGGAAGCGCCTGGTTGCCTTGTGGATTCATAGCCATGGAAACCTAATGCAACTTTTCATCGTATAACGTATATTTTTTTTTGGCTGATGGTGGCAGACACCGCTGTCAAAACTAAATTTTTCAAGGAAAAATTAGCTATAATATGGCAATGATGGTTGCGAAGAGCATACTGTTCATAAAGGTTTTTTCCTTAATGAGGAAGTATTGCATTATACATATTTTAAATGACATTTCAGAATAGGTACAGCCTACAAGACAATTTTGATTAAACCTGTTGCTTAATTATTATCAAATAATCATGCCATAAATTTCCTTCAATATGCTTAAAGTCAAGGGTCACTCAGCAATATCAACTGACCAACAGTATACAGAAGAAAATAAACATTTCACATAAACAACAAACAATGATAATGCAATCCTCCAACTGTATCACCCCTGTTGACTGCAAAAACCACCAAGCAAGATAAACTTATTGTTCATTATTTGTTGTTTTGTTTCATTAACGTTATCTGCACATTCACTTCGTAGTGCACTTGAACCTGTTTCTGAACTTCATATATGTGCCTGTGCCCGTCAAGACGACAAAGCGAAAAATATAGTCGCGCCATAGTCTTTAAGAATAGTGCTTAACATAAATTTCCCATAAATTATGTGAATCTCCCCTCTCCCCCCTCTCCAAAGTGGCCTGAGCGATAATCACAACCGGAAGATGTGTGTCGCCTTTGGATAAAGGATCGGCTGCAGTGGCTTACACCGTCAGAACCATAGGGCCACCACCGCACCGCCAAGCTACTGTCACTGACACCACCTTGAAGCTTGATGTCATTTGTCTACTACAACCACAATGCTACTCGAGAAAATGACAAAAATATTAATTGTTTCCATCAGGCTAATGATGTGCTGCTTCTACATTTATACAAAAGGACACAGGCAACATTTGCACATTTATGTATGCATATGCAAATGTAAGTATAACTAACCTGCCCTTGTTCGTAAATCAATTTCGTATTATTTCGCAAGTTGTGGGGGTGGGCCCGATTATCAGCAGTGGCGTGGCTCGGCGTTGATGACGACTGGAATTGGCTGATTTCACATACAGATATACAAAAGTTTTTATTTTTCATTCGGTGAGTGTAATAACTGACCTCGAACTCTCCACCAAATGTGATTGAACTGTCCTGCAAGTCATTTGCATTGAAAATATCAATGATGATGTTGAATATAATCACAGATTCAGAACAACATTCGCACGGTACCTTCTCAGACATAGGTATATGCTTAATGTACGTATAAAAAACTGCATGGATAACAGATGCGGCACAAAGTAACATTTAAACATTTAAATTTAGCCTCGCTTCGTCGCATATCACGCCAATTGAGTTCGAACAACACCTAAATAAATATTCAATTTTTAGCTAAAAACAAAATACAAAAATTGTTGTTGGTAATCGTTTCAGGTTAATAATGTTGTTGTTCATGCTATTTTTGTGTTGCTATTGGGATAGATTTACCAATGAAAAGATCTGACTAATAACCATCAGCTGAAAACACTCAACTCTTAGCGCAAAAAATCAGTTTGAAAAGGGGCAAAAACAGTCAGATGTAATTCTTAAAAAGTCAAATTGAAAAACAAAAATTAAAACATTCCTGGATTGTTGCTATTTAAAAATAAATTTTATGGACTTATTTTTAAAATGTTTGTAAAAATTATATTTGTAAGAAAAGTTATATTGGATCTTTATGAAAAATTTGCTGTCCAATTATGTGTGCACAGAATAAAAATTATATATTTTTAATACTTTAAAATATTTTGAGATGATAATAATTTGTTGTTAATTATTTTGAAGTTTTAAACAAATCTAATATAACGATGATGGAGAAATTAAAAAATTAGTCTGTACGTCCACTGGGCAATTTCAACAAATTTGTAAAAAAATGAAAAACAAATGGAGCGAATGAACTAAGTTCACTAAAATAAAATTACAATAATAAACATATTTAAACTTGTAAGACAAAAAAAAAACGGAATATTGATTTTGACGGAGATATTGCTGACAGGTTTTGTGAAACATCCATGACTATAAATTCAATTCAATTTTTTTTTTTTAAACGGTGTACAAGTAAGAATAAGTCTTTTGTAGTGCCCTAAGATATGACTAGATACATAGTTATGGATATAATCAAGTTGACTGATTCCTCAAATAACAATATTAAGAGCGAAAACAAAAACTAAATAAAAAGAAGAGCCAGATATACCAAGTTCGGCGAAATAATATGTATTTAGGAGTGTAAGCCCGTCATGAGATATGATGATTTTATGTATATAAATTAAAAATAAATTTTTTTTTTTTTTAAATGGGCATGTCAGTGGGCGCAAATTATTTTGAAGTAATTTCTTACCCTATTTTTGATCTTGTCTGATAATTTTTTGAAAGTTGGTTAAGTTATTCAGATTTAAAAGCAGAGACTTAATATACGAATTAGAAACAAAAATCTTCAAAAAACCCCACAAAAGGTGGGCGTGGCAAGAAAACATTATTTATTAGAACATGATCTTTAAAATATTTTAAGAACAATTCCCAAGTTTAGGTCAATTTAAGGATTATAATAGATTATATTAAAAAATGGGCGAGTCAGTGGGGGTGATGATGTTTTATGACAGTTTTTATCATATCTGTAAGTTTCATCAAAATCGGTTGAAATGTTAAGATTTTATTGAATTATGACCGCCTCCTCATACAAACGGAACCACTGTTCAGCAACCGTTCAATTTATAGGTCTGAAAGCATTTGAAACCAAAAAGTAGCCATCGGACTTAAACTGCGGAAAATTATTAGAAATCGTTAAGTATGAATAAGTATATACAATTATACATCTGTCAGTTTTGAATACAAATAACTTTTTTTACCTTCCTTATTAAAGCCTTGAACCACTTCTTTATTTAGTCGCATCATATTTTGAGCCTTTCTTGCTCCAAAAATAGTTATGCTCAATATATTGAAAAATTTTGATATATTAATTGTTTCGATTTTTTTGTTGGTTTTCGCTGTTTTTTCCTAAATCACTTCGATTAGAGTTAAATTGTGAAATACGGCTTAGTTTCCGAGTTATATTAAATATATTGAAAAGTGGCCAGTGTAATCATTCTCTCAGACACACATGATTTTAAGCATGCTTACTGGCCGAAGAAATATATTCAATAGTAAAAACTCTTTTAAGTAATTGTTCCCTTACCCCTCGTTTTCCGGTTTAGCCTTTAATGAGATATGCGAAACATACTTTTATCTTCAAAGTATAAACCAAAAAAAGTTTATAGTCAAATTTCCTTTTAAAATTTTGTAAAATTCAAATTTTTTGTACAATAAACGGTTCCTGAGATAAAAGCTAAAAGGTATTTTTAATAATAGCAGCTGACGCAAAGCACAACACTTGCAAACCCGTCAATGTTTATGTGTTTAGGATAAGGTATACTCAGAAACGACTCAGCTTCTAATTCCAACCAAACAAATTGATCAGTATAATTTTGCCTTATAAAAAAATGTTTTTTGAATCTGCTGGGGTCGATTACAATTTTATATAATTAGTTATTGACTTTTCCGAATTACAATTACATATTATATGTAATTAGAAATTTTAAATAATAGTTACATGAATTTTTTATTGAAAATTTTCAGTTAATTACATGTAATTGGAAAAAAGTAATTGAAGAATAAAAAATAATTGAAAAAACCTATATTGATTATTTTTTTTATTGTCGTTAGACAGTTGTAATTGATAATACAAAATATCAGTTAAATTTAACAACAAAAATGTTATCTCCGTTTTTTGAAATCAATTACATTTTTGATGATTCCAAAAAAAGTAATCTTAGTGGTTTTTCAATTCCCTTTTTTGTTCAATTACTTTTTTCCAATTTCATATAATTAAATCAAGCAATGGTTTTTTTTTAATTACAAGTAATTTTTAATTAAAATTTTCAATTACAATAACAAGTAATTTAAATTTTTACAATTACAAATTGCATGTAATCATAATTGACTTTTTGTTTAATGATTACTATTATATCAGAGTTGGGGATATGTTTTTTTCGATTATAAGGTAAACAATAAAGCTGAGATGCTGTGCTCAATTTTTTAAATTTCTTTTTAGATAAATATTTGTTTGTATCTTCAACAACCATCTTATTAATTTTAATGACATTTATAATTCATAACATTTACGGTTCTCAAATTATAAACACAACTGAAATAAATAAGAATATACTTAATTGATTTTTGTCTGTGTTTCTTGATTCTTATCCGTTTCCTTAAAATATTTTGAAAAAGATGTTTTAAAATTATATTATACTCGCTTTGATTAAAAAACCCTTTGCCATCTCTAGCATTTTTAATAACACACACATAAGCTTACTATTGTTCGGTGGGTTTTTTCCCCTTCCATACCACCCCTCCCCCTCCCTCGTATGACCAACGAATTTTTGCCTTACAAATCGTTGCACGCATAAGTAAATACAAAACGTTTGCATGCCAAAATTTGTTCCTCAAAAACGTTTTAAGATTTTGGTTTAAAAAAAATAATTTTATAAAAAACCGCCCCAGGATTTATTTTTTTTTCATACAATTATATTTTATCAGAAAAGCAGATGGCATTCTCACCTCAAATTGTTATAGGAGTTGTTTTACCTAATCTTATTTTTTGCCTTAAAAATTTGTTTCATACATATTTTCAATGTTTTTATTTAAGTACTTAGGTACAATTTTTTCAAACCATTAGCTTCTTGAACATAAAGCAAGTACGTGCTAGAATGAGTACATACCTTGTACAAATGAGTTTCAATTAAATGGCTTTATCAATTTATTCAAATCATTTATTGTATAGGTAAGATCCTATTGTCGAACCCAAGTGCGTGGTTTTAAAAAACAACAATAATTTTGTAGAGTTTTTCAACATATGTACTTATACGAGTAATGTTGTAATATTTGAATCTAAAAATATTTGAACAGTTTACCTAATTTGTTTTTGAAATTAAATAAACCAAAATGTAAATATGTTCAACAACTCATGAATTGATAAGAATTCCAGATTCTCAATAAGCAAGGTCATCGTGCTTAAATTTATTTCCATTTATAATTTTGTAAGACCCCTTTCATTCCCTCACGTGAAGGTTTATAATGCTTTGACTGAAATTTCAAAAAGTTCATTGCTTTTCTTTGTTCACAAAAAACAATATGTATTTTTTTAGGTGCAGTATAACTTCCACCGCGCCATATCTGTATTTTTGTATCCGTTTTTGTCCCGATAAACAATAAACAACAACACAAAAAGTACAAACAAAAGTCAACCTAAAACAAGTTGAATGACTTTGCAGCATGTTAGACGTGTTAATTACTTGAGATAATACACAAAGAAAGCAAAATTTCGTACAGTTTTTTTTGTTTTTGTTTTATCCTTCTTAACACATAACTGCGCACATTCACCCTGTTAAGGAGTTTTGCTTTGTGTTGGGCGCCAGTTTATTTGCGTCGTTTTTGTTTCACAATATAATTGGCACAACGCACATGAAACACTAAGTGACGTAATGCACTCTACAATCGTGATCGTAAAAGTGGGTAATTTTATATTTGTACTGTTTATTTTCTTATGTAGCCTCCCACCCTCGTTCCATTCTGTGGTGGACATCGAGGGGACACTGACTTGAGTTCAAGGAGTATGAGTGTTGCCATAATGGCCACACTACATCCAGACGATGAAGACGACAATTGTGTGTATTTACGTGGGAGACGCGAGTATGTTGCAGGAGTGCTTCGTAATGAATATGTTTCAGTAAATCGTTCACGCATGTCATAATTCACTTAAGCCATAAAAAAGGATAAACAGTAAAACGAGAAAGTATTTAAAATGGCAGCCATAAATTTGTTTGTCTATGACATCTTTTGATGATTATTGCGTATACCTGCCGTTGCATTTCAGTTAAGAGATTTTACCATTCTTCTGCTCACGAAATAATGTTTGAATTACAAATTGTGAATTTCGTTTTCATATTCTTGAAAGCCCTGCCAAATGCAAAAATATCTCTTGTAGCGTTCATGACTAAAATTGTCAAGGTCAAGAATTCCTGGCCCTGTACTGTGACGAATAAAAAGAGGGATCTCTGCTTAATGCAACACATAAAAACTATAATGTTCGTTGAATCGATGTTTGACTGTCTGACTCACTTGACGAAAAGGCAGTCAAGTCAGATGAGATGACTACGTTTGTTGAACTCAATTCTGAAAGCGCACTCAACAAAGCGAATTAACGCCCTCTGTGCGGGGAGATTTTCTTGTTAACGTTCGTTCGTCGATCGTTTTTGTTAATTTTTTTTCTGTTGTTTACTCTTTTTTTGGAACAAAAAAACAAAAATAAAATAAACACACCTCCATTTATGTACTGGAACTTGTGCATTGTAGAGGTGTGTGTGCAACTGCGTTTTTAAGATTTTGGAAGTAAATAATATAAATACACAAAAAAAAATTTACAAAAAAATTAAATGGTCGCTAATATAGCACTGTATTGGTGCGATGGTGTGTGAGATTAAGTTATATTTTTAAGAACAACATCGCATTAAGAAAGTAAATGCATGGACGAGAAGTATACAATATAATGAGACGAAGCCTGGTTATTCAGCTTGTTGAATGTGTGCTTGGGAATTGGAAATTCTGAAATTCTGTATGCCAGAGCGACACAGTGGGGAGCTTGAGCATTTAAATGATATAATAATGAAGTAGATACTTATAAAGAGTTAAAAGGGTTGCCGTGTTGAAGTTTTGAAAGCAAAGAATGGTCCAATTATTCAAGGACTGATATCTTGAATCTAAATGGTTATACAATTAAGTGCTACAGAAAATATAACTTTCCAGAGTTAACTGTCACTTCAAATTTGTTCCTCATAGACACGGTGTTAAGTGCAAACTTACATGTCAAAAGATTAAGCACTAAGCAATATTTACTTGTCACGCTGTCAAAAAGCAGCTTAATTAACCAATGCAGCTACCATTGAAAGATGAAAATAAAAATTGAAAAAATAAAAGATTTTTTTCTTGCTTTTGGAGCAAAATAAGGCCCTTCCAAATATTTCTGGAGTCAGGTCGAAAGGGGTTAAGTCAAATAAATTTTTTCGGAAATTTTCTTGTAAGTCCAGATATTCGTTTTTTTAAATTCATGAAGCAAAATAATCAAAATGGTCATCCGTAAAAATAGAAGTCTTTTGACCAGAAAAATATGTGTACTTTAGGACAACCCACAGTTATTGATGATTTATTTTATTTCAGCCACTTTCGTTTTGTTGATTTAACCCTTTTCTACCTGCCACCAAAGTTATAAAACTAAAAACACCCATAAAACCCACCCTAATGTGCATTCATCTTCATATTAATTCAGCAAGAGTACATATGTAATTATTTTGGTTTTAAATTAGTTTTGAATTAACTCCTGCTTTTTTTATTTTACTTATGTAATTTATTAATAAAATCCTTTTTTGCATTGCCTGCAATTAAATTTATTTCTTTTAGGTTTTCAACAAAATGTTGTACCGATTTAAACTTTGATCATGTTAAGACAGGGCATTTTTAAAGAAAATAGATAGCTGGGATAGGATAGTAACATACTATAGATACTAAATAAAAAAATCTTCAAAAAGAAATAAGACCTAATAGCAGTGGCCCTTGCTAAATTTAATCAATACAACACCAAACAAACAAATTAATAAGATGTAATTTTTTTGAAGTGCAGGTAGTTTATTTAAAATTAAATGTGCAGTCTGGCGTATACTTTCCTACAAACAAATTAAATTATTTACTTAGCTTTGGATCCAAACGGTGATATTTTTAACTAATTGCTTGCATAAAGAGACATTTTTCCTTGCAATGTTTTAGTTTTGCATCAAAAAGTGACATTTTCTAAATGTTCTCTTTAAAAGAAGCGCTATCCCAAAAACTACTAAAAAAATAATAAATATATACAACAAATACATTCTGCTTAACACAGGAGTACACGTGAACACTCGTGCCCTACAAATAGCAGACTCAGTCAAATTATCATTTTTAATAATTTGGATTTAACAACTAAATTATTTTTATGTAAAGTTCTTACATGAATAAAAATATATAAATGTTGAACGTTATTATTGGTTTAGTTGTAAAGTTATCTTATCTGTCAAAGTTATTGAAAATTTTAAATGGACTACCGTCGTAGAACAAGGAGTGTGTACTCAAGTGTTCATTAATGCACATAAGGAAAACTAAATCAAAAAATTGGGTGGGCATTTTTTGTTTTTCTCAATTTCTGAAAAAAAATTAAAAAAGTAAAGCCACCTTTTGTTCCTAAATTCCTCATATACTAATATGGAGTAGGGTAACGCAAATTTTTTAATTTTTCAATTTAATTCACCCTCCTTAAAGTGATCAAGGTTATTCAAAAAAAATATTTGTAAAAATTTGTTGAAATCGGTTAACACAAATGCTGGCAAGCACTCAAAATTTTCCATACAAAATACATGGAGGTTTCTCAGTCTTTTACTCAAAATTTTGGTAAATATGTAAAAGTAGACCGAAAATCTTCAAGTTTGGTACATATGTATATTACGTTCTATAAGGATTGTAAAAAAAATTTTATATGCTCAATAGAGCGATGATTAGCCACTTGGTGGAAGTTAATTGTTCTGAACATTTTTACAAAAATGATAAATAAAAACACTTGTTATTTCCACAGTTTGAATATATAATTTTACAAAATCTTATTTTTATCAAAAACGGCTCCACAACCTTTCTAAAAAGAATTAATAAATTTCGTTTGGTAAAAGCTACGTTTGGATGGGAAACCACTTTTCAAAAAATGGTTATTAATGGTACCTCCTGAAGAACCCTTTTTATATTTTAGATTTTCTAAAAACGGTTACTTTGATTTCAATAGTTTTTATACAGAAGCTTCTAAGCAATGCAAATAGTTTTTCTTACTAAAATTTAAAAATAAATATTTTAGATTTTTAAAAAAATTTTCAAATTTTTTTTTGTAAATCAAATATTGTAAATAATAGATGGTCGATTTTAATAAAATACGCTATTTAGGGGTTGTCTTTTCATCTTGTAAAGTATTTTAATAAAAATTTTACTATTATGAAAAATAACGGTATGTTAAGAAACCGTTAAGAAATATCTTTTTTTCTTAAAATCGGAACTTAAGATTTTTATTAAACTTTTCTGTATGCTAAAATTAGTGTGATATACTACCAAAAATTATAAAAATTTACAAATATTCACCTTAAATAGTAATTCTTATTGAACTTTTTTTTTAAATTTTGAATTTATTTTCATATGTACATAAATAAATACTTACGATTTGTATACCAAAAATGTTCCCTAAAAATGTTTTATGAATTTGATATACAAGAATATAACAATTACTTTTTATTTTTTAAGAAAACTGCTCCAACGATTTTATATATTTTTTCCATACAATCATAATCAATCAAGAATTAAGATAGCGTTCCTTTGTAATTTTAGCAAACTTAAATTTCGTATTGCATGCTTTTACACATTGTTCACTCATAATTTCCCTGTCTTTACATATAATGTTCTTAATCATCAATGTCTTGACAAGTACGTATGACTGGTGCATTATATTTTTCCGTGAATGGGGTCCAAAATTTTGAATTCTATCGATTTTCGAAGAGATTTAGTCAAGGATAATAACATTAATCAATGAAAATTCAACTGGAAAAAGCACAATCGGGACAAAAAGTAAATTTTTTCATTCAATTATGTAAATTTAAATTTCGTTTTTCTGAATTTTCGAAAAAAAAAAATTAATTAAAAAGTGAAAATATCACCTTATGTTCCAAAGCCAAACTTAAGAACACCATTGAAATAATTTTTAAAATTTGTTTTCAAAATGATAAGTTATAAGTTTTTTTTGTTTTTAGTATTCAATGCTCTTAATCAAATACTTAAAACCACATGCTATTTTTTGTTACGATGATAGGTCCTACCTACTTACTGGGGCTTAAAAATAATTTCCAATAAATCTAAGATAAAAAATATGCTACTTATAGAAAAATACATACAATATACGCTAGCAAGCACTTCTGGTACCGTTTATCTGAAGTTCGAAACTATAAAGCTCAGGCTTCCACGCTGAAAGATATTCCATAAGATGGTGTCCAACCATTATGATCCAAATAATATATAAAAACAACCTTAATTTAAAGAAAAATTAAAGAATCTATTTTGAGCTTTGTAGTACCTCGTGGCATAATGGTTAGTGCGTAGGACTGTCATGCCAATGGTCTGGGTTCGATTCCCGGTCACTGCCACCTAAAAACAGAAATGTTTTTTTTCCGAGGTACTGCCTCTTGCGAGGGACTGACAAATCCTCCAAGAGTATACTTGTCATGAATAAGTGCTTCTCATCTAGCCGTTCGGACTCGGCAAAAAATTGTAGGTCCCCTTTATTCCTGACAACAACACGCACACAGGAATGGTTGAGAGTTGTTAGTCACTAGGCCCTGGTTCTCCATGAGCTGTTGCGCCACAAAATTTATATAATTTATTTTTATTTTGAGCTTACATAAAATCATGCCGTGCTATGCACGTTGCCTTTGTATTTTAATAATATTTGTTTCTATACTATTTTTTCTATGTGAAAACTGTCTTTCTCATCCCTTATAAATAAAGGGATACGAGACCTCCCTTTTAACGATTTTTTTTATCTCGACAAGTCGAACACTCTTCAGTCCTATGTAACACCTTATTCAAAACACCCTTATATCGCAAATAAAAAATACAGTAAAAAGGAGCGGGCTCTCAAAAATATTCTGTAAAATGTTTTCAAAACATATTAATCCCAGAACTAATAAGATCACCTGGATTTCCTGAAATACGGTTTAAATAAAAATAAATGTACACTACAACGTATACTTGTTTTTTTGTTAACACATATTTTTATAAATACCAAATAATAATTAATTAAATTAAATTAAATTAATACACAGGCATTACAAAATGCTTACACTCAAAAACTTTAACAAAGATCAAACGAAAACACACATCGTGCATAGGAAGTTGCTTTTACTGTGTCAAAATTTTTCTAAAAAAGTTGCAGTTATAGAGTCACTAAGAGTTAACCTTTGGGTGTTGCTTCAATCGTTTTATTGCGTTTATCGAGAGTTTCTTTTACCAAGAGCGCTGTTTGTAAATTGGTACAGTACCACTACAACTTATAAGGATAACCAACGTTATTCAAGTTACATAATTCCATCAAATTTTGGCAGACAAAAAAAAATTGCTTTTCTACCTAAATTTATGATTCCGTTGACTGAAATGTTCAAAAAAGCATAAAATATTCCCCGAAATCCCGTTTAGACTGAAAAGATTGAGTACGGACCCGTGAGTGTCATTATTTTTACATCCGAAGCCTTGATGCACCTCAAAACACACGAATAATTAGGAATCCTAATCTTGTTGGATATTGTTTAGAGTGGTTTTTGGTCAAAAATTTCATGTGAGTTAAACTGAACTATATACAAATTGCGTTTGATAAAGGCAATCACTATGCCCAAGTGAGTAAGTCGAACAAAACGCCAATTTGTAGGACGAAAAACTATTTTGAGCCAATAATGACTTAAATTTTTTGTAAATTTATACAACAACAAATGAGACTCAAGAGTCTGACGTTTATGCCTTTTACATGATACACATCATTCCTAATAAACTTCCGTGATATTAGACTCAATCTTCCCAATCTAAACAGGGCGCACTGACAACACCAGTCAAAAATTGAAAAAACCGTTTTGTTTATTTACGCATCCAGGCAAGTGAAAAAGGTGTGTTAAAAAATCAGGATCTTGTTAATTCGTTTGCAGTACGCACCCTCCACCCAATCAGTGAAATGTAGGCATGGCTGGAAACCCTTTTCTTTGATTTTTTTCTTTTTAATAAACAAAAATTGTTAAAAATATTTTGAAATGCAGTATCATTCGTAGATCTTAAAAGTGAAGCGAGATACAATAAGCATGAATTAATATTTTTGGTGCTGTTTAAATGTTTTCCAGAGGATCTTTCTGGTTCTGCTTTGATCACGAATTTGAATTTTAATCACACAAAAATGCTGTGTACTAAATAGTTACATATGCCCACCCATTTAGACTTTAGCTCGCCCAGTCACTGACGAAACCCCCAAGAGCAAATAAATAATTCTTCATATCTTGAATTACTTGCACAGTAAAAGTGATAAAAAATATCATTGAAAAAGATCATATTTATAATCAGAAGTGTGTTTTTTTGTTCCAATCAATCAAATATGATAAGCAATAGATATGCATAGCATAAAATTCCATGTAGCCACACATGGCTTGACAACTATAAAATATTTGTTTGAACCCATTCAAACTAGTGAGGTTAAAGACGTCTCTCTGAGATATGCCCCAAATACTTCATATACATTATTCTATAGGTACGAATTCCAAGACGATTTATTTCGAACGTTTAGCTTAACACACATCCCCAATGCTAATTCATTGTTATGATTATGTACAGCGATTTGGTTTTCATATAATTTTTTTTTTTAAGGATTGGTTCTGATTAAAAGCGATTGTGTGCAACAGTGTATCGCATCATGAAAACACCGATGAAGTGAAGACGATAAAAAAAAAAATAAAGTAAACAAAACTTATATATACGGTTCGATTGCGTTTTTTTTTTTTGATAACACTGAACCGAAAGAAACCGAGGGGTAAAATCAACAAAAGCAACGACGAATACACCACACAACACATGCACATAAATATATAAAAAGAAAAATATAGCCAAAAAGAAGAACAAATTTTAGCAAAACTTTAAGAAATAAAATTAAATAAAAAAGTTCTCCATCGACTTCGACCATTATACATCAGCGGAGCGACCGACCAGACGTTTGACGCTCACGTCTCGTCGGTCGACTTGCACACTTTCCGCCTTGAAATGGTATGGTGTCCCTCCGATATTGTTGTTGTCGTTGTCAATGTTGAAGATGTAGACTCGACGGTGGCGACGGCAGCGGCAGCATGGAGAAGTAGGTGGCGACGCAACGGAAATTCATATACGTGTGAGAATTACCAGTTGGACTATAAAAGCTAAAATTCATTTCGAACTCAAGTTTATTCAAATGTGAAGTGTGCGCAAGTCAACATGGATTCGAAGCGGCGGATTGCTCCGGCATCACACGATCCGAACGAAGAAAATTTACCCTCTGTTCAGGGGGCGTAGATCATTTTGGATAGATTTTACACACAATGGATTATTATATCAACCTCAACCGCAACCAGACCTCGTCGATGTAAACACCTTGTATCGGTACGATCGAAACTAAAAGTTTTTCGTATTCGTAGACCGCGCGAGAAATTTCTATTGTAGCTTTGTCTAACTCGAGTTCGAGAGAAATAGAAAAAAAAAGTAATAAAGGAGAATAAAAAGCAAATAGTTTTTTTCGAACTTCGAACCAGAAACGATGAAAGTGAGAGCGAGTCTAGTTGGAATATAGTTTGGCGCGTGTGTGTATTGTGATTTAACCTTGAAAACGGTTTTTGTCTATTTATTGTTCTAATGTCGGTCAGTGGGCGCACGAACTGTATAGAAACTATGTTTCTAGGAGAAGAGGCTTGCCGTTGAGCTTTTATTTTTTTCTTTTTTAATACGACAAACGTGTATTTATAGCGCTGTTTGTGTGTTATGAACTTGAACTTCTAACTGTACATTAACATAATGGCGTTATTTGTCATCTTATCATGTGGCAAGTTGTCGGCAGCATGACGATAAGATAGTTTTATGACGTAAGAAAAAGTGAAAGTGAGAGTGGATCTATTTTTAGTCTCGGTTCGAATTTAGCCTCTACTAGGCTTTGTCTGTTCGATATTATACGAAAGCTTTGCTTCTCAGACATAGCCTAAAAGAGGTTAGGTGCAACCTGGGATATCAACAACACACTATAATTGGATTATTTTTTTTTTATGTTTGTTCTTTAAATTTTCGTTTCGTTTAGATTATGGAGATATGAAAAACTGTGCGCTTACGTCATATTTTCGAATTAAAAGCTTTTTTTTGCAATTTTTATATGCATAAGATTGTTCCTATAACTAGTGTGCGTGGCGAAGATTAAGCAAACAAAGAGAAAATAAAAAAAACCTGCAGTCGCGAAGAATTTTGAGATTAAAAATAAATGAAAAAAAAGAATAAAGGCATTCTGAAGATCAGTGAAATAAATATTGCTTAAAGCGAAACCAAAAAAAAAAAAATACAACAAAACTGATCCGCTAAAACAAGACCCGCCCTAGCCTGTTGATTCGTCTTGCGTCTTTATCTGGGGTTCAGTATTCGGGGCATCGCATTTATTCGCATCGCTCTACCACTGCGCCACCACTTCACCGAAAAAAAAAAAAAAAAGAAGAATAAAGAAATTCTTTGGGGGAGAGGGTACACGTAGAAAGAAGTCAAAAAGGACAAGAAAGAAGAAGTAGATAGAAATATCATAAAGAATGCAGCACAAGCATACATATATGAGTGGGTGTTAAAAAACTGTTTTGTCGACGATGAATTATCGCTTCGTAAAAAAATATGCAAAGCAATAAGACCATGTTATGCTCTTTATAAAAATAGATATGGTCTCCAGGTTTATTTTTAGCTTCATAAATAGCATATGTGTGTGACTCAAACATCAAAATGCAAGAGCAATCAATTATTAATATTCTGTTTGTTGCGTCAAATGATGTGGACGTTTTAGCCTTGTGTTAAGCTAAAAATAGAGAACTCCAATGGGTTTGGAAAACGCTGATAATTTTCGATAATTCAAAAATGTACAAACAGAATGTTTTCCGTCTTAAGAAAACGGTTATTCATGATTATTATACAAATAAGGAAAAAGTAGTTAATAGTAGTAGGTAGTTATAATTATTTACTATTTTCAATCCTCTTCTGTAAAAATTGAAATAGATTAAATTGCAAAAATAAACATTATTTAGGTATTCAGTAACTTTATTTAATTAATCGACGAAACGCGCAGTTCAATTTATATTCTAAGGGCCAGTTCAGTTTCAGTTCTTAGTTAACTTAGGACGAAAATGACGAAAATTGATAATTTTCTATAAACTTTATATAGGTAGGTAGGTATTCAATTCACACTTGTGATTCTCGGGCGCATGATTATTCAGTCACAAAAAATAGAACACATGATTTTAAATTTGAATCACATGACTCCAAGAAATCCTTCTAGATGGCTATCACTTTTTTTAGCTACTGCGCAAAAATCACGAGTGCTTTCAAGCCTTAAGGTTCATCCAAACCAACGCAAAATTATAGCAATTCCATAGATAACAAAATATTACAGATAGATAAACACAAAAAAAAACTGTCATCGGCGAATTCAAAAATACATCTGCTTAAAAATGCATTTGCAGAATGGTCTTAAACGCAGACCGCAAAAGTTTCCTGTTCAAAAACGCACATAAAAATGTCACTGCATTAGCATTGTGTTCGATAACGCAACTTGCTACAGTCGAATGTTCGAAAACATCGTTTGTGGTGCAGTTGTGCAGTAATGGATTTAACGAACAAAATATCAAAAATCCAGAGATGGTGTTCGTAAACGTCAAGTGCGTTTGCAAGTAAATTGGCTGATTTTGTACGAAGCGATTTTGTGCAAGGATGACGATTGCATATTTGACGAATGCAGTACCTGCATCAAAAAGTGACGATTATTGACTTTGATTTGAAGCTTTCGTAAACGTCCAATTTTATTATAATTTCGCAATCCACTTGCGATTTTTCTATCGCATTTTCGTTTTTTGTCGCTGTGACTAAAAATATTAATCGTGTGTTCATTCACATTTAAACTCATACCGCCTAATTTATTAGATTTTTTATAGGGTTGACTAGTTAGACATTTTTTTTTAGAAGTCCTTAATAGTTGATAATAAGCCTTATGTAATAAAATAAAGCATCAATTTAGACAAAAGTTAGACAACTTTAGGACAACATTAAACAAAGTTTATTAATAACTTTTTGGAGTTGGACGACTGTCTAAAGTTAGACACGATTGAATAATTGTGGCACAGAAAATCGCAAATGCATTCCAAGCCTAAACATTTTTCAAGTATTTTTTATAAAAAAAAACATTTTGCGATAAAATATATTCGAAATTATAGAACCCAGCAAAATTACTAATGTCGTTTTCAATGGAATTTTCTTTGTGTTCCAATCATTTTTATTTATAAATTGAATATGAAAAAATCATTTTGATTAAATTACACATAAATTACGGAATTTTATCATTTTACAAAATGGTTTTTTTCAAGTATTAATCACTGTTGAAAAAAACAGTAGGCTCTCTATAAAGTGAAGTACCTTATACCACTATTTCGATATTGTCAACTATTTCGAGTGGGAAGTTAAAAAATGCTATCCTTAATTGGACTTGATCTGATGCAGGTTTTGTTCGGTAAACATTTTTATATTTATTAAAGGGTTAAATACAAATTTTAACCTCAAAAAATAGAAACAATTCTTCAGTGTTTCTAAGTTTTCTTTAATGCTTGCGAGATATTTTAACTTAGATGCGAGGAATTGAGATTTGTAATTTGCACTATTCAGAGCAGTCTGCGTAGGTATGTAAAATTTTGAGTGTTCACAAAATCAAGCCTCAACTTTAATTCAAAGAATTATAATGTATGTGTGTAGCTATTCCATATGGCTACTTCTTATTTAAATCGGGAACAGAATAATACAGTGAAAATTTACTTGCCAATTGAAGGTTTTTTTTTTTAAGTAGTAAGAGAAAAAAGGAGTGGAAAAGTGCTCCGAATATGCAAATGAAAACGATGCCTTATTTAAGAACTCGATTTAGCCATGGAGTAAAATTACTCTGATCTTAAAACGCCTCTCATCCTGAAAAAAACTTATTAATAAAAAAGGAGGAATAGACGCGCATTAAGCTAACACTATTTCATAGGAGGTTTAGAGTCGTAGTAGTCGTACTGTCATGTCATTTTGACATGACATTGTGAAAAATTTACAGAACGGAGTGTAAATGAAATTTGTTTACATTTTTTTACTAATAACGTCTTATTTAATTATTTAATTTTTCTAAACCATTTAGAAATTATAACTTTACCAAAACTCAACTTAAAATAATTAATGAAATAAATAATTGTGGTAATCAGCTAGGGTTTGTTTACTATTTTATTATAAGAGTTTTAGATTTGTCGTTTTTTTGACATAAGGGGGCGTAACTTAAACGGCTCGGAAATTTGTTTTATAAATAAAGATAAGTTTGACTTGGTGTAAGGATGGAGTAAGTGCTTTGACTCTCATCTAAATATAATAAATAAGGCTGTTGGAATTTATGAGTAACACAAATTATGAATCAATATGGTTTAGTGATATTAAGTAGCCAGCATAATGTTGATGTACAAACCGTAATGAGGCAATATTCAAAGCATATTGCAAATAACAAACAATGTGCCTTGTTGTTTTTGTTATATACTGATCTTGGCAGGGGCATATACATAGCTACCACGGTATCAATGATACAGGGGCCCCGAATATATAAACTATAATATAGGCCCCCCATATATAGAGGACCAGACGCAGGTAAAGAATTTTTCATTGAGTGGACACAATGTCTACTGAAGGTGGTGATTAAGTAAAAAGAATTCCGACATACAGAATTATCGATATTACGAATACGCTTTGAAAACTCATTAAATATTTTTCTAAAACGAACGAAAGATGAATGAAAAAATGTAAGGTGTCCTCAAATTCGTTCACCATATTTTGGCAAATGATTCTCGTGATCATTCTAAGAAAATAATTGTATGGATCAAAATTCTACCTCCCCTCTGATTAGGGGCGGGGGTGTATGAAAGAATTAACTCAAAATAATTGTTTTTAAATAAAATTTAAATTTTTTTACTTGCATTTTTAAATGCCACCGTTTTTTTTTTAATTCAATGCTCTTATCAATTTTTGTAATAGTAATAAAACAAAAAAAATCGTCTTTTTTTCGAAATGCTGACTTTGAAATTAAATTTCTCAAAAACTGTTCACTAGAACAACTTGATCTTAACATGTGTTTTCGTTGATTTTTAATACTTTTTTTCCATTCAAAGTCAATTTTTAAAAAACTCCCATCGCCCCCGTTTCGGAGCTTATTCATCTCATACAATTTTGGTCTTAAAATGATCTCAAGAATAAATTCCCAAAATATCGTGCATAATTTTGGGGATACCCTTTAGAAACATCTGCGATTTTATTGAGTTCGTCTAAATTTTGTTTTCCCTTTTTAAATCATAAACCTAGTTTCCAAAGCTTTTCAGAATGGACATGGTGGCCAACAGAGAGCTTAAATTTTAGTTATCAACCTTTTGAAAGTAATAAGAAATCAAAATTTATTCATTGATTTGGTTAAGAAGTCCAAATATTTATTAACAGTTTGAGGAGCGACATCGTCGTGTTTTGATAAAAAAAGTAATCAGAAGATGAAAGTATCTTAGGCTCGAAATCTTATCTTAGATTGAATGTGTCTTATTGTTGCTAGATATTTAAATAACTCAAACAAAAATGTATAAGAACGTCTATGATCTGAATATTATATTCGAAGTCTTTAAGGCAGACACAGAAGGTTTATGTGTTTGAGTTTACCCAGAGTTGACCCAGGTTTTCTTGACAACCCCAAGAATTGTCAAAAAACCTGATTTTTCGATTCTCAAAAAAATACCAAACGGCTCTCAATTGTTTTGTTGAGATAAGCAAGAAACAAAATTTGATTTGAAAATGAAAAAAAAGAAACCACATAGTTTTCATTTTCTATTTCTATTTGTTATTATTTTAGTAAATTGGTATATTCCTTGAATTTCGATTTCAAAAACAAAAGAATTATCTGCAGCACGTGAATCCACAAAAAAATGCTTCAGAGCTCCTGCCACTTTGACATTTTATTCTTATCCTCAACTCGCCCCAACAAAAAACCTAGTTCTACTTCAGGGCGAGTTCAGGGCGACCGCGAGATTCACAAAACACAGAATTGGCTCGTCAGGGCAACACCCGAGGGTGACTTCAGGACTCAACGAACAAAACTAGAGTTATCGTTTTCAAACGACATACGTACATAGGAGGGCAGCAAGCCATTTTTTGACACAGTGGATAGAAATTTCAGGGGAAGCTTCCAGTTTAAGCTCAAAAATTATAGAAAAGAATGCACCACCCTAGAGAAGCACTACATTCATACCAAACCATGTAATTTGAACGCTAACGCTAACTAAATTCATATATTCTTCATATAAGAGAATACCTTCCAACCTATGCAGCATTTGCAGATGTAAACATTCAACTTATATTTCAAATAATAGAATAAACAATGTAGCGCCATTTAACTATGCATCAAGGTCACGACAATTCAAGCAACATTTATCACGTATAACCAATTAAATATTGTTATGGACACTCTTGGTGATAATTCAACAGAGATATTGGCTTGAAGCCAATGTATTTTCAAATCATTGACAGCATTTTAATTAAACAAAAAATTTAAGACGAAAAATTCACGAAAACAATGAAATTTGAGCGACCTTGTAGATAGAAAATGAAATGAATTCAAACTTTTATCAAAAATCCTGAAGCCATTGAAAAAGATTTGTTTAAAAAGTTTGATGAAATAAAATAAGAGAAACAAAAAAAAAAACAGGTAAAGAAGAAAACAAGAACTTGGGCCAGAAATATACATACTTACTATACTTTTATCATCTGTTCGACGTTACTGGAGACTTTTGTAAGAACTTAAGCTGTGCATAACCAAAAATTGTTTTTATGAAACTAATGTTAAAAATTTTATAAATAATTAATGTTAAACAGCAAATACATTTTGTTAATTTAGACAAATGCTGTTTTACAAGAACTATTTATATATTTATGTGTATAAACATAATTTGTTATTGTATTCTTTAGACCTCAACACATTTTGTTTGCGCCTCGGGATATTCTGTGCGTGCTAGCTACAGCCATGTTTTTGAAGGTAAATTAGCAACAACCTTTGATTTGCATTCGTCACAGTCGATTATGCAGAACAAACTTTTGGGTATAGAACATTTATTCAAAAGGTACATATTTTTATTAATTATATAAACACGAAAAAATATTGTTTATTAACACAATTTAAATTTGTTTATCAGAAGAAAAGACCAAATTTTAGTTAAATACTTCTTCAAGAATAAGCGTTTTGAAAAAGCCTTTTCCATTCTAGCGGAACATTTTTTTTGCAATAGTTTTATGCTTTGACATTGTTTAAAAAAAAAACGTATAAATATTTATTTATTTGTACTGTTTGTTTAACAATTTCTTTTTTTTAAATCAATAATGGATATGAATATGTAGTATGTTACAAATTGTATAAGGTGATGAGATCCAAAAAATTCATTGCCAAATTTAATTTTTAAATAACCTTTAGATTGGAATTGTTGGAAAATAATTTGTTATCTAATCATAGATTTTTTTTTAAAACTTTTTGCTATGGACTGAAGAAAATAATGTACCTTATTTAAAGCTCCGTTAAAGAGATAAGTATATAGCAGATAAGTATGGTTATGACGAGTTTTTCTGGTATCGACATGGTGAGTTTTGGTTCGTATTAACAAATTTATTATTGTTATATTATAAAAATGTATAATAATGTAATAATGTAAAAAAAAATAAAATCAACAAAATATAATTTATTTCTTAACCTCTTTAATATTTTCTAGCAAGCATTTTGCTACAATTTTTAAATAACAAAAAATATGGTAAAATGTACTACAACTGGAATAGACGATAAATGAAACTCTTTTACATTTTTATTTGTGTTTTGTTAATTCTCTTTTTGACCATATTTTTGTTGATATTCCTGGTAACGTGTTTTGTTTTGACCTCTTGACATTTCTTATGCCCTTATTTCCTTTAACAATTTATAACTTTTTCGTTTTCATAGTCTATTCTTCTGAATGGCAACCCTGTTCCATTGAACTGGGTTATTACCTACTAGTTTTTATTGCGCGGAATAATTTTTGTTTGATGTAATGTTATCGTTTATATAAAGAAAATTTGTACATAATTAATATTGTTGCAAGAAATAATTTCATTAAAGTTCAAGGTGCCACGGTACCGACTTCCACGGTACTTACATTTAGATAGTTTATGTGACTTTACTTAGCTATGCTAATGAGAAAAATAATTTCCAGGAAAATTTTAACATACATATGCCGTTAAAAGAAATAAAAAATTCTGATTATCAACCAAAAACATGTTATAACATGCTTAAAAAATATTACCACGGTACTGACAAATAAATTTGTGGCACACTTTCTTCGAATGAAAACATATCACTCTTAAAGTACAACAACGTTAAAAAAACAAATCGACTGTTGTTAACTATGCATTAATAGTGCTTCTTTTAGAAAACCACCATTCAAAGGTCTTGAAACTAAAATAAAATGGCAGTTTAGCGGGAAATCTTTTGAATTCAAAAATAAAAGTAAATCCTGGGACAACATTTATTCATTATAATTTTTTTTGGCAGTAAGTATTTTGACATAATTTTTGCAGAACTTTTTCAAGCAAGTATTGCACTCAAACTTTTTTAAAAACAACATTTCTTTTCAATGAAGTATTTCATTAGAAAATCGTAGATTTATTTGGAAAAACAAGGAACGGACATGCCACGGTACTGACATTTTGACTATGCTTTCCCAAGCCATGTGGAATAAGTAGAAAAATTTAGTCTTGATATCGAATGTAGATTGTCGTAAATAGCCATTACCCAATTCAAACCAAAAAATATATACGAACATTTTACATTAAATACCAAAAAAAAAAAAACACTTGGCATAAAGAATCAAAGTTGGCACGGAATCATCCATCTACCTTTTTTCGAAATAAAATGTTAAAAATATAAAACTAATATAACAAATGACATTTGTCCTCTTAAATTAAGGAAGAAAAACAAAAATTTAAACAAAAGAATATAAAAATGAAATTTTACTTTTAAATAACCTTTTCTCAATATATTTACCATTTTAAAAACATGATTACTTTCATTTTTTGCATCTTTTTGACAACCCGAGCTGTAGAACCTCAGTCTGATAAAAAACCTCGGCGACAAAACTATCACCATGGACAATTAGGAAGCAGTTTTCGTCTAGACTGACACAGGGTAACCCACCTATAATCAACACCAAAATCACCACTCACAACGGGGATTCAACAACCCCGAGGATGATATAAAATCAACGGACAACTTAAATATTCGTTCACATGTATTTTTATTATTATAACGGGTGATTTTTTAAGAGGTTTAGAACTTTAAAAAAAAAAAACAAAAAATTCGAAAAAATGAATGAAATATTTATTTGAATCGATAGTTTGAATCTTGCAATTTAATGTTTAAAGATAATTTCATGCAAATGTTGACCGCGGCTGCGTCTCAGGTAGCCCATCCGCTGAGTCCAATTTTGGCATACTCTTTCACACATATCGGCCGGTATCTCACGAATGAATGCATGGATGTTGGCTTCCAGTGCGTCAATCGAAGCGGGCTTGTCCCTATAGACATTAGCCTTGACATACCCCCACAAAAAATAATCTAATGGTGTCAAATCGCACGATCTAGGCGGCCAATTGACCGGCCCGAAACGTGAAATTAACTGTTCACCAAACTCGCCTCGCAATTGCGCCATTGTTTCGCGTGCTGTGTGGCATGTGGCACCGTCCTGTTGAAACCACATATCATGCAAGTCAAGAACTTCCATTTCGGGCAAAAAAAAGTTTGTTATCATCGCTCGGTAGCGTTCACCATTGACAGTAACGCTGCGATTCGCATCATCTTTGAAGAAATATGGCCCAATAATGCCGCCGGCCCATAAACCGCACCAAACAGTGGCTTTTTCGGGATGCATTGGTAGCTGTTGCAATACTTCTGGCTGATCTTCACTCCAAATGCGGCAATTATGCTTATTTACGTACCCATTCAACCAAAAATGAGCCTCATCGCTGAACACAATTTTTCGATAAAAAAGCGGATCCTCGGCCAGCTTTAAAATTCAATAATTTGCAAGCGTTGTTCATTTGTAAGACGATCCATGGTTAAATTGCAAACCAAACTGAAGCTGTTTGACAGTGACACAAGGTACTAAATACACGTCAGCTGTCAAAACCAGTGTTGCCAAAACCAAACCAGCTAAAAAATCACCCGTTACAATTTGAAACTTAAGACATACATAATATACAACTAATATAAAATTTTTAACGTATCCAATTAGTTGTAAGCCAAATTGTGTATATTATGATCAATAAAATATATAAATTGAATTGAATCGCATTTTTATATCAGACAATTTTTATAGTTTAATAAAGATATTTTTAGTGTGATTTTAGCTGTGCAGAACATTTTGGTTTTTTGAGCTGGAAGTATTGATAGATTATTGAATTTTGTGATAGATAATAGAATTTTGCTACCCAAAATAAATACAAAGTTTACTCCTGTTAATAGTTTATTTTATTCAAAAAGTGATATCAAATAAAACTAAAAAAGATTAAACAAATTTTAAAGTACGCTTGCTTTCGAAAATAGTTATAAAAAAATGTCGCATTGGTGGTAGAATGTATTTAATAAATCATTAGATCTACCCCTGGAGAAGTCGTGGATAACGATGAATCGTTGGGAAAAGGATGAAATCAAATTTGTTTTATTTGCATATACAAATCAACTGACCAAAAACTACCTAAAAATAGAAAAAAAAAATGTTGTGTCACTTTCATTTTTGCATTGATTGAGAATATATTTTTTTTTTAAATTTTATTTATTCGTGGCTTTACATTATGGGTATTCATGCAACTTCGTAAAACCCTAGATAAGTTTACAAATTGGTTAACTTTAATTTTTGGTTAATGAACTGTCAAAATTTGTATGGGAAAAGATTTACACAATTTGGTTAAACTTATCAAAGGATTTGCTCGCGTAAAATTAAGATTCGAGCAACTTTTCAGTTTGTGTTTTGGCACAAACTGGACGATTGCCCGAAATGAGTTTTCCAGTTTGTGTCATATGGAATAATATGTAACCGCGCGGACATTCAACCAAATAGTTGCGGATATTTAACAACATCGTTGAATTTAGTTCTCTGTGCGAAATGTATCTTTTCTTTAATTTGCTGAGCAAAAGAATAGGACGAAGGTGATAATATTTTTCTTTGAATGTATGAAATGGAAAACTGAATAAACATTGGCGGTGTGTTGGTTAGGCTCGTTGCGATTGCTTGTGGAGTTGCTCATGTTCGCGCTCAGTAGTCAACTTGTGACTAAACTATTTTGTTGCGGTAGCAGTTGCATGTGCGCGACTAGCCTTAGTGTGATTGAATTACCTAGCATTTAATCAAGTGTATAAAAAAGGTCTTTCATGCAAACCTTGCGTTAACTTATCATTTTACACATTTTGTAAACTTACAAAAAAGTCAAGGAAAATAATTTTGTGTAGCTACGTTTTCCAGGTGCCTTGCTGTGAAGGCGCTGTGCCGTACTGCGAATGGCTCGCCACTTTCCATGAAAGGTTTCACCATGTCGTGAAGGCTGATACGAGGCGAGCTTCTATAACAAAACAAAAAAAAACATAATTTCGGCTGTGATCGACATTTTATGAATCGATATTTCAAAAGTCAATATTTTGAATGTCATGGGCGGTTTCTAATACGTTATCTGCCCCAAAAATGTGTTTGCACAATATTCTTAAACGCAAACTGCAAGTCTTCTGCTCGAAAGCCAAAATTTTACTGCGTTAGCATCAAGGTAATGTCTATCTTTAGAATTTTGACTTTTGTTCAGCTAATATTTGTTGTGTTTGCATGTATTTTTTTCTCATCTTCACAGCCATTTTTATTTCTGACTATTTTAATATCAATTTGTTGTTGTGTTTACATGTGTTTTTGTCCTCGCGTTCACAGTCATTTTTGTATTTCTCACAATACTAAATTCCAATTCTTACAACCTCCGGAATATAATACCTCTGTTCTCTATTTTTGTTTCAAACAGACAACGGGCCAGTACAGCAGCTTATTTTTTGTCTATAAGCTCGAAGATAAACCTTTTAGGAAATAGTAACCAAAAATATCGTTATAAACCGATATTTCAACTGGTTAAATCGCCCTTTTTACCGGTCATTCGTATGTAACCGATACTAAAATATGTTTGCACTAGTTTTGCTTCGGTATAAGGACGGTGGAGGCAATACGATCTAATATTCGATTTTTTTATAAAATTCTGTATTATTTGTAGCGAAAAGGCGGCTTATTTGAGCTTGCCCTAGATGTTCTAAGTGCTAGGAACGGCCCTGATTGTTCGTGTCCCTTAGGTTCGGTTAGGTTAAGTAGTAGTGGCTGTCAGCAGTTAATACTGATACACTTATACCAAAAGTTGTTCCGTTGTGATACCACATGAATCTAGAAAACGCCTTTCTTACTCTTTAAACCACTAAGAGCTCCTGATGATGCGTACGAGACTATTAATGTCTGTGTTTGCGAGATCACTATAGGATCGTTATAAAAGTAGTCAGCTAAGTGGAGCCTATGGTCTGTGGGAAAGAGCAGGGCATCGTTTCTTCGTCCTCCTCGTCCATACAGCTTCTGCAAAAGTCGTTTAAAAATATGCTAAGCCACGTAGCGTGCTTGCCTATTTGACAGTGTTCCGTTATGACACCTACAACAGAGCTGATGTGCAGTCTGTTTAGAAATGGAGCACTTTAAATAAAGGTATTGGTCATAGTAGTTTTGTCGCCAAAAAAGTGGTGATGTTGTTCCACCTAATGTATGTTCTCCAAAGCTTTCTGCTTCAGCAAAAGCTTACACGTAGCGAAGGGTATACCAATATTTGTCTTTTCAGATAAAACAGGTAGTACTGTTCCACTTCTAGTCACCCCTAGTGAGTTCATCAGCTTTACAATTGCCTGAAATATCAATATAGTCCGGCACCTAACACATATGAATGTTAAACTGCTGCGCCATCTCCAACAGCAATGCTCGGCAGTTAAGAAATGTTCTAGAGTTAATAGAGACAGAGTCCAAAGACTTAATAGCGGCTTGACTACTCGTATTACAGAAGATGCGGATATCAGAGGTCGATATCACGTTTTCTTTGAGTAAAGATAGTACTTCTTTTATCTCGTAGTTCCAACTGGAATACGCTACAGTTATTAGGAAGACAACATGAAAGACTTAAATTTAGTCTTTTAAAGTACACACTTCCACCACAAATTGAGCGATTGATCTTTTAAGAAGTCCACGCCGTCCCAGGTGGATCTGGTAGGT
This sequence comes from Dasysyrphus albostriatus, assembly GCA_946251815.1. Lineage (NCBI taxonomy): Eukaryota > Metazoa > Arthropoda > Insecta > Diptera > Syrphidae > Dasysyrphus > Dasysyrphus albostriatus. Next base: position 103,821,949 of record OX276336.1, on the reverse strand, counting down.
ATGGTAACTTCAAAGTTCTTATCGAAGTTCAGTAGTGGGATTGTGTAGTCCGTGTTACTTGGAAGTGATCCAAATGAGTTCGGAATAGTGGAGTGCCAATTTCATTATTGATCCACTGTGAAGATGCTTTGAGATGAATGGCTGTGCGCACGGCCATTTGTTTGTTAAAAATTATTTCAGAAGGTATCAGATGTCTTGAGTGTCTTATGCAGCGGCTCCTTCCTTCCTTGACCGAAGTATTCTCCACTTAGACATGCTGTTCTTTGGACTTTGCTTAGTTTATCACGATTTATCGCTTTATCCTAAGTAGTCCACCATACTGCCACGCCGCCGTAAGTTAGAATGGGCTTAATTACCGAAGCATATAGCCAGTGTTGGTGTCCCTTAATTCTACTAAATTATATTTTAGTCCTGTAACAGTTTTGTTTCTTTATTCCTTCAATCAGAAATCGATCATAAAATTTTATATGTATGTATTTATATATTTCTTGATGTAAATTAAAATTTAAATTTATTCTTTTGAAAAAAAACTATTTTCTAATGACCAAGATAAACCGATCTAAATATAATCCCACAGAGTCTTGCAGATGCAAAAATTTAATGCTTTCTTGGGCTTCGAATATACTAAATAAATTGTTTAAATCCGATGATACTAAAAATTATATGACTGAAACTCTAAGCGCGTGCTAAAGCCATCTTGATTTTCTTGTTATTTGTTATCAAATAAAAAAGCAAAACCGAATAAATTATAAAACTTTATATGTATATGAAAGTGATTTTTGCCAGCTGAGCTGATGATGTTTAAATACACCAATTTGTTTATGTATTTCACAAAAAAAAAAAATAAATAAAACAATGTTTGCAGTTGTCTAAGAAAGTGTCCTAAACTGGAATCAAAGATTGCTTAAAACATAATAATCAAACAATTCAAGGGGCAATTTTTTTAATAGCTCAAGTCATTCTCAAGGCGATGTATAATCACTGACTTTTATAATGAATTAAATCATCGGAAGGGGTCAATAGTATATTTTACAAAGATTTGTGCTTTTAATGGATCGATGTATACTGCACTTAATCAAATCATCCACAGATATCGGGGGAGGTGGGCAATGGGGGTTCAATTGCCCTTCCCTCCTGGGCAAGAACGAACGAATTAATAAAATGCAATGAAAAAATGATTTTTCGTTCTATGTTTATAAATTTTTTTTTTTGGAAGCCAAAAGAGCACTACCCGTTTCCATTTTCCTGATTTTCCATCTCACAAAATTATTCAATACTTTTGAAGCGCGTGAGGCCTTTTCCATGCAGTGAATTGAATATCACAGGTTCTTATGGCGGCAGTCAAACTCAAGAGTTGCATGCAGCCCGGAGCTGCACCATTTCTCAATTTCATAATTTCTGGGCAGCGTTGCACAGTGGTTTGTGGTTTGAGCGCGGAAAAGAGGTCTTTTTAGAAAGTTTTATGTAGAATTTTTAGTTTTATGTCTAAGTGCTCTTAGATAATCCGAGCATATGAGTTCAAAGTATTTTTTTAAATATATATATGTATATATTTTATGTACTTATGTATTTACATACCCTCAAAGTTACATACAAATTTATTTTATTTATTTAAAGTCGCAAACCATATTTTCAACAAATTTTTATAATATTTTTTCCAAAGTTCCTTTAAGTAACTAGTGTAACTTTATACATCATTTTATTGGTCTATTTTTGAATATCTAAAAACAAAAAATAAATAAATAATAATTCGTAAAAGGAGCCTTCTATAAGTAGCCTTAAACACTGGTACTAAAAAAAAGTTTTTATGATAACTTTTTGAGTTTCAAATTTAGCTAGATTTACCTACAAGTAGTGTGTTTCAAACTTACAAATTACAGCACAGAAAAAATCAAGTGCCACAACTTGCAACCTTCGGAATTATGTTCAAATTTGTCTCACTGAATCGGGTTTCAAAAAACTCGGTCTTGACAGTGGCATATATCAAAAAGTTATAATTCAGAACGAACTGGTCAAGCCCATTATATTTAGAAAAAATTAATACCTTTATTTAAAAAATTAAATAAAATGAATGCGTAACCCTGAGAATTTCTATTTTTTGCGAAACCATTAATTTCTGCCTGCAAAAATTTCAACTTTCAACTCAATTTTCTGGGAAAAAATATATAACAACATATTATTATTTTATTACAGTTTAAATTAAATGATATAGCTTAACAAAAACTATATAAAAGGATTAGGGATAATCTTACAGCCTTATTGATTTCAGGCAAAAAGTAGGGGCGGGTAAAAATAAAAAAAGGTTTTTTTTTTTTCAGATGTAAGGTTTTTCACTTTACCTGTTGCGTTTTCCATATGAAAACCAACAAAATTTTATTACGGTTGAAAGTTTAATTGCTTTCTTTGTTGTGTACCTGTTGTTTAATTTTGTATGATCTTAAGCATTTGTATACTTAAAAATAAATATTTAATATATATGGGATTTAAATAAAAAGTAAGTCAGTATTGAGTGTTTGTACAAGAAAGGTGTGAAAAAATAATAACTATTGGATCAACCAATAAATTAATGTAAAGGGAAGGTAGTTAAATATAAATTCAAGTAGATAGTGAGTTCAATAAACCGGTTATTTCAGAATTATTGTATCTAAATTATTCAAGCAAAAACATCTCTCTATTAAAATGGATTCCATCGCCATTTCTTTATTCGGTTTTGTGTAATGAACTTATTATGACTAATGGTCGTGGTGTACACAATCTACGACCATATTTTGAAATGGAATACCCCAACATAGCTTCTGAGCAAGTAGAAACTGTGATATCAGAAGTACAGAAACGTTCAGGCCCGGCAGATAATATGGGTAGTATGGGTAGCACTACCCACTCGAGATTTTTCTAGTGGGTAAAATACCCACTCGAAATTTGATGGTATTTTTTTCATGAATTTTTTATCATGAAATCATCAATTTTATCAGAAATCATAATTATCTGATTTTGTAATGAGGAAATTTAGCCAAACACAATTCGCACAAAAAATTATGCCCATCAATAAATAAACTTTTGTAAAAATTTTTTGACAAAATTTGCTCCACCATGAAGTTCTTGCTTGGTTTTCACTGAATCTATTGATTGTATGAAAAAAAGAATGTTAGTCTTTTTTTTGGTAAAACTACGTAAGCTACAATCTGCACCTTTATATTTTTTCAAAAATATGTACTGATAGTTTTCGAGGAATTAAGAAAAAAACTGAATTTTATCCCCTTTCACACTCCCTAAGCAATTTTGATCCCGACTCAAATTTACGGAACTTTTAAGGAAATGCCTAAGACAGGGATGAGGAACCTTTTAAAAGTCCCATGCCATTTTAAAGAAATAAATAATTTGAAATGCCTTTGGAGTGCCAACATAGAGGCAGTTTTCGAAAACATCAAGCCAAAGCAACTTGATAGTTCAATGTCAAATATGCAATCATATTGTTTGCACAAATTTGTTTTGAGCAACTTTACTTGCAGACGTAGTTGATGATAATGACTTTTTAATATTTATTTTAATATAATTTTATTTTAATATTTTTAATATTTTGTTCATCTTCTACATTTTTTCTGCACAGCTTCACAGTGGACGATGTTTTCGAACATATTACTTTAACAAATACGTTTTTGATGGAGATGACGTTGACGTTTTCGAAAACGTCCAAAGTTTTGATGAAATTTTCAAGTGATAATTAGGAAAAAAATAATTTCACAGTGCGTAAAATGCCGACTTTTTCAAAAAGCTATAAGAAGAAAACTGACTCATGATGTAGACAGTTACTGCTACCACTAAAAGGTACAAACGGATTTCTCAATTTATGAAAATGACCATAGTTTTTCGTCACGTGCTACCATTGACAAGCGTGCCATTGGTTTGCCATCGCTGGCCTAAGACGTCAAAACAAAGCTCTCAACCGAAATTCAGCTTTGTCGGAATTTTTTTATGGACTAAGTAGTATAAATTATATTTGTAATTTGTAGCTTTGCATAAAATTGGCAACGCTGAAATTATATTTTTTATTAAAATGGCTTCATAGATGTATGTACCAGAGTATTTCTATTTAAAGTAATGTAAGTAGATATACCCTGGTATGTATGTATGTAAGCCCAAAAATTTTAAATTTTAATACCCACTTAGGCTGAACATGATCTACCGGGCCTGGAAACGTTTTTTAGCTCAATTTTGAAGTCGATGGACATCAATATATAGAATCAAATTTCGACTTGAACAAAAATGCAAGGATGGGCGCGAAGGAGTTTTCGGAGTAAAATTCACCCGAAATGAACTGCCGGAAATGTCAACTCATACTGAAAGACCGCGAAAGAGTTTTGAAGAATGCTGTGATTAAGCTAAAAGATATAAGAGAGACCAATTAAGAAACATATTTCCTTAAGAAGAGACAAACTATACACCAACATCTGAAAGCTTTTCTTCTTCATATTTTCAGCCAGATAAGGCTCTTGCATTATTTATGCAAGCATAATTGTCGAAACAACAATATGAAGTATTGAGACATGCCCTGAGGACAAAATGTTTTTCCACCTTATAGTAAATTGATTTAGGAAAAGGTGCTACCCTTTAAAAATATAAACATTACGGAAAACTCAGCTAGTGTTTCACTACAAGAATTGTTAGACCACACTGCAAAAAGGTTATTAGAAAGGAAGAGAGCAGAAGAGGAAACAAGAATTGAAAGGAAGTCTTTAACACTATACACTAAAATGGGGATGTGATGGTGAAAGATAAGATTTCACAAAAAAAAAATATTCCAGTTCAATATCAAAAACCCTCAAATTTTAGAAAAATTTCAATAACTTTTTTCTAATTATATTTTCTTAGCAAAATTTTCCCCAAATATCTTTAAGACTAAGACTAGTACATGTGTACCAAATTTCATCAAAATCTGCTAAATAGGTCAGATTTTTGTCCACTATGCCATTCAAACCAAACTCATAAATTTTTGAAAAATTTCAATAACTTTTTTTCTGACTATTTTTTCTTAGCAAAATTTTCACAAAATATGTATAAGATTAATTCAAAATGTTTGCCAAATTTCATCAAAATCCGTTCTACAATTCAGATTTTACAGACTCTTTTCCGCTCTCCCATACAAACCAAACCACTGGTGCGGCGTCTCAAAATTCAATTTTGGAAAACGTCCCAGAACAAAAATTATTTCTTTCCAAATCTACTACGATATCCATTTTAAATACAGGGTGTGTGCCGGAAGGTATACTACTTTGTTTGTTTATAGTTTTTGATTAAATGAAAGAGAATGGATCTTATATTGATGAACGCTTAATTTAATGTCAGCAATTATGTATGGAATACAATATCAGGTAAATGTCTCACAAATGTGAACCCTTTTGAGCACATTTTTCATGAAATTCTCACACATTTTACGCGGTATTTCATTAATATCATCACGAACATTTTGTTTGCGTTGCTCAAGCGTTTCTGGTATGTTTGCATTAATTTTGCTTTTCAAATATCCTCACAAAAAGAAGTCAAATCAAGTGGCCGTGGAGGACAATCAACATCACCATTTCTTGAAATAACTTGTTGTGAAAAGAGGTCTCGCAGTAATTTCATTGCAATCCTGGCTGTATGCTATGTGGCACCGTCTTGTTGATATCACATGTTAATCAAGTCCAAAGCATGCAGTTGTGGCGTTAAAAAGTTTTCAAATTTGTTCTTTGAAGACCAAGCTTGCTTTAAACACTTCCTTGAGCAGGAGTAATGTTTTCAGCCGATCTTGCAGCACGTTGGGTTCCATACTTGGGCCTATCACCTACAGACCCTCTTTCTTCGAAATCATTCACTACACGATAAATAGTGCGTTTTGTTGTTTCTCCCAAAAATTTCACGTAACTTTCTCCCTCGTCACAGTAATCAATGATTGATTTTGATAAAATGTTTTAACGATTAAAACACGTTGGTTAATCGAATATTTTTCCATAATACATTTGCCACAAGTCTACTTCACGTCAAATATGAACTGTCAAGACTAATGGCCGCAAAACAAAGTAGTATACCTTCCCGGCGGACACCCTGTATACAAAATAAATAAAATCTGACACCCCTGTGTAACTATAGTTTCACACCATGTTAATGTCTTTTTAGCAAATAAAATCCTAACTTTTGAAGTTCTTCAAAAGAAATATCCGGATTTTATTTTGAAATTGAAATTTCCGCGGGACAACACAATCCTAATCTGTAAAACAAAGATGAAATAAATAGATAAAATAAATCTTATTTAAGAAAGAAGATGGTTGTCAATGAAATAATGTATAATGAAAAAAAATCTAACTTAAAGCTTTTTAAAAATAATATTGCTAGCAAACAAGATTTTGAAGATTTTTTTGAAAAAAAGTTCTTAAGTTTAAATCAGTAACTGTATACCTACTTAAAATTGGCACTCTTAACAGTTTTATCTAAAAACCTAACATTGAAATGTTATTTTAAATAAAAATCAGAGTGTGTACTAAAGAGAACATGTTTATAGCTCTTTAACTTTTTCTTCAAATTAACAAATTATTTTAGTGTGTATCTAACATCAGCTCCATTTTTTATGTGTAAACTTGCCTTTAAGGTACTAAATGATAGCCTTGAAAATTAATAGCAAGTACGTGCAACCCGGACTTTTATTTTATTTTCAATTTCCCTTGCAATTATTGTTATCGCAGCTGAAGTATTTTTAGATAATTTTGTTTTTAAATATTTACCAAATGATTATTTTTGTTATTGAAATTAGAATTAGAAGAAAAAAAAATCGTTATCAAAACGATTGCAAAAAAAAACTCGATTGGTTTTTTTTTTATTGTTGTGATTAATTTGGTATGCAAATCAGTTATGTGTGGCGAATCGGGGAGACCTATGAGAAAGAAAGCTGTTATTTTTGTTGATTGTATTCTTTATTTTGTTATACTCTGGATGGGGCCGGCCTGGTAACTTCGAGTTTTTTAGTTCTATTTTCATGAGTTTTATAATCATTGTTTGTTTTTTTTTTTATTTTTGGGGCTGGGTTAGTACGATATAACGGATCAATGAAAAAGACCGTTCTGTGCAAATGTCAAGGTAGAGCTAATTTTTGTTTTTCATTTTTTTGGTTTCATTTTGATATTATTTGTATTCACCTATTTTGTTTTAATCAGGGAAATTTAAATGTTTAGCTCTGGGCTTATTTGAACTTGCGTAGGTTTTATTAGAATTTTTAGTTTTTATTTTTGTATGTAGATTTATGAATTATTGGGATAACATGCCTAAGCCATTTTTTCGATTTCATTTATTAAGGAAGTCTTTTCAAAATAATTATGACATTGGCAAGTTTTTGTTTGGATTTCATAAAATTTAAATTTTCTTTGCAAGTATCCATCATACAAACCCACAATATTTTATCGTTCTGATTTAGATTTTAATTTTATTTAAGAAATAATAGAAAATGAAAAAAGTATTGTGTTGTTTACTATGCTATTCCAATATGCCCTTCATTTGTGGCACTACTGTTCGAAAAAAAACGGAAAGCTTTCAATTTTATTTAAAGCATGTAAGTTCTCTGGAATTTGCAAATTAAGATAGTGGACAAAAATGACTCACTTAATTCGTAATATGTTTAGTGACTCAAAGAATAATTTCAATATATTCACAGCTTACAAAGTAAAGTTGCTGTGCAAGGAAGGAAACGTTGGAAAAAAGATGTGATGACTCAACAATAATAGAGGTAGATATAGGAAGTAGTGAAATAAATGAAAAAGAAATTTGTCTGGTTTAAAATGTCGAAGACACCATAAATGGATTTAGATATGAATTTAAAGGCTTGAATCATAAATATAAAATCCATAGATGATATACCATGAGAGATATCCAAGCCCATAGAAGGAGCTTACCTTATTCGCTTTGCAGTAGCAATGTTTTGTGGAATTTTTTTGTCCAAAATTGATAAAAATTAAAAAGTCGAGGTAACAAACTTGATTCTCCCCAGACAGTCTTTCGAATTTGAATAGCCTAGAAAGGTACCTACTTGATTAATTCAAGATCAAGGCAGTGCAAATTTATATGTGTGGATTAGTAGTTATAAATGAGAACTCAGGAAAAAGTTTATGAAATTGTATGCGAAAGTTATTTCAACCTGTTAGTATTGTAGATTAGATAACATATAAAATTCTTACTATAGCTATATGACAAGTATTGGATTCATGTGAGGGAAACAAATATCAAGGTTTAAGTCGAATACAGATAACATTAACATAATAGAGAATTCCATAAAAGTGGTTCTTGCCACACCAACCATAACTGTCCGTCTGTGGATCTATGCGTGTGTGCAGTTATTCAACTAAAGATTACGCAAGGGCCTAGAAAGGGGCACAGTAGATCTTTAGGGCGCAGTGCACTTATCCCCTATTAATTCATTCAAGGGAGAACGGATAATCTGTTTTTTTTTTCAATTAAAAATAATTATTGAGTTCAGGATTTTACTATTGAATTCTATGTTTTTTGTTTGTAAGCTATTGAATGGGAACAATTACTAGGAAGCGTTCTTACTATTGAATATGTTTTTTTAGTCCATAAAACATGCTCAGAACTGAAAATTCTACTAAATCCACGTATGTGTTTTCGATAAAATGGTCACACTGGCCACTTTAAATCGGAAACTAAGCCTAATTTTTAAGAATTTTCACTTCAATCTTTTTGTTAAAAATTAAATTTCCTATCGAAATGAGTGGCTTAAAAATTTTATAAGAAAAAAATTAGAACTAAGTTAACAAAAACTTACCAAACCTAAAATGAAAAATCAAAGATTTATAAATTTTTCAACTGATCTGATTGAGCATTCCTTTCCTCGGAAAAGAGTTATATCCTTTTTATTTAAAAATGTAAAAATCTTTAATTTTTCGATTTATTTTTGTGTTGTTGGTTTTCGTTAATTTTTCTTTACGTTTATGACGAGTTTACACTGTTACATGAACCCTTATTATGTTTTCAGCGCAAATCTGATCATAAATATATGAAAGAGCATACAAAATTACCATAGAATCCATCCCCGTCGGTACAATATGACACATTTAACATTTGTTAAGATATTTGAATTTGAGATTTTGATGACATTACGATTATAAAGAATATTTAAAAAGTATGTAATTTTGCAATTTATTTTCCGGCTCTTTTTTCAAATGCTTCTAGACGTACAGACTAAACGGCTGTTCCGATTTATATAAGACTTGATACTAGGTGCAAGGAATGTTAAATTCGTCATGGGGTACCCAAAAATAGGCCTTAAGACTCTACTTTATTTTGTTTAAGCTTGTCTTGAACGTATCTTTGACGAAATAAGTTATGCGCAATTCTGAAAAAAAATTAAAAATCTTTGATTTTTCGATTTTTCTTGTGATATACATATGTACGCACATACATGGGAGGAGACAAGTCTTAGATTCGTGCAGAAACAAAATTCGAGATAACAATCAAACATGACATTACGATTATAGAGAACACCAAAAAAGTGGGTGGCAAAATTGTATCTGTCTGGCTGCCTGTTCCGCTACAGCCTAAACGGCTGGATCTATTTTCTTGGTACATAGTGGTTTTTGGTGATTCTGCCGACTCGTTTTTTTTTTCTTTTTTAGAACAAATAGTATCGGTACCTGCATTATAATTTCTTAAGCAATTTAACAAAATCTTATTTTTCTCATAAATGGCTCCACAGATTTTTTTTTTAACAAAAATTCAATAAATTTATTTTGGTAAAAGTTACCGTTGAATGTGAAACCCTTTTTCAAAAAAATGCTTATTAATGGTACCTCCCAAAGAACCATTTTTTATTTTCAATTTTCTTCAGAACGGTTTTTTTGATTTCAATAATTTTTTTCAATACAGAAGCTTCCAAGCAATGTTAATAGTTTTTTCAAAACTTATAATAAAATTTTCCCGCAAATTATTTTCTGAATTTTTAAAAAATTAAGAAAATGGTAGTTCAATACACTTTTTTTCGGCAATGGATATGGATGTGGCAATTTCTGATTTATTAATATAGATTTAACTTCCAATAATCATATTAGCACTTGTCGAATCTTGTTGAAGTCATGCTACAAAAAAACTATAGATGTTTGTAGTTTTAATCTACTCCATTAGACTGTCGTCAAACGCAATTGTTTTGATTTAGACTACCTTTCTCACTGGTTGTTGTAAATGCTAATTGTCAAGCTGACTACACTTCTATTGAAGACAATTTTATATATAAAACACTGCTGCAGTCTATAGACGATACATTGTCACTTGTCAGCACTATCAGACCTTCTAACCATACAGCGTTGAAAGTTTTCTCCTAATAAATCACAACCAGACAGGCACACTGCTTTTTAGATTTGTTCCCTTAAATGTCTGGAATGAGACCTAGGTGTAGCATGATGAATTCTGTATTATGCATTGTACTTTATAGCCAGAGTTGGGTAGTAATTATTACATTTTGTAATTGATTACAGGGTCGATTACAGTTACATGTAATCAGTAATTGACTCTTTTCGATTACAATTACATATAATTGTGATTGGAAATTTTCAATTACAATTACATGTTATTTGTAATTGAGAATTTCCAATTACTAATTACATGTAATTGAAAAATAGTAATTGAGCCAAAAAAAATGCTTTTATGTTTTTAAACACACTTTTTCTAAATGGTGGACAACGCAACACCTCCTACCAGCAAGACCACCCTTACGCAAATCTAAGGACTTAGAGCGAACATCTATAAAAAAGCCAGCCATACCTAAATGACTTCTCGAAAACATTGCTAGCTCTTAGACTATAGCCTAACCTTTAAAAATATAAAAATCAAAAATTGTCCAAGCATGACTTTTAGTTTGTTCACATCTGGTGGATAAAACCTTTCTAACGATCAATAATGTATGCCCATTTACCTTTTTTTTCAATTTCAGGTAGTTTGTAATTGAAATTTTCAATTACAATTACATGTAATCAGTAATTGAAATTTTGTCCATTATAAATTACATGTAATTGTAATTCACTTTTTTTGTAATGATTACTACCCATCTCTGTTTAGAACATTTTCCGAAGCTTGCTACTCCACCTGCCTGTCCAGTTCCATACAGAGATGAGAATAACTTTCTTAGACTTTGGTTTTCTTGAATTTATGTTTGGCTAAAAATTGTGTTAATTGTATGAAACCAATATTTTGTAACAATATTTACAAAACATATAAGTTGAGAAAAGTTTTGGTTTTTGTATTCATATTTGAAAATTTGAATGTCTCAACGGAAAATAACACAACTATGCTTTATGATCGAAAATAATTTACTACCCCCTTGGAGAAGGAAACAATTCATATATTTTGTTGCATATTTTTAGGTTGACATAACACTCAAAAACGCTTACTGACTAAATGTATGCTTTGATGTAAGCCATCTTTTTGTAAAAGGGTGAATATAAAGTGATCGATCAGTACGTGCTGCGGCTGTAAAATAAATGACCACTCATTAATTGAAAAGTTGATCATATTCAGAAGAAGTTTGTTGAATGTATCCCAATTTATAGCAGTTTTATTTCCAAAAATACATACATTCACGTTAATGTAATCTTAATTGTTAAAGTAAGGAATTTAACTAAAAAAAATCTTGGATGGACCTATGTAAATCAGTTCTAAATCAAGTAAACAAAATTCCTTAATTTTTTACGAATTGTATTTGTATCCCAAATAGTCGTTGTAGGGGTTTATTTATTTACCCATTTTTGTTTTTGCATATTATATTTTCCCCTGCTTGGACAGAAGGGGCAATTTAATAAACAAATTACATTTACATGGCAATAATGGTATTCTTTTGCAGTTTTTTAGAAAGCTTAATTTCCAATATGGTTTACTTTCAAATAAAGTGGTTTGGCAAAATATTGTTTTAAAGAAAAATTAAAAAAATAGAAATCTAATTTTTTGTATGTCCGTACAATAAAGAATTTATTAAGCTTTAAGTTTTGAATGATCTTACTAATTTGTATTGCAGTACCAAAACTATATGTCTTCTAGTTTTTGAAAAAATTGAAAAATCTCCACTTACTTTCCTTTCCTAAAAGTGAAACGAAAATTTTCTCTGGTCTCCAACTTGAGAACAAAATCAGAAACGAAATGATTACAAAAAACAAATATGGAGATTTTTATCAGAACGATGTCAAAATGAATTAAAATAAAAAATAGTTCAAAATCTTAAGTCAATTTTTTTCCATTTTATGTGAATCCTAGTTTTTTTGTTTTCGTATCGTCCGGTGTGGTGTTAAGAGTACAAAATAATTGTACTCAATGTTCTTCAGTTCTTTTACTTTTACACACATAGACACGTAAACACCACAACATATATTGACTGTTCCAAAGTCAAAGTTCTTTAATTTGTGTTCTACAAATCTACTACCATTTTCTTTTTAATTGACATTTCACTCTCGAACTGCGTACCACATAACACTCCGACTCCACAGGACACACAGATGCGCAACATCGCAACCACAGTCTAATCAACAAACAGCAGATGGCTGGGCAAATCATGTCATGTCGTTTCATTTCTGTCTCACCGCTACTTCAATCTTTTGCAACAATATTCAACTCAAATTATAGGAACAAAGGTCACGTAAATAAATAACAACTCTTACAACAATATTTACATTCAGATATAACGAAAATTAGGCAGAAAACTCACACGCACATGAAATCTCAAATCTCATGGCCAAGATTTGAACAGCGTTCATGTGCTGTTCAAAAGTTGGTTTTCATCGACATGCCGTCGACAAGACATGAATTTTTCTGCCTCCATTGGTTTTTTTCTCGACAGGTTCATAGTCCCAACATGGTTAATATCTTGTGGAGCCGGCATGTAACATGCTCTGATTTTTTTGAGAAATTTTACGCGAATCGTCTAGTTCCTAGTAGGTATACAATCAAAAATGGGATATTAAATTAACCCCTATAACGACTATAGAAGAGGGAAAAATTAGGGAATTTTTTGTTTTCATTTGGATCTGATTTAGGCCCATCCAAATATAAATCTTAAAAAAAAAAACATTAGTACGACCACCTAGCCGCAATAAATGTAGCGAGAAAACTATCATGCGCAAAAAGGAATAAGTAGTGTGAGAGAAAAAAATCATGCGAGAAAATCCTTATGTGAAAAGAATCATCCGAAAAAACTATCATGCGAGAAACATCACGCGAGAAACTATCATGCCAGAAAACCATCATGTGAAAAAAAAATTTGAAGTCATAAAACTACCATGCGAGAGATCCGTCATGAGAGAAAACTATCATTAAGCCTGGTTGTGTACTACCCAAAACTACGAATTTATAGGAATTTTAGCACAATTTCATATTGTATACGGACTTTGACAGAACCTTGGACTGAATTCGTAGAAATTCATAGTTTCTGATTGGATAGTACCCGAATAGACAATTCATTCGAATTAACTTCCGATTTACAGATAGCTCCAAAGCTAGGTATACATTTCACATTTCACCATCCATTCATTAAAAAGTGGGTTTGTCACTTAAGATGATCATCACACGTAATGCTTGGACCATTTCTCAAAAAGTTATTAAAGTTCCTCCTTTTTTATAATTTGCGATAAATACTTCTAAGAAGAATGTTAACTAATATTTGTGTAGTAAGACAAACTATACCAGTAGTTGAAATTTGCAAATCAAGCTTTACTCGTTGTTTTGTGATACAGGCCCCTGGCATTCTTTAAATCCCACAACTTAAATGGGAGGCCCTCGTTGTACTTAAACAAAACAAAAAAAAAAAGAAGAATAATCATGCGTGTTTTACCCTTGGCCAACATTCAAACACATCAAAAGTATCTTCCGATCGATTATACAATATCGCATCTATAAAGCATTGCTGCCAAGTTTATTAAAAAAAATTAATTAGCTGATGGTATCTCTATCTAGCCTCAATCAAATAGGAAGAAGTGCTTTCACACGCTAATTTACCCAAATCATGCGGGTGCGACTTTAGTATTAGGTACTCGTACTTTTATACAAACCCAAACCCCATCCATGATGGGGCATCTTTGACTGACAGCTAATAGCTTCACCAAAGAAGCAGGTAATGTGATATACGATCGTGTGCGGCCTCTGTTATATCCAAACTCACCCGAAACGTCAATTTAAACAATAAACGAAGGAAAGATCCATAGAAACGGAACATGGTGCCCTCCTCATTAGACAGTCAGACAGCGGGATCGTTAGAGATTATGCAACCAGAAGTATGGCCAAGAGAAGAGTTAGACCGCGCCGACAGCCAGCATCAGCATTCAGAGGCCGCAACCGCAACGGCAACCGCAGTAAGGTTATATCATCCTCCTGAGCTGTAACAATTAGTTTTATTGTTGCAAATTGGAGAGACAAAAAAACTTCGATTTGCATTGGTATTCCGTGACTCTGTGAGTCTTGGAATTTTTTTCGGGGGCTAACTTAGGTACATATAACTTTAATTTTTAGCATATTGCCAGTTGAAGTTTTGCTGAGCAGTTGACTTAAGGAATGTCGAATATCCCAAAACAGGTAGAATGCTTTCGGGCTAAAATTTGAATTCAAACCAGAAATTAAGTTCAAAAACATTTATACAAAAATGTCGAGATAGTGACACACAGTTTAAAAATTCAAACATCTTATTTTGTGCTTATATTGGATAACTTAATGTGAAGAAATGTATATGTATAGATATGAATTTAAATTCTCCACTTTAATAGCAAATTCACCAAGTCTTTTCACCTCAGATCGCAACACCAGAAGCGAACATGCTAAAACTGTCAAACATACACGATTTGTTAATTCGGAAGCTGATTGAGATTTATGTCATGCTTGACAAATAAACTTATTTGGAACAATGGTTAGTAGAGGTAGATTAGGTATGGAATAGCTCTTCAGAGAAAGGCTCTTCAAAATGAAAGATGTGTTAAGCAAGTCTTTAAAGTAAGCTCTTCTTCAGGCTGATTATGTACAAATACAAATTTTATTCACATACATTTTTGTATGTTTGAGTATTTTTGTTTTAAAACGATTGATGTTTCTTCGAATATCTATAAAAGCTGATGTTGATTGCTTAGGAATTGTAGTAATTTAGCCCTCATATTGTTGGGTTAAATTTCTTTACATCAGTTCTATTAAAGCAACTAACTTTGCGATACAATTTGTGTGGGAATTTCAATTACTTTCACATTTATTTTGTTGAAAAGACTGTTAATGAATGCAAATAATACTTGTTAACCTTTGAGCGTAAAATATTGCTAGAAAAACAGCAGAGTTAGAATTAATGGAGAGAAGTTATCGTTTAACAATAAATCCCAAGTAGCAAAGTTTCATCTCGGTATGACGTATGAGATATAATATAATATGAGAAAAAATTAACATTTATGCCAATGTCCTTAGGGTAAAAATTGGTTCGTGACTAGGGTTGCCAACTTTTTAAAGAAAAAATAGAGTATATTTGCTTTAAGAGAGGATAAATAAAGAGTACGGTCTATTAAAAAAGAGTAAAATTCTTTTAAATTCAAAACATGTATTTTTTATACTTTTTATTAAAAATAGATTTTTTTTGCTGTTCTTTAAGTAATTATATGAGTCTTAACATTGCAACTCTACGTTCAGAAAAATAAGAACCCTATTTTGAGCCATGTTCTTTTTTTCTCGCCACTTAACATTCATGAAAGAAAAATATTGAAATGACAAAAATTAAATAAATAAATTTGTCAGTACATCTTTGAAAAGAAATTGTTTTTTTCTACATTTTTTTTTAATAAAATCGGAGCTGTTTGCCATTAGCTCTGCAGTTCTTTTAAAATGGATTGGTCATTCGCGATCTTTTCACAATCGGTGTCATAATTTTCAACAATCTTTTTATTTAAAAGTTTTCTAGACAAAAAACATAACAACCACAAGAAGTTCAAAAAACAAAAATACCTTACACCTTCAACAACTTTTCACACTTGCTAAATTATTTCTATTGAGATCCGAATCTAGATCTGGTTCTGGATGTTCTTTCAACACGTCACACAAATACACGTTCGTGTTAAAAGTTAATCCAGATCCAGATCTGGATCCCAATAGAAGATAGTAGGACATACACCGCTATTGACATTTTATTCATTATGTTTTGACAGTTTTGGGTGCGTTCAGAAACATTTGAGTGTTAGGATTGGTTAACATTAACCGGTTTTTACTATACCTACATAATATTTTGTGTACATAGGTAGATGGAAGGTGTAGAAATATAAATTTCATAAAATGGAGTTGAAAATACTGACACTACTTAACAAAACCTTTGAACAAAAAAAAGAATTGGGAAACAAAATTAGTTTCAGTAAAAAAAGATTATTTTAGCGTACTCTATTAGAGTCATAGATCATCGAGTACGCTTTTATGAAATAGAGTACAATACTCTATTTTAGAGTACGGTTTGCAACCCTCCGTTTGGTGCCAGAGAAAAACCTTGCTTGAAAAACAGATCAAGCACATATTTTTCCATAAGACTTCATTTTCCATGAGTTAAAAATAAATTAAAAATATTAAAGATTAAAGTAATTTATTATCATTTAAGCACTCATGTTTCATATGCGTTCTTTAATATTTAAGCTCATAAATTCCATTTCTTGCCTTCACAAGTCCGTTCCTTAACTTAATTTACAGAATTCCAACAAAAAAAGCAAACAAGTTGTCCGCTATTTCGAAAAAGTCGTTGGAAAATGTAAATGCAATTTTTCGTGATGCAAAAATTTTTCTTATATTATAGATAGAGGCAAGTTATACAGGGTGATTTGTATAAGCCACACGAAAAAGCTAGAGCAAGTAGTTTGGATAAAGACAAAAAAATCGTACAGGAGAGGGGTCTATTTCCTCCGTTTAGGCAGGAGGGGCAATTTTCTAAAAAAAAATTGACTTAAAACTGAAAATAAAAAATATAAGTAACGTAAAGACTTACAATGCCATGCTATACCTTTTGGGAAAGCCAGAAATCTTTTCTTAAATTTTCATTTTAAATTAAGTTGTGTTAGTAACTAATTTTGGAAAAATTAAATATTAAACTCGAAATATTTATTTATTTATTTTTTTTTTTTTAATTTTCAAACTATTTTTTTTTTCAAAATTTTATGTAGGTAACTAAGTATAATTTTTGTTTTCAAAATTCAATGCTCTTATTAATTTTTTATAAAAAAAAAACTAGAAAACAGATACAATTTTTGAGATACTAAAAAATAAATGGAAAGTTCTTTTTTCCCAGAAAAAACACTTTGTTTTCGGTTTTCCCAAGTTTGATCTAATCAGATCAATCATTAAATTAGCGGATTATCCCTTTTTATTTTTTATTAGATACCATTCGGTTTTTGGATGAATTTTATTTTATAGAGAAAAGGACTTTCAGAAAAATTTAAATAGTGGTATTTTTACTATAGCAATTTAAAAAGACGTTGTAAATTTTTAAGTTTTAAATATCTCGAGAACGAATGATGCTATTGACTTAGAATAAATTTTATTCTAAGCATATTGACGTAATAAAAAATTATTAAAATATGAGTACCTACATATCAACTTAAATAAAACGGAAACTGCTGAAAATTGTGGACAAAAATTCAATTCCAATATCTTAAGAACGAACAATGATATTTTCTTTGGGGTAATTTTACTCTATACACTAGTTTATAATTAATAATTGATAAAATTTGTAAGAAATATTGAAAGAACAATTTTTTTAGAGTGAAAAAAACTTCAAGAAATTTTAATAAAAATTGTAGAAATTTTTTCTGTCTCAAATACATGAGATCATACAAAATGTTTTTGGCTTCGGGTTAATTAAATTCTAAAAAATAGTTTATAATTGATATTTGATTACTTTAGTAAGATAATTCAACAAACATTGTTTTTGTGAAAAAGTGAAAAAGCCACAGGAAACAACCAAAAATTGTAAAACAAATGGTTTGTTCGCAAATATTTTGAGAACAACCAATGATACAGGCTTTAGTTTAGTTTTATTCTACACGCTGACATTCCGTTGATTGCATATTGAAAACCTGAAAACGTTTTCGATGATCTTGAATTGGCGATTTTTTTTTGTAAATAATATTACATCAGACCACTAGCTTCCAAGGACACCAATCGGAAGTTACCAGTGTGGGTCACATCCAGCCTCATTTTAATTTTCCAGATGGCAAATTCATATTTAGCGGAAGTTGAGTGTCATATCGAACATTGTAGAACAAATCGTTCCAATTATTTCTTATTCCACGAGTGTTTGAATATACTCATGCATACCTTCGCTTCATGAGCAAGAGTTGAGAATCAACAATTAAGTGCTCGTGAGCAATTATTATTTTAGAATTATTAAGAATGAAATCTCACTCTCAATCTCACCATTGTTCCTGAGCAGAGTTATATAAATTTCAATGTAAGCTAAATGCATGACGACAACGGTGACTATGATGACTTGCTGTCTCGGTGTCATCTCGTTGAAGTCTCGCCGTGGTAGTCCAAACGTAGTTTTCAGTGTCGTAGCTTTTATATTCGTCTGGGTGTGGTCGCGCCTTTTCCATTTAGGTAGGTAGGAATGGAAAGTACAAGCAACTCGTTAAGTGACACAATTAGTGGTGGAGTGCTCACCGTTTTCATACGACTAGCACGTCCTAGAACTCAAAACTCAAGTTTTGTAACATTATTTTCTTAATGACAAACTTCAGGAAAGTATATTGTAACTAACAATCTAGAAACTTAATTTTTCTATATAAAATTGGAATAACCATGTTGAAAATTAATAATAAATTTAAGTTTCCATACAAATTATCGATAGGAGTTTTGTGCCTACGTCCTTGATTGCCTATCTACTTATTATTATTATCTGCAGCACTGAACACTGCCATTGGATATTTCAATAATCTGTCAAGTCAGTGCTGGGTGCCAAAAATTGACGTTTCAATTTAGGTAATGACAAAAAAAAAACAAATAAATACTCGATCTCGATCTCGCTCTCACTCTCGCTCGCACTTAGGTTCTACGCAATTTTCTTTTATTGTTTTTGAAATTTTGTGTTCCAATTATTTAACTTGCACTTCTGTGCAAGAAAACCTTCCTAACGATATATAATTTATGTGCCTTTGGCTTTTGTAGACCATGTAAATTGTAGAACAAAATTAGTGTAACCTGTGAATGAAAGTGAGGTAGAGTTACCGGGATTTGTGAAATGCCTCTTAAGGAGCTTACACGCTATACCTAGATTGCAATATACCAAATTATGTAATTTTAAGTCGTCTTTCAGCGAATACAATCACTAGTGGGGGCTCTGAAAGTTCGTTAAGATAGTCAAAAAACGACATTCCTAGCAAATTTATTTTCAATGTGGCCAGAGCAGGATATTTACAAAGGAAATGAATGGCCGTTTCCTTTTCTTGTTGGGCACCGCACCTACCACAGTGTGCGTTGTAAGGAATACCCAAATTCATGGCATGCTCTTCTACTTGCCAGTGTTGCTCGAACCCAGATATGATTAACCTTGAGGTAAACGTTCAGGCTGGCAAGCTTATCTTGATACAGCTGCCTGATCTTTGGGGATTTCTGAGTTTCGATTTTGGTTTGGGCCTAGCTTGAGCATTTTGTACACTTTCCAGCTTGAAATGCACTGGCATTATTGGGTAGCCGAATGGGCTTGGAGATATTTAAAGATTCAGAAAAGATTCTTCAACCAACCCGACATGCCATCTTTGAGCCATCAGTAAAAATAGAAGTGTCGAAGTCTCTCATCATACCTTCATCTTCGAAGTCTTTCCTAAAAGGAAAAATAACCTTTTAACCTTTCAGTTGAAATCATATTTTTGGTATTGCTTTTGATTCTTTTAGTCTTATTGCATTGCAGGGTTCAAGATATTTGATGTGTATATCGAGTTGTAAAAGGTGCACAATAACGCTAAAGCCATCCTTTGGGCAAAATCGAAGAACCTCTGTGATACCAACGCAAGCTGTTTCCGTTTTCACGTCTATCTGTGTCAAGAATTCCTCACTATGGTCGCTTTGGTCTCACACAAATAAAACAGATCTTAAATCAATCTTCAAAAAGTTCATTGGACAAGGTTCACCCTGGAAGGTTCCAACCACTTTGTTTCTTATTTTCTGATGATCATCAGGATTCCAAAAAGGATATCTAACCTCATTTGGTTCCTCTAAACTCCTTTTCAAGACGCTTTTGGGTTCCGCCCCTTCCTTGGGATTTGTCCCAAGAATAAAAATGTATTTCCTTTGGACTTTTCTTCAAAAAGCTCATTGCAGAATCGTTCCAAATTTAATATGAAACCTCATATTGGAAGACCCGTACAAAAATACTCGTTTGCAATCCTCGTGATCGAAAAATAAAAACAATCTGCATAGTTCAAACTTGTGTTTCGAGTATTGCACAAATATTCTACATATTAGTCTCCAAAATCATGTAAATGCTTACCACCATCTTAAATGACAAGTATACAGTTATTTCCAATATTCCATACTAGAGAACGTCAAGGCAATATGGAAGACACTCCAGTGTGCACATTTTATTAGCCAACGCATATGTTTGAAAGTTTTTTCTTCTTCAATCACGCAAGGTTTCTGATTATCTCCTTTTATGAAAATATCAATTTTTTTTTGCACTTATTGAACCATCGTTGAACTTTAACAAAATAATGTTATTTTATTGCTGAACAATTCCCATTCAAATTATCTTTTGAATCTCTTCAATTTCTCTCTCATCATCATCATCATAGAAGCATCTAACCCCCCGATCAAATTTGCAGCAGTCCAGCACTTAGGTACACACTGCCCACTTTGCCCACATACATACTATGCCAAAAGTGCTAATTTACTAATCGCTGATATTATGCAACCAACGAGTTTGACTGCATCCTAAAGATATTGCTGCGCTTCAAACCACTGAACCACCGAGCTGTAAAACAGACCAGTAGTCCACTGGTCCAAAGCAGACCAGTACTACCAGTAGACAGACACCGACAAAAAGGTCAACCAGTGCAAGGAGAATGGGGCATAAATACCATGAATGACTTGTGGTTGTACCTCGTAGTATAGCTTACCGGCCTTACCAAGACCGATCATCTCTTGATCTGTGTGCAATCTGCATTTCGGCCAGATAAACTGGAATAGAGATGAGCATCTTGATGTTGTAGGTGGAAATAATGCTATGCGACGAAGATCTTTTCTCCGGGATCTATATGAAATGGCCAGGCCATTACCATTTGTTATGTAGCGTAGGATGATGAGCTTTAAATACAGGATGCACATACTCATCTTAAGATCCCCTCAGCCACAACTTTGGCCGTTGGAGAGCAGAGAAGCAACAACAAATTGATGTTGCAGTCGCCAACAACGTCTGCGTGCTCACTCGTAAAGTTGAAAGTTTATCGCTGATCATTTCACTATTTTACTTTTATCCAACGAATTTAACTCCTTTGTTGCAACGAATCATGCATAACTATCATTTTAGTAAGTCGTAACGGTTATCGTCTGTCATGGCGGCTGTTGTGTGTAGGTATATTTTTTTTTATTCTGAGAAATTACCTTGTCGATTGCATTTACAATTTGTTAGTTTAAAGTCGGATGGGTTGCAAGCTTTGCAACTTCGAAAGGTCAATTTTGTTTTGTTTGCATCTTCAAGTGAATGGGGTATCTTCTTCAGAAGTGACCTTACTGAATTATTGTTTTAACCAAATTCAAAGGAAACATTAACACATTGTAACAGTAACTTTACATTAAACCACAAGCTTGAAATATTGAATTCTTCCTCAACTTATTTAACTGTCAAAAAGTTTAAAACCTCATACTTGAAGGATATACTACATACTTGCATAATTAAACTGTCTAATGTAAAGAATTTTTAAAAAACTATCAACCAATAGTGCGATAGCTATTATATTACTTATTTAAGTTACTAGGATAATAGTCAAAAAAGGTAATGGAGCAAAGTTAATCGAGTATAAAACTCTCTAAATTTCAAAAATAAATGGTTGATCAACTCAAGTTAATCTATAGGTATCTCGACACATGGAAAGTAAATCCATCGTCGTAGGTTTTCAATGCAAGGCTGAGTTTGTCAAATTTTCCACTAAAATTTTTTGTTGTTTTGATTTCCTATCGAAGTGAATGGTTTACAAAATTTTATCAAATAAATTTAGCAGAAAAAGTTAACGAAATTCAATCAAAAAAGAATCGAAAATCAAAGATTTCTAAATTGAACATTACTTATTTTGGAACAAAGATAGGCTCAAGTCATGCTTAAGTAAGATAAAATAGTGGCTGAAGGCTTTAATATGGCTTTTTTAAAAAGCCCAAGCCAGTTTTTGGTACTTCATGACAAATTTACTAACAATTTATCCTTTACGAGACTTGTAGCGAGTCTTATATGTATAAGCATGCCATAAGCACTGTTACATACAAAAAATCCAAATAAAATATAAGCTGTATGTCTTTTCAAATATTTATATTAGATAACCTAATGAAAGATGGTAGTCACATTTTGAAAAGTTCACTCAAATTGATCACCTACAGGCCTTGAGGCTGTAATGCCAACAATGTACTAAATTATGGAAAAATTAGCCGCTGCCATCTTCAAAATTTTAAACTTTTCATATTATTGTGCACTTTTCCAGAGCCCATGAGCTAAAATCAGGACCACTTAACTTTATCCGGGAGATTGAAATCAGGATAATAAAAGGACCATTCTTTAGCAGTAATGAACTGAGAAGCATGCTGTTCAAGCCACTATTAATTGAGCTTCGCTTTGTGGGCTGTAGCCAAGTCCGTTTGAAATACACAATGCTTTTTTAAGAATAGGAGCTCCACTCTTTTTCCATAATGTCCTCTTGCTTCTGTTTAGCTCTTGTGTTGACCTCTTATGCGCAAAAATGGAGCTTTGTGGTATATTTATGGTTTTATCCCACTTAACCATCAAAAATCTGATAATGGCTTTTCTGGACTTTAGAAATCTTCTTCTAAGCTTTTTAAGAGTTCGTTGCGTATACTAAATCATTTTATTTGTTGTACTTCTCCTCAACCGAAAAAAACTGTTTCATCGGAAAAAACAAATGTTTTTATATTTTTCGCTAGCGTGACTAGAAACAGTAAAGATTTTGAGCATTTTAGGCTTATTTTTCTTAAAACGCATCATTTAACCGTGCAAAAAGTGGTTCTTAAATGATTTTCTTTTACACGCACACCAATCCAGAGAATATTTCAGAGTAGGTAAATTTGTACAGTTTCCAACAAAATTTAATCCAATTTTTTTTTTTTCTGCAATAATCCATGTCTATTTTTCTATTAGAAATTTATAAGTTAAGCATATTTTCAAATTACTTGGTTTAAGACGAAGGCTAACAATATTTCTCAAAAATGAATGAAGATATTTGAAATCAAAAAAAATTTCAAAGGAAAATAAATTTTAGAATGTGGTCTTTAAAAGGAATGGTTAAAAACAAAAATAAAAAAAAAACCTTAGAATAGCTGCTGTTATTCCAGAAAAAAAGAAATTAAACATAAAAAGAGCAAAAATCCCAAACAAATTTGAATGGGAAAAATATGGCTTTCAAAATTTTTGTTGGCAAAATATTGTTTTTAGGACATACCATATTGATTTATATAGTGTTTGTGTCTATTTGAAAATGATTTTGGGAAATAATTGAAACCCCAATTAAAATAAAAAAAATCTTTAGAGCGATTTTTTTTTAATTTAAAAAAAAAAAAACTATTCAAAATGCTTAGAAAATAAAATGATCGCACGTGCTTGCTCTTTTGTTCAAGTAACATGGAACTTAAGAACTTTAAAATATGCAAGAAATTATAGAAAAAGTATAATAAAATCATTTAAATCGTTCTAAGACCCGTTGAAAAAGTAAGACCTCAAAAACAAGTATGCCATTTGATATACATATACATATACATTTAATAATTTAGTTTCAAAAAAATTGATCAATATGTTTTCGAAATATTGAATTTGCAAAAAAGAAAAATTTAGTATTTTTTTTTTTTAAGTTTTTGATATGCCATCTTAAACGTTTTTTTGTACTTAAATTTTTATTCAAATTGGCTGAAGTGTTAATGAAAAAATCGAAAACCAAAAAAAAATGTTATATGGCAGGTAGTAACGGTTTTTGTTTTTTTTTTACCAAAAAATACACTATACCTACTACAATAATACACTGATTTTCTTATCAAAACTATAAAAGTCGTTTTAAAGATCAATAAGCTTTTCCTTAACAGTTGTTTGGCAAGTACCAACATTTTTGAAGCTAAAAAAATCAATTTCCCCTCCAACGACTCACAAAAAACTCTAAGTTCAAAATTTGAAGAAAATTGCTGTAGTTTTAGATACGAAAAGATAGACAGACAGACAAACAAACAGACAGACAGGCCGAATGTGCCACCCAATTTTTTCGTGGTCTCTATCGTCAAAATAACATTTTTGAATGTTATTTCAATTTTTATGCACGAATCCAAAACTTCGTTAAGAATTTGAGATGAAAAAAGATGAAAATTTAGTTATGGACAAAAAAATTTTAAATCGTTGAAGTGGTTAAAAAAATTTTTCTTATACATGGGTATAAAAGTCTTAAAAACATTTTCAGGAAAACTTTTGGTAAATCTTAAGTATTTATTCATGTGTCAAACCCGTTTTTGAAATATCAAATTAAAAAAAAAAATTGAAACTTTTTTTAAAACTTCAAAAACTTTTTTTTGAAAATTTTGATAGGCAATGTTATTAAATTTTATCTGAAATTTGTATAAACGAAAAATTTTCTTAATCCGTTCAGCGGATAATGAAAAAATTCAAAATAAAAAACACTTTCTATGACATGTACTATTATGTAATAGGTGCTTGGTGCAAAATTATGTTATTTCTTGTGGTGGATCGTATTTATTTTAGTATATGGAAAAAATTTAATCAAAAT
The DNA here is from genome assembly GCA_946251815.1 of Dasysyrphus albostriatus. Taxonomy (NCBI): domain Eukaryota; kingdom Metazoa; phylum Arthropoda; class Insecta; order Diptera; family Syrphidae; genus Dasysyrphus; species Dasysyrphus albostriatus. The sequence continues at coordinate 103,796,960 of OX276336.1, read as the reverse complement.
CGTAGGAGTCGCTTTTGAGAAAAACAAATATTTTCCTCTCCGATTTTTTAACTTTTGTATTTTTTATATTTAAAAATGTTTCTTAAAATATTTTAGAGAGTACAAAAAACTCTTAAACATCGACTTTCAAGAAAATCAATCTTATTGTTTTCGAAATATTTGATTTTCAAAAAATTAAAAACATTTCTTAAAAATCCAAAAACTATTTTTTTCAATTTAAAATATTTATAGTTTTTGGAAACCTCTGTCTAAAAAATTATTGAAATCAGTCATAGCGTTTTGAAGAAAATCAAAAATTAAAAAAATGATTCTTTGGGAGGTACCATAACCATTTTATGAAAAAGGGTTTTCCACCAGATGGAAAACCTTTAGTAAAAATAATTCATTGAATTTCTTTAAGAAAAGTTATTGAGCCGTTTTTGAGAAAAAAAAAAATTATGTAAAATTGCTTAGAAAAAATTGTATCGCAGGTACCGTTATTTTTGGTTCTAAAAAAAATTTTAAAAGTTGTGGGCATAATCACCAAAACCACCAATCGGGCCGATTAGGCTGTAGACGAACAGAGAGACAGAATTGTGCCACCCACTTTTTTGCTGTTCTCTTTAATTGTTAGGCCATGTTTGATTGTTTTCTTAAATTTTTCTTGTACGAATCCAAAACTTGCCTTATAGTACCTATATCGCAAGTAAAAATTGGAAGGTATGCTATATTTGAATGTTTATTAATAAACGCACGTTTAAAAACCTTATTTCAAGGAACTGATGTAAAGAATTAGTTAATTTTTGAAATAAAGAATTATTGTAAAACCAAATTTATGAATGCTTTTGTTTGAATCATCATCCTTTATCTTATATGCAATGTTATTAATATCTTTAAGCAAATTTAGCAGAAACTATTTAACTGACATAAACAGCTATTAATGGGGGAAATTTTGCCAGCTAATCTTTTACTGCGGTTTCAAAGAAAAAAGGGCCCATCAACATTTTAATACTTTTGTGATAAATGCATTTTAGTTTTTTAGCATTTTTCGCCTTTAAACTAAATAAACTAAATAATTTTTGAAAATTTTGGAGAACGACTTTTTATTAAAAAACAATAAATATTATTTTTACTATGAGCATAGGTTTCACTTATTTTGATAATAGCTTAGAATAATAAACTTGCAATTTGAAAGCTAAGAATAGACACATAAGCAACTTGCAATAAAGTTTGCATTAGGAAAGTCTGACTTCTAAGCATCACACACAAATAAGACATTGTTCGAAGGAGTGACGTGAAATAAGACCCAATGAAATAAAGCCAAAAAATAGAGCCCTTGCTTGGACTCACTATAGGATTTGGGGTAGGTGCGAGGTTGGGTGTATGCAATGTCTTGAAAATATTGATATGATACCATTTGGTTTCAATTCTATTTTGAAATGAAAATAAAGCCAATTTGGCCTTTCTATTTTCAAAGTGAAACTAGGTCCAATTCGAGAATTGGTTTGCATAATGATTGTGTTATATCACCGTAAGTAAAGTAAGTTCTATAAAATAGAAGTATTTATTTAATCTAAACATGCAGCTTTAAACTATTCTCATATCTTCATATCTCACCACCATTACATTCTGCAACCACATCCTATTATTAAACTTGTATCTCAACATAAAACACCATTGTTTAAAAAGACGGTACTATTTAACCTTTACGACAGTAAATCAAAGAAAATTTCCTCAACAATTATCGACACGTGAGCAATCTTCTTAGAATATTAAAAAAAAATAAACAAAACAAATATCTCATATAGTGACATATACCAGACAAAAATATTATATAACAGATCGATCTATAATGACAAGTTCAAGAGCTAAAAAATCACGCGACAATAATCGTGTCTGCTCTACAAAAAAAAAAAAAACTAAATGGACAATATTTCTTTGTTTATTTATCTTTGGAATAAATTAATAAAGTTAATGATAAATCCACTCAGATTTATTATAAATTCAAAAATATAATATTCGCTCAATTAAAATCGATTGATTACCAGAAAGCTGATGTATAAATGTTTCTTTTTCGATTCGAAACAAAAAAAAATCTAACAACAACTATAACCTCGAACTAAAATCAACAAAAAATCACTTTCATTAAATACAACTTAAGCATACCGAGAAGGTACTTATCTATGCAGATTTCTTTTGAATGAACCAACAAAACTCACCGTTCCAACCAACGACGACGGATTGTTTTCTTAAGCCTTGTCTTGCCAACAAATCAAAACTTGGATAGGTTTTTGCAGTACGGATAGATAAAAAAAGACCAGAAAAACTATGGTTTCGTCAGATGGGGCGGTTGATCGGTGAATTAAAACAAATCTATACTTACCATAACCAGTTTAGTAATTCAAACTAAAACAAAACCCGTCTCACGTTATTAATTATTACAAGCATTTTTTTTTTTTTAAATTTAGATCGAGTGTCTGGGGTTTTATGAAATCGTATCTGAATAGTTTAAAAACCTTCAATATTGCTTCTCAATTGTCACCCAAACTAATCATTTGTTTAGATGACAATAACTTCAATTGCGAAAGATTCAATGATTAATTCATTTTCGAGTGTCAAAGTAGACATTCTGTAAATTTCAACCACCTTATGGCATTTCATAAGAAAAAAAATTGATCTCAACAAAATGCTCTAGGCAAATAAATCTATGTATGTAAGAGCATTTTGATCAATTCAATTAGATATGAATGATAGAGTATATGGAAATTGGCATATAGATCTCACCGCATCCGTTCACACCCTGCCAACAACGATTTAACACAACATGCCACACTTCAATGAAGAAGGAAGTTTAAACCGGTTGGTTTGATGGTTATAGTTGACAAAATCCTGGTACCCCACATTAATCCGGCTAAAGAACTTTGTTGCCTTGTTGTCTGCGGTTGAACTTCATCGAGCAATATGCGTGTAGCTAATCATTGCTGCGACATGAGCTGGCTAAGTATTTCCGATTTGAAAGGTCAAATTCCCTCGCAGTAACCACACCAACAGTGGCAACCTGTCAACCTTAATTTGCAAAAAGCCCCTATGAAAGTTCTGACTGTGCCTTAAAGAAAACATCAGTTCCTAGCGGTGTGACTGGCAACCACCACTGCCGCCATCGCCTCCATCATCACCGTCCGTCGTGTCGCCAATGGTGGCCGACTCGAAATCAGCTACCTAAACCTACTCGGCTTATTATCAGATTTGATTTAAGTGACGGCTTTGACAACAATTAAAACCGCTTGCGAAGAAAATACATCAAACAACGACACGAATAGAGGGGGCAGTTGGATAAAACAAGCAATCAAAATAAAAAATGGAATAAGCGTGCTTTGAATTCACTCGGGCGTATACGTAACTTTTTTTAACTCAATTTTGGATTAATTTTTTATTGGGTTATATCCTCGTTTTGAACTTTGGGCTGATGTAGTCATATAAATTGACCTCAAAATAAACTAAACAGTATGCAATGAAGAAGGAAAGAGGAGAACTGCAATAATAACAAAAAAAAAAAACGAAAGGAAAACAACGAAAAGGAAAGGGGTTAACCTTGTTGTATCTTAACGTTTCAACAACAGACCTACCATATTGTGATTACTTGTAATTTTATTTCCCTTCCAGTGATGTTATAGTTTATAAAAAAGAAAATGTATTTATTATTTATTTGAAGGAATAGTAAATTTGAAAACATATTTCATATAATTATACTGCTAGTGAGTGGGGAAAATAGATTAAGCCAAAATTTTAACAAAACTTGAGTTTATTTCAAGAGAATTAATTTAGTTTAAATAAAATTTAAAAGGTTTTTCATATTTTCTAACTGCAGTTTTAAAGTTGCACTTGTTATGGCCCCGGTTCGGCAGTGAGAATCAAATTTTAAAATTAGTGATATGTTTAGTATGAAATGAGTCTATTGGATATTTTACTGCAAGGAGTTAGTTTTGAATGATTGTTTTAGCAAGTCAGTTATAAATTTTATAATTTGCTCTGCCAAATCAATAGCTTTCGTTAATCAGCGTCAACATTTCATAGGATTTCGTGTGGCTCAAGTAACACTTTGTTTTCTAAGAATTGTGGGTTGAATTTTCTTAATATTAACCTTTTTTTTTATCCGATGGAAATCTTCAAAAGACACTCGGTAAGAATTGGTACCACGTAGTGTGGGACTCTTACCGCACTAAAACCACCGGTGAATCAGGACCAATCTATGAAAGCTCGAAAAATGATTTTTTTTTAAACACTTTGCCAAAGCTTTTAGATCATCAGCTCATTGTCATTGTCTCATACATTTAAGACGGTCTCCATTTCGGAGTTGGTATGACTTTGAAGTCGCTGATTGTGTGATACATCGTGTTTTTTAACCACTTCTGTAACCATTTCAATTTAAAGGTCACGATGTAGATCGCTATTTCGTGAAGGGCCTTGCTTTGGAATTTTTGGATGGGTTCAGCATTTGTTTTCTTTGTACAGCCCCATAGTTGGATGCCATATGTCCAAACAGGTTTCAGTACTTGCTTATATAACATTAGTTTGTTCTGGATAGATAAGTCAGAGTTCTTTCTTAGTAAGCAGTACATTTTTCGGTACTTCATATTTAGTTCTTCTCTTTTCTTTTTGGTGTGATCTTTCCATTTTAGCTTTGCATCCAAAGTCATTCCAAGGTATTTGGCAGTATTGGAATAAGGTACTGCTGGTACTGTTTATAAGAATTGCAACATAGTTTATTTTTTTGTTTTTAATGTTTATATGCGTCGATTTTGTTTCATTAAGTTTGATTAGCCATTTTTGCCTCCAATCACTAACTTAATCGACTACATTTTGCAGTTTTTGTGTAGCCTTCGCAATGGATTTATCTGGCACCAATATTGCATTATCATCAGCAAAGCTCGCCATAAAAGCGTTGATGTCCACTGAAATACCCCTTGTATAAAACAGATATAGGGTTAGTCCTATAACACTTCCTTGTCGTAAACCGGTTTCAATTTTCTTTAGTTCGAGTAATTTTGGTCATACCGTACTCTTAAGAGTCGGTTCGTAACGTAAGATTTCAGTATTTCGTAATACTACCTGGGAAGATTCCTATGCAGTTTGTACTCAAGTTCCAAGTGCCAAACCCTGTCAAAGGCTTGAGTAACGTCTAAGAATATAGCTGAGCAAACTTGTTTTTCTTAAAGTGCCTTTTCCACAACATCCGTAATCCGATGTGCTTGGTCTATCGTGAAATGTTTATTTCTAAATCCAAACTGATGGCTCGGAATTAGTCTTCTTTCTTCTATTATCTTAGTATTTTCAGGAGCAGTTTTTCGAAAACTAACAGTTTTTATGATCTTAAAGCCGGCTTCTTTTGTTTGGCTCTATTTTTGTCAAACCCTGACCAATTTTTAATTTTTTTATATTCAGACAGCAATTTTACAGATTCTCAAAACGGCTCTACAGCTTTAAAAAAAAATAAAAAATTTCTTTTAGTAAAAGCTACCTTTGGATAGGAAACCATTTTAAACAAAAACTTCTAAAAAACAGAAATATAGTTGACTGAGTCAAACTGCCTCTTAGTCAAATTTACCTCTATTTCACATTTTTCTGGTATATTTTTGTACTCCCTACAAGCTTAACCACTATATTAACTTTTCTCTTGAAATTTTACAAAACTCTTTCTTACTTGAACTGAATTTGATATTTCACGTTGAAAACCTGTTGATTTAAATAGACAACGTAGATTTTACAAAACCAACCTAGTTTCAAAGTGAAACGTTTTCAATTTTATATTGAAAACGTTTCACTTTGAAACTAGTCATAACTCATAACCCATTAGTTCACCTCGTGAAAATAAAACGATATGGGTTAGTGTGAAAACATTGCTACCCAACTCTTTTTTTCATTATCTTTAGTTAATTTCCAAGCAAAGTCTGTCTCTTTTCTTAACACTGCAGTGAAATGCTGACAAATCGTTGAATTCATTCACAATGGTAAATAGCCGCCTGTAGGTCAGAGTTAAAACTTGTATCTGGGTTATTGAAATAAACCTTGACAGAAAGCTGGATCCCGTATTGTAAAAATAGAGAGAAAGAGAGTACGTATAAAAAGATAACCGTGAAATAAAAAACGCAGCCAATATTTTTTCGAAATCAGATTTCAAATTTCAAATTTCCATGCACTTCCAAGGTGTGAAATAGTTTGGTCAATGTCATGTGTAAAATTTTGGGAGCGCTTCGTAATTTCTCGAAATATATGCAAGACATTTGTGGGAAAACTTAACGCCCACTCAAAATTCACTCTATTTTGATCGAAAAAATTTTATAACTTCTCTTATGTTTACTTTTGACATTTCTTTAATGAATTTGTTGCCATTTTACTTCAAATCAACAACTGAAAGAAGTTGAATTAAGATTTAAAAGAAAAATATTTTTAAATTTGTATGCATTTCAATCAACGATGTTTATAGTTTAATCGAAGTTGATAAATATTGTTTTAAAAATGGATGAATTCAAATTAACGTTGATGACATATCTCAAATGAAACATGGTTAAATCAAGTTATGAACATATTTGCTGTTAAAGAGGGAAACACTTTGAATTTAAAATGTTCGTCTTTGAAGCCAAATCGTTCCGAAAAATATTTAAATCTAAGGTTTCCTTTGTGGTTTTTTTTCTGGGTGTACGTTTGGTACAATTTTTGGTAGGTTTTTTTTTTAATTTTGGAAATTACTCATTCCGTAATCTTAATCCGTTCAGGCTATACGGATTAAATTTAATTTGCATACTTAAAAATTTCAAATTAGTTAAACAATGTTGCATATCAAAAAAAAATTCAATTTTTTTTTTTTGAAAATTCTACATCTCTAAAACGGGTTAACAATTTATTTTTAATTCTCTTTTGATTTTAAACTGAGATGTTTCTAATTAATTTAAATATTCATGCTTTTAAGCATTTTTCTCTCATAATTTCCTCGTCTATACATAAAATTTCTCAAACTTTCAGCCTCTTGAACATGAAACATCTTAAAACTGAAAACATGCCTTTGTTTTTCTTTCTATTCTAAGACATATTATATGTTATAATTAATGAATAAAATAACATCACTGCTCTTTTTCTTGCCTACCACACGAAAAGTGTTATTGGATTTGTTAAGCTGGATTATTTTAAACAAAAAGTGGAAACTTTGACTAAACGCAGTCTTAGTCGCAATAGTTAAAATAAAACAACAAAAAACAACGCAAACCTTTAATTCACAGTCAGTGACCACTGGCCAATACCACCATCACTTTACGTACTAAAGTTACCTAACGAACGTAATCTGAGAATTGCATTGTTTCATAATTGAAATAAGTGCATTTTGTTAAAATGTGTACGCTTGAACGTATCTATGTATAAGATCGCAGAGTATGAGTGAATTTTTTTTAGTAACACAGTCCAATTGGCAAGTTTGACCGACTTTGTTTGGTTTGACATTATCGCCTCTTAATTATTGGAGCTTAATATACGAGTAATATTGCTAGTCTCTATATAATAGTTCTACGCTCGGCTATGCGAAAAACTATTATATTACTGTATTACGGGCAAAGGACAGCATGTGCTTGTGCATGGCCTACATACTCGCAGCTAAACTAAGTGTATGTCGGTGTCCTAAACATTTTTGTTTTGCTAGCTGCCCGTTCATGATAGTGTCGACTCTATAAGTGAAAGGTTGAAGTAAACGGTGGTAAGATGTCTCGTTAAAATCAAAAATGCGTGTTGGCCAGAGGTGTGCCACCGCATCATACCGAGCCGCAAACTTTGATGTCACTTCGTGTTTGACACGAATGTGTATCTTCTATGTTTTGATAAAAGGGTCTTTGAGACTTGAAATGTATACAATCTGCATTCCGTTCCACGTGATAGTTGATGGAGCAAGGTTGGGTGATGGAATCATTAAGAGTGTGTCGGTATATTGTTGGCGGAGTCAGAGTTGGGAGTCAGTGGCAACTTAATGCTTGTTTGACTGGTAATAATTAATTCATTTGTTACTATGTGTGGACCTTATCAACACTCAATTGAATTGTTGTTTGGTATGTTTAATTGTACCCAATTAATCAAACTTGTCAAAAATGATAAAAAACGAGATCAAATGGACAGGACAGGTTGGGCTTTTGAAGGTAATTAAAGGAAATAAAATTAAAGCATTTAAGTATATTGAGTTTCGTATAAAACCTTTTACATTAAGTGAATAAGTTAGATCACCTGTGCTGGAAATGACTCGTGTGTCTCGAATAACATGGTAATTTGGATTGATAATTGTTTAAAAAAAGAAAAACGAAGGAATATGGGGGAACAATACACTGAATAGATAAAAATGCTAGTCGATTTAATTCAATTTTAGCTGATCATGTATGGCATCGATAAGGTTGCTCCTGAAGCACTACTGCTGTAAACACCTCTGTGATTCTAAAAGATCACAGCATGTAAAGATCAATGGATGAATATACAAAGTTACATTTTTAGTTGTTCATGATTTCTCGAAAGCCTTTGATACAGTTAACCAAATAGACTTGGAGACTTAAGTTGTGTTTTTCCAATTCAGCTGTTATTCAAATGGCGTCTTATCTTAAATAAATATTCAGAAACAAGCTATTTCAATAGGACACCAATCATCAACAGAGTTTCTTTGGAATAGCAGAAGAGTCTCCCAGGGCTAATTCCGGGATTCTGTTCCTTGTTCGATGTATGTGTGAACAATCTTCCCTCCATAGTGCAAGAAAACAAATATTTTTAAAATTGTAATCAATTTGGCAGATCTAAATTTTTCGGTGGATAAGTACTTGTATACAGGTACGCTATCTTATGCTACTTGAAATGGTAGGTTTTCCATTCTCCGCGAAAAAATCTATTTTTAGATCAAAATCTGAATTTTACAATGGAAAACCGCATAAATATGTGTGTTATTGTTAATTATAAGAATGATCCACTTAAATTATGTACTTCTCTTGCTATTTAATTACCCTGAACCCAAAAAAATTATATTACAAATTTTTTCTTAAATCTTTAAAGTGACATCAATATTTTACAGTTTAAAATAACTCTTTTAGTTTTACTTTTCCCGAAATATAAATTCTGGCTTTTCATAGGGATGTGTACAATATAGGGTTCAGTGTGAATTTGCTTTTGTGGGTGAAATTATTAATTTTGAAATCATTTTTAATTAGTTTTTCTGAAGTGTCGATAGAAAGCTTCCAGAATCTGACAAATATAAGTAAATTTAATTCACCGATTTCGGCAAATTAACTGCGAAGTTGAACAATGTTTCAAGCATGTAAATTAAACTACTTGGCTACTATCACATACTTGAACATTTAACTATCATTGGGCCTCAATTAATCCGTCCAAATCGGTGAGTTAAAGTTACTGAATCATGTATCAAAGTTTGAACTACGTTCGTACAACTGGCCATACAAAAAAGTCAAAACGACTTAAACAGTGAGAGCTCTTGCATAAACTAACTAAGCACACCTTTTTTAACATTTGGAAACGTCAAAGTGCCACAATGGAGTTTTCGATACGAAAAAGATACAAATCGGAAACAAAGTCCCATTCCGAATTATAGTCCTATATTCCACGATCATAGACCCCTATTACACAATCACTTTTTATCCCTGACTCTTTTTACAATTGAGGAAGAAACAAAAGATCTGATTTTGATTTATCGATGAAAGGGTTACAGAACCTGGGCACCGGGTACATAAACACTCTCTCTGAACTTAAATTGATTCACTCATTTGAACATGCCCAAGAATTAGAACAGTCCGAACATGTCAAATATAAAAAAAGGTATTCGAGAAAAAATTAATGAAACAAAAACAATTATTTTCAAAGGAATATTTTGTTTATTTAATTGATTTTTTTTTGTTTATTATAAAATTTGATTCAATTAAAAAATATTTAAATAATAGAATAATTGAAACACTTGAATAAATTTGCATAGTTCTAAAATATTTCCAATTTGCATGTAGTACACAAAAAAATCAACTTCAAACCCGTACAATAGTTTTTATTGCTGCTGATTTATTAATAAAGTTATATGTAAAAAAACATTTTTTTAGTTCCTATAGGTTTAAAGAATAACTATTTGCTTTCTTTTATATTTTAGAAATGTAAAATTGAATCGATTATTTCTCAAAACACTTCCCCTGCGCACCAAAAAGAAATGGTTGTCAAAGGGCCATTGAAATAGATCTATTCGGGCGTTTGGCGCAAGCTTACGATATTTACGATCTGAGGTGAACACGAAAAAAATAAATAAATTTGGTGGCACAACAGCTCGTGAAGAACCAAGGCCTAGTGACTTACAACTCTCAACCATTCCTGTGTGCGTATTTTTGGCAGGAATGGAGGGGACCTACAATTTTTTGCCGAGTCCGAACGGCTAGATGAGAAGCACTTATTCATGACAAGTATACTCTTGAAGGATTTGTCAGTTCCTCGCAAGAGGCAGTACCTCGCGAAAAAAAACATTTCTGTTTTTAGGTGGCAGCGGCTGGGAATCGAACACAGACCTTAGGCATGACAGTCCTACGCACTAACCATCATGCCACGAGGAACTACCACGAGGTGAACACGAAGCCTGAAGTAATATTAATGATTGCCTCATAAGAGTCCATTGTTTCTTTTAAATATGTCAAAGTTGGCGCGACCGAACGCTTGATTGTGGTTTGGCTATTAAAGCGAAAACTATATATCGTCATCTGATTGCAAGAACTAGATAACTTAATCCTTTAATTTAAAAATATTTCTTCAAAAACAGTTATATTTCCCACAATTTATAAGGCCTTTTTTACTTAATAATATTAACACTTCCTAAAGTGGATTTTTGAATATTATTATTTATTTATCGTAATCAATCAATTCTTGAAAATGTTTTCTCGGAAACAGATTTAACGACTTCTATGATATTTTCACATATTTTTTTCTTTAGCAAGGGGAATATTTAGACAATTATTAAGATTAGAACCACCCACTGCCACGTACATTTTTCTCATACTTAGTTTCTCTGAAACAAACGATTTCGATTCAATTTTCAAACACGGTTCTTCTTAGCTGGAGAAAGTGACTTTAGGAAAATCCAACCACTGGTACGCCTATTCTGTCTTAAGTTTTATTTTCTCAGAAATGGCTCGAATGATTTTTTTTAAACAATTTTACCAAACAGTTACAACGATACAACCGTTTTTTCGACTTATTAATGTACAATTTACGATGTACAACACGAATTTCGGTGCAGTATTCTTTGTAGAATCTAGTTTTACCGGAAACATTTTGTCCCATGCTCATATTATTTATTGGTTTAATACAGTTGACCCTCGCTAACTTGAACATACGATAACTTGAACAATTCAAAAACTTCAAAATGCTGTTTGATATTATATGACTTGAACAGGCAATTTTCAAGGTTCAGTAACTTGAATTTTTTCATTTCAAACTCTATGACTTGAACAGATAAAATATTTGCAAACTCAATAACTTGAACAAAATTTCAACAAATTTTATTTATATAATTTGAATTTTTTTGGCTCACTACTTTCATAAACAATTTGTGTATATGTATAAGAGGAATCCCACGAAGTGTCTATAGTTTTTTTGAGTTCGAAATCTTCTTCTATTTTTAAGTCAATTTCATAGAAAGAAGTGCGAGTTTTTTAAAGTGTTAAAAAGCACAAATAGACTTAACAAAGACACTTTATTAGAATTTTGATACATAAAGAAAGGAAAAGCGTCGAGTTTGGGTAAAAGAATGCAAAAATAGAGTAACTTATTGGTTTGATCCAATAACTTGAACAATCCATTATCTTAAACAGACTTGGTTTCGTATGTGTTCAAGTTAACGAGAGTCTACTGTACTTTAAACCAGGCGGTTGACTTACCATAAGAATGCTTGTTTTCAAATTCAATTTTGGTTCGCATTTCCGTACAGCAGTTGATTTCCTAACCAGGAATGGAATATTCGAGCGTTGATGCTTTTGGAGGTACCTACAAGAAATGTGCGCAATATGGATGGGGTCATGGACAATGGACAAAAGATTGAATGCCAAAATCTTGAATTGGACAAAACCCTGCATACAATTTAAATAAATATCGATTTTTTTAATTGTTGGTACTATTTCAGTACTTTCAAAGAAACAAAAGTGTTATTGGGTGTTATTGGCATTGGTTTGACTACTGTTCATTTCGATTTAATCATAAGTCTAGAGTCAAAGCAACTGCATTTGAAAAATTCAAAACCAATGCGCCTGCAATGCATATTTTTCTAGGAAAATAGTAGAAGTTATCATAATTTTAGATTTTCTCGAAAGTTAGAAGACCAAAATCCATCTTATTTTAAGACTTTAATTTTGGGATAGAGTTTAAGCGCATAGGGGCTTATTCACTGATATTGTTAAAATTGTTGCTATTCAAAACGGGAGTAGATCTTATTAAAACTTCATCAAATAAACTCCAGTTTTGCCTGACAATCAGCTTAAACATTATCTTTGAAATATGCATAAAAGGTGGCTGACCTTAAAAAATGTCTCTAGAATGTAAGTCCAATTGTTTGTTAGTTAATTTGAGCAACGCAAATTGGTATTCACGTCATCATCATCCGTACGCATTTTACTGACAAAGCCTTTTTTCTTTTGCCAAGTAAGCTATAAGTATGTGCTACTTAGTGTTATATTTATATAACTGTCATATTTAGCCTAGTAATTCAAATTTTTTTGGCAACGCAACATAATAAATGAAAATTTAAATATTTCAAATTAAAAAAAACAAAAAAAAAAACTACAATGGCTACACTGCACACTAAAACAATATGAGCATTCTTTAAGTCTCTCTTGTCTCTTTATCTCTCTTATCACTTAAGAAAAAACTCTCAATCTCACCAATAAAATAGTTAACCTCTCTCAGTGTAACCTCGGAGTGTCTACAAAGAGCGAGAGACTGCATTTCATAAATTGCAACCATCACAATAATATTCAATATTCAATCAACAGTTTTCACTTGCAAATGTTCCAACTTCAACTCTTCAACATTACACACCAACCATCTGCAGAGTGCGACTTCAACACCAACACAACTACTCGCACTCATTAAATTGTTTCCACCTGAGCGCCATCCAGCAGATACCAAAGAAAACTCTTGTGTATAACTTTTGTCTGCATAATTGAGCGCCAAACCAGCAACAACATTATTCCAGATCCCCCATATTCCAATTCCACCAATTCTGTCTGTGGCCATGCCGTGCCACCGCCAGCCGATGGTGGTGGGGTTCATATATAAAATCGAAACGATAAACTTACCGTCAACCAGTCGTCGATAATTTCAAACGAATTTCAAATGAACACGGACCGTTGCTGGAGTTGAACGTTACTTTTTTTCGTCTGCTTTCTGCATATTTTGAATGTTGTGCAATAAAAATTATATCAAAATTTTGTCAACTGAATGATTTTTAATCGGAATTTTTTAAAAAATAAAATTCAAATAATTTATTTTAATTTCAATTAATAAAGGATAAAAAGCTTTAACACCAAATTTAATCATAAAAAGTTCAGTGTTTGTGTTCGTTCATCCAGAAATACTCAAAAAGAAAGAATCTTCTTTTTTTAAACAATTTTGGCACCTGAAAAAGAATTTTTTTATTTCGTATTTGTTTTGATTACATATTTGCAAAAAAAATTATCAAAAAGAAAAATTAATAAAATAAAAGAAAAATAATCCTCAACAGAGAAGTGTTGCATTGAAGTGTGTGAAAAAAAAGAGAAAAAAAAAATATACAAGTGTAGATACAACAGAAAGTAAAAGTATCTCAAAGGCAAAAAATTATTAAATACAAAATAAATTGCAGTTACTATACACAGAGTTGAGAGGTTCTTGTTGTTGCTGTGCTGCTGCAGTTGTTTTTGTTGCTGTTGTTGTTGCTGGCTGGTCCCAAGGAGATATACGTTCGGAATAACCATTCATGCATTAAGGTGTGTAACAAAAAAAAAATCTACTATTACTAGTTTTGGTATCTTTAATTTTGTTATTTAGCACAGATACATAAATATCAGTTTTGAGACTAAGAATTTAGATGTTGAGCAATGAGTAGTTGTGATTTTTTTTTTCTTAACAGGTGCACAGTTAGAATTATGTTCAAGTTCATCTTCTGTGTTCCAAAGTAACATTTTCTGTTGATGGAATGCCTTACTTAATATCCGCAATGGGTTCATAGTTTTTCTTATGATATTGACAAAGCTTAACATCTCTGAAGATACTTTGTGTAATTGCTGACACAGTGTGCAGTGTGGTAGCTCATGAGCATTCTTTGGAGACTTCACGTTGCACGTAAATGTTGTCGTCATCGTCACTTCACTCTCTGTACATGAGTGTCTGCATGCTGTCATTATGAGCAGTGAATATATTTTTTTTCCTTAGCAGTTTCTCAACAAATTAATAAATTGCTGTAAAGAACACAAAAATATGTACTTAGATATAGACGCCAAGGAATGCTAGCCTAGTCGGTCTCTGTGGGTAATGTGAAATGTCATACTAAATTGCTGGCTTCGAAGAGAGGTTATTCGCCAGTGAATGATTTAATGACCACACTCTAGACATGGTTTATAGGTGCTAATTTTGATTGAGGATATACATATCTGCTAGGTTGCTACCGTGCATCAGCATTTATATATGGGAATTCTTTGCCATTTCGAAGAGTGTAATGGTGTTGTCGTATAAAGTATCTTCATTCCACACCATCAATTAAATTTGTCTTCATCTTCATCATCATAAGCTGGAAAATATATAAATGTAATATACAGCGAAAATCTTGGCAATAGAAGCATTAAATTATATGTCGATATGTGAATGGAATTTCTTTAAAGCCAGCAATAAGCTCTGGTATTGTAAGTTATGCTGCAATAATTCCCGTCCGTCATCGTCATATCGTCGTCGTCAAATATGGTAACGAACGCGGCAACGACGCTTCTCCTGTTTTTTTTTATTATTTTTATTTTTGCAGCAGAAGCAGGTGAAACGTGCTCAATTGTGTTTGTATTTCATGCATTTGATGAAATATCAGTTTTTTTTTTTTTTTTTGTAATTTAGTTAAGCAATGCGCGACCTTGTACTTTTATTTCATTAGATTTATTTTAATTTGTTTTCATTTCTTTGTTTTTTTTTTTTTTAATTCGTTTCTTTATTTTTTCTGGTTGATTTGTAGCTTAAATAGTTTCTTACTATTTCTTCGTTTAATTTACTATAAGAAGTAGAGTTATTGTTAGATTGATTATCATGATAAGTGTGGTAATAATAAGTATATGCTTTGGTGTAGAGAAGAGTGATAAGTGTATCGTTGGTTTATTGTATAATTTTAATAACTCCGTCTACTGATCATGGTTATTAAAAAAACGAAGGAAATACCTTTTATAGAAGAATTTTAATTAATTTGTTTTATATTATTTTTTGATTTTTTCTTTGTTTTGAAAATATTCATGGCAGCCTTCATAAGCCATTCAACGAACCACGAAAATACACACTCTATACTTGGAATTTGCAAATACCTAAATACTGTTTGGCAAGTTGTACATTCCTAAATTAATAAAACTTCATATAGCTCATTAAAAAGAACAAAGTCATAGTTCAAAAATTGTTCGTTTTGAACTGAGAATACCATTTTATACAATATATTTTCTTATATTGTATTTTTTTATTCAACAAATCGAATTCCTAATGCTAAGTATTCTACTTGGCTGATTTATTTCAGTAGTATATAGAATTTGTATTATAAAAATAAGAACAAACTTTCTTAGAGATATATTTTTATTTGACATATTTGATGAACACCTTCTCAATTTGATATAGGAGCGTTTCACTTGTTACCAAATTTGGCGACACTTAAAAAAAAGAATATTTTTCTCGAAAAATAATCCGAATACAAATAAAAATTATAAAAATATGTAGTTTGGTTACATTATGTACCTTTGTACATATAGGTAATTCCATACATACTTTATTTTTATAATTGCCTTTTTCGAAGTATAATTTCAAAACAATTCCATTAATGTATCCAAAACTTATATTTGAATTCAATCAATCAAATTATATTAAAAAATCTTAAATGTAACAAAATAATGTTATGTCATCTTAAAATAACAACCTTAGTAATAAACATGTTTTATTTTTAATACATACACTGCAGGCCAAAAATTTGAGTCCACTCTCATTCATTTCGAAGGAAAACCAATTTCTAGCACCGAAAAAAACTTTTTAGTAAAAATGAGTATGTAGAATTTATGAGGAGCATAAATTTAGACAAAATAAGGAGAAAAATATTTTCATTATGTTGTTTACAAATAGGAATTTATTTAAAAAAAGAAAAAATGATTTAAACCGATTTTTCGTCGAAAAAGCCTCCCTTACACTCGATTACTTTTTTTTACAATTCTTGTCAATCTACTCGTACCTAAAAGTTTTTGAATTCTTTCATTTGGTATATTGCAATCCTTTAATGTATTCCACAATGCAGATTCCGATGAAGGGCATTGATCCCGGACCCTTCTATCCAGCTCCTCCTACAATAACTCTATATGGCTTACATCCGGTGATTGCGGCGCCACGTCATGACTTTTAAAATTTCTTCGTCTTCTCTCTGCTTAAGGTGATCCTGGCAAAGCCTTTACGTGTATTAAGGGTCATTATCCTGTTGGAATACGAATCCTTCACCAATCTTAGTCCAGAGATCAAAGCGTTTTCTTCAAGTATCTTCTTATACGCCTCCTTGTTCATTTTTCCAATAATTCGAGTCAAATCTCCGACTCCACTTGAAGAGAAACATCCCCAGACCATCACAGAACCACCTCCATGCTTGACGGTAGGAACTATACAGTCGGGTAGCATCTTTTGTTCAGCGCTGCGTCGAAAGAAAACCCTCCGTTTTGTGCCATATACATCGAACTTGGATTCATCGCTCCAAAAAACTCTATTTAAATCTTCTTCCCTTCAGTCTCTATGCTTCTTGGCCCACTCTAACCGTTTCAGCTTGTTTTGTGGTCAAAGAAGGGGTTTTCGAAATAGTGCAGCATCTCTTAGCCTCCGTTCGAGGATTGGCAAGGACAGCGGTTTATTCCGTGTTGTATTTATTTCAGCACGTATTTCCGGTGCTGTTTTTCACCTATTTCGTTTGCTTGCTGTTACTATTAGTAGATCATCGTGTTAAGTTGTAGATCTAGGCTGTCCTGACCGTGGTTTATCCTGAAGAAGTCCGGTTTGAGCGTGCCGCTCAATTGCATGTTGAGCGCAGCCCTTCGATATCTTCAACTGCAAAGCAACTTCTCGCTGCAATTTGCCTTCTTTAATAAGAGTGATGATTGCAGAAGGTTTTTCAATTGTGGTTTCCGCAACTTTTCCCATTTTAAACTAGTTGTTTACTCAAAAGATGAAGAATCTCAAATAAATGCTTATGACTACAAAACGAGGGTTTTATATAAGAAACTTGCAATCCAGGTCTAAAATTTTTCAGTTTTGAAAACCTTTTTTATATTCAGCGTCACAAAAAAGTGCTGAATCAACAACCAAAAGTCACACAAATTTATAATTATACCACCCATTTTAAAAAAATCTTTACTTTTTTAGGTAAAAAAATTAGTTTAAAAACACCCAATCTTTAATTCAAAAAATCAACCCCCAGGCATTAATGAAGTCAGTTGACTATGTTGGACTCAAACTTTTGGCCTGCAGTGTATGTATATGTTTATTTTATACATTACTAATAATAATTTGTCCACTAGAGATGTTATTTCAACGCTTTGTTTACAACATAAAACGCTATTCAGCTTTTACCAAAATGGTACATCGTGGCGTTTAGGTACTATTATATACCTTTTAATAAAGAACAATAATTACGTTCAAGGGTTTTGTAAAAACCCTAAATCACTGTTGCATTTTTGAGAGAATGGGCACAATTTTCAATATATTTGCTATAACTCTGAAACTAAACCAAATTTGACAATTTTACAACACCTAATAACTTTTTGTTCAAAATTAAATTTCCTATCGAAATGAATGGTTTGAAAAAATGTATACAAAATTTTTCGCAAAAAAAAAAAAAAAACCCAAAAAATTAAAAAATCAGAAAAATTTCTAATATTTTCAAAAATTGCTCATAACCAAAATTTAGTATTTCAGCAGTTTTCAAAAGCATTAATGCGCAATTAAAGTTAAAAGTATAGAAATTTTTGGTTTTTCATTACTTTTGTTTAACTTTTCCTGTTTGAACTTTGCGTTTAATTTATTCAAACCATAAAACCAAGCTTTTAGAATAAATTTGGTATACTATGTACATTAGGGAGGTCCTTAAATTGGACATTGACTTGGATAGCCCTCATTTGATTCAAAACATTTAAAAACAATTTCTCTGATTTTTTCAGATTTTTATTTCACCCCTCTGGTCTCTCTACTTTCACTTTTAGTTACTAATTATGGGACTAGTGTTTTTCTTAGATCACACAAAAAATCAGAATGTATAGATCATATTCAGATGAGACAAAAATTATATCGGAGGGGGAGGGGTAATTTTCAAGAAATTTTCCTCAAAACACAAACTTTTTTTTAAACGGGAACACTTAAAAAGCCACGCAATAACTTTTCTTAAGGTCACAAATGTATTCTATAATATGCTTATTTAAATAAATTAGGGTACACGATTTTCTGTGTACACAGAAAAAACTCACTGTTGTGGAAATGGGCCCCAGGGGGTGAAATAAAAATCTGAAAAATTTGGAAAAAATTTTTTCCATTTAAAGCCATTTGATGCCTATTCATCTTGAAATTTAAAAAAAAAAACCAAAAATGGTTTTTTTGAGTTTTCTTATTTCGATGAGATCCCCTATAAAAAAATAAAATAAATAAAAAAATCAAAGCATGTCGTTTGAAAGTAGATAAGAAAATAAACCCATGGGAGGGGGGTTATATCTCCCCACAATTGGGCAGAAGGGTCAATTTATTTACAAAAATTACATTACAAAACTAAACAAAATTAATATAAAAACAACGGCAAAATTTAAAGTATTGTTTTCAGCTTTTTGGAAAGGCAAAAGTCCCTTCCTTGAATTAATTTTTTTTAAAGAATAGTTTTGGCAACAAATTGTTTCAAGTCAACATTTCGAAGAAAAATTCAATTTTTAATTTTTTCGTTTTGTAAAGAACTTTATTTGAAAAGAAATCATAAGAGTGGACTTCTGACCTTCCAAAAAGCTAAAACAAACCTTACGCAATAATATTGACCTTGTAGTTTTATTCTATTTAATTGTAATTTAATGTAATTTTTTAATAAAATTCCTCCTTCCTGTCAGAGAGGAGGAAAATATCACCCCCCTCCTGTGTTTTTTTGTCTACTTCTAACCTACAGGCCCTGATTTTTTTGGCAATTGTACGTGAATCACCTGTAACGTGTACACTAACTACAAGGGATGAAATTAAAAATCTGAAAGAAAGAAAATTTTGTTCTCTTCATTTAGAAGAGAACTTTTTTAACGACTACCCTAATGTACATATATTCTTACTGCAAATTTAAAAATACTTATAGTAAGGTAATAACAAGATTCGTAGAGTGATATATCTCATGAAAAATTGAAAGGAAATTATTTTTTGGAAGTAAATAATATTTTTTGGTTCCTTTAAAATTAAATTCGTTTTCACGATCGAATCAAATCAGCTAGGATCTGTGAAATATAGTTCGTTCTCAAATTAAATATGCAGGTACTATTGAAGATCAAT
Organism: Dasysyrphus albostriatus; assembly: GCA_946251815.1. Taxonomy (NCBI): domain Eukaryota; kingdom Metazoa; phylum Arthropoda; class Insecta; order Diptera; family Syrphidae; genus Dasysyrphus; species Dasysyrphus albostriatus. The sequence continues at coordinate 103,777,184 of OX276336.1, read as the reverse complement.
TGACGAACCGTTCAAGAAAATAGAAAAAAATAATAATTAGTTTATTTACCTTATTTACCTTGGTACATACGTATGTATGTATGTATATTATACAATAAATTCACGCTTAACTTCAATATTTTCTTAAAATAGTGTATGTGACGTGTTAGGTGTTACTGTCTAGACTTTTAAATGGCAGAGTTACGAGCCCCACCAAATAGTTTAGGACATGCATTTTTTTGTGATCAGGAGGGCATTGTTTAGTGTGAACTAAAATTTGATATTTTGCATATTTGACGTACTATTACTCACTAAAGCCTAGTACGCAGATCGAGCTAAAATTTCACTCCCACTTTTCTCTCCAAACACCAGCTAAAATCCTAGCTAAATTTTGACATAAAATTGCTGTGGAGAATACATCACAAAAAACAGATGTTCTCTGAAAAGAAATTTTGTTCAAAAATTTCAAAGAATTTTTTTTTATAAACTCTCCAAGAGGTACTTCCTACGAAAAAAAAAATTGACAGTATTTTTTGTAGATATAAGATACTAATTTGCAAGACTATATATCCTTTTAACGAACGAACTACATTATCTTGAAAGGCATGATCTGTCATTTTTGTCACATGTCACAAATAAAAGTATTGCCATCAATTTTTATTTTTATACAAAATAGTACAGAACATGCGGTTCAAACTTAAAATTTATAATAAACTACAAGACTGATGGCCAATTTCATAAACAAACACTAAACTTACTTTTATCTAAACTCCTTCTAAATTTTATCAGACATTTAAAAGTTTTCAGTTTCACCAATGTAGAAAAGGGATATTTTAGGGACATTTTAATTTAACTGAGTTTTCCTCACATGCTTGGGTGCCTATTCTGGTTCTGTGAAAAAGTGAATCAAATAAAAAGTTTTCACATTCGCTGTCGAGCATTGCTTTCACTTTTTCGTTTCATTTGGCACAAATAAGTGAATGTAATCTATTTTATCGATGCTCAAACCACCTTACCGATTCTATCAATTTTCACCTAGTGTGAAAGCATGAAAAGTTTTTCGATTCACTTTTTCACAGAACCAAAATTGGCCCCCTGGATATAAAAAAGAGGTTGTTTCACTCGCACATACGAAGTGTATGACAAAAATTGAAAAAGTATTTTGGATGAGGGGACAATTACTCTGACAGCAAGATATCAGCTGTTGTTGACTGAACAAAAAAGACATTTAAGATTTAATGAGACAAAAACGAGCTTTAAGTGTACAAGGGCATTTAAAATCTTCTTAAATTCAAAAGTATTTGGTGAAACCAAAAAACTTCATTTAGAGGCTAAATGGCTTTTAAAATAATTAAAAGTCTTGCGTGAAATTGGGCATGAGATACATGAATGTAGCTGCCCTGAATATACAAAATTATGCAAATTAACTATACATATCAATGGTTAAAATCAAATGGTTTTGAGCTCTTAACCATATACAAATAAGAAAAAATTTAAAAACCTCCTGAAAACCTTCCTGGGAAGTTAGAAAAACTAGAATAACAAACAAATACCTCACATAATAAGTTTTGAGTTTGATGGGCGTGTTTAATTAATAGACAGAATGGGCCCACGCACACCAATGAATTCTTCCGCCAGAGCACTAAGTTTTTAGGAGAGGGAAGCAAAGTGTGCGGGACGAAACGGTATAAAAACTCTTCCATGCTTGGAGTGGAAGAACGAAGTAGAAAACGAATACACACACAAGTCTTACATTTTGAGGTCTGTGAAAAATTCTACCACTTTAAAAAATAGGTACATACATGTATACCATTTTTCTACCAAAATATTTCATCTCGTGTGCGCTTGCAGTATGGTATGAAACTGGTTTTCCATCCGGAATAAATCATCACTTGTGCGCTGGCCCAATAAGATTAAAGCCTAGTTCGCTGCTGATGTGACGAATCAAAATTTTTAATAAGTCTCCAACAAGACAACGGAATGCTTACAAAAAGGAAGGTAAAAAATATTTAAAAATTAAAACAAATACATACAAAACTGGATTTAAATAAAAACAAATTACCCCCAGCCAGGCTGTAATGAAAGAAACAACAACAATAAATACCAAAAACACAAATTTCACTTTTTCACACAAAATAAATGGTAATAAATTGTATGCGAAAAAAGAGTGTAGACTTCAAATAATCTGCTACAATCATCAATATCGCTCTTCGAACAAGATGCTGCACAACGGAAAGTGGAACTAAATTTTTTGGTACAATATTAAGCTAAATAATTAATCAAAACTTTAATAAAATATATACTTATGTATGCAACAGTAATAGACTAAGAATGGGCAGCATATTTTTGGGTTCAACATATAACAAAAAAAATGAGTATGAGGGTCCGTAGGTGCATGCATCTTGACATCAAATTCAAAGGTCTGGAAGGATTTTTTTGGCACCCGTGTTAAGGCAAGGCGTTGAAAATGGCGGTTTTCAGACTTTTGTGTTAGGGAGCTCATGCACTTTTTAGGTGCACCATATCGAGAGATATTTGGAGAATTAAAAAATCAAAAATCACAAAAAAAAGTCTCCAAAATAAAATCTATATTTTTATTTTTCAAATCGTTAAAATTAAATTCTGCGGACTTAAAGAAGATGAGAGGACACCTTTTCCCATTTTTAAAAAAATAGTTGAAGTGCATGTGACCCTTACACAATAGTCAGAAGACTGCTATTTTCAAACCCTGGTTCTTACCACGGGCACCAAAAAAATCCTGCCTGACTTTTGAATTATATGTCAAGATGCATGCACCTACAGACCCTACAGCCAAAAACGCCCTAATAATCTAGAAATGATTTTTTGTTTATTAATTTAACTGAGACCCCATAGTAACAACAAGTAGATTCATTAAGCGAAGACAAGAAAAATATTAAGACTTATTATAGTATTATACCGCTAACTTAAACGAGTTTATATCAAAAATATTTTTGAAAAAATTTCAGCTTTATTGACAGAAACATCCGGTTTTCATCTTTTTATCACTAATCTTTCTGTCTAACCCATTAAAATTTAATCAATTATACCGCCCAAAGGCATTAAACTCAAGTATATTTCAGACAAGCTTTGAAGAAAAAAAAAATACAAAACAAATATCAATCCCTCCATGGTTAAGTGGGATTTCCTCAGGATTTATTATTATTATTTGAAGCCGGATTGAATTTTTGTATGTCGCATCATTACCACCAATTTTGTATTTATTTTATTTACATTTTGTTACTTTTTGCACATCATTGCTAAACAACTTTGATTTGCCCTTGTACCTCATTTCGAAGACGTCGACAGCAACAGCTTTGCTAACGACAACAATAACAACAACAACTACTACTATTAAAGCTTTACGTATACATACACTCATATTATATTTTTTGTAGTTGCAGTAGCATTGCAATTTGCAACTTTTTCCAATTGCCTTCGAGGAGTTAATGTGATAAACAACCAAAAACTCCACCGCACATACTCTCGCTTAATCTTGATTTCATAGTGTATCGGATGTAAATTTAATATTCAGTGCTGGATTAGGCACTTAAGAAGGCCTAACGAAAATTTCAAATATCCTTTAGGAAGTTTTATGTAAGTTCCAATTTATGTTAAGTTAAATTGGCATTGATTCAATTTAACACGAAAGTAATATTCTGGCAAATCAAAACTCTCAAATGAGAAATTGGAAAAAAAACTTTTAGCACGAAAAAGTAACAATTTGACAGGAAAACGCAATATTTTTTTTTTTTTTTTGAAAACCATTCTGGATTAGACAACTCTCTTGGGAAATTAGGCGAGTTAGTAGTTGAATTTCTTTATTTTCCTATAATGTTTTTTTCTACAGTCGAAATTTTCATCAAAATCGACTCAAATTTGATCAAATTAAACCTGTTACTTTCATTCAACTTAAACCACTGTTGTAACACCCCCTTTAGACAAGCAGGCCTACATTATTTATAAAAACAATCTGGCACTGACCATAGATGTAACACGCTTGATCTCGATATAATCAAAAAACAAAGATACACAGACACTCTCAGACAATGTCAGAAACATCGATGACCAGATATGAAAATTCAAGATCGTTTAAGTTGAGGAAGTTTCACAACTTACGAAAATCGCAAGAAAAAAAAACGAAGAAAATTTACAATTTCCTACAAAGCCGGTTGTTGTTTGTTGTAGTTGCAGTGGCGGCATGGTATGGCATCGGCACCGCAACATGATTGCCGTCGCTTCGCTTATGCAAATAAATCCAAAAAACACACGTATACGACGCATTCGAAGAACTGATAGACACATTTGGTTTGGTCATAATATAGTTTAAAATTCGAAAATGTGATCAAATGCGTGCGCAGATTTCGATTAAATATAAAGGTATACGCAATATACACTTTAAGGTAGGCTTCAATCTTATAAAACAAAATCCAAATTAATCTATAACAATATATTCAACACACAGCCTACAGAGGGTAGAAGGGGATGTACAAAACAAAAAAGTTTATAAATAGTCATAATCGACTCGATTTTATCTGAATCTAAAAAAAAAAGTGAAATTCATTTCACACAGCTGCAGTTTGCATTTAAAATTAGTACTTTTTTATTTCTGATTTTTTAATCAAGAGGTTCATTCTGGTATAGAGATTACACTTTAAGTTAAAAATGTAAATTATATAAAACAAAACGGACTCCAAGCTTCTTCAAATAGGTACAATTGACCTTGACGTTAAAGACGAGTTGCATTTTCGCAGATTGGATTTCATTTTATATTTTCTTTTAATGAACCAGAAAATCAACTATCACGTTGAATTATCAGTATCGGCTTATAAAATAATAAATCGATAAAGTTCATTAGCCCCCCAAAAAAAAAGTAGACGGCCTTGCCCTGAGAAGGTATAAATTGTGATATATTGCCGAAGGTATACGTTTACGTTTCTTTGAGAAAAGATTTGAGTACTTTCAGTTTTTATAGAGCCTGTTTTAATTGTGTGTAAAAACAAATATGAGATTTTAATTAAACCTTACCTAAGGAGATGGAGAAGCTTAAGAAAAAAGAAACTAGTTTTTGGGAACGGCTACATCGCGTTGCTACATATTATGTAGTATGGACACTGTATTTATTAAGCTATACCACCTCTTAAGAGATTATTTTCAGATTTCTGTTACACAGGGTGAGGAAAAATGCTTCAATTTTTTCATCATAAAATTCCTACAATTAAAATGGGTTATTAATTAGTTTTAATATTGGTGTTTAGTGGTTTTATAATTTCAAGTTTGGAGAAAAAAATTCCAGTACTTTAATAAATTTAATTTGTTTTGATCATTGAGTATCAAAAAATTGAAATTAGTAAAAAGAGAAACAATTCAAAGTTGTTTATCTATAACTTTTTCTTAGATTTAGGGAAGGTGTTGTCTGTGGTTTTTTTGTTTGTATTATATTCTTATGAATTATGCCTAAACATCCTTTTTATTCTCACAAATATTTGTGACACCTATTTTCTTTTTCTGGAAAAGTAATTGTTGAAAGCTGTCAAATATTTTCTGTACCTAAATAAAATGCACGACTGAACTGAGGGTTTAGGAAAACGTTTTATGTATAAGCTATAGAGGCATGAAAACTATGAAATAATTTGCCCAGCGAGAAAAAATCTTATGATTGTTGAATAGATTGTGGTTGCGGTGTTGGACATCTGTTTGTTCATTCTTCTGTTCATTCCTCGCGAACAATCTAATGTATCTAGTGTAAACTAGTTTTGTAAGCTTTGCTATCGTTAGTTATTTAACGGATTAAATACATAAACAATCAAACTATAAAAAATATCAAGTAGGTAAATGGTAAAAATGAATTTCAAGACTTCATACGAAATAATTTCTATTCTCTACTGGAATGAAATAATGTAACCCGAGCATGTACAAATCAGTATAAACACCCGGCGTCTTGTGAGAAATTTGTGTCACGAAACGTCAAAATTTATTTCTCCATTTATTTCTTCTACGAAGAAATGAAATAAACAGAAATATTTATGTCTGGAAATTAAAAAAAAATCCAAACATATGGGGACTCCACAAGAAATATTGACTTTATGACACATTTCTTGCAACGATTTATGTATTTCAAGTGGAGGCTCAGGGATACTATAAGATACATCTATACAGTCTTAAAAGGTACCATTTCTCCAAGTCACTTTCTATTTGACATGTAGTTTAAGTATTTTCAACAATATCGAACACTTCTTCTTCTCTTCAGTATAAAGAGACAGACTCATCGAATACATAACCTATTTTATATTACAAATTTAAATTTCCTACTCCAAACAGATCAAACATACTTAAAACATCCCACGACATAAAGTAACAAGTACTTGTTAAATTATCTTTGGATAAATTTTTGGCCAAAACATTAAATTATATGCATCTTATTGCTTCCTGAAAACCACACGTCACAAAAAACACCCGTAATTTTCAATCGAATACAGAAAAAATCTTTCTATCTTCACCCGATTAGAAAACTGCCAAAACCGAGTTCACTCTTTGCGTTAAGATGGCAGAAAGAAACCCTGCAAAAGTTTGATGCTCGAAAACTTTCTTTCCATAAAATACTCTAATAAAGATGGCATATAAAAGCCACAAGCGTTTGTGACTGTGACGTAATTTTTACATGATCATTTGCTACTTTCGACCGCAACTTCGTCTAAACACCCTTTTGGGACAGTCCCCACATGCTGGCAAACAGTTTTTGGATCATATGCGACAGCCAGATTGCATATTAGTTTGCGACTTTTTTGGATATCGTGTGAACACCCTCGCGGTAATTTGTGAGCATTTGCGGTCGTCCCAGGCATTTGCGATGGCCTGAAAAAAAAAATTGCATATCTCACACATTTGCTAACGTTTATGTGAAATTTTTATCAGTGCCAATAGTATTTAGTTTCTTTTTACTGTGGGCTAGTTTTTATTTCATTCCTGCTCTGTGTTTTCGGGGGTGTTGAATCTGAAACTTAGGGGTTTTCACCTAAAATATAAAAATTTGAGAATTTTCACTTATGGCTCGAAAACTATCAATTATTCCTAAAATTACTATTATTATTGAAGGTATATACAATTTTCAACAAATTTCAGCTAATGGGTTTTTGCGATAACCCATTTGGGCTCTAGCCCTAGTTGAAAATTAATACGAGGGCAGGTCAATAAGTCCGTGACTTTTTGAATTTCTGGCCTCTTTACTGAAACAGCAACACTGCTCCTGTCAACAGGCATCTGTCAGTTGACTCCTGTCAAAATTTAAACTTGCTGCGTCAGTTACTTTGTGTTTGACAGCTATTTTTATCAGACTACTCACTAATTTGAGGAGAAAATGGAAAAAATTGAATTTCGTGTGCTTATTAAGCATTATTTCTTGCGAAAAAAAACCATTACCGAGACCAAGGCTAGGGTTGATAAATACTATGGGGACTCTGCACCATCGATTTCAATGGTAAAAAAGTGGTTTACTGAATTTCGTTGTGGCCGTACAAGCACTGAAGATGCCGAACGTCCTGGACCCCCAGTTGAGGTCTCTACACCCGAAACAATCGAAAAAATTCACGATATGGTGTTGGCCGACCGAAGATTGAAAGTGCGAGAGATTGTGGAAGCCGTAGGGATTTCGCATGGCTCAGTGGTTTCAATTTTGAATGATCACTTGGGCATAAGAAAGCTTTCCGCAAGATGGGTGCCGCGTTTGCTCACAGTCGACCACAAACGCAATCGTGTAACAACTTCACAGGAAGGTTTGGCGTTGCTTAATCGCAATATGGAGGAGTTTTTGCGCCGTTTTGTAACCGTGGACGAAACATGGATCAATCACAACACACCAGAGACCAAACAACAGTCAAAACAGTGGGTTTCTAAGGGTGAATCGGGTCCAAAGAAGGCCAAGGTGGGTTTGTCAGCCAATAAAGTTATGGCGACTGTTTTTTGGGATGCACGCGGGATAATCCACATTGACTACCTTCAAAAGGGAAGAACAATCAATGGGGAATATTATGCCAACTTATTGGACCGATTCAATGACGATTTGAAAAAAAACCGACCTCATTTGGCCAAGAAAAAAGTTCTTTTCCACGAAAACAATGCAAGGGTGCACACATGTGCAGTTGCCATGGCAAAAATCCATGAATTGGGCTATGAATTGCTCCCTCATCCACCCTATTCTCCAGATTTGGCTCCGAGCGACTACTTCTTGTTCCCAAACCTGAAGAAATGGCTTGGTGGAAAAAGATTTGACTCCAATGATGAAGTCATCTCGCAAACAAAGGCCTATTTTGAGGACCTCGACAAATCATTTTTTTTGGAAGGGATAAAAAAATTGAAGAAGCGTTGGACAAAGTGTATAGAGCTCAAGGGAGACTACGTTGAAAAATAAAATTATTTTTTTATCAAAAAATCTGTGTTTTATTCCAAAAGTCACGGACTTATTGGCCCGCCCTCGTATGTTATTATTATATCCGAAAATCCAATTGAAAACACCTATTAATTACTTTGTGTGAAAAAAATTGAATTTTTGTCTTTAACAAAATTCTTTAACAACATGACATTAAGATGATAGAGAACACGAAAAAAGTGGGTAGCACAATTCTGTCAGTCTATCTGTCCATATATCGACCAATAGCCTTAGCCACTCAAGCAATTTTCTTCAAATTTTGAACTTAAGATTTCTTCTTACTCTCCAGAGGGGAAATTGAAATTTTTGTTTAGCACCAAAAAGGACGGTACTTGCCCTACAAAACTGTAAATGCAAAGCTTATTTATCTGAAAAACGGCTCTAACGATGTTGATAAGAAATTAGAGTATTTTTGTAGGTATAGTGTGCCTTTTGCTAAACAAATTTACCGAAAATCGTTATTAACGGTACCTGCCATATGACGTTTTTCTTAACTTTCGATTTTCTAATTAACAGCTTGAACGATTTCAGTCAAAATTTCTATGCAAAATCTTTCTTAAAATGTTAATAATATTGCATATCAAAATTTTGAAAAAAAAATTATTTTGGATTGAAAAAAAAACTAAAATTTCTTTTTTGAAAATTCAATATTTCAAAAACGAGTTGATGAATTTTTTTGAAACTAGTTTTAAAAAGATATTTTAATACATACTCAAAATTGGCGTACTAAAACTATTTTTTAAAAATATTATTAAGATTTTATATATAAAAATTAATTTTTAACTCCAACGATTTAATTTTTTTTGCATATATTCATATTTTTTCAAGTAATCAAATGGCATGTTTTTGAGCTTGAAGCTTTTTAATTAGTTGTTTATACAATTTAAAGAAAGATTTAAATGCTTATTTTATATTTTTTTTATAATTACTATCATATTTTTAAAGTTCTTAATTCCAAGCAACTTGAACAAAAGAGCAAGTACGTGCGATCTAGTCGTGAATTTATTTTGTTAGTACTTCAAATAGTCGAGGTGTGCTCTACGTAGCAAAAGCTTATCATAATATGGTTGAAATTGGTTCATATGCGGATTTTGTAACACATCGTCTGAACACCCGGCATATTGACCACAACATTTGCCATCATATTTGCAGACACATGATGTGCAAGCACCTTGGCAGTTTGGGACAGTTTTTGCACACTTTATATGTTAGTTTGCAGACTTCTTTGGTGACGTCGGACTTTCAAACGTTTGCAGTTTTGTATATGCCGTCTGCTCTTAGCTTAATGATAACCAAAACAAAATCTCGTCCCCAACTTAATATTGAATTCGCGTAGGAGCTACGACTAGCTTTATTGGAGTATAATTTTTTCTATAATTTAGAGTAAGTGTTTTCAAGTGCATTATTTTACATCACCCCTTATCCCATACCCGACCACACAATGTACTGTACTGGTTTTTGACATTTGTGTTATTTGAAGTCAGCTGCAGCTTTGCTAATTTAATTTAGCACCAAATAAAAAATAAAAATAAAAATAAAAATGGGTGATAATGAAATGGAAGCTAAAATTACTTTACATCTTTATGAGAGATTGAAAAGAGTTTGAAGCTCGCTTCAACCCCCATGTAAACACTTGGTTGCACTCGCAACAAAGCAAAATTAAAAAATTGGCCAAATTGTCTAGCTGTGTCCCTACCATTGAATCCGTGTGTATTCAACATTTTGGCAGCTATTCAAGCTGCAGCTCCATTGGCTCCAATATGTTCAGCTAGTAAACCAGAAATTGCTCTGCCGTTAAGTTTTCAGCTTCTGAAATATCGAAAAAACAAACTATATAGGTACAAAATTTCGAAAATTTAAAACTAGAATTAAAATACCCCAACAGAAACAAATATTGAATTTTGTTATAAATAATTTAGGGTGCTGTCAAACATGTCTTACTCCACTTCTGATTATAATATGGGAATAACATTTTTATGCATCAATATTACTTGGCCTTGACCTTTTTTGTTAGCTTAATAACGTTATTCCTCATTAATATAATTAAATATAAGGCACTAGTTAAAAAGGAACTTGAAGGTTATTTTAAAAATAAAACACCGCGCCGGCAAATGTAATGAATTTTAAAATATGTTAATCTTACCATAATTAAATTTTAAATTAAAGTAAAAAAAGCTTAATTTGACAAAATCAAACAATATGCTGTTTATTTCTTAAAATATCAACCGCCGCAGTCTTAGTAATTTCCATCAAGATTGATTGCCCAAGAAACTTTATTCAGTCTGAACTTAATAGCTTAGATTAGCATTTTAAATTTTTGGAATTTTTTATGAGATGTTGGAGGTGTTGATGGTATTTTTGCTTAGCTTAATTTGATCATCCACGACTACCGACAGCTTAATAAATTGCCTTTTATTGGAATACCAGTTTATGTTTAGTGCTGCATTTTTTGACTAATCTAAAAAGGTAGACACATTTAAGCATAGTCTTGTCCATTATTGTTGGGTAAATGAATGCCAAATCTGATATTGTGGGTGGTTTTTATTGCAAATAATTCGTTTTATTATGTTTTAATATAGGTTTACTCTTCAGTGGTTTTTATTTGGTTTGAAAACACATGACATAAGTATTAGTCTCGTGTGAAGTTATTTTAGTTTTATCACTTTTTCTTGAAAGTATAGCTGTAAAGACTTTGATTAGACTAACAATAATTAAACTGCATTTTCGACTTTCTTCTATTATTTTGGTATATTGTCTTAATGATTACACTCAGTTAATTACTATTATTGTAAAGTTTCTTCTAAGTAGTTCAAATAATATTGAATTTCGAAACTTAACATTATTTTTTATAAACATCGATACTATAGTCCAGAAGCCAGAGAAAAAAGTAGGTTAATAATGCAATTTGTTACTGAACTGCTTTTCTTCATGGAATATGGTCAGGAATGTGTATGAATGTAAATTGAAGTTGTTCTGTTTTTAAGTGGGAGTGGCTGGGAATCGAACCCAGACCTTTGGCATTACAGTCCAAAAAAATCTATTCCTTTCTTTTTTAATTGTCTTTGTGAAAATTTTTGAAACAAATATATTGACTTTTGAATTTAATTTTTCAAAAACTTTTCACAAAATAAACTTGAATTGAAAAATTGAAAAATTGAGAAGCTAAAGTAAAAGATTGAAATATTAACTTCAAAAATATTCAATAGTTTTTTCGTACTATGCACGGTTCACGAGATATTTGATAATTCTACATGGGCAAATAGTTAAGCAGTGTAAAGGTCCTTATTATAGAGCGCCCGTTTGGGGCCAGAAAGTTTGTTATTAGATATTGATAATTAAGCTAGTTTTTATGAGTTTTTGTCTAGCTCTAAGATATAGTTTTAAGAAATTGGAAAATAAAAATGAATTAAAAAAAATCCTTATTACAGCTGTATTCAACTTTGGATAAATAGTTATTCATAAAACATTTAACGACTAATTTAAGCCATTGGTGTCAGATAAATAACACAAAACAGCAATCTTTTACGTTTATATGTCACACCAAAATATCCTTATAAAGCCACGCGTTTAGCTTAAATGGCTCTAATCATCATCTCAAAACTTTTATGAATAACTTTTTCTAGTTTAAAGGCAATGTAATATCACGCAGTCTTTAAAATGCGTTTATTAATAAGGCTCGCTGTTATAATCTAGTCAAAATAGACATAAAAGAGTGCAAACCTATAGCTATAATTCCTATAAGCCTGAACATTTGTATAACCTTTCTTTTGGCATAAAAAATCAACTACGAAAAGTCCCCGCTAATCCCACTCGAGCAAAATAAAGTTATTCACGGTCAATTGTCGATAAAGTTGGGTTTTGGCCTATAACTTTCAAACGGTGAATGCTATCATGCTAGATCGTGCAATTTTCTACAAAAAATATTGAAACACTTTTTTCCGTAAGACCTTTGTCAAAAAATGTAAATTGATGAAAATATCGGTTTTTTGGGAATAACTCGTTAACGATAAACGTTTTCGGAAGATTTTTAAAGAAATTTTTGTAGTTATTTTGACCATTTATTCAAAAATCTTTAAATTTTATTCTGAAATTTACCGTCAAAAAGATTTTTTCTTGTTTATCTCGTAAGCCAAATTGCTTAGAGCTTAAAATCTCAGAGAAGAAAAGTGATATCCCAGAGATTTAAAAGAAGAAAATTAGTTCTTTTAGGAACCATTAAAAATTTTGCTTGAACAATTTCGCTCACGTTACAATACAATACGTTTAAAACAGCAACAAAAACTATTTTTTGATATTTCAGCGGGAATATTTCAAAAACGTGGCCCGATAGAATTTTTCTAACTTCAGATTCGAGTTCAGCACACTAAAAACCTACGGAAAATTATATAAGTATGTTTCTGTAAAACAAAAACCCTTTTGACCGATATAGTAGTAATTAACTATCAACAGTTGTTTAAAGTTGTCTGTTAAAAGCTTTCTACGATTGACTCACAAACGCATCCTGATAGACCTAAAGAGCTTCTCCTACTTGAGCAGAAACGAATGAAACTTATTTAAGACTCTCACTCTGTTCCACTCTATTCATCCATTCATTTCAACGTTTTCGGGAAATTTGAATATATCATTACCATAAATTACAAAAGCTTTTTGCTTAACACTCCCGTTCTTATTTGTATTTAATACAGCAGTGAACTTCTCGAACACTTCATTTGCAATCGGGCATTTGATTTTTAAAAATTGCAATTGATATTCCTTAAAACTGAGAACAATTATCCCATTGGTAGCCTTCTGAAACTAATAAAAATGGAAAAAATGTCCGGAAATTATTAGAAATAAGACCAACAAAGCTATTTTATTCCCAAAATGAATTTAGAAACTACACAAAAAAGATTATCTTTTTTGGTCTTTATTTCCATTTAAAGTTTTTGGATCTTTTTTTTTCAAAAGTGCAGTGTGATTTTCAAGTTTTTTTGGGGAGTTTTGCTTTTTAATTTTGTCCGCTTTTTCCAGCATTTATATGCCAAACTTTTTTGTTTTTTTTTTTTTTCAAAACTCTTTTTGGCTAATTTCCTATGGCGTCCAATTGATATGTATCTTCCCTTGCAAGTTAAAAAAACCTCAATAGTATTTTTGCAAATTTTGGATGCGTACCAAAAAAAAAAAACAAGAAAACTAAAATAGGGGTGGCGCAATTCTGTCTGTCTATCTATCTGTACCTCGACCTTCAGCTTAGGCCACTGAAGCGTTTTTTTTTTTATTTTAAAGGTTTTTTTTTTAATTACTTAAAGAGGAAATTAATTGTTTTGGCTCTAAGAATAACGGTGCTCTTCATACAACCATTAAGGATAAGCTTCGATATCTTAACACCGCGGCTCTAAAGATTTCGATTAAAAAAATATTGTTGGTTTGTTGCCTTTTCTGGTAAAAAAAAATACTAAAAACTGTTAAATAGTATTTACTGCATTAAAAATAACAGAAAATATCGGTTTTTGTTTATTTGTTATCATTTTTAACGGGTTAAATATCGCTTGAGAAATTTCAAATAATTTGCTTTAACTCTATATGATACTCTCTTTTCTCTCTTTCTTTATATGTACCAAATTTAAAAAATTTTCATTCACTTTCTGAAATTGTGGGCAAAAGTCAAAGAAATCTACAGGAATTCTTATGGGAAATTTCAAGAGTTTGCCGCAACGTGTTAACGTAAACCAATTTCAATAAAATTGTTTTTTAATTGATCAGTTTTAGTTGGTTGGAAAAATTAAAAAATTTCAAAATTATATGCATTATGTAATTGTTTTTAAAGAAAGTATTGTTGACCCAATTGTGCACTTAATTGAAAAATACATTCGAAAAAATCGCAAGCTAAAATCCACTAAATCTTATTCATATCTTATTTCTATGATCTTAAATTGATATCAAATGGACTTATATCAAATTGACAATCTTAAACTTTTAAAAATAAGAAAAATAAAATTATATCAGGTTGGAAATATTTGTTTGTGTTTTAAGTTGCTTAATTTTAATATAAGATCTTGTCTTCAATTAACTTCGGGACAATATTGATTTAGTAGTTCACTATTGGAACAAGTATAAAAATATAAAGACCTAAAGCCTACGATAGGAACTTAATTTAAGTATAAACAATCTTTAATACTTATATAAAAAAATTGTGTAGAATAGACAATTATCAATTTTTACATTTTTATCAAATAAGGTCCTAGTTAAAATTTCAGAAAAGCTGTGTTCAAACAAGAATTCTTTAATTTTATAACTTTCTTCAAGAATTTCCGAGTTTATGTTTGACGAGTTTTAACACTATTTTTCTTCACTTTAACTAGCTTTTTTTCTGAGTGTATATAATTGCACTCTTTCCTTCTAATAGAAAACAAGGACCAACACTTTCTAAGATCAAAAGTTACGGCTAACAAAAATAGAAATAAACGACATTAATAAGTGAATACATAGATAACTTATAGTTTTTAACGGACTGTCTTGCCAATTAGCGATACAATAGTTCTAGGCTTCCAGTTTTGTTTATTTTTCTTTGTACATCTTCCAATTTATTATAACAAACATTAATACTGTTTTATAAAAGAGTAAGTATTCGGCTCATTAGCAAAAAAAAAAAACTCCTTTTTAATACACAGATGATACCTATGAATTATGGTTTTATTGATACTGATATTGACTGTCACTAAAGAAAGAAAAATATTAACACTTAACGCAAAATTTTTTATTTTTACTTACAATATATTGGTTGACACTATATGCAGGCTGTAATTTTGGATTCCTTAAGAAGATTAACCTCAAGATTTTAATATACGCTGACAAAATATAAAAACAATTAAATTATAAATCAATTTTTCAATGCCATTTAACCTACATACGTTAAAATCAACAGAGGAAGCATTTAAATTAGAAGGCTTACACATACGATTAAGACTTTGGAGGTTCATGGATTTCGTAGTTTGTTCGATGAAAATCGACGTGTAGGAGCTTAAATCTTCGCAGGGGGCGTCATCAAAATAAAGAGTATATACATAGACTAGATTGAGACAGTAAAAAACCTGTATAGAAGGGGAACGATTCCCTCTCGTAGGGGAGGGTCAATTTCAGCAAAATTGACTTAAAAAACAAATATTTAAAAAAAAAACAACGGCAACACTTACAACGTCATGTTATACTTGTTTCTAAACCAGAAATGCTTTCTTTAATTTTATTTTAAAATTAAGTTGTTTAGTAAATATTTTCTTAAAAATTAATTTTCAAACGTAAAGTTTTGAAAACAAAAAAATTTACAAAAAAATCATTTCTCATTTGTGGCCATGGTATTCCTTTCGTGGAGGTTTTCTCCTTTATGACTACAAAGTTTTATCTTGTTGTGGTCATATTTGAAGCTTGAATGGTTCTTTTGGATAGTCAGTGTCAACAGTATTTTTTTGGGCCAGTCAGGCACCTTTGTCAGCAGCAACTTGGAAAAATAAAGCTATAATAGTGGCACCTTAGCGAGACTATAGCGAGACCAAAGCGAGACGAAAAAAATGCTCGCACAATTATAAAAACTACCTAAAGATGTCATAACGAAACCAAAGCGAGACTATAGCGAAAAAACCATGACACAGATACCCGTATAAATACAAGTGGTGAGAGCACAGTGACACGAGCTTAAAAACCACGATACTGAAAACCACGTTTGGACAACCACACGGCAAGAATTAAATAATTTTAACAAAAGTTTTTAAATAAATTTATAAGATTTATTTAATTTTTAACAATATTTTCTCCGAAGTAACCACTTATCGAAATTTGAGATTGCGGCACAATGACCACACCCTTAATTTCTACGATTGTGTGTTATCATCATCTTACCACTTACCAATTAACTTCAAATAAATTATCAAAGCAAAAAAAGAACATAAATTTAACTTTTTATATTTCAGTTCTTTTCAACTAACCAATTTCAATTTAGCTCAATGGTCTGGTCTTCACGAATATACACACCTTTCAATAACCTTTCAACGCTAGCGCCATAGAATCACCTTCGATTTCAAACAAATGGAGTGACAAGTGACCTACAAAACTTTTGGACCGCATTTGGTTTGTCCTTCTTCATTGATCACCCTACCAAATCTTTAGCAATTTGATATCAAAAGCCTAATGAAACGAATTTTACCTAAAGATTCCATAGTAGTTGGCAAAGAAGGTAATCAATCACAAGATACCATATAAATGTCATTATCACTGCAATCAACCGCCCTAATTTGTCACACAATTGAGGTAGGTATTTTTTTTTCTTTTTTTTTTGAAGAAAAAGAACGAGATTATGACATTCGCTTGATTCGTGCCGCTCACTTATGTGTATATACGAACCTCAAGAAGATAACCTTGACAACTTTATACAGTTTCTTAGGAGCTTCTGAGAGGCAAGTTGAGAGTAGAAAAGACTCTCAAGGAAAATAGCTTCTGAATTTGTCAAATAGAACAAACCACACAACATGCCAACGTGAATGCATGCATAGATAACTCTGATCTGGAACTTAAGTTATGGACTTTAAGATATACATTAAAGTGGGGGTGTACCCTTACCTAGCCCAGAGTTGAATGCTCCACCTCATGAACGCAGTCCGTTTTTTCTTATAATATTTATTTTCCATTCGAATTGCGCTGCACTACTTGCCCGAAGTCCAATTAAATCATAAACTTGTAAAATGTATTTATTTATTCTTCTAAATTAATTTCCTTAAACGCTACGTCTTGCTGCTATATGTAGCCTGCAGGTCCGGTAATAATATAATGAATTAGCAAATCCGTTCCCAATTGAGCGTGATCACTATGAATTACACTTCTTGGTTTTGCTTTCGAGTGTTGGCTGCAGTTGTATGCTTGTGTGTGTCTGTGTATAATGTTGTTAGTATGTGTGCCTGTGCATATCGATCAATACTTATTGGGGTTTTTACTTTTAGCACAAACTATGCTTTATTGGATAGGGTAGATTAATTTTGATGAATGATTTGCAGCACTCAGCATTTATGACAAAATACTCCCATGGTTATTAACACTTCTATGGCTATATCGAAATCTACTTTGAACGTGCGATCAACCTTTCTGACCAGATATTTAAACATTATATTCACCCACTCGGGCAATTAGTTATAAGTAAGATTAGTTTTTGGTTAACAAGTATTAGGAAATATTTAGTGGGAGTTTATAAAGACGTCCGTGAAATGAAAAGTTTGCAACACTATTCAAGTTAAAATTGGAAAACACTTAGCTTCAATTACATTGCTTTTTAGTTTCTCTAGGACAAGTGGGGTACCTATTGATTGGTTTCGTGTAGAAAAACTAAATGTTCTACTGGGTCGCATGTACTAGCTTAATTGTTTTAGTCTTTAAAAGAGTTAAAAGCTGGGTTCTTGTCTAAGTTAGGTACAAAATTTATTTAAATTATATGATTTCTGTCTTTGATTTTTTGTTTAACGTATTTACCTACATATAATGAAAGAATTCTTTGAAAGTGTAAGACACTAGCAACTATTGTTGTTTTACTCTCAAATGGGTCCTCAAAATAAAAACGCAACTCAAGAGTGAAAAATCAGGGCTTCACTTTAATAATTGTACAAATTGAATTGTAGCCTACGAATTTCAGGCCGTCCAGGAAGGATCTACCAACAACATGTTTATATTAAGTCCGCGGGCCGACCGTAAGATTATCTATCTCATCGTGGCCACGCAAAAATTGAATGCCAACCAATTGCTTTAGTTCAAACATTTTCAAAACTACTGGTCTTGCTTGCAAGAACTTGAGGGTGAGGGTGTGACTAGTACATGCAAGTACTTGCAAGCGCGAGTAAATCACTTGAAATCACTTGCCGCAAGTACTTGCTACTTGCAGGATTCGGACCGGCAAGTTTCCTACTTGCTTGCAAGCGAACGTATTTTTTTCGACAAAAATTACAGAAAAAATCGTCTCCTGGAAGTCTCTTATTAGTGTTCTATAGTAAAAAAATAAATAAATAAATTTGGTGCCGCAACAGCTCATGGATCACTAGGGCCTAGTGACTTACAACTCTCAACCATTCCTGTGTGCGTGTTGTTGGCAGGAATTTTTGCCGAGTCCAAAATGGGAAGCACTTATTCATGACAAGTCTTCTCTTGGAGGATTTGTCAGTTCCTCACAAAAGGCTGTACCTCGGGAAAAACATTGTTGTTTTAAGACGGCATCGGCTGGGAATCGAACCCAGACTTTCTGCAAGTACCTGCACAAACTTTATTTACACGGTGCGACGGCACCTTTAATTGCGTGCAAGTGCTTCTGTTGCAAGTACTTGTTAGCAAGTTAATCACTTGCATCAATTAACTGCTTGCAAGTACTTTTTGGGTCGTTACGCCAGGCAAGTTTTACTTGCAGCAATCATTTTGCTTGTTGCAAGTACTTTACTTGCATGGTGTGACTTTACAGCTTAAATAATGTTTTACAGCTGTTCCGTTTAGGAGCAAAGGGCTAAGAACGGTTTTTTTTTTGAGTTTTGATCAATTTTAGTAGTAATAACATCATTTTAATAATCACTATTAAAAAATATATGTTAGTTTTTCATTGAAGAAGATTACATGGCCTACAAGAAACATTCAAAAGTTTTCGTTAAAAAAAATGTTTAGTGTTATTTACGAAAAACTTGTTCATATATCAAATTTTTAAATAGCAATATTTTTTTAAATAATTGCTTTTTTGAAAAAAAAGTGCTTAACATAGTCAGGCATAGGATTTTGCTAACTTTGACTTTTTTGTACGTGGATAGATGAGAGAATCGGATTTAGGTATATAAAGACTATTCCTGTCCTGTTGATTCCAATCACATACATTTTATTTTGTTTTCACTATTTTGCATTTATCGCCATTTTAAGCAGAGTTCTTTTCTTAGTTCAACAAATCTGAAATATTAAAAGATGAGGTAGTTTTGAATTGTTGTGTTAGTTCTTTTCTATTCATTACCAAACATTGACCAAAATGACCAATGGTAATATATTTCCCCAACTTTATATAAAAAAATTCCACACTTCAAAAATTAGATTATTTCGGGGGAAAGAGAGTGCTCACCAGAGAGTAAAACACTTCTCCTTCCTGACAAATTTTTCTTTATGAGATTTCTTTAGGCAGAAATTCCTTGGACTGAAAAATAACAGGTTGGCATGGGTAAGATGTAACAAACAAATTTAATTTATTTATAAAAGAAAAAAAAAATTTATATTATGTACAAAGAAAAAACAAAAAGCAAAAAATTGAAGAAGAAAAGATACACTCTGTTGTCCAGTGACAAGTGTCGAGTGCCACTTGTCACTGGACAACAGAGTGTATCTTTTCTTCTTCAATTTTTTGCTTTTTGTTTTTTTGGAAAAACACTTACAATAGATAATATTATGTTATTTATAATAGTCTATATTAAACTCTGATTTTTATTGTTAGTTTTAATATGATATGTTAAAAAATTGAAGATGGTAAAAATAAAAATTAAACTAAACTAAAATCAAAAATTCATACAAACTAAACCGACTGCAAATTTTTCCCCAAAATATTTATTTTTAAAACAATTTTTTTTTCATCAATGAATATCAATTGAGCAAGTGTTCTTTATTTGAAGGACTATCAGCGCATTAATGTCTCAGTACTACTGAAAATGGAAAATTAAACTAAATGCTGACTAATGGCGTACGCAAGGGGGGCAGGTAGGGGCACTTTTGCCTCCCCCTAATCACGATATATTTTATACATTAGGCAGTTAATCTTTTTTAAAAGCATTCTTAAGCAAGATTTCTGTACCAAAACTATGAGGTTGCCCCCCCCCCCCTTTCAACCGAAATTCTGAATAAGTATGCCCCCTAACTTCAGATCCAGTTATTATAAATACTTTCCCTTTAATATTTTATTTCAAAAGTATCCAAGATGATCAATAAGTCTCAAAACTTAACTCTGTAGTATCTTCATATGTTTTGGACTTGTAATTTTTTTATTTCTATATCACATTACTCGTTAAGAGACCTAGTCAAACAGGATAAATCCACGGCTAGACACTTTCATGTTGTAAGCCGGCGTGAAATGGCGCCTTATTTGGTAGTAATTATAATTTAAAATCAATGGTTTTTGTTTGTTGTGGAAACATTTTTAAAGTGAGCTTATAAATAAATGTCAACTTTATTTGATCAAACATCTTTAAACAAATTATAATCGTTTACTAGCTACATATTAACTACATATTTGCTCAAGCGGAATAATAGTTTTTCAACATGCCTTAACTCGTTTTGAAAATTTTCAGGAAAACTAAAAGATTACAATTAATTTGTTTTGTGGTCAAATAAGGCTTTTTAAATAAACAGCTTAATTATTCCTAAGAAATGTATTTCAATCATTTTAATTTCCTTGGATAATAAGTTGGAAAAGGAAAATAAGCCTAATGGCACATTTGATCTTGAAAAGTATGTTCAGATGAAATTTTTAAACACATGCAAAGTGGGCTTTAGAGAGTATAAATAACGCACAATGCGTATTTCATAATATTTCTTGTATGAATGTATGTATATTCAATATTTTCCTGAGTTTAAATTATTATTTGTAATTAATCTTATTAAATATAAGAAGATATAGGTATGTGCGAAACAGTTAAGCCATTAACAGCGACGATGCAGCACGTGATTGCCATTGCCTTGTGTGTTTCAACTGTGCAGCATAGATCAGAACAGCAACAGCTAGCAATATGCAACTTTTTCATATTTATGTGGTCTTGTTGACAATTTTTTGAATCCTGACTCAGATAAAAAGTATCACATCATTAGCTGTTAATTAGCTGCGAATTAGTTACGCAAAAAAGAATAAATTCCACTTTTGGTTTGCGAAAAAAGTATGCTAAATGCAGGAAAAATCGTCAAGAGAAGAAAAATGCTAAAATAACCTTCCTTTTGACAATTTCTTATATTACTTTGAAAATAGTTAATTGAGGAAAAAAAAATTGCATCTAAATGTATAAAACTATCTACGCATTTAATCTATCTAATCGCATTTTAAATTAAAATTTCGCTCCAAAATTTTGTCAAGTATTTTAGCCGAGTGCTACGCAACTCCAGAAAATAAAATGTTTTTTAGTGTCGTACATCACTTATATATGAATCTGTCAAAATTTAGCGCACGAAATAAATATTTGCCGCATGATTCTCGAGCTAGTAAATTTGTAACAGCTTATTTTTTATGGGACTTAGGTGAACTTTACTTTAGTAAAATAAAAATCAAAGTCAAGAATTATTTGCAAATAAACAATTTTTCAAAGTCAAAAGGAAAATCCTATTTTGATTTAAAAGACTCTCTTGATATGTATATCGAAAACAATTTTTGAAACGATTTGGTAAAATTTTTATTGAGAGAACAGCAGCTGTTTTATTTGAATTTGTATCACAAATATAGTGTTAAAATAAAGTAAACATTTTAGATGGTATTTGGAGAATAATGTGAGAGCTAAAATTCAGCACGTTCTGCGCACTGTTTGCATGAATTAGTCCTAAAAAAATATATATTTGAGTCTTTAAAAAAAAGAAAAAAAGTTCTTACAACTTTTTTGAATAGTGTGACGTTCTTGACATTATATGCCAAGAGGTTAAAGGGCGTTATTCATATAAACTACCAATTACAGTTTTTGCATTTCCAGTCATAAATTTTTACATTAATCTATAGGTATGTATAATTTTTCATTATCAAAAATGTTGTTGACTTTAACCACTCGACTATACATTAACTCAGTTGGAATTAAGAGAATTATTTTAATTTTAATCGTTATATTAATTGTAAAAACAATAAGTAAAATAGCTTAGAACTCAAAAATAAGTATGTCATTTGATTGCATGAACAAATATGAATACAAACAAATTTACATCGTTGGAGCGGTTTTCTTAAAAACTAATTTTTTTATATTTACGTTTATGCAATTTTTGTAAAATTAAAAAAAAAGTTTTGGTATGCCAATTTTAAGTATATATAAAAACTAATTTATGAACCTAGTTTCAAAAAAAATCATCAACCAGTTTTTGAAATATTGAATTTAAAATCTAAAAATTATTTTTTCAAAATTTTGGTATGCAATATTATTGGCATTTTAAACGAGCTTTTGGAAAAAAAATTGACTGGAATCGGTTGAATTATTAATGAGAAAATCGAAACAAAAATTTTTTTACCAAAAACTGTTATTAACGGTACCTGTCATATAACGATATGACAGGTACCGTTAATAACAATTTTTGGTAAAAAAAATTTTGTAGCAAAGAGTACGTTATACCTAAAGTAGCTCACATATTTTTTATGAAAATCGTTGGAACCATTTTCCGTTATAAATAAGCTTGTTTAAATGGTTATATGGCAGTTACCGTTATTTCTGATGCTACAAAATTTCTAGTTCCCCTCTGGAGAGTTACGAAAAACCTCAAGTTCAAAATTTGAAGAAAATTGCTTAAGTGGCTAAGGCTGTGGGTAGCGGTGCAACTAGGTATGATTGCTATCTCGATGTTTTTTTAACGAATCCAAAACTTGCCCTATAGCTATAATATCTACAAATATCGCGAGTAAAAAAGTAAATTACTTGCATTTGTAGGGTTTTGTTTAAGGAATTTTATAGATTTTTCATGTTATTTTTATTGCAGTTCCTTGTCGTTCTAAAATACAATTTTAATTTATTTGAAAACAAATATTTCAATTAATTTGGCTTTCACTATGCTAATTTACAAAACGAAGATACGGTGTTAAAATTGATAACTACCTTAAGCAGTTCGTTTATGCATTTGTATTAACCAGGAAATTGAATTCCGTGTTAGCATTAGTTAGCGATGCAATTTAGGAGTCATGTTTGTAATCCTGTCACTAGGATGCCATTAAGAAACTACTTTCAAAAAAAATTCAATGAGCTGTTTTTTACTAAAGCAATATGAAAAAAGAAACGTTGTTAAATTTCTTTAGTCTCAAACATCTCAAGAACAAATGTTGCTATTGATTTCCGGTTAATTTTATTCTATGCATATTGACGTAATACAGAATTGGTAAAAATATGAAAACATATCAACATATCAACAGCCTTGTCAAATAAAAAAAAACTGCTGAAAATATTTTTAAAATATTTTAAGAACAAACAAGCTATAAATTAATTTATTTCTACAAACTAGTTCATAATTGAAAATTGACAGGATTTTTAAAATATTCAACATGCAGTTTTTTTTAATCAAAAAAAAAACTACAAGAAATATTACCAAAAATTGGTAAAGAAATTTTGTCTTCTCATTTATCTTGAGAAAAACCAAAACCAGAGTTTTGGGTTAGTTTTATTCTACAAAGATCTTGAATTGACAATTTTTTTTTTTTTTTAATAACATCCGCCCTCTAGCTTCCCCGAGCTCCAATTGGAAGTAAACAGTGTGGGTCGCATGCAGCCTCTTTTATATTTTTGGCATGCTAAGCTATGAAGGTTATTTTAAAAAATGGTGCCTAATCACTGGAAAATGCTACACAAAAAAAATACTCGTAAATAACTTGGAAAATTTCCATAATCAAAATATCGATTAATATCTTAAAAGAAAGGTGTTGAAGATTCGCTCCCTTTTTAACACTTTTGCCATATTGCGTTGACGACAAAAATTATATAAAATATTGACAAGTATAAGACCGAGGTCATTAACGTCAAATGCGTTTGCAAGAAAATTGACTGATGTTGATCAAAATGATTTTACCCAAACACAAAAATTGCATACTTGACGATAGTAATACTCGCATCAAAAAATAAATATCATTTGACAATGCGATTGGCATTGACTTAACGTTTTTAAAAACGGCAAAGACAACTATCATATTCCATCCAACTTTGAGAAGGTTACAAAACCCTGAATGCCGAATCCCAAAATTACAAAAAAAAAAAATAATCCCCTTTAGTTTGCAAAGATTAAATTTTATAATAGTAGAACAAAAAATATGTTTGGATTACATTTTATTCGATTCATATTTTATGCTTCGTTCTTTCAGTGGGGCATTTGCACCCATTGCCTCCCTGTATCCGCACCTGCTTATATTAATATATGTATGACAATGACACATTTCCTTGTGCACTCTCTCTTTCAATGCGTACATTTTTAAATGAATGGTTCTCTTACATGAATAATTCTTAAACACTTTATAATTTGAAGTTGTTCATACGAGTATAAGGTAGTTTCAAGTCTCAGTTAGGTATTTTATTTATTAATTTTTCTCTTAATATCAACACTTTATCGTCATGACATTTGATCAATAAATTGTCTTTAAGGTTAATCAAATTGGTGTATTTTTTACATTTTGTACCAGATGTTTCTAGGAAACTTAATTATTTAAAAAAAATATGACATAAAGTTCAAAAATATAATCTGCAACCTAAATATTATATTCAAAGTAAATTATGCTTAAAATTTGATGATTCAATGACAAAACGCATTTCCGAACTCACTTCACAGAAATGTAAGTAACTAGGTATATTATTCATAACATCCATTCATAATCAAAAAAAAGTATCTCCAATAAAAGTACATCTACTTCAAGCTACCCTACAAAGGCAAAACATAAAAATTTTCCTTCATTTACCATCGACTTAACCTCATTTTCAAAGTCCCACTGAACTTCCGCAAAAAGTTGCAAATTATGAGGTGTAATATCTGCCCCAATGAACGAGCTGCACTTAGGTATACAAATTATTTACAAGACAACTGCTGCGATCGAAACCATATCAATACCAGGCCATGGATAATACTATATAACGATGATTCTGCTCTCCATTTTCATCGATCGATCGGTTAAATAGCAACTATACAATTGCGGTGATGCCCCTCTGGGAGGTTTACAACTCCCCCTGTTTGTGTGCTTATAGTGCAATGCACATTGCGCAATAACACAAACTCATTTCTATTATGAGTACAACCAGTTCCACTTGGCATGAAACCAATTTTTT
This sequence comes from Dasysyrphus albostriatus, assembly GCA_946251815.1. Lineage (NCBI taxonomy): Eukaryota > Metazoa > Arthropoda > Insecta > Diptera > Syrphidae > Dasysyrphus > Dasysyrphus albostriatus. Next base: position 103,751,768 of record OX276336.1, on the reverse strand, counting down.
GCAGAGCTTTAGGCCAGATCTGGCTAGACCAATGCTGATGTAAAAGAGTAGCTAGGTTAATATGAACAAAATATGCTAAGCGAATAACACTGTGGTATGAGCTGTTAAATACCAGGGGAGAGCAGGGGGGAGTGCACATTTTGCTGATTCTATAAATCAAGCAAAGAGGAAGAAGCACTGAAACTGAGTTCCAGCATCACATGAGGCAAAGAAGTCTAAGCCGACAACGAAGAAAAAAGAAGAAGAAGAAGTTGGAACAATATTGTGCAATGGACACGTTTTGGCTGTAAGATGAGGCCACTGGTGTAGCCTTCTATGGCATAAACGTGAGTGTATTTTTTAGGGTTTTGTTTTAAGTCTTGGTGTTTTCGATCGAATCAATAGAGATGGTTCTTTGAATGGAAAATCATATTAAAATTTTTGGAAAAAAAAACGAAATACATTCGATTTACTGATCGATTTTTTAGTTTTCATTTAGGGAAAAACGATAGGTAGTCAATTGATTTTTAAGTAAACATTAATCACTATGTAGGTACTCTTCAAGAAAAAAGTCTAGCAGAAAACTAAAAAAAAAATATTTTATAGCGGCAGCTGGAGAGAGATCCGTACCCTCTCTGCAGTATCATAGTTCATAGAAAACAGGGAACGAATTACCACATCTAATTTCCAGAAAGACGGATTTATTTGAGTTTAGCATTACCACTCACGTTTCATTTTTGTCTTACTTACTTTACTTTAGATGATGCTTACAGTCCCGGGGTCTACGGCCACCTAAGGTGGGGTGCTCCTCTGCTTCGCAAACCATCAGGGGTAGATTCGAAGACTCGTCGGGCTAGTGCACCGGTGTCCATATGCTCCACGTGTCCCAGCCATCTCAGCCGCTTTATTTTTAGCTATTTGATAAGATCAACGTCACTATAAGGTCTGTCAAGCCCATTATTAAATCTTCTCCTCCATATTCCATTGATTAACACTGGACCGAAAATCACCCAAGGAACTTTCCTTTCAAAGCATCCAAGCAGATTCTCAACCGTTTCTGACAGGGTCCTTGCTTCTGCCCCTAACAGCAGGACCGGAATGATTAGGGTCTAATACAAGGTCTCCTGGTTGTTGGAGAGGGGGCTTTAGTACTCAAATGCCTTCTACGCCCGAAAAAATAGCAGTTGGCAAGAGTAATTGTTCGTTTGATCTCTGCACTGATGTTATTTTGCGATGAAATAGTATTTTATCTCAATTCATATTAAATAAATCAATTTGCTGTTTCCATCCCATGAAACGAATAAACGAAGATTTGCTTTCAAAATGCAAATAATAGGTTTGTTCGTTGAGCCCTGAAGTCACCCTGGGGTTGCCCCAAAGTTTATTTTTAAAAACTCGAACTAACCCTGACGAGCCAATTCTGTGTTTTTTTGAAACCTAGGGTCACCCTGAACTCGCCCTGAAATAGAACTAGGTTTTAGGCTGGGGCGAGTTGAGATTAAGAACAAAATGTCAAAGTGGCAGGAGCTCTGAAGTATTTTTTTCGTTGTGGATTCACATGTTTCAAATAATTCTTTTGTTTTTGAAATGAAAATTCAAGGAATACACAAATTTACTTAAATAATAACAATTAGAAATAGAAAATGGAAACTGTGGTTTCTTTCTTTATTTTTAAATCAATTAGCTTCTTGCTTATTTCAACAACGCAATTGAGAGCCGTTTGGTATTTTTTGAGAAAAACCAAGGATTTTTTGACAATTCTTGGTGTTGTCAAAAAAACCTTGGTCAATCCTGGGTAAACTTTAACGAAGAAACCTGGTGTTTCATTTGAGATAGAATTTCTCATTTGTGTCAAATAATGAAAGAATAGGTTAGTTCGATTTGTAAAATTATTTGCCCAAGGAACATTTAAGAAAATCAATTTGTTATCTTCGAGATTTACAAAATAAATTTTTATGGTAAATCTTCAAGATTTGAAGAAGGTTTGATGGATGGATATAAAATATTAAGCTGGGTCTTGCCCAATTTGTGAAATAGCCTTGTCAGTTAAAGACAACTTCTTGACCCTGTTTAGATTGGGAAGATTGAGTTGGGCATCACGGCAGTCTGTGGATAAAGAGAACTGGGATCAGGAATGTCGTAAGGCAAAAAGAAAACATAAACATAAAAACACTCATTAAACACATTTGATTTAGTTTCAATGTGGAAAACATTGAAATTGTTTTTGTTTCAATGTGTTTTGAGGTGCCTCAAATTTTCTAATGTATACACGATGACACTCATGAGTCAATACTCAATCTTCCCAATCTAAACAGGGTCCCTAGTTGTAGAAGTTCCATCCAACTTCTTTTCGGTAGTGATGGCAGTAAGTAGCAAGGTTCGTAGAATGATAAAATATGATTCGTTCTCTAGTGAAAAATTCAAAAGCAAATTAAAATTTTTAACTGGATCGCGAATTTTATTTTTTGGTTCTTTAAAAATAAAATTAATTTCAACAATCAAATCAAATCTGCTAGGATCTATGAAATATGGTTCGTTATTTCTGAATTTATCATGCGAGAATTATTTAAGACCCGTTCACGAACCGTTCAAAAGAGAAAGAAAAATATAATTTTACGAAAGGGGAAATTTTCGAAAAGCCTGAGGGCCTTATTGCGAGAGTCTATTCTAAAGAAATTCAAATATTTGATAAAATTCGAAAGAATCAAATAGAAAAATATTTATAAATAGACTTTCGCAATACTGATATTCGACTTTAAGTCTATTCGACTTAGAGTCTATTTTGAAAAGACTTTCGCATAAAGGCCCTAAGTTTCGCAAGATAAAGTGGCGAAGGACAAAGCTTAGAAAACGTCAGAACTTCATTGATCATTTCGTCCAGTTTTACACGGCGAAGGAAATTAATGCGCAACACTTGCTTATTTCCCTTTGAACTTGTATTCGGTAATGCACGCATTCTTACGCAAAGCATTTTTGAGCTGTGCGTTATTTCCTCAGTTGCGAATTATTTTGACGGCTATGTGCAGGATAAAGCTACATTCAGAACAATAATAGGTGCGTTTTATTGGTATTTATAGCTAGCGCAGCAATGCAAATACCAATAAAACACTTTACTCACTTTTATATTCAACCCAATTCGGGGGCCACATAAGTTTAAACTTAAGGAAACTTTATATCAACTTTTATATACTATTTTTTACTGACTCATCAACACTTTTGGGGTTGTTGTTGTTTGCCAAGGAAAATTTTACTTGCTAGCTAAAACTTTTTCAATAAAACACGCCTAATATAGCAGAATAAGAAAAAAATGAACACTCGTGCATGTTTAGTTTCTTCTATATCTATTTCATTATCTTTCTCCTTCGATTTCAATAAAATTGACACAAGTGACAGCTGATACAGAATTGGCTTCTTCTGACTCACCTCTATATTTTTAAAATATTTTCCAGTTTTATTTGTTAAAATGGGTAATTTTTGAATATATTGAGAAAAATATTATAAACTGATTTTATGCTTCATTTGGCCAGAGGTACCTCCATTATTATGTTTTTTTGATCTTTCGTTTTATAACTGAAAAATTTCTCCGAAGTTCTATAAGAGCTAATTAAACGCTTTCAATATAAAGGCCTTTTTCTGCGGCCAAAATATTACCAAATAGTTTTTTGTACATCACATCACTTACAAACGTTTATACCCTCGACTTGTATCTCATCCATGGAACTCTTCCATCCTCGCTCATTATGTAATTTTTCTTTTATATATTTTTTTTTCTTTTTTAATTGTTGTACGAGTAGTTGTAAGTAATGCTATTTTTTGTTTGCTGCCGCCATAACATCACAGAGCCACATTGGAATACGGTTCCATTGCGCGATCGACAGAAGAAGATGATTTATGAGACTTTAGGTAGGTACATCTAAAAGATACCAGTGCTATCCACTCCATGAAAAGGTCACACAAAGACGCACCACCACCACCATCGGTATACCATCGGCGTCATCGTCGCATCGAGTCGCGTCGTCATGACAACGACATAGTATCTCGAATAAAACACCACCAACTGAATCTCTTTCCTGACTCCATCAGCATCCATTGTTGAATGTTGTGCACATTTTTAATTAAAGTTCCGCATTATTGCATTATTATGGTTTGGTAATTACCTCGCACGTTTGGAACTAATTAAGGCCTCCCAAAGTCAAACGAAAATCCGATTGCTCCTCCTCTGATTTTTTTGGGTGGTGTCGATTGCTGCTGGCGATCCATGGTGGTAGGTATAATAGCTTTTAAATAAATTAATGGATTGATGGCGAAATATGACTTTTTGACACAGTATATCCTGTTTGCGGGTGAATCAAGAGTATATTGATGATGGCTTAGCCATGACTTAAGATTGGCAGTTATAAAAAACGATAATTGTATAAAAATATTTCCGAACCAGTCATCAATGTTGGGACAAGGCAACTTTTCAATACACCTTAGGTTGCACTTCATCCTTGAATTGTGTATAAATGTAGCCTCGAGTTAATGCGGATTCATCTTAAAGTCTATCACAGGGGGACTCTTTATTTTAAACGGATGTTTAGGGGCAGTAGTTTTTCTGTATAATTCATTGAAATTCTTTAGCTGCACAACAAGGCTTTGAATTGGTGTGAATTGCTGGTATAAAAATGAAGAAAAACCACATTTTCATGGGTACATCGATTGGGGCCGCTAACAATGACCATTATCTGGCTTGGAGTGGTATAGGCTTATATTTCTTGTTTTGCTTTATTTCATGTTCCGTTCTTCTTTGCGGGCTCAAATAAGAGTTCGAGGTTGTGTGCGATGTGACCTCGAATGAGTTTAAGTTCCTTGTTATGCGAGAGAGGTTAACGTGAATAGTACATGTGTTGTGCTTACACAAGAGGGAGTCTCTGAAAGTGAGAGGATAACAAGATTTTCTTGTCAGAAGTCATTTATCTCAGGATCAAGGTGAATAATTCTACATAGCTGAGGGCTTGAGTATATTATTTTTATAGTACTTTCACATTTTTGTTTTTTGTTTATTTTCATTCAACTGTTAGCAAACAATTACAACTGAAGTAATTTAGTTTTAAAAATAAATACTTAAATTAAATGGCATCTTTGGGAATTATTTTGTCTTACTGCCTGGCTGTAATGAAATGTCTTAGTAGTTCCTTTAATGTTTTTTTTCCGAATAAAAACAGAAGCAAGAAGAATGATTCTGTTTTTATTATATAAGTTATTATAAAGTTCTATTCAACTTACATGAATTCTTTGACAAAAATCCACTGTCAACTATATCCAACAAGATTAGAATTCCTAATTATTAAGCTGGACATATGTTTTGCCCGGCCAGGTAACGTTCCTATAAGAAGTTTTTTTTATAATACAAATTCTATATACTACCGAAATAAATCATTATTAGCAAAATCGAAAAATAGGAAATTTAATTTTCTGCATTTTTCTTAATTTTTCTAGGACTTCAAGAAACCAAGATATTTAATAAAAACAAAAATTATATAAAATCCATGAATCTGGTTAATTTCACGAGAACGAAAAAATTATCCTTCGAATAAAAAGAAAAGGATGCTGGGTGCGTTCCACACTGGTAACTTCTCATAGGTGCCCTCGGAAGCTTTATAGAAGCCCGATGTTATTTTAATATTAAGAAATCGCCAATTCAAGATATTCGAAAATATTTTCAGGTGTTTAATATCCAATTAATGTGAAGAGCAAAGACGGAGACCAAAACACTGTTTAATAAAGATATTTGGGAGGAAAAATTTTGTAAAGTTTATTTTTTGTAAAGTTTATTTAGAAAACTTATCAAATATCAATTATGAACTAGTTTACAGAATTTAAGTAACTCAAAGCCAATATCATAGTTTGTTCCCCAGATATTTGAGACAGAAAAAACAATGTCGATACTTTTTGGTAAAATTTCTTATAGTTTTTCTTACTTAAAAAAAAACTGTTCAATAAATATTTTCACAAATTTTAGCAATTATAATTACAATTATAAATTAGTGTATAGAAGAGCGATGGTGAACCAATTGCACCAATTGCCAATGGTGGCACGTTACGAAATACTATGGGCACATTATTAATTTTGAAGTTCAATAACAGCATAAGCTTTCTACATCGAGTTTTGTTATCTTTTTATACCTTTTTGAAAAATTCGAAGTTTGCTATTTCGAAAAAGTTTTCATCATGACGTGTGAGTTCATATTTTTAAAACATTGATGACATGAACGATTCGCTTAGAAACCGTTTGGCAGATGAGCCCTGTTCAGTTAACATTTAGCTTAAAAGGCCTCCACCCATAATTTTGCAGGAAATGAGAATGGGGCTAATGGTATAACAGTACTTGTGAAGCCCATACAACACGTATTGTATAATAGTGTTTATGATAGAATGACTTTAAAACTAGAAAACGTCGACTCACATTTTTAATTATTATTTTTTGTTTCCTATTTCATGTTAATATTTCTTAAGACTCCTGAGGATCAACAACAGTTCTGAGAAATTCAAGTGGAAAACACATTTTATATTCAAGTAATTTTATAGAGTTAATGAATAGAACTAAAAAAAACGTTGGAGGGGATTTTTCAGTTTGGGGTCAATTTTTAAATAATCATTTCCACAAAATCATCAAAACTGCTAATTTTCTAATGTTTTGTTTGGTGTGTAATTATAAGAAGAAAACAAACTTATTGTAATTTGTAATTGTAAATACAAAAAATATCAAGAAGTAACCTATTATTGCAAAATAACACATTTTAGAGAGGTCTTTATCTTCGAAAAAAGACGCTTTTTTTAGTTCACATATTTACCACAGTATAATTGTTTTCGAATATACATTTTTTTTCTGTTAGAAGATAAACAAAAAATGTATGAAAAATATGGATTGCGAGATATTCGAATTTGAGCCTCTTAAAGTGACGAAATACAGCCCAGCCCTGATACTACCTGGCATCTAATGCGAAACTACAGAAGTCATACTGAAAAAGTGTTTTCATTGGTTGTTCTTTGGTTTTTGGTATTTGAAATTTATTTCTTTAATAAAAATGGATCAAAAATGGTGAGTTTCAAAAACATGTTCAAAAATAATCACCCCGATTACAGAATCCTACAAACGAGCTGCGTTGGGAGTCGGACTCAACTTTGATATTAATAAAAATGTCAAAATTGAATCTGATTTCCATACCGCAGCCCATTTGTCCGATTTTGCCATGGGGGCGAAGAAATGTTTTTTTTTAGTAGTCACTACTAGGTCAAGACTGATGTTGGCATGCCAAAGATATTTCAAATTATTTATTTTTAAAAATGGCACGAGTCTCTAAAAAGGTTCGCCATCCCTGGAATAGAATAAAATTATCGAGCCAAAAAACTTTTTTCAATAATTTTCAACAGTTTTTTTCTTTAAAAAAAAATTGTAAATTTATATATTTTCATATTTTTATTTATTACGTCAATAAGCGTTGAATAAAATGAACCCAAAGTTGATAGCATCATTCGTCCTTGAAATATTCGAGAACAAAAAAATTTAACAACGTTCTTTTTTAATTTGCTATAATAAAAAAAAAATATTCTATAAATGCACTGGAAAAAATATAAGTTAAAAGCCAAAAGCCAATTATAGTAAAAACTTTAGTAAGGAGACAAAGAGTTTGAACATACCATAATGTCAATTCGCAAAGGTATGATAGAGCCATCAACCGGCATCTTTCTGCAACGTACTATTAAGGAAATAATTATTTATTTAATTAACTTTGGTTTTGTTCTCTTGTTCTTTTATTCTTGTTTGAAGTAATTTTTTACTTGAGATATATGTAGGCACTATGAGGCAAGTTTTGGGCTCGTGCAAAAAAAAATTCGAAATAACAATCAAATCAGACATTACGATAAAGTGGGTGGCAAAGTTCTGTCTGTTTGTCTGTTTGGATACAGTCTAAACGGCTGGATTGATTTGCTTTTTCTGGTTATTCTGTTCACACCATAGTGGTTGTATGTATGGAGAATATATCATAGGTCATTTAGGTTCATAGAATCTGTACCATAGTACCGATTTCGATGAAATATTCAGGGACGATGAAAACTTCTATAATAAATCATTTGAAAAAATATATGCCCCCTAACACACCCACTATTTTTTCTTAAGGAGGAAATTTGAATCGCAAATATTTATCAAAATTTGGGCACTGGTACTATATCCTTGGTGCCAAACAATTCTCTCAGGGAAAACAAATTAAAATTTTTATATTTTTATACCTCCCTCATTCTGTTGCGAGGATTGATTTAAAATAAAATTGCTCCAAAAAAATTATTTCAAACTCATTGTTGTAAAAAACAAACGAAAGAAACAAGCGAACTCATTCACTGATATTTTTTTTCTGAAATGCTAGGTACTGAATTGGCTTGTACTATTCACTGTTTACAATCATTATTCTTTATCAAACACTGTGAACTAGATATTTTTCTAATTACTCTTTTTCTTGATAAAATTGAAAATTAAAAATTGTTAAAGTTGTTTATTTTACACTGGTTTTACTGAGAAGGCAATACTCAAGAGGATTTTTGTACAATTTAAATGACTTCATTTTAAACATTAGGCATCATCTGTTTTATAAGTGTAATGAAATTATTTTGTTTTCTCTGGAATACATTGTCTACATGTTAATTTAAAAAAAAATGTTTTTCAAAAGAATTTTCAAATAGTGTGCTCTTTTTCATATTTTGTATGTCCTTTAGGTGGTTCTGAAAAAAATTTTGTGGATTATTTGTTGGAAAGAAAATTGTCTAAAAATTTTTAAAGAACAGAACAATTAAAGCATTTTTCTATTTTCTTGAAAACTAGTTTTTAAAAAAATATCTTGTCTTTAGTGTTTGATATTGTAATGTAGACAGTAAATAGAAAATCCCATTCAGTAGATAACATAACAAAGCTCCAAAGATATCGTATACGCGTGCCCAAATTCTTATAAATATTGGCGATTCAAAAAGCTTTAAGAAAAAGTGGACATGTTTGTGGGCGGAAATTTGTTTTAATGATTTCTATGAAACTTCTTATCGCCCCTGAAAATTTTATTAAAATCGGTGAAACGGTTTACATTCTATGAACCTATTACTACCTCGCTGTGCAACTAGAAAAGCTGTAAGTTGAAAGGTTAAAGCATAGCGCACCTTGTTGCACCTTGATGCAGCTAGATGTTATTTTTTTTTTTTTGAAACTACACATGCATACCAATATTTTGGTATATGATTTATGCGTGACTTTTCATGACTTCGTAGTTAAAAGTATCGTTAAATTGGAGAAAAAGTGACAAAAAAGAACCAATTTCAGCCTCTCTTTGTGCGGGCTTTTTCTTTGTTTTGAAGTTGTTAAAATAACACTTAAACTTTTCTTAAAAATTTCAAAAAAACTTCTATTAATAAAATTTATTATTATTACCTTGAGATGGGAAACCATTTTTCGAAAAATGGTCATTAATGGTATCTCCCAAAAGAACTATTTTTTTTTTGGTTTTCGATTTTCTTCAAAATAGTCATTTTGATTTTAATATTTTTTTTCTAATCAATGCCAAAATTATCAATTAAATATTTTTTTGGATTTTTAAAAAATGTTCAAAATTTTTTTTGAATTCAAACATCATGAAAACTAAATAGTCGATTTTTATAAAACTCGGTATTTAAGGATCTTTTTATACTCTGTAAAGTATTTTAAGAAAAATTTTTGAAAAAATGTTGAAACACCGTTAAGGAAAATATTTCGTTCTTAAAAATGGCTCCTACGATTTTTATAAAACTTTTTATTTATGCGTAAATCAGTGCAGTATACTAATAAAAAATTATAAAAATTTACAAATAGCAACTATTAAAAGCACTTCTCAAAGAAGGTTTTTTTTAATATTAGATTTTTTCATTACTGGCTGAACGGATTAAGATTTTTTTTTATATACATATATCAAATAAGATTAAGAAATATTGCATATCAATATTTTAAAAAAAAGTGTGCATTTGGACTAAAAAAAAAAGTTAAAAATTTTGTTTTGAAAATTCCATATCTCAAAAACGAGTTGACAAGTTTTTTTTGAGATTTTATTTTATATGCACATTAAAAAATTCTAACGATTTGTGCCAAAAATTTTCCTTAAAATTGTTTCAAGAATTTGATATATATATGTATAAAAAATTATTTTTTAAGAAACCCGCTCCAACGATTCTACATATTTTTTTTATATAATTTTCTTATGACTTTTATTCTTTACTTTAACCTACTAAATGGCTTTCAGCGCTACCTATCGGGGAACTTGAAATGAGTGGAAAAATACATGAAAATGCTCTTTCGTTTCTCATCTATACATTTTAGGGATAAAAACCAGTTTTGAAGGTTAACACAATTTGATATATGTATAAGTTAGTTAAACCGTTTTTAGAAGGTATGGTGTATCAGATAACGAAGCTAGTAGACACAATTCTAGTTTTCCTTCTTAACCGTAACACAAAATTAGATTGATTGCAATTTGTTGGGACCATTTTACAGACGAAAAATACCCAAAACATAGTATTTGGAAGCTGCCTTACACTCTGCGACAAAAAATGGATTTTTAGATCCAATTTTTGCACTTCAACATATCCAAAAATGAGCATTACATCTTTAATAAAGCAGATTCGTCTCTTAACTAAACCAACCTATAACTGAGTTAAATTAATATTTGTTTTTACAACAAAAAGTTTTCATTTACTTAGTTCAGGTGCATGAGAAAATATAGCTACCGCTCTGTAAGAAGCATCGTGATTTTTGCAACAATCCAAATGAATGATGAAGATTCACCATAAATGTATGTATTAGGTGTATAGCCTCCGGGCATTGATGGGCCAATAGGTAAATGCCAAGGGATCATCTCTAAATCGGATGTCTGATGAATATTCATATAGCGTCTCCACTGAAACAAGCTCTGATCGATTACAAACAAAAGAAATACCACCAAAGTTAAACTTAAACTTTTTCTTGAGCTTTGATTTCTGCACCGACTTTGTTTTGCACTTGATTGAAGGTATATAATACTATGTACTTATGTATGTATGTAAATATGTACTGAACAAGTACATTTCCTTTTATTTTTTATTTTCACAAACTCTCCTATGACTTCTTCGTGTTTGTGATAGAAGCTTCACTTCAAATACTTTAATTAAGCCAATAAGTGGCTCACTTTAACGCTGAGGAGCTGTTAATGTCATGGATGAGAAGCTAAACGTACTTGTGTACAATTTAAATTAGGCTTCAAAATACGCTCTCTAACTTAAGTATAAAGTTTTACTAATCAGCTGCGAATAGCTTTCCATTATTTGTGTTCAATATTTTGCGCATGATACATTTTTTGATATTTTTTTGTTTGTATTCAATGGATAACTTCTGTTAAAGTAAATTGAGTAATTAACGAGAGTTTGAAAGAGAATATGATGCAATGACAGTGGCGTGCGCTCTGCTAACACATTATTGCATTGTAAAGTGATTACGGCTATGTGGGAGGAAGGTGGAAGTGGGGCAGGAGTTCAAGACAAGTAACCAATATAAATTACTATGCGGTTACATAAAGTTTAAGTTAAGTAATATTTAGTCAATTTGAAGACCACTCGCTGAGACGAATATACACTACCACTAACGACACGGCTCGCGACGGTGCAATATAATTTTTTTTTTCTAAAATAAAAATATTTCGAAAGAAAATTTGGTAAAATGGATTTATCGTGAGAAAATTTGAAAAAATAATAGGAAGATTACTGACAGCTCTTTTGATCGAACATCTTTTTTTTTTTTTTGTTGGTTGTGAGATGAAATTATTTTTGTCGAAGGATGATTATTCTTCAGCTATGATAAATGATACCTCATTTTTGTGATAATATTACAATAGACATTTCTGTATTTTGAAATTGGTATAGGAACAAAATTTCAGACCTAAATAGTTTATGATTTATTAACAAGTTTGAGATTTATTACAGAATTGTTGGAAACTTTTATCACTTTATGGAGCAATGAAGTTGTTCGAAGGGAAGGGTAACTAATAGTGAGACATTATATTTTTTTCCAAATAAATATATGTACTATATGCATACAAAATTTATTTTAATGATTATTAAACAAAATATGTTGGTAATTGAATATATATTTTTTCTCACTATTGGTAGGTACACCTTACCCAAAAGTGAGACTGATCTTCTGACAGGTGGGAGATGGGACACTGATATTCATATTTCTGCGTAGTGATCGATGCAAAATTAACTCCATAGAAATTAAAAAAATAACGACGTGTGATTTTAAACCTGTGACTAAAAAATCACAATCACAATTCACGAGCAAACTACCTGCTTTAAATATAATTTAATTTTTTGCCTGTGTTAATTTCACATTCTATGAAAACTCACAAATTAGCAGCCACAGTGCTAAAATTATAACGAAGAGAAATAAATAATTCAGAAATCACGAAAGGAACTGAGGCCTGATTTATTTGACTCTCTGAACAAAATCACAACCTTATTAAAATAACAAGAGAAATAAAAATCTCACTAAAGATAAAAGAATGAAGAATTAGAACGGTGTCGTGATTAAATTTTTATTTGTGATAAATTTTGTTTGGTAGATCTTTAAGGTGGAGAATCGGAAGTTGACAAGCATAGCAGGGGTGATCTTTTGACATCCACCCATTGTTCCACCTACTTTTATTATAGTTAAGTTTTCTTCTTAATCCGTTACTCTAGGTCTATATTCTAGAAAGCTGAAATTTTGTAAATAATGTGTCTAGGACCCAAAGCACAACAATTTAAATTGTTGGAAATCCACCATTCAGAAAGGTTAACCTGTGATTTTTTTTAATTATTTCAACTAAGCTCATTTCAGTATAGCAATGAGAGCATGTATGGTATTGATGAATCATCTTTTCCTTGTTATAATAGAAATAATGTTTTGAACTATTCAATTCAAGTTGTATTGGATGATTAAAAATCAGATATTCATAAAATAAGTCCATGGTGTACCTCAAGGTTCCGTTTTATCTCCAACTCTTTTTATTATTTTCATTTATGATCTCTTGTTTAAAACTTATAAGTTCTAATCCAATAAATTATATTTGTGACGATAATATTTCTAGCTTTTTATATTTATTTCTGCATAAATTCTTATCTTGACAGCATTGTTCAAAGGGGAATTAAGAACTCTGTAGAATTTAGTGCTTTAAAAACACAATGCAATTTGATGTCGCTAAAACAAAACCCATCCGACTATCTTCTCATCGAAGAAACTGAACATCTTTCAGTTCTGGATATGTGCTTCACCTTCTGTGGAACGATCATATATTCAACGGCAGCAAAAACGCTTTGAAGATGATTGACTTTTGAATCCTTCCAGTCACCCATTAAAGTCTCTTGGATAGAATTAAAAAAAGAGCGAAAAAACATGCGGTGTATTGCCATGTGAACCAGACCTAATATTAGCAATTTCAAGAATGCCCATCACTCGTTTTTTTCTATCCGATGGAAATCTTCTAAAAGACACTCGGTAAAAATCGTAAGGACGTAGTGTGGGACTCTTAACGCACTAAAACCAACGGTGAATCAGGACCAGTCTATTAAAGATCAACAAATTATTTGTCTTTCTTAATTTATAAATCACGTTGGGGCAAGTTTAAAGTTGTAACACTTTCCATAGCTATTAGACCATCAACTCAGAGGGCTTTGTTCTTCTTTATCTCCGAACATTGTCTCGTACATTTAAGACGGTTTCCATTTTAGAGTTAGTATAACTTTGCAGTCACTGATTGTGTAACTATTTCATACACATAGTGGGTCCTAAGACACTCCCTTGTAGTACACCAGCTTAAATTTTTTTTGGTTCAAAGTAATTTTGGTCGCACCATACCTTAAAAAGTCGGTCCGTAACATATAGGATTTCAATATTTCGTAGTACTGCCTGGGAAGGTCTCTACGCAGTTCGTATTTAAGTCCCAAGTGCCACCCCTTGTCAAAGGCTTGAGCAATATCTAAGAATATAGCCAAGAATAATTGTTTTTCTTCAAGTGTCAAGCGTCACTTGGTCCACCGTGAAATGTTTATTTCGAAATCCAAACTGATGGCTCGGAATTAGTCTTCATTTTTCTTTTATTTTGCTAAGCCTTTTCAGGAGCAGTTTTTCGAAAACTTTTGCCATGATTGTTGTAAGCGTAAGGTGGCTTACCTTTCACCAAAACCTGACTAGTTATTAGATCGTATCCTGGTGATTTTTTGCTAGACAAATTATGCTGACACACGTTTCTTACTTCATTGAGCGTGACAAAAGGAATTTTACATTCGCCGTTTCTATAAACAAACTGTAAGGGATCTGTAGCTAAATTTGCTGGGAATGCCTTAAAAACATTCGCGAGATGTTCAGCGAAGAGATCAGCCTTTTGTTTCGGCTTCCAATCTATTTACCACCTTGAGATTTTACTGTTGGGTTTTGTGTCTGTGATGGTCTTTTTGGACGCTTAGCTGATTTCCAAAAGAAATATTCGGTAGGAGAATCCACCGTCAGACTATTCAAGAATCTACGAAGTGAATAATTTTTAAATTCACAGATTCTTTTCTTTAGTTCGTTGTTTTGACAGTTAAAAACTGCCTTATCGCCTGGTAGCTTGCCATTTTCCTCGATCAACGATTGCTTGTCATTTAAAGACAGAAAAGGATCAAATCTTGATCTGTCAAAGTGTGTCAATTCAAAGACAAGTGGCAGTCAAACATAACACTACTTTCAAAATTCACGGTTGAAATATTTTCGGTACCTATTTGATAATAATTTTTGCTTAAGAACCCAATGTTTTATTTTCTACATATAATCTAGGAAAATTGTCATATAATTTGTCCAATCTTTAATTGAGCAATACAACTTGGTAAAATAGGTTTTGTTTTAATAGTAATAAATTGTCTCCTCTGTCTTATTTAGATTTTCTTATAAGCTGCAGGCAGCGAACTGCATAGAAAGAAAAGAAAACACTTCCTCTTTTGCAAATAAACAGAAATAGTTATGACGAACAAGATCCCAACATTTTTTTCATTTTCCTAAGAATACGCACACATTATAACGATAGCCTTTAGAGACTTTACTCCTTTTGTAGACTTTTCAAATAACTTTCTTGATTTATTAAGAAATATACCTTCTCCATAAACATAACTTACACAAAGACTTAAAAACCCGCATTTAGTTGAAATAGCTCTATAGACGGTCGAAGGTCAGGCCTTAAGCAGTGTTTTTATACATTATTATGAACATTCTTATCGTTGACATGTTTATATCTAACATGTTCTTAACAAGTCAGTAATTCACGGCATATTGCACAAGGTTCAAAAATATAAGTCACCTCTAGCATATAAAGGTGGTTTTGTCTTTTAGCTATTGATGAAGTCAGTGTCAGAGTAGGTATAATTCTTTTAATGATTCTGTGGGTGTCACATTCTCAATATTGACAACTTCCCCATTTCGATTTTAACTCGCACCTTTTCCAAGACCCGTTTAAGATTTCATCAACCTTGCATAAAAATGAATTCGTGTTTTCTCGCAGTGACAGTGGGAATAGGTATAATATATTGCAAGAATGGCATTTTTGCGTAAGCTTATGGTAGTATCTTAAATCTGCAACAATCGACGACGAGACGAGATAACTGACTCACTGTTGTTGGGTGGGTGTCGTATTATGTTGTATCTACTGTACTGTGTGTTTCTTTTAAACAATAATTACCTACTGCCATTGCAATGCTCACTCAATCACACGAATCGATTCGCGCAAATATGCTAATTCGAAAGTGAAATCATTTTCTCATGTCAGTCACTCGAGGAACTATTATTATTGTCAGCTTGTGGTGTCAATGGTGACACAATGGCATAGTAATACTAATTAATTAAATAAGTATGTTTGTTTTTCTTTCTTCTTTCAGATCAAAGAACGTCTGCACTGTGTTGGTAATTGCTGCTGCTGCTACCACCCCCACTTTGGCACAAGACATGGCACTCATTTGCAAACGTCTCTAGAATCAACAAGAATACAAAATAAAACATTCTTCAATGGAAACATAACAGTTATTGGTTAACTCTGTCAGTTTGAAGTCTATGGACGAAAATGGATTACAGTTATAAGTTTTTATGGCTGTCCGGTATACTATTAGGTAAGGGCAGTACTATTTTATATTGAAATTGATAGATGTCACTCTTTGTATCGGTAGGTAACCGCCATTAGTATTCTATTGTCTATTGTGACAGACTGTCAAAGTGATGGGGGAGTGTTCTGGAATAGAACATTTAGTTCATTAGATTTTTTATTTTCTATCTGCAAAAAAAAAAAACAAAAAGTGTAAAATGGAAAAGTGTTGAACTTCATATGGTGTGGTGGAGAAAGTCAAAGTTATTCAATGGAAATCGCCGATAGTAATAATAATGCTTACGGTTGTACTTGATAGAATTAATATTTGAGAGAGACCGTGACATAATTATTGTTAAAAGGTCAATTAATTAATAAGGACTGAAATTGAAAAGGAATCATATTTTAAATAACTTTTGAATGGCTATTGGAATGTTTCACCCATTTGTTTAAAAAATGAAAAAGCTTTCACTATTTTCACAAAATATTGTTACAAATTTCTAACGAAAGTGAAGATAATATATTTATCAAATCTATACAGCAATTCGCATGTAATTTTTTTGTGTTAGTTAGTTCTGATTTTTATTCAATATTTTGATTTTTATTTACAGTATATAATTCACAATAGGCCGTCAGCCGAAAAAAAGAAAAAAATATAATATCATATTAGGCATTTTCAGAAAAATGAAATCTCAGAGCCCTCAGCAATCTCAGTCTCTTGGACAAGATTCCTCATAAAAATTTCTGTCAAATTACTGAGGAAAGAAAATATTGGATTCGCTTGCTCACTTTTTGACGATGAGATCTCATTTTCCTGAACACGCCAATTAGGTTCGGTGTTTCCAGGCAGAGTTTACGTCATAGATAAACAAATAAACAAGCGAACAGCTGATTTATTAGATTTGCAAAGTATTTGTGAAAATCAGTGAAAAACGCACACATAGAATCAACTCGTACATTCAGCACATCATTCAGTACAGGTCTTGTTGTTTTTGAAATTCACATCTATTCATCGAAACGAAGTGAATTAACAAATACAAAAATGTAAACAAATGGGTTTTGGAGGTTGAAACGCACGAAAGAGTGGCTTCTCGATAATTTATATTCTCTGGTTTACGTATGTACCTTATAAGAGTTAGTCAGTGTTGCCATTTAATATAATTGTATATGTGTCCACAAAGTCACAAAGATAGACTGCAATTACAGCAAAACAAAGTAATGCGAATTATATTAAAATGTAGTAGATATACACCAATTAGAAATATGCTAAATACGCTACAATGGTTAAATATAAATCAACGTCTTTTTATGTTATGTATGATATTTGTATTTAAAATTAAAAACATTATGTATCCAGGATATTTATGCGAAAATGTACGCACTAATGCTTTGTTAGAATATAACCTACGAAACAATGATGACCTAAGAATAGAAAGAGCGAGGACCACGAGAGGTCAAAGAACTATATTTTACCTGGGTTTCAATGGATTCAACAATCTTCCGAGAGAAATTAAAAACATAAACAACATCAATGAATTCAAAAGAAAAATCATTGAATATGTTCAATCAAATAATAATTTATAATATATCATATGTCATGATTATAAAAATTAATTCTAAAAATGTTTGAT
Source organism: Dasysyrphus albostriatus (assembly GCA_946251815.1). Classification (NCBI taxonomy): domain Eukaryota; kingdom Metazoa; phylum Arthropoda; class Insecta; order Diptera; family Syrphidae; genus Dasysyrphus; species Dasysyrphus albostriatus. The sequence goes on along the minus strand of OX276336.1, from coordinate 103,733,995 downwards.
TATAAATTTGATATATTTTTAAATTAAGATGAAATTGTAAAATTGTAATCTAAATGGCTTTAAAGCTAAATATAGTACATTCATTCATTCATTCAATTTGTAGGTCTTCAGTAGTTAGACGGATGCCTCAATGGGCGCATCTAATAGCACTGAAAACGGGACATATTCAAACAAAATATATTACATCCTATATTGCGCAAGTTGCACAGTTAGCATTTAGTAACGTAGTCATATCACTACACAGTGGTCCGTTTATTGAATTTTCGCAACAAAAATCATTTCACATGCCAATTCTTAATATAAATTTATAAAATTTGATACATTTCATGATTTGGGGATGTTGAATTCAGTTGTACTGCCAATTTTTTTCTTCTTCAAACAGGGGTTTCACAATTTAGGTCAGAAATTGGTCTCAAATTTCAAAATTTAAGTTAGGAACTGAGTGAAGTTTTTGTTTGAAATGTCCTAAAATATGCGGTATATATAAAAATGACTTCAAATTTGAGAAGATGGTCCAAAATTTTCTGAAATTTTCCCAAGGGAATAGAACTAATTTTAGTGCTTATTTTTAAAAATTATTATTATTTTCGACCATATCTAATTGAATCTGAACGAAATTTGACAAATTTGATAGCTGGATGTAGTAATCAAATTTTAGGTCAACTGCTCAAAAACTAAAAAAAAAACTAAAATAATCTAAAGTAATAGTTTAACAGCATTATTTAAACTTTTGCTTTACATTATTTTTGATTTTTTTAAGATTTTGAGTAGCTGACCTAAAATATTATTTGCTACTTATACCCAGCCCTTAAATTTTTCTAATTTTATTTAGATTCAATAAGACTAGGTCTAAAAATAATTTCCAATCCAAATATTTCTAAAAATAAGCACTAATCTTATAGTTCTTATCCCTAGGAAGTATTTCTGAACATTTTGCACCATCTTTTTTAAATTTGGTATAAATCAGTATTGGAGTTATAATATGAAAGCCTACACTAAAGCGGATATCTTAGGACATTTCAAACATAAATTTCACTTAGTTCCTGACTTTGACAATACTCTATTCAAAATTTTGAAATTTGGCACCATGTTCTGACCTAAATTGTGAAGCCAATGTTTGAAGTATACAAAAATAATGAGGAATAAAAACGTAAATAATAGAAAATTTACTATTTTGGTTTTTGTTTTTGTGGACTTTTGAATATAATTCAATAATAATTCAAATGTGTTTCGCCCAGGTACAACAACAACATCTAACTGATGAGCCCAATTGTTGTACCTGGGCGAAACGCATTTGGACTAAAGGTCACAAAAACTTTAAATTGAATTTATATTCAAAAGTCCACGTAGACAAAAATCGACAAATGGACCACTGTGCGCCATTGGACCATATAGTTGAGGTACAAGAGCATTCCTCCCACTTTATAGATTATGAAAATCTTTACTGTTGTTTTCGTTGAAATACTTAGAAAAGATTGTGATTTACCGTTCAAAAAGTTTTCCTTAATTCACTTTAACATGCTAGCTTAAAAAAAACCTTGAATTTCACATTCTGAAGACTATTTCATAGGAAATCCAATGACTTTTTGTATGTTGCTGAATTGTCGCTAATGAGTTGTGTTCCATGTTCAATCTTGACCACTCTCCAAAGAACTGAGACTTACGTAGTAAAATAGGAAAATAGACCACAAAATGGCAAAACTACGAAAAAAAAATCCGAAAAAGCTTACTTTTGGCGAAGAGCTTTGTTTTGTCATCTTAAGCATTTACTCAAAAGTTACCTTAAATTATCCGGGGAAAACATTTTTTAGGAGGGGGTGAAAAGGGGTAAAATAAAGTAAGTTCTTAATTTCATAAAAAACTATCAGTTTTTTTGAAAATAATGAGAAGGTACAAATTGTAGCTTATGTAGTTCTACACAAAATAGACTCATTCTTTTTTCATACAATCAATATCCATAGATTCAAAGAAAATCGTCCAATTTTGTCAAAAAGTTTAGTAAAATTTCAATAATCGATGGGAAAAATTTGTATATGATTTGTGTTTGGCTAAATATTTTCATTATGAAACGAAGTTTTTGGGGTAAGGGGAAAGCTACTATGTTGAAAAAGAAATTGATATAGTTTTCGTTCAACAACTCGTTTGAATTTCATCTTACAACAAAATAGTGACACATGAACAATATTAAGCACTTATTACAAATAATTTTTCTTGGGATAAAAGAATTAATTTCACCGAGGCATAGTGGCAAGACTAAAGGAATCGTTAAGAATCATTATGTTTGACGCCCCTTTCCATATCAATCCAATGAGATATTTTTTTGCAATGCCCAACTGTCACTTAGTTTTCTTCATACAAACTTTGTATTACTTTCAGAAGAATTTTTGACACTCATACATTGCTAAGTTTGAGGAAGAGAATATTTCTATCTATGGAGTCAAAAGCAACCTTATAATCCAAGAAAAAAACGTATATTGTCTAGAAATATTTCCTTACCCAGTGTGTATTTGCTTGTAATAGTGTGTAAATGTTATCCGCCGTCGAATACCTTTTGCGAAAGCCTACTTTGAATTAAAAATGAATTATTCAAAAATTAAAAAAAAAATTTTTAGTTAGTTGTTCAACAACTATCCCTTACAAAGCCGGTTTTTGAACATATACATATTTAAGCTTATATTTTCTTGAATATGATTAAATAGTGCCAGACGAGTGCTTGCCATTTGAGCTCAAAGTTTTTAAAGTAGGTATAATAAGAAATCCCCTTTCAAATAACTGTCAAACTTTCTTGACATACAACCGTTAGGGAAAAGTTTATTGATCTCAAAAACGGCTCCAAAGATTTTGAAAAAAAAAATAGTTTCTTATTGTAGATATATTGTACATTTTCATAAAAAAAACTTACTAAAGCTGTTATTAATTAACATAATGGTTTTCTCTATTTTCCATTTTCACATATTATCTTAATCGTTGTCAGTGAAAATTTTTCTGAAAAAATTACTTTCAAATTTCAATAATTGTGCATCTCAAAATTTTGAAAAAAATATAAATTTTAAGTTTTTTTTTTTTTTAATCCAATATTTCAAAAATAGATTCATATTTTTAGTATATTAATAAATAATTAACGGCTCCAATGATTTAAAGTTTTTTTGAATAATATATTCCTTTTTTTTCAAGTTAACAAGTGGCATACTTGTTCTTGAGCTCTAAGTTATTTAACGGGTTAAAAGAAAGATTTAAATGCTTTTAAATTATACCTACTTTTATATAAATACTTAAATATTTGCAAAAGTTCTTATGTTACAAGCAACTTGAACGTAAGAGCCAGTCGTGCATTTTATTTTTAATGTCACACAACAAAACATAATTATATATGATTTGTACTTGTCAGTTTTATGAGGAAAACACTGCCATTTACCATTACTCGATGAAGTCACAAGTGGTCTGAAAAATACTAGTAGTTATGACATCATAGTATTGGTGTCATTCCGGAATGAGGAGATTGCATGTTGAAAAGTATTTCTCAAAGGAGGAGTAGGTAACTAGGCAAATACGAGACCAATATGGTGAACAAGTACGTTTGGAACACATAAAAAGCCAGTTCTGAAGTTCACAATAGAAAACAATGAAATAATCCCACTTCTGAACATTTGTTGGAGTGGCAATATGTTTGTTTTAATCGGGTATATGATAGATTATTTATATTTGAAGTAGCATAACAATTAAGTTCTTTGTACATTTTTATTCTTAATGAACAAAAGTGCATAAATGATTAATTAAAACTAAAACTTGTAGTTGAAATTGTGAAGCGAAAGCTAACGTCTAAGAAAAACTTTTGGAGTTTTTATATAAAACTGACATGTACAGATTAAAAAAATTCCTCTGACTCGTTAAACTAAGATAAAGGGTCTTTAGAGTAATATTCAAAAACAGCCCTATTAATAAAATTATTTCAAAAACCGTTGGCGATCAAAAAAAGTTAGCAAATGTTCAAAAATGATCATTTAAATGGTCGTCTTACAAAAATAAAAAAAAAAAATAATTCACTTACCAAGTTATCAGAGCTAATTTTATGTGACATTCAGCAGGAATACGCCTGGATAACTCTTGCGGATCCAAGGATCGCATTTTTTCACACTGAGTTAACAAACAATAAAGGGAACTTCAAATAACAAATTTTAATTCTCACAATTTTGTCTTGTAATTAATGAACTAAACGCTTTTCTCCAAAAATGTTGCCACTCCTATTAAAATTTCAAATTTCTTGCTAACATCTTCAAAGTATTTTCTGCATAACATATTTTATTAAGTGGCCCTAATTGGCTATGAGATTTTTCATAGATTTATTTCTACCTAACTTTTGTCTATGTTTCATTAAACTTGATCACCTTTGCACAATTTATTCTAATATTTTTGTAATAAATTTAATTTTTATTGGCAATTTCTTTTATCAATCGTAACATTTAACATTTTTAACATATTTTGTTTATCTCATAACATCAAAACCTATGTTGTTTACCCCAATAAATAAAAATTCAACACTCAATGTCTCATAAAATAAAATCATATTAATCTTATGATTTACCTAACTGTTTTATTAACATACACTCTTAACTGAGTCAATATCATTGGAATGCATGCTGTTGTTCACGTTTAAGCCAATTATTTTTGTTAATTTAAGTTAATGATTGTATTAATTGGTATTGGACTATATAAATTGCACACCTACACGTGAAAATATACTTTTCACACCATTTTTTTTAATTGCATTTCCGCATAACTGCTCCAATTGAATATTCAAATAGCTTGAAACAAGAACAAAAATTGTCGTTTTCTTTTTGAAATTCTAATTAGACCGCAATGTAGTTCGGACTTCGTAGTTTATATATTTTGTAGTGGAGTGTTTTTTTTTTTTTTTGTTGTAGAGCTAAGTTAAATAATTTGATCCCTTTAAGCATAAGATAATTGTACAGGTCTGTTCTATGGGTTCTGTGGTTAAATACCTGTTTGACTTGTGGTGACTTCATTGTCTGGACGGAATTGACTTTTGCTGTAACTTACCTTGCCGGAAACCAGATGGACTTCATTTAAAATGATTTTAATTTATGTATTTCTTGCAGTTAGAACTATGTACAGTTGCGCTTTAACACGTGCCGACTTCATGGAAATTTACTGATTTTTATACACGTAAAAGAAGTCTTCTCTTATAGACTTTAGATTTCATAGAGATTTTTACAATCCGATGCAACTAGCCACAGTTCGGTATTTAATTTCAAAGCCAATTCTATTTCATTTGCTCTCAAAATTTTGAGAATTTGCATCATAGTTACCACAGTTTAGAAAAGTGCAAACAGCTATGACTTACTTTACTTAAGATGGCACTCACAGCCCAGGATGGAATACGGCCTCAACCAACAAGCCCTTCCAGCCAGCTCGGTCCCTAGCTAGCTGCCTCCAGTTACACACTTTAAGTTTTTTGAGGTCGATCTCCACTTGTGTGCGCCATCTTATGTTGGGTCTGCCTCTGCTGCGCTGACCATCAGGGGTGGATTCGAAGACTCGTCGGGCTGGTGCATAGGTTTCCATACGCTCCCCGAGCCTCAGCCATCTCAGCCACTGTATTTTCAGCTTTTTGATGAGGACGACGTCACTGCAAGGCCTGTAGAGCTCGTTGTTAAATCTTCTCCTCCATACTCCATCTATACAGAACTGGACCGAAGATCACCCGAAGAATTTTCCTTTCAAAGCATGACTTCTTAGTAGAGTTATTCTTCGTTTGATCTCTGCACTGATGTCATTTTGCGATGTAATAGTGAAGCCCATGTAGACAAAGTCCTTGACGACTTCAAAGTTTTACCTATCCATAGTGAAGTTTTGCCTGAGTCGATGATGTTGAGAGATATCATATAGATACTTCTTCTTGTTCTCATTAACAGCCAAACACATTTTCGCCCTCTACCATTAAATACTTGCAAGCACCCCAGCAAACGGCTCGCTTCATTCTCTCCATATCGTCTTCATAAGCAAGTAGTTGAACAGACCTTTGAAAAAGTGTACCTCTGTTGTTTTGTCGTCAGTTGCGTGTAATTGCATCAAGCGCGATGTTAAAGAGGTCGCATGATAATGCAAAATGATGTTCTTGGCGACTTTGATGGAGCAGCGAGATTTCTCCATCGTCATCCTGCACAGGTGGACGGGTTTAGCAGGTATGCCGAGATGTGACATAACTTCGTACAGCTTGTCTCTATTAACGCTGTCATACGTGACTTTGAAATCGATAAGGAGATTGGGTGTATCAATTTGAAACTTCTGGGTTCTTTCCATTTTCGGATTGTGAACATTTATTCGACCATTGATTTGTCGGACCTAAATTCAAATGATCAGATCGTTGACAAACCGTTTTAAGCAATCACAAAGTACAGATGGCAGGATTTTGTATGAGACGTTACGAGACTTATGTCTCTGAAGTTAGCACAAGTCAGAGCATTTCCTTTCTTGTAGATGGGGCGCACTTACCGAGGTTTCATCCATCGGGCATACTGTCATCTGACCTAATTTTATAGATAAAGTTGGTGTATACTCCCCACCAAGTTATCTCTCCCTCCTTTAAATAGCTCAGATGACAGGTCATCTGCACCAGCACCCTTAGGCTTTAAGCTTAGCTATTGTTAACCGCATTTCATTAAAGTCGGGTAGACAGAAATTTTGACCATCGTCATCCAGGTTGAATGGATTGTTGTATCTTACAGTGGAATTTTTGCCATCCACGCCGTTTATCAGTCTAGAAAAATGTCCAGATCCTCAGCACAAACTGTGTGTCTACTACCAAATTCCCTATCTCATCTCGGCAGGCTTCCGTTTCGGCCTTGTAGCCGTTGGTAGATTGCTTCACCCTTCGGTAAAACTTTCGGACATCTCCCCTACCGCTACAGTCTTCAAAAGACTCGACCACCCTCTCGCATGCTCTTTCTTTTTCCTCTTGAGAATTCGGCGTTCCTTTCTCAGCAGCTCTGGTTCTAGTTTGCAGCATTAATTGGTAGGTTCTTGGTTGCATGCGCCAGCCAGCTTTCTTCATCGAACTCGGGGTTTCGTTGTGTTTCCACTGATCCCTTGCAGTTTGTGCTGGTGGCGGAGTTGCTAAAAGGTAAAAAGAGACTTCGTCGGCTATGAAGGAACTATTAATATTTGAGAGAAAAATCCTGATGATCATCACCAATTAAGCAGTTCAAGAACAAGCAACTTTATTTATTTATTTCTGTGGGAGTAATTGGTATTTTACTCATTTAGGCGGGAAAAACACAATCCCGAAATTCTGAATCCCGAAAACCCAAAATCCCGAAAATCTGAAATCCCGAAAACCCAAAATCCAGAAAGGCTAAAATCCCGAAACTACATATATTTGAAAAAAACGAGTAGACTATTAAAATATACAAAATATGACTTCTCTGACGAACTTTAAGGCCGAATTCACATTAAAGTTTTCTTATCGATAAAGTCTCGATAAAATGAAGTATTTTAAGACAGAAAACAATGAGTACATTCACATCATCGATACCTGATTCACTTCCACTCTTTTTAGTTTTTCTTGTGTACAAATACTTTAATGTAGTGATAGTGTATCGGTTTTGGCAAAATGGTGTAGATCTGCCCTTATAGAATTGAAATCAAATAGTTTTAATAAATTAATAACAAAGTTAAAAAGTACTTAATTTCGAAGTAAATGCATTCCATCAGCATTTCAAAATAAAAAGTAAATTGGAAACAAACCGTGGAAGCATGGTTTGGAATAAAAGAATAATCAACAACCAAAATTTGCTCAAATTTTTCATTTTATACAGCTTTTTGGGATTTCGATTTCGGGATTTTGGGTTTCGGGATTCTGGGTTTTTGGGATTGTGGGTTTTCTGGATTTCGGATTTTCGGGTTTTCGAGATTTTAAATTTTTCAGATTTTGGGTTTTGGGATTTTGATTTTCAAGACTCTGGTCCCAACCCGTAAAACAAAAATTTCAAAATAAATTAAGCAGTCAAATTGATTATTAGTATGAAAACCATCGAATCCTTATAAACAATTATATTTCTTAGAGCAGATGCTAACCATTTTAAATGCGTAGGTCCTATTCTATTCGCAGCTATCACCATGCAGAATGTTGCCAGCCCAGTTTTTCAAAATCACAAAACAAAAGAATGGACGAATTTAGATAATATAACATTTTCGTTTGATTGCTCCAATCGGCCGGTTGGTTTTTACGCCGACATGGAGTATAATTGTCAAGTGAGTATACCCATTACATACATAGTACATCCACAATATTAAAGCTTTATAACGATCATTTTTTATGAAAGCTTTTCTTTGTTCAAATATTCAAATCATACTAAAAGTATGCAACATTTCTGTGTATCTTGGATTTTTTTTTAGATATTTCACATGTGTGATGAAGAGGGAAATCGCATACCCCACTTATGCGCCAATGAAACTTCCTTTAATCAGGAGTACAGAATCTGTGATTGGGACTATAATTTTAATTGTACAGAATCACCTGTAAGTATTTGTGCCGCTGTATACTGCATTGCATTTCATTTTAAAGTGATCTCCCATTTGTTTCATGCCACCTTGCTGCCGCCGCTTTCGACCATGCCACCGCTTCTACCACTGCCACCGCACCCTTGCCATTGTCGTCATCTTCTCTAAACTAACAATATCGTAGAAATGGTTTTATCTCAACGAGCTGACATATGCCACTGAAACGCCAGAGGATGAAGACTATTAAAGTGAAATAAATTAAATGAATTTTATGTAATTATTATAATATTATTTTATCCTATTCATACATATAAAAAACATACGTATAAATTAAATCAAACAAAAAACAAAAAAAAAATTAAAAAAAGACAAAAAATAGCGAAGGGCTTGCCCACAAATAAATCGAGTATAATTTGTTGTTAAATTTATTTTGTTTGTGTTCGATTAATAAAAAGAAATTGATGTTTACAAGCGTACGGAATGTAATATTAGATTTTTTGTTTTTAAAAAATATTGCTTAGGTACGATGGAGAATTGAGTTAAAATGCTTTACAATTAAACTTCCAAAGTGTTTAAATAATTTAAAAGTCCAAAGTTTAAACAACAAAAATCACATTTATTGTATTTTTTTTTTTTTTAAATAAGCCTTAAACGCAGATTAATTCATCATTTAAATATGTTGATTGAACCATAACCCGAGATGATACATTGTCTCTGTCAATAATGCATGGATAAGGCTTACACTCATAGTGTTTAAAGGTGAGTTCAAGGATGATTTTATTATGATGCCATTAAAAGAAAAATGTGTAACTTTCCAAATGAGGATAGTATCTTGTTAAATTGCTAAACAAGTTATTAGGAGTACATTAATTCATGTCAAAATATTAACAAATTTTTTATTTGGTTTGGTAATTTATTCTGCGTTGTTCTTTTGGAACACGACATTCTTGTGACGCTTACGATTATGATCACACATCTTTTATTTTAATGTTTAAAGCAGCGGCATACTATAAGGTCTGGCACCCATGTCCGGGGGTCAATAAGTTTTGGAGCTTAGGAATAAAAGAAGACACTGTCACTTTTTCTTTTTTTTTTTTTGGTAATTCAGAAAAACGAAATTTAAATTAACGTACCTACATATGTATGTACAATGTACATAGTTGAATGAAAAAGTCACCTTCTGTCATACATTTTATCGATGCATGCAATTATTCTTGACTTAACCTTCAATTCTTGATTTAACCAATCGGTATAGAATTTAGGAATCTAGACCCAACAAAGATAAGAAAAAGAATCAAAAGTCAAAATGTCTAATTTTGTTCCTAAACTCCTTAATTATAATTGACCAACTTTGTTTAGTTAGAATTAAAGATTTTAAGGGATGGATAGTACCTCGTGGTATGATGGTTATAGTATGATGGATGCTTTGGACTGTCATGTCGAAGGTCTGGGTTCGATTTCCAGCCGCTGTCACCTAAAAACAAAAATGTTTTTCCCGAGGTACTGCCTCCTGCGAGGAACTGACAAATCTTCCAAGAGTATAATTGTCATGATTAAGTGCTTCTCATCTAGCCGTGCTGACTCGGCAAAAATTGTAGTTCCCCATGCATTCCTGCCCACAACACGCACATAGGAATGGTCGAGAGTTGTAAGTTACTAGGCCTTGGTTCTCTACAAGCTGTTGCGTCACCAAATTTATTTTAAAGGATGGAATTTAAGGAGACAAAAATTTGATTCAGACGAAACTTGCACAGTTTTTTATTTGTTTCCGAGGAAGAAACACACATAAAAAGAAATTTTTTAAGATTTCCAATAGATAGCGATAAAAATTCAATCCAAAAATTAAAAAAAGTAAACTGTATTAATTATGTACATTATTCTTAATATGTATATTAGGGTGGTCCTTATATTGGGTTCTTATGAAATTCTGAGATGGATAGGCATCAAATGATTCTACATAGAAAAAAAAATGTTCCTATTTTTTTTCACATTTTTATTTCACCCCCCTGGTCTTCCTATTTTCACTTTAAGGTACTAACTATGGGGTTAGGGTGATTCTTATAAAACGCGAAAATAAATCAGAATGTGTAGTTTAGATTCAGACGAGAAAAAAATTGTCTTGTGAAGGGGGTCTTTTTCTCCCCATTCAAGTGGGAGGGATAATTTTTTAGAAATTTGGCCAAAAACAGAAACCCATAATTGGTACTTTAAAATTGAAAATAGGGAAACCAGGGGGTGGAAATAAAAATCTGAAAAAATTAAGGAAATTATTTTTCAATGTTTTGAATCGAATGAGGGCTATTCAAGACTGCGTCGAATTTAAGGACCACCCTAGTGTATATAAGAAATAATAAATTAAAGCAACTTTTTGTTGCTTATATTATTCACCCTCAATGAGGTTGAGGGTTTCACATGAAAAATATTTCATCCAAAAATTTTTACTGCCCCAGAATTTTGAAAGCTCTTATTTCGCCTGAACTTCTTTTCGAATTTATCCTAAAATAAACAATAAAAATTGCACAAAGGGCACCACCAGGGCTACCTTTCCAGATTTTGAGATTCACAAATATTTATTTATTTGAAAAATAAAAATAAAATAAAAAAACTTTGTACAAAAATAAATATAGGTAACCTACACATTAACTTTGTTCTGTACTCAAAATTCATAAAAATAATTTTAAACTGAGAAAAATTATTTTTGCGGTGTTAGAGAGAAATATGATAAATCCAAAAATCAAAACCATTGCGTCTTCTCGTCCACTGAATATCGAGCTAGATGTCTTATGATTTTTGGAGTTATGAATTATGATGATTCCCCCAAACACCATGTAAGTAAATTTGACATTTGACTTAGTGTATAATGATATGTTTTCGAAAACCATTTTAAAATTGTTAGACATAATTAATTAAAATCACACTTCAGAAGTAGGATAAAAATATATTAAGGGTATTCATGCAACAGCGAAAAGTCGTCGTAAACGGAATATAGTAAATTTGTTAAATGTTCCATATAAATTGTAACAGAATTACGAAGCTTAAAACTTTATAATGTTTATGACGGTTTTACGCTGTTGTATGAATATATAGATAGAAATTTAAGAAGATAGACATATTTGTCTGCAAAAGAGAGAAAAGAGCCACGAAATTATCAAAGAGAGTCATTTTTGGATGATTTTAGAAAAGTGGAGCCAAAGAGCCACATCTGAAAAAAAAGCCAAAGTGGCTCTTTAGAGCCACAAATGTAGCTCTGGGTACCACCTTCTGTTTTTTTTTAATTTGCGGTCAGCAAATAAGTGACAAATTAACTCTTAATTACAAAACATTTCACCTGAAATGAATACTCACAAAAAGGGGAACTTTCGTTTTTTGGGCGAACCGCACAATGGGCGAAAAGTGAAATGTCAATTTTTTTCGCGTGGAATGTTATTCACTTGAAATTTACAATGAGGCTGGTTATTTTTATTATAACAACTGTGGCGTATACGTACTATTTCTCAAAACATGTAGATCGTTGGAAAAGAGCATTACCCAAATTTTTTATTGATTTGACTTGGTTTTCTATCAAAATCATACGTATATATGGACATTCAGAAGTCAAACACATATAGAGGAAAGGGCGGTATTTTAGGACAGATGCAGTTTAGGACAACGGCCAAAAAAGTATCAAAAGAAATACTTTTTAATACTAAATCACAATTTTACAGTGGAAATTCTTCCGCAAATAGGTATTTGATGACATTTGGGACTACATCAATTTTTAAAATATAACTAAAAATAAATGTTTGTTTTACGGTACCCATTGGTATTTTTTTTATATAAGACGTAAGCATTTATAAACAAAAAAATTGCAAGAATCAACACAGAAAAAGTTCGTAATTATCATATTTAGTTATCTCGACCAAACTAAAATTTTACACGAGAATACCTTTTCGGTAAGCGTCACTGTCCAGTCCAAGGATAGATCCCTGAGGCACTCCAGCTAAGGCATTGAGAAAGATGGAAGAATATTCATTTGCCACCACGCATTGTTACCCTCCGCTAAAGTACGAATGAATAAGCTTACAGGATTCTAAAGAAAAACCAAAATTACTTCGCAGCTTTTTACACAGAATTGGATGGCTAAAAGTGTCAAAAGCCTTTGAAAAGTCTAATAGCGTTAGCAGTGTTATATGATCATTGTCCATTGCGATTCTTATTTCATCAGTCACAAAAAGTAAGGCTGATTTGCAGCTGCGCTTTGGTCAAAAACCAGATTGACAGGAATTCAACAGGTTGTTGATTGTTAGATATTTTTGCATCTACTTCAGAATAGTTTTTTCAAATTCCTTTGAAAGAAACAGGAAAGTAGCAATTGGCCGGGAAATTTGTAGCAGTACCTGTTTGCTTTTTAGCAACGGGTATAATTTTGGCCTTCTTCCATTCTAATGGAAACTTGGATGTAGTAAGGATACTATTAAATAAATGAGTAATAAAGCATAATAAATACGGTAGCAACAGTTTAACGAACTTAGGTTTCATTATATCCAGGCTTGTAGCGTTTGCTTTGATTGTTATAATTACCTCTACAATATCTTCTTCTTGTATTCCAATATAGTTGAAAGAGTTGTTTATACCAATTAATTCGTCTTCAATAAGAGAATCAATAGGTGTAGTTACATTCAGGGACGGAGGTGTGGTAGTGAATTTTTTATTCGATCGAAAAGTTGATTCAAGTTATGCTTTATAAAACCTACTTGGTCATCTACGCTTTGCATGAAGTATAATGAGTCCCAGTTTATGCACTCAAAGCCATGAAGCAATTAAAAGTTGCGTTAATATTTTTGTAGTCTCGATATTGAAACCTTTGTTGTTCAAACTGACACGTTACATTCAAACACACGAAAATCAAATCGTCGTTGGAGAAGTCAGGTGCCAAAAGCTGGGTGTAAAAAATTACATTTTACCAACGTCACTAGCAAGATAAAGATCTAGTAATGTGCTAGACTCTTTAGTAAAGTGGGTAAAGTGGGTAGGGAAATAGAATAATTAACAGGACTCAAATTCAGTGCCCTAAATCCACTAAGAAAATTTTCAGGTAAACGTATATATAACAGGTAACAATTAAAATCACCTCATATTATAGTATAGGAAAAAAAACAAGAAAAAGACTCCAAAGTTATTATTAAAGGTATGGTGCTGATGTAGTTGTAAGGTCTGTAAATAGATTCAACCATCTTAAAAGAATCTTGAAGAAAACTCATTCAAATTTCCAAAAATTTCATGGAATTTTTCGGTGACGTCATATTTTGCTGCGATATTGGTAATTAGAGGCAAAAATATAGTTTTTTTCATTCTTAGTCAGAAAACCATCCAAAACAAAATTGTCCAACAACAACCACGAAAATAGTTAAAGCTGAGTAAAGAAGTTATCAGACCATTACATTAGATCAACACAACAAAAATCATTAAACAAAATGACAATTTAAATTTGTATATCATACCATTTCTTACGATAACGGTTTTAAAAAAGTATTTACAAACAAATATCAAAACAAATCTCTTCAAAAAACAATTTAAAAAAGTAAAAAAATCTTGTTCCACAAATTTTTTTGACAAGGGTTGATAAAAATTTTTGATTGTTTTTGAAAAATAATTTGAAAACAAAAAGATACAAAAAATTTGAACATAGTTTTTGTTAAAATTTTAAGTTATTTAGCAATATTTCTTATTTTAAATATTCAGCCCTTTTATCAATTTGAAGTCAAGAAACAAGACTCAAAGTTGTTGATAAAATACAAATACATATTGAATAAAAAAAACAAATATTCAAAGAATAATGGGATAAAAGAGGAATGTTAATAAGTAATTTTTGCCCTTCAAATGTAAGTTAACTTTATTGAAAAGAAAATTTAGGAAAAATATAAAATAAGCGTTCTATAACAATCTAAATACTCAACATACTAACCGTAAGTATAAACATATATTGATCATGAAAATTATTAACGAACATAATATTCTTAAAACCTACGAGTATTTAAAAAACAACAACGTATTTAACCTTTCCATTTATCTATATTTAACTCCTTTCCCCTAAGGGGGTCTAAATTCACAATTAATGATATGAGTATGTTGACACAATTTATGTAAATAAACAATTTAATAAAACATAAATGTCACCAATTCGTAAAAATGGAGCTAGTTACAATTATGAGAAGTGGCAATAATTACTAACGTGTATTATTTGATGATAACATTAAATAATAATAGAATTCCAACTAAACAAAGCTGGACTTAAACGCACACATTTGGTTGATCGATTTAATTTGTTTACTTTCAATTGTATCCATAGGCATTATAATATAATTTTTCAGCAGTATTCAAGTTCATTGCCAAATGTTTTTCCCCCAAATTGGCATTTTCATAATTTTGTCACATACAAAATAATGGATATAAAGCAAGTGCTCTGAGGTGTAGATGTTTCAGTTGAACACTTGACTTTCACTAACAACATGCAAACGAAAATAACTTCCTGCTTCATTGGATTAGTTCTTAGCACGCTGGCTGAGTCCCGTCCACAAGTATTCAACAATTATCCATTTAGGCCAACATTCTCGGATTTAGACCAATACAGTAAGCTTTGATCAAAACAAAATATTAAGTAAAATACAGTAAATAAATTATTCATTCTTCTAGATTATCTATCAACACCATCGTATAATACACAAAATGCCATGCAAATCTGGCCTAATATTATTGATCAAGCAGTGTCTCCTCTCTACAATATGAACAATGGTTATAATACTGGTGTAGGAGGATATAATCCTAATGGATATTCACAAAATTCAAATGGTTATTATAATTCTGGTTATACTACACTTTCTCCATATTATTCAAATACTAATCCTTTTGGAATATACAATGGAAAAAAATAAAGTGAATTTGTGTAATTGAAGTGGATACAAATATTGAATCAATTTTTTGTGAATAACTTTATAAAATTAAATATGACCTGAAAGGTATTTGACCCTGTATTTATTATTAAGTATAAGTGCTTCAAACTTAATCTTTGTTTTTATATTTAAAAAATATAAAATATATTACTTACCAAAAATTTATATTTGAATTCAAAATAACCGAGATCTGATTTTTTTGTACTTTAAGTTAAATAGTTGACATTTTTATGTCTTTGTTTATGGGTTTGTTTGTTCACTTTATATCGTTTTTGTTCGGATTTTTTTTTTTCTGTTCTACTTTTATGACACAAATTTGGAGTAGTTGGAATGAAAAAGGACTGCAAAAGGAGTACTTCGAACGTCCAATCGAAAACGACATTGATTTCTGAAATAGTGATACTGCACTCATTTGATTTGCGATCATTATATTTACGTTTAAAAATGTATACTAATTTTTACACCCACCAACGACAAAAAAAACACACGCACTGGTTCTTTATAAACTTCATAAATATTTTTGTTATTTAGAGGAAAATAGTATTTTTTTTTTTCAATTACTATTTTATCCTTTTTTTAGACAAATGAGCAGTAAACAGATTAAAGTTCACGTTTTAACAACGAGCGTTGATTGTTTTATAATTTGCTGTTAACAAGTCGTTAACTATTTGCCAAATTTCAGTGCCTCTGTTGCATTTTTTCTTTATCATTTTTTTGCAGATATTAAGTTATTAAAGCAGCAATAAAAAAATAACCAAAACTCAACGCAAAATTTGAAACTGCCACAGCTCAATTAGAAACTTATTTACGGCAAATTATACAGGTTAGGTTAGGATTAAGTGGATGCCAGTCATGAAGACTGACACACTAATTACTTATTATACAGAATTCTTGGATATTATTGATTTATGCAAACAAACAAATTAAATCGTTAGAGCGGCTTTTAAAAAATATATTTTCAATATTTAAACATTTTTAAGAACAAACCTTGGTATGCAAATTTTAGTGATTTATTAATTTTCAGATAAAACTAAATCCAACTAATCCTTAGCCAACATTATCCTTAAATCCTAAATACATATTAACTCAACATGTGAGGTTAATTGTTGAATAAAACACAGGTTTACAAGGCTTTCGACACAACAACATACAAGTTTTCGAGGAATATAACCGTTAGTAAATGCAAAAGACACATTTTTGACCAAAGAGCACAAGAGATATTGAAACAATTAAAGCTGAATTTAGAAGATTTAGGACAGTTTGTTCACACCTTGTCAACTTTAATCAATGACTATTCCAGTTGATTATCATTAAATGAGTTTGTTTAGCAAAATTTTAAACAGAAAATCCATGATTGGAGCACTTAGTTAGAGAAATCAGTAATTCACCGATTCTGTGTGATTAGAAAAATTTAATCAAAGATTTCCTGGAATTGTTTTTTGTTTATCATGGGTATGGCTCTGAAAATTCCCGAAGCGAAGGCATAAAAAAGAGAAACAAAATCTAACCAATTCTTACGAAAAATGAACAAGCATAAAGAGGAACCAAACATAGTTCATCTTGGAAAACAAAAACAATTTGTAAAGATTTATTACTAGTTGCAGGTAGTTATTTTATTATTAAGAATCTATTTGTGAGTTTTAGGATTGACAAACTGCCGTGGCATGATAACGTAAATTTTAACATTCATTCATCTCTCTTTATTTTTGATTAAGATCTCGCCGCCTGAGTACTTAAATGCCCCATAGACAACTTTTCGGGAAATTGAGTTAATGGTGCAGTTTTACTAATTAGAATTTTCTCTATCGTTTGCTGCTTTCCCCGTTGCTCTATCTCTATTATTAAGCAAGTTACAAAAACCATATTTGCTCTATAAACCACATATTTTTGAGTCCTCTTAGTGCTTATTTGTCAGATGCCAAGTCTTGAAATAAACCTTCAGTGCCTAGTTTCCCCATGAGATTTTTTTTGTGAAGCGGAAAAAAAGTAAAGTGCTATAAAAAACATTCAACGAGAACAAAATTTAAAAAATATTTATTGAATTTAACACAAAGTATATGTAAAAGAATTTTTATAAGTAAAACCAAATGAAATTGAATGTATTTTTGTAGTTTATTTTAACGACCAAAGTTAATTTTTAGTTTTCCTCATAATTTAGTAACAAAATACTCAACCATATTCTTAAGGTTTTTAAAGACTTTAGAATAATCCAATGTTATATAAAGTAAGACCTAGCCACAGAATTAATTTAATTTTTTGTTTTATGTTGTTATCTATAAAAATAAAATTATTAAAAATAAATAATGCCGGTTCTTTTGAATTTTATTGTTTTTCTTGCTAACATTGAATTGCAAAGTTTCAATGCACAAAAGTTCTTTATCCATAGGAAATCTCAAGTTTGCTTTTCATGTGTTTTGGATTCGTTTGGGAGAGGATTCTATATCCATTTTTGACTTTTTATACTTTTATTTTTTTTTTAAATAGCCTTATTTGCAAAGTTAATGAAATAAATCGTGTCATACGTTTTTGAAAAGGTCTATTCAATTCCTATCGTCACATTGAAGCCAAATTTTTGTTCATGGTCTGGTTGGTGAAATAATTGCATCCAAAGCGGCTTAAGCCGGTTTTAACGATTTTCTACCCCAACTTCCAACCTCATCGTCTTTGCTTGGCGATATTTCCGAAACAAAGACTTGACGAAGATAAAATTGAAACAATGTGGTATTGCGATTTTCAAGAGCTTTCCAAAACTCAAAACTAGAACCTTCTATGATATCCGGTTTTCGAAAAATGGATATATTTTCGGCGCCAAGCAATGTTAATGGTTTCGGTTTTCAAATTCTACATAATCTTTTCAAAAGCTATCCGTTTGTGAAAACCAAAAGCTTCTACAATGTTTGGTTCATTAGTTATTTGCAGCCAATGTATATTTACTGAATTTTTACGATAGCCGTTAAATGCGAATATCCAACGAACCGAGCTTTCAAAATAGTTGCGGCTTTCAGTTCTGAATAGGAAATAAGCACATCTTTCCAAAAATCTAAAAATTTTCTCACAAATTTTTTTCATGGATTTCGGAAAAAGCATGGACTAACCCCTTGCCATTTTTTCAAAAAAAAACAACTTTTTTTCAAAGTTCATGAAATAAATCGTGTCATACGTTTTTGAAAAGGTCTGTTTAATTCCTATCGTCAAATTGAACCCAAATTTTTGTTCATGGTCTGGTTGGTGAAATAATCGCATCCAAAGCGACTTAGGCCGGTTTAAACGATTTTCTACCCCAACTTCCAACCTCAATTTCTTTGCTTGGCGATACTTCCGAAACAAAGACTTGAAATATATTATTTTAAATTACTTTAAAACACGTATTTTATTTATTTATTTACTTATATGAATTTTGGAAGCTACATATGCTTCCATCGTCAGAAAATTTTATATAAATAATAATGAAACAATTTTTATTTGTTTTAATATTAAATGCAAATATCAGAATACAAATTAAACAAATTACAGAAACAATTTTATAACGAATCTAAGATCTATATTCATTTTTTTCTAATTCTATTGAAAAACTTTGTATCGATGTTTACCGACTAATATAAAAATCATAGCATTGGAGTCTGTGAATTTAATTATTCTAATGGAATTTGTTTAAGGTCAGGCACTTAAACAGAAGAATTTTTTTTTAATTTTCTTTATAATTAATAAATAAGTGTTGTTAATTTATTTAAAATAATAAGAGTATTCATACAACAGCGTAAAGCCATTGTAAACGTTGTAAAGTTATTAATTTTCTGATTCTTTCACAATTTGTATGAAAATTTGACAGCTTTATGCAGTTTATAATTTTACTACATTTACGACGACTTGAATACCCGTAATACTTTTATTTATTTCATGAAAAAATACGTTGAAAATCTCCACTATCAAATCAATTTTAAATTTGCACATAATTTCGAAGACCATTTTTGGTATGCATTAAGACAAAAAATGTTTGCCTTGGCCTAAGCCACCCATTGAGTCATTAATAATTAAACTATGGGCCTTAAAATAGAAAATATTTATTCTTGGACGCAAAACTATTTGCATTCAAATAGTACTATTGAAGTGAATATATACGATGGAAAAGCATCGAGCATGACATTTCATGACAGCAATGGTTTTTTTTTGCATGAAACTGTAAACCAATCATGCGAAAAATTAATTTTGCATTTCACCTCAATTCATACATATGCATACATTTTTTTTTGCGCACGGGAACTATAAATTTGGCTTTAATCTATTGTCGAATTCCTTTCAACCTTTGGAGATCGATTTCTATTTTCGGTGTGTGTCATTTGGCAGAAGTTTTAAAACAAAAAGTAAACAAATTATTGCAGCACAAATTCAAAACAAATATTGATAAGTGCATTCAATTTTTCACATCATTTTAGACGATTAAAAACGAATATATTTCCGACAAAAGTTGCAAAAATAAACTAAATGAGTCAAGCGTTCGTTAAAATAAAAAAATACAGTCCAAAATCGACCAAGAAATACATCAATCGAGGAATAAATCGGCGAGCACGAGCTTCACTATGGTCAATCGACTTTTAAAAAAAAAAACTTTTTATAAATATATTCGTATTACATCTATTAAAGCGAACGACAAACACTTTTGAATATTTGTTAAGAACCGCGAAAAAAACTTTCAACTGCAGAGAAATGTCAAATCTTCTTAGTGTGTGTGCAAGTCGGTGTAAATCTTGCTAAGAACGAAAGATTTGATTTGACTACAAAAATTGATAATTTCTTCTAAGCAAATCGATTTTTTTCTAAACAGAATCGATTTTTTTGTTGTAGGGAATTCAAAATACTATTTTGACACATCCGATAAAAAAAAAATGTAATACAAGAACTGAACTGTCTTCGAAACTATGAGATACCTACGTATTATTTTAAGATTACCATCTCCAAGCCTGCATATTTTTTAGCGTGCAAAACCATACAAAATATGGTGCAAAAGAGGCACTTGGCCTTGAATATCATATTGAAATTCGGAAGTGGATCAAAATTCTGTTTCCAAAATTCAGCTGTACAAAATGTGGGCCTTACACAGAAAATAATATAATTAGTTTTTAATTTTGTCAACAAAAAATAATACAGTAGACGCTCGATTTAGTGAATCTAAAAAAAAATAACTACCCAAAACTGTGGACACACAAAATTTTGTATTAATTTTTTTTTTCTTACAAAAATGTCTGGCGAGCATTAAACACGGCTTGAGAACACAGAGGAATTTTTTCTTTTTAAACCTGATTCAATGCTTTGTTTAATGCTTAAATAAATGTAAGAAAACATTCACGAATCGAACAAAATGTACATTTTTGATCAAATTCATCTTTAGAAAGCCTTTTGCAACTCCTGCTTGAAAAAGAACACTCTCAAACTCTCGAAAGAGGAACACACTGGTTTTTATTGCTTCACTATATCGAGGGTCTACTGTGTCTCATATTTTATTTGAAGATAATAAAAAAAGTAATTGAAAAAAGAAGATAAAAGGACACACTTTCAACATTTTCCAAACTTCTCTTTATTATTTTCAGAATTATGCAATAGGAAGTTGGAAAATCAGAATTTCGAGAAGCAAAATTTCAAAATTTGCAAAACGAATTTTAACCTTGCCAAAACTTCGACCCCCATCCAATTTAAAAAGCGGTAACATTTGTGGGGCTAGCAAAAATTTATTCCGAAAAAAAAAACAAAAAGCGAAAAAGATTGCAACCTTGGCTCAGTCTTTTATTTAATAAATTTATAAGTACTGATTTGGGTAATGTTTTTTTGGTATAACCCTTCAAGAAGTGGAGCTGTATACGCCACTGTTAACCTACTGTGATAAACTGGTCCTTAGATTAGTAAATACCTTCTACTTCCTACTTACCTGCATGGTTCCTGATGGGGAAACTATATTGATTGCTCATAGAACTTGGCCTGGATTAGTAGTGCAACAATCAGTCACGATGAAGTGATTTGTTTACTTCCTCATGGTGGCTCCCGGACAATTGCTTTCAGCGTATCCCAAGGAATACGCATGGCTAACGATGGGTACGTCTTAAGTATTACTGTCTTAAGTACCACCATATATGTATTACTTGAATAGAGGAGAACGCTTTGGAAACTTTATTCTCTTATTCTATGAAATATTCAGCAATTATTCAAGTTAATTCTCATCAAAAGCAATATTTGATGGTATTTTTGAATTTCCCGACCCAAAAAAAAAAAATAAAATGATACCCCACATGAAAATATATAAACAGTGTTACACAAAAATGTCAAATAATTGGTGGCCATTTTGGAAAATCGGGCATTTTCGCTAAACGCACCATGGCAGAATAACGGACATTTCGCCATCGTGTTTCTTAGCAAAATTTACAATAAAACCCCATTTTCAGATGCTCCTTTGCAATTAGTGCTAGGTTAGCATGTTTTTGAGCTTATTTGGCTAGACTAGGGTCGAAAAAAGAAAACAGCTCAAAACTAGCATTGCAGAAGGAGGAAACGAGCTAAAGTCTGGCTTTCCGAAGAAAAATGGCCTAAATTCGAAGAAAGAAACAGCTCAAGGCTCGCATTGCAGCAGGTTGAAATAAGCTAGAGTCTCCGCATAGCTATATCAAAGCATTGACTTAAGAATAGACTGCAAGTTGGTGTGACAGTGACAGTAGGACTACTGCAAACAGCTTTTTCAACTGGAAATGGAGAAATTCAGAGAAGCTGAAATCGTTAGCATAAAGACACCAATATGGACAAAAAGGATTGGACATACGCTTGACAGATGGAATCATCTCACGTAGCGATCCAGACGAGTGGCCCGACCAAGAAGAGCATGGCGAAGAACCTTCGAAAAGGAATCACTTCAACCGGTGGCGGCAGAGAGTTGGAGAGAACTAAGGTACATGTCCAGAAACCATATACTATAACACGAAGGAGGTTGTGGAGGCCCTGTGTCCCGTAAGGGGATCCTCAAGAAGGTATCAGGTCTGAGGAGCGAAGTAAATAACAGCAACTTACTGCAATTTTAGTTATTGTTCCTGGGCAAAGCGCAATATAAAGTTACAGTAACAACAACATTTTATGTTTCACATCTGATAACCATTTTTCGTGGAATTTTTCAACTTTCAACTATTCCTCAGTGTGTTGTTAATTGGCAGAAATGGAGGGGACCTATATTATTTTTTTGTCATCCCAAAATGGCTAAGATGAGATGCACTTTTTCATGATAAGAGAGCCCTGAAATTTTATCAAAATTTGTCCGGACTTTTTTCGGAAAACAAAAATCTAGGGTGATTTCCGAGCATTACTGTTACTTTTACCAGTTTCCGTTTTATTGTTGTTAAATTAAAATGACCAGGTCAGTTTCTTAAATTTTAAAAACACCCCCAAGTCTTCATCCTTACAGACACCTCTGCTTTCATGTTGTATACAATTTTGAAAAAAAAAAAGCAATAAGTTTAAAACAAACCGAACTAATTTATTTACTAAAATATTCGTACCAAGTCAAATTGATACAAAACACGAATAATGCTTGAAATTTTCTTGCTCGTGTTATTACCTGCTATTTTATTTTAAGGTGTTAATAACTTCTGCTGATGATGGTCATCGATCTATATAATGTGTTCACAATAATTACCTAACGGTCTAATCTATATTCATAAAAATATTATTCAAACAAAAAAGCTTCTCACGAATCACCGTCAATCATTACAATAACAAAAAAAAAACTTAAATATATGTCAACACATCACAACCGTAATACCTTCAACAGCAGTTAAAATGTTTCTGCAACATTGAAAAAGAAATGTTGCTCGACTCAACCCCCGCCATACAACCACAACGCAGTGTTACAAAAAAAAAACAAGTTCCCATTTCGCGTTGGCACTGTCCATTGAGGAAGAGTCCAAAAGAAACGTTATGACGTCACAGACAAATGTTGCTTTTACCATTTAAAATCTGTACCAGTTCCAAAGGTAAAACAGCATCGATGCGAGGTGAGACTGAAGACACACCACAAAACGCCAGCACCTGACTTTGGTAACTAACCAGTCTTAATTTTCAGTTCACCCGGTACAGTTCTTAAACGGCTAAACCACGCATCTTTTCCGTTAAAGATATTTCGGTACTAAAAAAAAAACTGTAAAAGTGCGGTCGTTTGTTTGTTTTTTGGAAAAGTTTCAATAAAAAGACGAACTGTCAAAATAGTGAATCCATTGTGAATAACAAACAAAATCTTAGTGTAAACAAGCAAACTCATGGTAAGCATCGCAGTTCATTATTGCTTCAGAAAACTAAGTGCGATCTCACAATCACTGCATTGTACTATTTTGTTTTCTTTTTGATTGGTTAAGTCTTTTTTTTTTTTGTTATCGAAGAAAGCAAAACAAATACAAAAATTGAGTGGAAAGAATTATAAATTTATCAGTGACCTAGTTATCTTTTTTTTTAATATACATTGGAGCAAAAACAAAACATTCAACCAATCAATTGGTTAACTTGTACAGGCGCATAATATAAAAAAATGATATATTTAGCCATTTTAAGCCACATTTAAGCGCCTCAATATATTTGTTGCCAAAAAATAAGTGCGCAATGGCGTTTTGTGGTCGTGTAAACTAAGGAAGGTATTTATCGCTACTTGAATTCATCTCTTCTTTCCGGGTAAATCACCAAAACCTCATACCGTTAAATTGATAACACGCCTTTTGGTGTGTCATTTCTTGTAGATAGTTGTTTTTTTTTTTGTCATGTCAAGCTTGAGGGTATGTCATTCTCACTTTCTTAAGATGTTCAACAAGTGCTTTACTTTCTTTACAGTTATGTAGAATGAATGGGTATCTAAAAGTGAATTGAAATGAGGTTTTGCTCAAAATGACTTGTAAATAAATAATCTCTAATAATATATAAAATTGGTGCCAAAAAAAAAGAAACTAGCAAAATAATTCGCGCAGGCACTGAAGCACTTTATGGAATAATATTGTTAGACTTAACACAATGGTTGGTTAGTTATGTATTTATAGTTTGAATAACTAACTGATGGAAGTGAAAATATTGTTTCTAGACTGAAATTATGCGCAAATTGACCGACAAATTTTTCTTTTTTTCTTAACAAGTCGGCATTTGAATACTCATGTATACATGCGTATATGCATGATTCACAATTGGGATGATTTAATCTAGAGTTAAAGTGGCAATTTATGTTTGTTTGTTTTTTTATTTTTTTGTTAAAAGTTTCTCTAATATTATATAATTGAGTGCTATATGTAGGTACGTTTTATTGTAGATTATTTTATTTGTGAATTATATGTGGTGATCAAATAAAGATATGGAATTTTGAATTTGGCGCCATTTATGAATTGGTATTGCAATGATTTTTGATCACAAATTTTGATGTCATATCTCGTGTTGTATACACAAAAATTTATTGAATCTAGGACAACAGTCTCCAATTGACAGTTTTGAGGACTGCTTAGCTTGATTAAATATAAAGTTTTTTTTATCAAGCTAAAACCTGACAGGTATCAATTTTTGACCAACTTCCGTTGGCAAATTTAGCTTTTTTCTTGCTCGAGTGGCATTAAAACTGTGGACTGAGTTTTGCTCGGATCATTTGTTTTTGGACAGGTTATCTGCCATTTCGTTCTAATATATAACAAGATGTCCTCGGAACCATAAAGTGGTAATTGTTTTTCATACGCTGAATAATCTTAAGAAATTGCCTCAGCGAAGACCCAGTTTTGAGTCAGTGACTTTTATTGCCAACTGGCTATCAAGCAAGTTGTTGACTATTTCACATTTGGAAAGGCTCTTTTTAGTCTCACAAACTGCGAGCAGACACTCCAGGCATTTGGAAGCTTCATTGATCTGTCTAGGGATGGATTAGCTAACAGGGTTGACATTAAGTCGGCAGCTGTTAGCCCGGTGGTTGAGCTTGCTTAGGGATGCATGTGGGAGTAAGCACAGTATGGGAACCAATTTTCCTGAGGCCTTTATTACATTATCATCAGTGCTTACTACGATTTTGAATAATGTTATGGCCTCTGTTGACAGAAGGTATATCAACGACACATCATGGGAAGCGAGTACTCATAAGTTCTTAAGTCTCGGATTGCAAAAGTTTTTTGAGAAAGCCCGAAAGAGCATGCCTTTAAGACGTGTTTTTCCTGAGCCTAGCCGCACCATTTGTAGACTGTGTGTCTGTACAGAATTTTCTTTACATAAGTTATTCGGTTTTTTTTTCTCTTTTCCTGATCTTGAACAAGTCCCAAGCAGCAGTTTTGTTAAAATATTTGGCTCTATTAAAAAACTTATTTAAAAGTTTTTTTCTGAGGATGGTGGTGGCTCTTTGGGCCATCATACGGGGTTGAGCTTCACCTCTCCTTTGGTCATGGGTTATAAAAACTTTCATAAGTAATGTAAATTGCTGATGCTAGTAAACTGGCTTTTATAAGGGCCCGAAAATGAGGTCAGTCTTATATCAATTTAAGGCTTCCCATTTTTTTTTTCTTCTTTCTATAAGGCTTTGGATTGTACTAAAAATTTAATTTTACTTGAGAATTTCTAATTACTGATTGTAATTGAATCAGAATTTGTGGAAAGCATCATGTCGAGTGAAACACTTCTTATTAAAAAAAAATGCGTATTGGAAAAATATTGTAACATGTGAGTACGATTACTTATTATGTTTATTGGACATCGTCAATATGAATAATAAAGTACTATAGTTTCGGTAATAATTCGTGATCTGAAGTTTATAATTAAGTAGAGATGATTCACAGCACACAAAATATAAAATATTTAAGGGAGAGCTTTCCTTTTTTGTTGTTACAAAATTCAATAAAATCGTAATTTTCATAGTTCTCGTGTTACATTTACCTTTGTACTTCAGGTTGCGCTAAGTTAACCAAGGCTTCAATAAAGAATCTTTTTCCAGCCAGATTGGTCTCTAGCCCACTGTCTCCAATTTTGCACGCCAAGTTTTCGAGCAATGGGATATCCTTCCTACTGAAAATCTAACTCACGGTTAATTGATCGGGAAGTCTCCATGTCCCCTTTTGAATGTAATAAATAAATAAATAAATTTAGTGGCTCAACAGCTCATGGAGAACCAGGGCGTGTTGATGGCATGAATGGAGGGGACCTACAATTTTATGCCGAGTCCGAATGGCTAGATGAGAAGCACTATTTATGACAAATATACTCTTGGAGGATTTGTCAGTCCCTCGCAAGAGGCAGTACCTCGGAAAAAAACATTTCTGTTTTTAGGTGGCAGTGGCCGTGAATCGAACCCAGACCTTTGGCATGACAGTCCTACGCACTAACCATTATGTCACGAGGTACTATTTTTGAATGTTGAGGTTTGAATACTGCACATTTCTACGTTCAACAGCAAAGTTGATCAACCAGAGTCCGTTGTCGGAAATGGGCCATACTTTCTGACTGTGCCACCAACGATGTCTTTTCTTCTCTGAATTAGTGTGAAAACAGTCTTGGACAAATGTTATATCTTAGCTAGCTCTACTTATACGTCTTTTTTCGGAGATCGTAGAACATGTTTTAGGTGTTCTCATTTTTCTCATCTATCTCGTTTACAAAATTTCATTTGTCTGTCTCCCGGAACAAATTCACACCCAAAAAGATGCTCCTTTTATTCTTAGGGCTGGCCAAAATACCAGAAAAGTCTCGATATCGTTTGGTATCTGTATCAGAAACCCAAACGATACCGAGACGATACCAGCTCCAAGGCATCCGAAACGATACCAAGCCGATACCGTACTTTTGTTTACCGAAACTAACTGATACTCACTGTGCTATCGGAGAAGTACCATCTTTTCCCCTTTCTTTCTTTTGCAGCCTTCAATTATCTTCCATTAAGTTTGAAGCCCCATTTAAGGTACTAGGCACCCGGTGTATATGAGCATATGAGCAATAACTAACCAATTTCTGGTTTATTATAACTGATTTTCAGTTTGTTAATTTTCAACTCGGTAGATCAGGTTAACTGCTTAACCAGATATTTTAATGTCGTGTTAAATCAACGCAGGTTGCAGGTAATATCTGCATGACATCATGTAAATTTCACACTGCCTTAAAATAGTAAAACTGTAAATTTTTGCCTGAAAATTTTGCTAATTTTACCTGTAAATCTAGTTAACTGTACATAAAAATTTGTTAAAAAACATGAATAAAATATTCAATGTCCTGTAAATTTAACACAAGTGATAGGTTAAAAAAAATTAACATAATTTGTATATAAAATTTTTGGAACTTAATATATATGTACCAAATTTATGATTTTCTATCAATTTTACACATTTATCTAAATTTTGAGTAAAAAAAAAAAGAATTACACTGAATTTTTTGTATTACCTTGATCACTTTTAGGAGCAGGAAAAAAGAAATTCCAAAATTTCAAAAGTAAGCACCACCCTAATGTATGTATGTATGATTTCATGCTTTAGCTTTTGTCAAAGTCATAACTCCATTTATAAAAAAAAAATTGTACACATTTTAAAAATTTATAGTGACCAAAGATTAGAACACGTCTGAGTGACCCAGTCACATACGTTCTACTTTTCAACAACACAAATTTCTTGTGAGATTCTTTAAACAACACTTCTTAGAATCTAATATATTAAATTATTATTCTATGCAGCTCATTGAATTTATCTGACTATTCTTTTCTATTTTGCAACAAACTAGGCTTACCAATCAGATTGATTGCCAAGTTTAATACAAAAATGTTGATTTGAGTTTTCACTGGAAAATTCTTTTCGTGCTTTAAATGCAAATTAATTTTTAGTATGAAAAAGTAGTGAACAAGCTATCAAAAAAATGCATTGAATTATGTGGCGCTACTTATTTTGACGTGTGAATTCAAATCAAATTATCATCGATGCAATATACCAGTTCTACACACTTTCTTACCAAAAGTACATAATTCATATATATTTTGAAAAAAAAACTAATGCAACAGATGAGGTTGTGAAAAATCATTCTAACTTATTGCCTATGAGTGTATTTATTACAAAAAAAAAACACAATAAAAACTTTCAATAATAGGAACTCCAACGTAATCTGCATATAAAATATCTAACAGTACTTTTTCATTTACTGTTGGATCAAGTTCACGCTTTGTAAACAATTTTAAAATAAAAGAATTTTCAATGTCACTTATACATATGAAAAGAAATCTTTGATGAAAATCAGTTGAATAACCTTTTGGCCCACATTTATGCAAAAATCTTCGTCATGGTCGTTTATCTTCACTAAAGTGATAGACGTGTTAATCATATTAAAAGATTTAAAGTCATGGAATGAAAGCCAAACTAAATACCAATTAATCAAAATGTTTTAACTTCGATTCTTAGGTCCAAAGATTTCAATTTATTTTTTTATTGTAATACATTTTATTTGCAGATACAAGGTACTAGGAGTAATAGGGCAAGTTTTGAAATAGATAAAAGCTCAAGTTCCGCTAACCCAGTCCAACGCATGTAAATTTGAATTTTTATAACTTTTGTAATAATTTATAGGATTTAAGAAATTGCATTTTTGAAAAATTTGTGCGGTTGTCATTTTCTTACTTATACAGAAATGAAGAATTGATTGAAATATTCGATTTCGATGCTTATGAGTTTTGTACCGAAATTTAGATGCAGTTATGTACAACATTTGCTTTGCAAAAATGAAGTAGAAGTAGCTGGTGAGACTGGATTATCATTGATTGAAAGAGGGTTCATTTATTGCCCTTTCACTAAATCTATATTATGCTCTAAAAACCAGTGTACAAATTACGACGGTGAAAATCCATTAACAACATACTCATCACTCAAGTGATTTCTTTTAGTATTAAAACTATTTAATGAGATACTAGTTATATGATTCAATCATCAATCAATTGATTATCATAATAAAAATGATTTAAAAATCCTATCAACTATATAACTAGGTACAAAAAATTTCAACATTGAAAATTTAATATAAACAAAAGAGCTGAGATGCAAACTCGTTAATTATGTATTTGTCATTTGTTAGGAGTGAAAGCTTATAAACTAACTTCCTTCCCTAATGACTTTTTTTGCATATACTTTGGCTACAATTACATATTTCTTGCCCATATAAAACTTGCTTTAGTGTGATTCATTTAATTTATACATGTGTCCATTCCATACATCTTACTAGAATTCACAAATTATCATCATTAATGTGAAGGTCTGAACGAAGGGCTTTTTAAAGAGACAATTTAAAACGTTTTCATGTTATATTATATAACAAAAAAAGCTACAACAAACTATGCTCTAGGTATACATTTCTCTTTCCTAGTCACAATAAAAATATTAATGTTCTTTAAATTGTAAAAGTAACTATATTAGACCGCGTGGTAAATTTATGAAAAAAAAAACTGTAAAATTACTTAATTATAAATTATGTTTGTGGTTGACCTACGTCAAGCTTTACAATTGATGACAAGCATTCACAAGGTTGACTTCTTGGATATAATGGACAAAAAGTGAAAAGTCATAAAAAGATGCATTTTTTGTTACCAAGACAATTTATTACTTTACGCATCTTTTTTCTTGGGCTATTAAACTCACACGCATAGAGTACCTACTTCTGAATCTTTCCAGGTTAATGGATGTCTTGTTTTTTTTTACAGATGCTTTCAAATCGAGATCTTTCAAAGACGATAGTAAAAATCGACTGGTTTCTGTTGATAATTATAACAGTAGTTTTTGTAGAAGCTACAAGTGGAGCAAGGAATCAAACCAATTTAAAGAATTCTTCCACCGAACTTGAAGTCGAAACAAGTAATGAGCTCGAAGACAACAGTAGTACTGAGTTAGAAGTGAAAGAAGAGCCCTATATAAGTGTTTGGGCCATGATGTATGACTGGTGGAATTGGATGATTGGTGGTTATGCTCAGAACAAGAATGCTGTTGGAGGTAAGTGAATTAAAACAAATTATCAAAAAGTGAATCACACAAAAATTTGTCTTAGTTGGGTTTAATGAGGCATAATGAAAGTAAAATTTTATTATGTTGTTTGTTTTGAAAAAATACTTTGGAAAGATATAGGCTTATGTAAGTAAAAATAAAATACTTTGTATTTATTTATCCATGATGGAAAAAACTACAAAGTGTTTTTTGGAACTTAATAACTTTTTGCAGTTTTTCTTTTAATGGTAGTCCACATTGATAAGTTGACAACTAACTTCCTTAAATTTAATTAAATTTAAAGTGTACCACACAACACATACTACAAATATGCACAGTAAAAGGAGTTAACCCTGTCATATAGATTTTTTAAATATATAATTCAACCAAAGTACTCATTTCCTTCGTTCGTTCTGAAAAAAGCCTGATTCTCAAGGCCTAGACGGCATACTGCTGTTGTGCTCTCAACCGAAAGCTACCCGTAAGTCTCACTAATTATGTTCTTACGTCATATGACATATAGTTCGATTATGATCACTTGAGCACGGTTTAGGAACAAAAGGTGACATTTTTAGTTTTTATTTTTTTTCAAAAATTGAAAAAAAAACAAAATTAAAGTATTTACTTACTCATTTATCTGGCTCCCGATCCATGGAGGGTCTCTGTCTGAGATATTGCAGTCTTCCATCGGTTGTGATCCCTCACATGCTCCCTCCAAGCGTTCCGACGTCTGAAACCACTTGTCCTTGTAGCGGAGATTCGGTCTCCCTAAAAGTCGTCTCGAATCTGGGGGCTGGGATTTGAAGATTTTCTTGGCTTGAGCGTTGTTGCCCATTCGCTTGATGTGACCGAGCCAGTGTAATCAACGTATTTTGGTTCTTTGGACTACATCCACATATTAGTACAGCTCGTACAATATGCGATTGAATCTTCTCCTCCATTGGCCCTCCTCGCATATTGGACCAAATATCCGCTGAAAAATTTTTCTCTCGAAAGTGCCCAGTGTCAATTTCCTTTTTTTACTTATTGTCCAGGACTCAGTGCGGTAGAGAAGAACTGGTAAAATTAGCGTTTTGTAGTAGCAACGGTTTGCTGGGGTAATTCTTCGTCGGATTTCCACTAAGGCGTCATTCGTGGCATTAATATTTGTTCCCAGGTAGGTGAACTCCTTAACTACCTCGAAATTACTGCAACCAACAGTGATGTTTTGTCCTAGGCGATGGACGGATGAAGCTTTGTTTGTTGATAGTATATACTTTGTTTTGTCCTCACTCACTTCAAGACCAACACGTTTCGCCTGTTCATCAATAGCTGTGAATGCTTCTAGAAGCTCTTGGCGACTTATGTTATCATATGCGGCTTTGAAGTCAATGAAAAGATGATTGGTCTCGACTTGAAATTCGTTGGTCTTTTCGAGGATTTGTCTCAATGTGAAGATGTGGTCTATCGTTGAACTGCCTGACCCGAAGCCGTAATGGTACATGCCCATCATAGTGTTGCAGAAAGGTTTAAGACGCTCACATTGTATGTTGGATAGGATCTTGTATGTAACATTAAGCAGAGATATACCTCTGTAGTTTTTGCAGTACATAGGATCACCTTTTTTTTGTTGATTGATTGATTGATTGGGCATAT
Source organism: Dasysyrphus albostriatus (assembly GCA_946251815.1). Lineage (NCBI taxonomy): Eukaryota > Metazoa > Arthropoda > Insecta > Diptera > Syrphidae > Dasysyrphus > Dasysyrphus albostriatus. The sequence continues at coordinate 103,701,945 of OX276336.1, read as the reverse complement.
GGAGCTAATTGACCAGTCGTCAGACATACTTTCCTCCTTCCAAACTTGGTTGATGAGCTGGTGAAGAGATTCTGCAGGTAGGCCATCCGTGTCGGTGGATTTGTTGTTATTAAGCTTGTGGATGCCTTTTATAATCTCTTCAGTACTGGGCACAGGGACTGGTCTCATACTTCTTTATGCTTCTTAAAATGAAGGTAAGTCAGCTCAATTTTTTTTATTTTTGTTTTCCTTATAAGCAAACTGTACTTTTGTATTCATTAGTTTTTCAGTAGGTTTTGCGTTTGAGCTTTTTAAAAATAAAATTTTGAAAATATCACCTTTTCATCCAAAACCAAAATATCTCTAGGAAAAACGTTACTTTTTGCAACTCCATATGATTAAAATGTTACCATTTGATCCAAAACCAAGTAAATAATTTTTATTTTTTGTATGTATGAAAAAATCAAAAATGTCACCTTTTGCCTTAAAAGTGCCTTTTCGATAGAATTTAGGGCTTTGCACCCGATCATGAAGAAAACAAAAAGTGCCAAAAAGTGAATATGACACCATTTGTTCCTTATATCCTCACTTGTGCTCTCTAAATGTTACAGACGTGTCATGCATTAAATGTATCATCATTACCTACATAGCAAATGCAAAAATTAACATGGCAATTTAATCGAATCATGCCATTGATGAAGTAATAGAAAGCAAGATACTGTGGCGTCACAGTGCAGATCTAAGAAGTGTACTGACCCAGCGATTCTATTTTACACACATACAAATGTTTGAGCAAATTAAATGAGTGATGGGTACATGTGCCACATATCGCTTGGTTAACCTCTATATCGAGTCGTTCGTAAGCAAAAACATTGTGAATAAGAAATGATGAGAGTTACTCTATTTCCGAATACTTATAAAAGTTGTTTGATTAAAATTTTTGTATCAATTTCCAACACTCTTAATGTTGTAAGAACTCATCGGAAATGATCTTCAAAAAATACCACTACCTCAATCATATTTCAGAGTCAAAGAGACTTGCAAGAGAAGCTTTTAAAGCTTTTAAACCGAGTCCCGTGTGCTATTTGGGGGAACTTTTTAAAAAATTAGAATTTATCAATCCATTTTCTAAAATGGCGCCCAATCTACGCCAAATGGTTAATAACAAAAATGGTAAATTTCTTGCATTATTTAAAATTAAGTTAAAGTTAAAATAACGTTTGATGTCTTATAAGATAGATTTTGAGTAGACGAGCCTTTGAGTAAATGTTGCCACTATATTTTGAACATGAAAACAGTTGTGGAAACGGTTCCAGATCCCAAGCTCGCTTTAAAAAATAACAGTTAATGCCCTAAAAAAGGCGCACCTTGAGTAAAAATGTTAATATTGCCACTTTTCATAAACATTCTTTTTTATGGCCAAGGGTGAAACTTCAAAGTTTTTTTTTTGTTAACATTTAATATTTTGAACATGAATCAAATTGCGTAATCGTCTTTATATGACGATTGATGTCATATTGTTCGGTTGCATGTGGTGGAATCAACTTAGGTATTTTGTGATAGTTGACAGTCTTCACACAATAGAAATATGGGGGTTTTCATATATGTCTGAACTGCTCGATTTCTGCAATCACAAAAATGAATTTAAACCCCATCCTTTTTTCATTGATATATACATACATAGATACTATAGGCAAGATTTGGGTTTGTGCAAAAAGAAATTTGAGATAACAATCAAGCATGGCATTACGATGATAGGGAACACCAAAAAATTGGGTGGCAAGGCATTCTGCCTGTCAGTTGTTATCAAGATCTACAGGCTCAACCAATGATGCAAACTTTTTCAAAATGTGAACTCAAGTCGTTTGGTGATTCTCCAGAAAGAAATTTGAAATTTTTGTAGCTCAAAAAATAACGGTACTAGCCATAAAACCGTCAAGGAAGATCTTTTTTATATCTCACCTGTACGTATGGTTTACTTTCTGGTAAATTTTGTTCACCGAAACTCGTTATTAAGGTTTCTTGCCATATAATATTTTTTATTTAAAATGATCTCATTAACAGCTAACCCGATTGCAATCAAAATTTGTATGCAAAAGCTCCTTTAATTGTTAATAAAATTACATATCAAAATTTTGAAAAAATAAACTTATTTTGGATTAAAAAAAAAAAAAACTTTAAAAAACTTGTCTTCAAAATTCAATATATCGAAAACGGGTTAATGATTTTTTTTAAAACTAGTTTTATAAATATATATTAATAAATACTCAAAATTGGCTTACCAAACTTTAAAAAACAAAAAATATTGCCAAAATTTTATCCCATAAAAAATTATTTGAAAAAACCGCTGCAACAACTTTAACTTCAGTTTCATGTATTGATATTTTTTCAAGTATAAAATAACATACTTGGTTTCGACCTCTAAGTGATTTTACTTGTTGTTTACACAATTAAAAAAATGGTCTAAATGCTTTTTTTAAAATTTGTTTTTGAAACCAGATCTTTTCTGGCACAAGGTCAAAAAGCTCTTAATGTCATATCATCTTCTTGAATCTAAATAATTCCAGCAAATTTAAAAGTTATGAGCCCACAAGTCTGAATATTAATTTCAAGATAACTGCTCTCCAGGTTCCGATAGGTCACAGTAGCATCAAGAGTAATAAAAGTGCTGGCGAACTAGCCATACAAGGATCGGCTCATTATAACTCACTTCAAACCTTAAAATTTATCAACATAACTCAGATTTCTATGTAAACAATATGTGAGTGATCTCATAACAACACTAACAACAAAATTCGATTTCCTTCTTTCCCTTGCATGATCTACTCTCGAAGAGTAATCAGAGCTCTTCAAATGTAACCATATTATCACGCATTCCAATAAATGTACCAACAACGGTATGAGCCACTTTAGTGAGAGGGAAAGTGACAAAACCAGATTTTTCATTTCAGATATAAAAAGTCAAGTGATGCTGTATAGCCTTCTCTCCCTAAAGATGCGCATAGCATACATTTTAGCTTATGTTTGTATTTATATCTGCATATTTGAACGTTTTTTGAAATGAAAAGCATTTGTTGTCTCTGCAGCTATTAATTACTAATGAACTTAAATTTTAAAGGGGATTCCCCATTTGATGAGAAAAATCCGCCTTAAAATTATTCAAATAAAATAGTGACAGTGTGATAGTATTTTTTTTTTATTTTTTGTATGCTTTAAATATAAAAAAAAAGCAATCAAACCACGAAAGCGTTGGTATCCAATTGCAAGTAACTAATTTTCAAAAAATTAAAAAAAAAAACTGTTCGAAATTCATAGTTCAAAAGGCACACAAAAAATTGTTTTAAGCTTTTTACTTGCGATTTTTTTTATTTTAATACTATAGGACAAGTCAAGGAAACCCTTATTATTATTTATCTTAAAATAAAATAAAATAATTTAAAAAACAGTTAAATAGTTTAAAAAAAACGTTGTTCATATATAAAAATTAATTTATTAGAAAATCACTCCAAAGCTTTTAAATTTTTTGTTTTTCTTATACATAAGTACAAAAACGTTATCTTGGATGGGCCTTAATCAGCTCCAAATGAAGAAACGAAAATTCACGTCTGTGAAGTTAGCAGAAAAATTTTAACCCGGACCAATAGGACCATGTTAGGAGTTTAGAGTTTTTTAGCATTTTTGTATTCATTTTTATTTCGGATTTTGCAGTTCACTTCACTGTGAAGTTAGCAGTGCATGTCGTTTTCTCAGAAACCGGGCTAGCTATAAATCTGAAATGATTTAAGAAAATGAAATCCAAATTAAACTGCAAATTCAGAGCCGCATTTCAGATAAGGTCCAAATTTTGAAGTCCAATTTACTTCACTGTCACTGTCTTCTCTGTTAACTTCACTGAGAAGTTAGCAGAACAATCCTTTTCTCAGTAACGGAGCTTGATGGAAAATAATAGTTACATCCCAATTTTGCAATTTTTTATGAACTTCAAGAAAAAACTCAGTTAAAATTTTGAAATCCAAAATCAAAAAAAAAAATAGCAAAATCCGGAATAGAAATGCATAACAAATTCTTAAAAACTGCAAAATTATTCCCATGATCCCATTGGTCTAACTTAAAATTTTTGTGCCAACTTCCCAGACGTCAAAAATTCCCTAATTTTGTCAGATTTTTGATTGAATAGCCTTTCTTTTTTTTTTGTGTACAGTAGGTGCATAACGCGGTAAAAAACTTAAACTATTGCACACATTTATTTTTTTATAACCGAGTTTTTATTATATCCTTAGAACTGATATAAGAATCAAACAGAACACAAACACAATACGTGCGTTCAAGGATCCAGATATCTGAATTTTTGAGGATTCTGATTGGTCAACTGTCATAAGAATTCTGATAATTCAGATGACTTTTTGTTACGTTTGCTTAGGTATTTCGAATGAAAATTTTCATCTGACAGCTAAAAAACAAGACAAAAAAAAATATGTCAATAGAAGTTGAACTTATTAGTGGATGCAGCTATTTTTGGGTTCTGTTGTCGGCATGTTAATTTTTTTTAATTTTAGTTCTTTTTGTAGGTGAATAAAAAAAATATATGGTTAAAAAGTAGTTTTTCCATGGCCTTTCTGTTTTAATTTTTCTTTAACAAAATAACAAATATTGAAAGTTTCCCCGTTTTTATTTCTAATAATTATATTTTGTGGAAAAATCCGATGAAGATGCAATAACTGTTAAGATTTTTTTTGTTGTCACTAAAAGTGTGGCTTCAGCTGTTTTTGAAACAACGAACAAGCGTTTTCTAGTCAACTTACATATAACTTATCCTCAGAGACACTAATTTTCAGTAATTCCTTATATTCACTTTCAGTAAAACCAGCAAGTAAGCACAAGATTTTGGCAGAAAAAAAATATGACATTTGCCTGAAATTTCAGATTTTTTGTGCGTTCAACGTTACGATTCAGTGCTGAATTTTCAGATTTCTGCAAATGAACGCACCCTATTTCTAGTTTGAAAATTTAGAACAAACGTAACCAAAACGTATTCAAAAGTCATCTGAATTTGTAGACATTTTTTGATAGCTGACCAATCAGGAGCACGAAAAAGTCAGATATCTGCAACATTCCGTGCGTTCAAGGATCCATTCTGATTGGTCAGCAGTCTTAAAAATTCTGAAAATTCAGATGACTTGTCGTTACGTGTTTGCTTACGTTTTTCAGATTGGCCACTTTTATCGGCAGAAATCTGAAAATTTGGCACTGAATCGTAACGTTTAACGTACAAAATTTGAGATTTCAGCCAGATGTTATACATTTTTTTTCTGCCAAAATCTTGTGTTTACTTGCTGATTTGACTGAAATTGAATATAAGGGAAAAGTTTTTTGTCGGAAATTAAAAATTGAAATTAAATTTTAATCAAAACTACTTGACTCTGAGGATGAAATTATTTGATAGGGCCAGTTGTATAAATATTTAACTGGTGGTTCAGCAATTTTAACTCACTGACTTTAGCGAACTTACTGAGGTTCAACGATGGATCAGGCATTGAGTTGGCATACTTGAACATTGAACCATCGTTGAACCTAAGTAATTTCACCGAATTCAGCCAGTAAAAATTTTTGAACCACGGATCAAAATTTGGACCACGTTTGTACAACCGGTCCTTAGTCCACTGGAAAAAGCTTGTCCGTTCTTTTTATTTGGACTATAACACTTTCGAAAATAGTTAAAGCCATACTTTTCACTTGCAACAAAAAAATCTTAGCAGTTATCACTCCCAAATGCACGTCTTCATCGCGTTTTTGCATCAAATTTAATTATTATAAATAAAAATGGGGAAAACTTTCACATTTAGTTAAGGAAAAACTAAAGCCGAAATGCCATGGAAAAAACTTCTTTTCAATCTTATTTTTTATTTTATTCACTTACAAGAAAACAAAACTTTAAAAAAAAAAAATAACAAGTCCTACCAAGCCGACAACAGAACACAAAAATAGCTGCATCCACTATTAAGTTCAACACTTCTATGTGCAGATTTTTTTTTTTTTTTTTGTTTTTTAACTGTCATCTGAATTTTCAGATGAAAATCGTAAGCAAACGTAACGAAAAGTAATCTGAATTTTCAGAACTTTTATGACAGCTGACCAAGCAGAAGGCCCAAAAATTCAGATTTCTGAATCCTTGAACCGACAAAAACTTACCCGCATGAAATTCGGCAAACATATTGAAGAGGTTAGCGTAGGGGCAATTTAAAAAAAAAATACTTTAAAACCTTTTTTGAAAACCAACAATCTGTTGGCTTGTTGTCTTTAATCCTTAATTTAAATTAAATTATTTGTGTAAATAGTTTTCAAAAAATTCACATGCTTACTCAAAATTTTGATTAAAAAAAATGAAAAAAAATGTTTAGACCAAGCAGCAAAGTTTCCAAGCATTACTTGTTTACCCTTGTTTACCAAAGTGATTCTGGGAAAATTTGCCGCTTTGCTTCTTCTTAGAAACTAACCAGAGAGAGTTTGACTTAAGACAACAATTGTTCAAATGTGCAAGCTGAATATTTTTTGTATGGATACTTTTTCTCTACAACCAATAAGCATTGAAATAAATTGATGAACAAATTTTATATCAAATTTTACACCTGTTCGACACGTGTTTAGGTAGGAAGACAAACGGTTATTTCTTATTGGTTCAACACCTCAAAGGCAATTATTGACATGACTTACAAATGTTTCGCAAATGATTTGACTTTTTATGTCGTTGGCTCTTAGGCTATAATGCCCAAAATCTCGAATTTATTCAAAATATCTACATATTTCCGAAATAATTCGTTCTTTAAAGGGCCTTCGTAATTATGGTTTCGAAAGTCTTCTTATCAATAGGATATTGTGAGCAAATTAAAAAAAAATAAACCACAACAATAATCTAACAGAAGTTATCATTCAAATCGAAGCAAATCTTCCAGGAATTTTGTTTTATAAAACGATTTTTTTTTCGAATCTCACGAAGCTACCGCAAATATTTATAAATTAGTCATCATTTCATTTAAGTAATCTGAGCTACTCAGCAGTAAGCATCAACGGTTAAAGTCACACAATATGCGTAAAGTATCAATGGAGAAAGCTAAGCTAGTTTAAGGCTGTCAAAATTATACACACCTTTATAAATGAACTGACCATTTAAAGACTCATCACAAGTTTTCAAGTTTTGTATTAGGTATACCTAGTTATTATGCAAGGTCGAAGCTCGAAGCTAAGATCAGTGTTATGCTTAATCGTTTATTAAATTTGTCTTTTCATAATAAATGAACTTTTAAATCGTTAGGTATAAATTAAAGTGTAAAGAAAAAGATGCTATCGACGGAAGAAAAATAAATACAGACATTCAAATTAGCTAAATTGCTTTTTCATTTTTAAGTCATAAAAATTAGGTCGAATTATAGAAATATACTTGCTTCACAAGAAAGACGTGATATTTGACATTGTTGTTACAAAATTAACACATTCTTTCTTTGAGTTTAAATTTCAAAGTGTTGAGTAATAAGATGTCAATGAACTTATAGGTAGACGTTGTAGATGAAATATTATAAATACTAGGAGATGATGAGTGTTCTGTAGCATTCTTTTTTGAATCAATAGATGGATGTTATTTTTAGGGCCAGTCGTACAAATGTGGCTCGAAATTTGATTAGTGGTTCAGCAATTTTAATTCGCCAAATGTTGGGGATAAACTGAGGTTCAACGGTAGTTCCATGTTGAAGTATTATTTGATACTATAGCCAAGTACCTACATGCCTGAATCATAGTTGAGTCTTAGTTATCTTAGTTATCCTGCTGAAATTGCTGAGCTAAAATAGCTAAACCTCTGATTAAATACTGAATTATGTTTATACAACTGGCCCATAGTGTGAACGTGTGACTCATGCACTCAATTTCAACTTTCAGTTCGTATAATGTAAGTAAGTGAAATAAATACAAATTATGCATTTGTAAAGAAATCGAACTTAAGTTACAGTCAAACTTGACTTAAATTGTTTAGGGCATTTCTTGTGTCTTGATGTATATGATTTTGGAAAATTATAGGCTAATGCTATCTTTTACTCAATTATCTTAACTTTACTAAATACTTTATTTTCTTCTATTTCCTTTTGCAGAACCCCGCACATTCGGTGCAATCAGACGTCTACAAATGGCTCTTATTCCCATTGCTTTCAAATTTGGAATCGTCTTTGCCATGGTGACAGCTATTTTCTTCCTCGCAATGAAAACAGTCTTTTTACTGAAATTACTACTTGTCATGAACGCAGCAGCTGTTTTTGCCAAACTTTTACTCGCCAAAAGTGAACATTATTACCAACCACCACCTCCACCATGGACTGCATACAATGGATGGAATCAAGCACCAGCAGCGCCATCTTGGCATGGAGCATCGCCCTTAAATAAAGAAGTTCACCTTCACATTCATGGAGGTAACTTGGCACATCAACCATGGGAACGATCAGATTATGGTTATAATCCAAATGGGGTTTCTATAAATACAGCAAATGAACTAAACAATCAAGGTCCACTACCATATCTTAGATCAACGCAGAACCAACCAAATAATTATTATGTTAATAGTGGTGGATAGATTTGGGGGGAGGGGGCGTGATGGGGGATCAAAATGTATACATTAATATATATAAAAAAGCCAAAAATAATTTCACACCGAAGTTGAATAATAACGTTTTGTACATAAAACAAAATTATAAATTTATATTTTAACATTACTATAAATTATAAGTTTTGAATTTATTTATTTTTATTTTTAAGGATATTTTTTAAGTCTAAATTTTAAATAATTTAAACTATTTATATAATAAAATACAATTATTAAAAAAAATAAGGTGTAAGGATAACTGTTTTAGTTCCAGATTATTAAAAAACAATTATACATAGGTACTACAAAGGAAAAAAATTTAAATACATAATTCTAAAATGTTTCCATATTCACATAAATATTATGCCTGTTCGCGTACTCCCCAAAACTTCAAGTTTTTACGAAATTTTTCCAAAAGTCGTGAGAAAGTACAGACAAAAAAATATTAAATTGTACAAAAATTCGTAGAAACTCATAGTTTTAGGAATATTAGGTACACGACATAAAGTTACTAAAGTGGATCGGCTCGGCAGCTGATTCAACCCACCTTGGTTTTGTCGTATATGGTTACATTTAGGCAAAGAATTTCGGTCTCCTAGTCTTACAGGTCCTTAACATCACTGAAAAATGTTAATAAAAAAGTTATTTTCTATAATTTTCGCTAACAAGTTGCCATTTAGTCAGTTTATATTTCAGAAATCTCTGAGGACTCAGATTTCACATTTCCCCTTAAAAACTGAGAATGAAATTTTTTGGATTCGCATGCTCAATTATTTTTTGTAGCAGTATTTACATAATACAATGTCCAACCAAACCAAAATCTGAAATTTTAGCTGAAGAATTTGGAGATATCGAATTGGTGGAGCAGGATTTCGTTGAAATCTAGAGTTTTCATTGAGATTTCATTGAAATTTCCATGAAGCAAGGAACAAGATATCAATTTGAAATATCAAAAAATTTCAACTGAAATCTTGGATTACAATTTTGGTGGGAACATAGTAGAAAAATAAAATAAAAAGAGAATTGTTTTGACTTCTATGTGAGGAATCCTGTTTATATTTTACTATCCTGCTCTGTCAAAGAACGGAAGAAAATTATTGAGCGCTCAAGGAAATTACTGAGCGCTCAAGAAATATACACCTCTATTAGTGAATTAAGCCACAATTCAATTCATTTTCCATTAGTGAATTCACGAAAGAAAATTGGATTAAGTCGCTAATATTAGCTGTACCAACGACATTTTGTTTAACTAATTTGATATAAGTGAATCTGCAAACCATTCACTCTCCATACAAACTTTCCCATTTCATATCTGCGCCAATTTTGTTGCAAATCAGCTGTTGATTTTTCTTATTTACCACTTATAATTCTGAATGTTATATTATAGTATAATTAAAAAAAGTAATTAACTCTCTTTTTGAAGAAATATATTGTTTACAATTGTAAGATGGTGTTCAGACAGGCTTTCAATTGGATGTTCGGCATACCCTTTTTTCACTCCTTTTTGACTCCTACTCCTTTTTTTTGTTCCTGATTTCAAGGACTAGATTTAGAACACACGCATACATAGTATACAGTTTTTCGTCGGACTACTTCTCAAAAGTGATAAATGCTTGAAGAAGCCATTTTGTAAAATAGCGTCATTCAGTAGTTTGTGTGTAAATTTGACAACATGATGTTTTCACATTAGATTGGAATCAAAAAGGAGTAGAACATTTCGAAAATCCAATCGAAAACGACATTACTTTGGCGTGAGACAAGCCTGCCTGAACACCCTCTGAAATTTTTTAAATGTCAATAATTTACAGAAGAGATAATATAGTTCGGATAATGGTTGGGAAGTTCGGGAATCGATAATAAAGTTCATTCAACGAGTTCACTAAAAGTAAGACCACCGCAACTGAACTTCAAAATATTTTTTTATGAAATCTTAGGAGCAATATCGCACTTAGCGACAGCTGCACCATGTGGCAAAGTTGATAGTCTGACCAACTTTGCAGCGGCCTGAAGTTCCGTTCCATTCGTCTACGTGTTAGAAACATTTCGTGCGGAAAATAAACAAGGAGAAATTATATCGATCAGGAGATCAAATAATCATTTTGTTGCTTGGTCGAACGTATTAGTAATACAAATACAAATGGCACTACTAATAGGTTCACTTATAGGAACTACTCGTTTATTGATGGGTGAAGCCAATATGTATTGTATAGCGTAGTTGGGTACATCAAAAAAGGGCCTCAGAGTGCCACGCTGTGTATCACAGTTCCATCGAGTGCGGTCTTACCTTAATTTAAAAAAAAAAACGCAGAGGCGAATCCAGTGCGAATCTGTTTGACTCCAAGGGAGTAGAATATTGCGAATTGACTAATCAGCATGAAAAAGTGTCTAATTATTTAATGGAAAAAATGAAGTATTTTGAATGTTTTTTTTTGCAAGAACTGTCTACAGCTACAACCTATATAACAGCTTTCAAGTGAAAATACAAAACCAACTACCAAAGTTTATAACGGTAATACTTCAAATCAAATGAAAATTCTTTCTTAATTTCAAATTTTGGAACACAAACTTATAAAAACGACATTACACAGATTGCTTTGGATACAAGTTTCACAGTGATCAATAAACCAAAAGTTTCGGTGTGGTTCCGAATGTTTTGCGTTGGTTTTCGAGATCAAGTGCAAGCTACGCTTAAAAGCCAAAATTTTATTCAAATTATCACATACACAAACCATTTCAGAAATAGTTCCAATATTACAAGATGGGCGCTGAAACTACTCAAGTCTGTCAAGCGTCACTGTCAAAAACATATGTTTTGCATTTTCCTATTTCTGGGTCGTGTGTTTAAAATACTGAAAGGTAAAATATTTTTCGCTTAATTATTTTCAAAAAAAAAACGTAATAAAAAAATAATTTCAGATGAGTTATAAATTCTATTCCAATCTCTTATCATCTGGCTTGCGAATTTGCTCCAGTGCAAACCAAATTGCCGCAAAGAACTTCCATATTATGACGAAACCAAATTTACCACAAACCACCGCTTTGCCATCGTCTGCTATGCAACCACAACTAACCGGGAGCTTTATTCAAAAACTATTAGCTCCAATCAATACAATTGTCTCACAAGTTGCTGGATTTAAAGTCAAGGGACGTTTGAAAAGACGTTGCAAGGATTGTTATTTTGTTATCAGAGATCGTCGTCATTATGTCATCTGTCCAACACACCCGCGCCACAAGCAAATGTCAATGAAGAAACGTGATTACAAAACTTGGATCCTAACTGATGCAACACAAAGTAAAGTACGTCCTTTTTAAACAAAAGGGACTATGTAGGATTGAAGATTTCATGTAAATGCATTGATTAATAAATATAAAACCGTTATTCTTATATTAATGTTTTAATTTTTAAAAGATTTTTTTGAACACAATACAAAATCATTGTGATGTGTATATTTAAAAAAAATTAATTTAGGAGACGTGAGCAACAGTCCTATGAGCAGGATCCGAAGCAAAATTTCTCAGTTTTGCTTTCAAATACTGAGGATTTCTTGAAAGAGCGAAATAAATTAGATCTTTTTTTCCTGGACATAACAAATAAATATTGTTTAAAATGAATTTAAATATACATAGATCAGAGTATCAAAAGTTATTGAGTAGCTTTGAACCAAATTATTGACCATCAGTTACTTTCATTTTTGCTGATGGAATGAGGGGTGGTACTATGTAACTTAATTCTACTCTGGAATAATTTGTCTGAAAGTTGTTCTCAATAATGTTTATTATAAGTCGTAATATGTATGAAAGAAGGATCAATTTTTAGAGGTTCCGACTGCTTTTAACAGAATCTTCAATTAGCTGTTTTATTTTCGCTCATAAGAGTTTGCTTTAAAATTACCGGGTGGGTTGAGATTTTGGGATCTCGAACGTTTTTATCGTAGAATCGAGTTACATAGTTACAATCGGGCCCAAGGAAATCACTGAAATCTTAAAAGCTTTGAGTACTCTGATGGGTCTAACACCTAGCTCCTATAAGAAGAAATAGAGATCTCAGGATTACTCAATACATCGAGTATCAACTAAACGAACTAAGGCCCTGATTGTGGTTGTCGATTAGCAATCGAATCAAAATTTGTCATTGTATCGATTGGCTTCCATGTTTGGGATTGTGTAATGTAATCGAATGAAAAATGTTTTATTATGAATAATCCACTATCCAATATTTTTAATTTGAAAGTTCATTTGTATTAGTGTTTCAATTCCCAAATATTAATTGTTTCTAAGGCATCGATCAGAAATTTACCATCGACAAATTTCGATTGCAATCGATAATCAAATCAATAATTAAAAAAAGTCGTGCATCGACCAGCAAGTCGAAGATCGCAATCGGAGCCTAAGCTTATATAGCAATCACAAAGCCTTGATTTCCTAAAGAACACCAAATATATAGATTCAAACCTATGTTATCAAAAATTTCCAAGCGAGTTGCCGGAAAGCAAATACATTAAAATTGTGATTGTATCCATCAATTTTTTTTTTGTGATTTATTAGAAAAAAAGTATTTTACATTTACAAGGACACCGAATTATTTTCATAAATTTTTCTTTAGCATTAAATATTTCAATCGATGATGGTTATATCATCGTCATCATTTTCATCTTGCTTGGTACGCTTGGTATTCGACGGACCATCATTTGAGTCTTCATCATTCTCTGTTGGTTTCCGCTTAATTGCAACGGAAGATGAAATTGATTTAGCTGGGCTGGATGTCGCTGATGCTTTTGCTGATACTTTTTCAGTTGCATTATTTTTAGCTGGAGACGATTTTTCTTTTTCTTGGTTATGATTTTCTTTTACAGCACCAATTACTGGTTCTTTTTCTTTGCTATTATTTTCTTGTACTGGTTCTTTCGTCTCCTTCTCGTTTTCCCCAGTAACAGCCACATCATCATCATCTTCAATCAAACATAAATCATCATCTTCGTCGACAACTTCAATTCGACTCTTTTTCGACGTTGACGGACCATCATCATCGTCATTAATACTACGTTTTGTTCCATTTGTCTTTTCTGGAGCTGGTTCTTCTTGTGGCTTGAGTTGATCTTTATCGGCGATAACTTCAAAGAGTGGCCCATCACGTTCAGCATCCATGTGCATTATGATAATACTCAGCTCATAATTCTGGAAGAAATCATCGACCTTTAACAATGCTCCATCAACAATTGCCATCTCAGTCATGGTCTTATCATCATTGCACTCAGTTTCACCTTCTTCCGATGAAATAACAATTACTCCCTTTGTGTCTATGATGACATCAGGATTTACCATCCCTAGAGATTTGATCAAAATGTCATCACGCAAATCCTTGATCTTGATTTTATTTGTGTCAATCTTAAGATGGATAGCTGGATCAGAGGAACATACATAGCACTTTGGGTTCGGGGGAGTAAGGAACTTCTCAGGCACCAAGAGCTGGTTGCGTGGATTTGGGCGCAGACGCATGTAAACGGATTTGCATTTCTCGAACTCATCTTCCAAAGCTTTGAACGTATGGAGCACTACAATACCCGCCGTAATGGCATTGGTTGTGGCAATTGCTGGAATGATGTTTCCTGTTGGAACAAAATTTAAAACAAAATAAGTTACACCTTCTTCAGAAATTGGCTATCATGACTTATCAAAGTCGATGACTTCTTTCAGAGAAGTTTTTACCTGCCATTGATTTGATTTCAAATCGAGATTTTTGTGAAATTTCGAATATGTATGCCCGAATATTAGCACAAGCTGCAACAAAATCCATTGCGGGCTGATCATCTTTGTCCCAAACTAGCTTCTCATTGTCCGGCGACTTAGACAGCTCAACCTTCAGCTTTTGAACACAGTCAGCGAACACTGCAGCACATTCAGCAAAGGACCAAACTTTGTGGTATTGCTTAAGGAATTCCTTATTGTCAGAATTCTTGACTTCATCAAGGAGAACACTGTCCCACTTAAGGGGAGTTGGTGGTTTTCTTGTCTTCCAGAGATTCGACATGGACAGCAGATAGTTGATGTCATCAAAGAAAAACTTATTGAATAGTGTCTCGGCATCGTACCCAGAATCCTCAGCCCACTGGCGTGTGTTGACACGCTTGACATCACCTTCATCAGGGTTGGCCTCCTCGCCACCAGCCTCAGGATCGGCTACATCGGGGGATATATCTTCATCATCAGCTGTCTCACCAAAGAGTTGGCTGCATTTGGATAAAAAAATTATAATTAATCGAAGCACAAGCGTGAGTGGAATCGGAAATCAAATGTTTATTTCGGAATGCAGCCAACAATACTGAGCCCAGGTATAACAATTGGGCTCATCAGTTTGATGTTGTTGTACCTAAGACGCATAATTTTAAGTCGATGGCTACCGACACGAATTATATATTCTAATCGAATTTGATTCAATTCAAACCCCTAAAACTAGATGATGGTCTGGCTAATAGAAATATGAATAGGTATACTATATACCTAGCTATTGAATGAATTTTTAAGGAAATCTTTTATAGAAGCCGACAAAACTAAAAGTGAATACTTAAGAGGCTATGTTATAGAAGAAGTGTAATTGATACTCACTTGAAAAGATGTTTAGCCCAAACGATGCAGTGAATTGGTTCCGAAGGTGTATTTCGAATCGTACATCCCGGGAATGTCTTCTGAGTTGCCTTGGGAGTACATTCGTAACATTGTGTAGCTCCTTTTTTGATGAGCTCCACTTGCCCGTTGTAGCCGGCAGTTCCACTTTCAATCAAGGGAACCTCTGCATTCAAGCACATACGATTGACATGGTTACGAGCTTGCCTGTTGTCCAGAGCATTGAGGACGACGTTGAATTTCTTAAAGAAATTCACACCGTAATCCGTGCTGAAAATCAATTAGTAAATTGTTTTATCTCTAAGCCCAGGGTAGGTATCCTGGGCTTAAAAAACTAAAACTAAACTAAAAAAAAAAAAATAAATCTAATCAAACTTACTTGAATATGCTGTCATGATACGACTTGATCTTGACGGTGGGATTAAATTTTAGGGCACTTTCCTTAGCAACTTCGGCCTTGGACTTTCCAACATGTTCTTTGTGGAAAAGGAATTGCCGGTTGAGATTACTCAAATCGATTGTGTCCAAGTCGATCTGAGGCAAGATCATACAAATTATTAATTACAAGTCTAACAATTATATATGTTTTTAATACTTACAATTTCGATATCCGGAAACCCAGATAAAACTAAATTCTTTAAAATCTCACAACCGATTCCACCAGCTCCAACAACTAGGATTTTACTTTGTAGAATTTTTTCTTGTAAATTCGCAGGGAATACGCCGGGCAGTGCAGCAGCCATTTTTTATTGCTTCTATTAAGGGAAATTATATTCGTGATTCATTTTGAAATTATTTTGCTTTAGAGCTTACCTTAATTTAATGGTTTATATACTGTTTTGTTGTGCGGAAATGTTGATTAGATTTGCAAAAATAGAAAAATGTAGTTGTGAAGACTTGATCCGCGTTTTTTGCAAATAAAAATGAATGCGTCAAAAATTAAAAGAAGCAGACGCCGTGAAGTTCTGTTCGAGTTAAAAGTTAAAAGTTAATTAAGAATTTGAGCACTGAATGTTGTGCGTGGCAGAATTCAGCAATAATAAACACCATCTTCACTCACAGTACACATATTAGAGCCTGTCTACACTAGGTGTGCTTTTTTCTTAGCCCGTATGGGCTCTGATGAAAAAAATGACGTCGGGGCAAAACAATTTGCATGTTAAATGCAACAACAACTAAGCCCTTTTGGGCTTAGCTAAGCCCACACAATTTTTGGGGTTTTTTTCCTTACCAAAAAACAAACAAAATGGCTTTGGTACGATCCGAAAAAAACACACCTATATGTTTAGTGTCTGAAACTAAATTTGAAATTATTTATTATTGAATAGCTAAATCACTTTTGCGAGTGAAGTGAGACGAGTTGGCGAGTAAGGCAATTCATCTCACATCCCTCCCTCATATCTTTTTCACACCGAACCTAAAACGCGGTTTTAACGAAAATTTCAGTTTTGGGGAAAAACTAAAAAAAAACCTAATCGAAAACACAAGTTTTCTCCTACATTTTTTGTTTTACTTCCATAAAATGGAAGAACCAAAAAAAAAATAAACGAGATTGTAAGCGGTTGGTTAAAAATAAAAATTAGAATGTGGTTTTCGAGTTTTTGAAAAGTTTTCGCCGAAAACCGGTTTTGGGATTTGGTGTGAAGGACATAGATAAACAATATTAAGATGGCAATCCTCAGCTGTCAGTTTATTTGCCTACAAGCTGGATCGAATAGCTGTGATGATTAGATGTGCAAAGTAATAATGAAAAGCAGTGAAAGCCACACACACAGAATCAACTCTTCATTCAGCACAGGTCTTGTTGTAGTTGCAATTCACATCTATTCATTTACACGAAGTGAAATTACAAATACAGGGTGGCGCACGAATCGTGCTACAAAAATAAAACGTAATAACTTTTTTCTGTGTGAGTAATCGGCTTATTTTTTTTTATTTTGTAGGTTACTATTTAGATTTATAAAAATGGATGCTTGGGATACGGAGAAAAGAATTTGGATAGTGCAACGGTACCATGCTTTGCAGTCCATCATTTCCGTCCAAAGGGAATTTAGGCGGGAGTTTGGCGGTAGTCCCCCGAGTAGATGGACCATTATGAGGTTTGTAAACATGTTTGCCGAATCTGGAAGCATCGCACGAAGGCCGTACCATCGAGATGCCAATGTTCGGGTTTGGGATACAATCGCAGCAGTAGCATCTGCAATACAGGCCAATCCGAGTTTTTTTACCCAGAACTGCGCCGAAGACGTATACCATTCAACAGCGTTTGGTTTCAGCAAGATGGAGCAACTGCACATATAGCCAGACAAGTTATGGCGGAGCTAAACAAAAAATTCGCAAACAAATTAATTTCTAGGAACTCCACTCTTCGCTGGCCCCCAAGGTCACCTGACCTGACTGCACCAGACTTCTTTTTATGGGGTTATGTCAAGCAAGAGGTGTATAAAACGAAGCCCAGGAATTTAACTGAATTAAAGCAGTCCATAACGACAATAATTGAGGCGATCCCAACTTCAATTCTTCAGGCCGCAATGAATAATTTTTTGATCAGGTGCCGCATATGCCTGGGAGAGCGTGGAGGTCATTCGCGGTCTATAATCTTTAAAAACAACTAACTATTTAAAATAAGATTTAATTTTCTAACCAATAAAAAAAAATAAATGAAATACATCGATTAAAAAAAAAAGTTATTTGAATTTCTTATTGTAGCACAATTGGTGCGCCACCCTGTACAACAATGGAAACAAATGGGCTTTGGAGGGTGAACCGTATGAAAGATTGGCTTCTTGATAATTGATATTCTCGGGTGAAAACCCAATTAAATAGCTAAATCTCGCCACTGTTTTCAATTTTTTTACTACAGCATCCAATCAGTTTCTTTTTTGACATTTTATTAGACACTGAACTTCTTAAAAGGTACGTTTGTTTCATTCATCTCTGAATTCCAACAAGTTTTTTGACTAGTTTTACATAAAATTTGTGTTTTACGAAAACCTGAAGTACCAACAAATGTATGAGAAAACTTGTGTGTTTCGATTACGTTTTTCTCCAAAACTGATATTATCGCGAGAACCATGATTTGGGTTCGGTGTGAAAGGCTTTTAAGGTAGAATAAGAATAGGCGATAGCTGCTGGAAGCTTTATGTCAAACCCGACGGAAAAGTAACTTTCCGAAACGTCAATTTCACAAGCGCAAGTGAAAAAAAGTAAATAATTGTTTGTTCAACGTTAATTTTCTCTTACTTATTCACAGAACAGAGTGATAGGCTTTTAATTATTTATTTTGCAAAAATCAAATAAAGATTTTACTTCACTCATACTTTGTAACTTAAGGCCTAAAGCCTTAACTGCCATTCGCCACTTTTTGCAAAATTACCGCTAGAACAGTTGTTTTGTAAAAAAAGAATATACAAATTTTTCCTTAACCAAAATTTAAGCTTACTGCATTATTTTTATAAGTTTTTTCACTATCCCAAAATGAGTTTGAAAATGTTCACTTTTGTACTTTTTCACTTTTTTGGCTTATGTTGTTAGGGCCTAACTAAATTCATTTCATTTTGTACAAAAGTGAAAAATATGTCTTTTTTCAAACAACTACCCAATTCTATCTTTCACCCCGAGGCCACACGCGCAAGTACTGGGAAGCAAGTTGGCTACATACACTGCCTGTCAAATTCGTAGTTTACATTCCACTTGCCTTCCACTTGCTTCCCACTTGCATTCCACTTGCTCGTTTCCCAACTTGCTTCTCAACTTGCTTCACTACTGGCTTCGAAAATTCCATGCCAGTTGATGAGCAAGTTGCTTGGGTTTGTATGTGTTCGTGAACAAATATGTTTGTATTGAAACTTGCTTGCCAGTACTTTCCCATGTGGCGTCAGGGTTATCTCAAGTTTTACAAAAGTAAAAGTTAAGGCCTTACTACATCCAATTCACTTTGGTACAAAATTAAAAATATTTTGTCTACAACATTTAAATGTGTGTTCATTTACTTTGAATTTCTGTGATTTTTAATCCAAACTTATGTCACAAATTGTTTTTTATAAGAATTTTGAATCTTTATTTGAATTTTTTTAATTCACGTCATTAAAGTGGCCAAATAATAGTAAAATCAAATCATCAATGACATGCATTTTCAAGAAGGGAAAATAATGTCGTTCTGATGCTATGTCATTAGACTGGTAAGGAATGAGCAAGTTCATTCTTTATTGTGTACTATAATTATTTACAAAATGGTGTCACTGTGCATTTGACATGGCTTCAATGACAATATTTAATGCCAAGCTCTGTCATTTGTTTTATGATGAATATTTTGGCAAATTTTTGAATTCATTCACACGTTTTGTCATTATTGAAGTGAAAATGGAAGAAATTATGACAATTTGTCATTCGTGTAAATCCGGCATAAGTCCATTCTTTATTGTGTACTGTCATTATTTTCATGGTAATATCACTGTGCATTTATATGGCTTTATTTCAATGACAATATTAATTTAATGCCAGTTAGCTCTGTTTTTATTTATTTTCATGAATTTGAGGCAAATTTTAATACATTTACACGATTATGCCATTAATGGCGTGAAAATGGAAGAAATTATGACGATTTGTTACTTGTGTAGGCCGGGCATAATAGGGGACTTTGGAAACGCAGCCGAACGCGCCCATTTCTCCTCCATCGGTATTCAGCAAAAAACCTGTGCTGTCAAACGAAACGAAAAGGCAAACATCGAAATCGAAAAATTTGCTTTGAGAGAAGTGGATGTGGAATCAAAAGAAAAGTGTTTCTCGTTTCTCCAGTTTATTGATTATTAATTCTGGAATAAATTCTTTTTATTGGTAAATTGACACCAAATATTTCTAAACAATTGAAAATTCAATTAGTTCTCGGTGTGCAGTTCAAGTCGGTGTTTAGTTATTATTGGTCGTTTGTCACTGAACAACCAAATAATCAAGAACAAAACCGAAAGAAAAACAAAAAAAAGAACACACCACATCGAGTAGGAATCATCGATCGTAACTCGGAATTTACTCGGATTTCGCATTGTGATTATTTGTGTTCAAATTGAATAATTGTTTCATCTATTATACTGTGAATAAAAAACCTATAAATAATTGTGTGCAAGAAAACTAGATTCCTAATTTGTTATTTTTGTGATTTTTTGTTTGTTGCGCCTGTCCACAATCAGTGTATCTAATTGCAAATTAATTTAGTGCTCCAGAAAATACCAAACGAAAATATTATGGCCGATGTGCGTCGCAGGAAGGCGGACAACGAATCAGATTCACCTGTTCCAGGAGGTGATGGACGGAAACGAGACTCATTAACCGCTGAATCTTCAGATCACGTATGTTAAAAATAGATTATTAATTTTTTAGCAAACAACAAAAAACTGATTATTCTGAAACATACTTTAGATTTTAGAAGAACAAATGACAGTGATTCGGAGATTTATTGATTCTTTTCTAAATATTCATTATGTATCACGAAATGACTTTGAACTCTTTGAATTTAATTTTGATTGAATCTGAGAAATATTTTATTTTATTCATTATTTTTCAGAGCTACAAAAGTCTAATGTGCAAGTTCCTCGCACTACAAACTTTATAAGCTTTATTTATTTCATTAAAATCAATTTAGTAGCTAAGTTGTAACCAGCAGAAAAACAAGGAATATGACTTTTATTTGGGTTTGTGTTGATTAGAAAAGTAAGGATTCGCTGATTGGAACCAAAGAATCAATAAAATGCACGACTGAGTCGCACTTTCTTGCTCTTAGTCTAAATATGTAGCTTAGAACGTTAAGGCATACTCCCTAGCTGCATTTTTTTAGTAACCGATGAACCTCATTTAAAAACGATATTTTTAATCAAATACCTATAAACATTTTAGTTCTGTAAAAAGTCTCTTAATCTTATATTGGTCTATTTATAAGGGAAACATTTCTTTAAATCAAACATTTTCAAATTCTAGTACCTAAATAAAAATCCACAAAACAGATGTTTCAAAATAAAATAAAATAAAATTAGTGAGTTTAAATTGAACGACGATGGGATCTCTATTAAATGAATGTTAATTCCTGAAAGCTTTACCGCAGGTACAACCAAAAAATAAATTAAGAGCTTTATAAATTTATATGTTAAATTTATTTTTATGTTAAATTTATATGTTTAATAATGTCAATGAGAAATAATTAAGAAATGAAAATATTATGAAACAAATCTTAATATTTTGTATAAACATATTGTGAAGTTAATAATCATAAAGTGTTTTATAAGTACCTAATATATTGAACGTTAAGAATATTCTTCAACAACCTCATCACATGTTTTTACATTAAAATAAATGATCATATTTTGCAATGTTTCAAATTTGATACATTGGACGTATTGATGTGATATACGTCAGTAAATCATTATATTAGCTCAAAACTAGACCCCATTTTAAAGCAACAGTGACCAATTTTTTACGCAACCAACCCATTCTATGTTGAATCTTACTAAATACATAATAAGGTTTTTTTCTGGAAAAAATTACCGGACGTGGAGATGATTTTAAATCGGTCTATATGAAGACAGTATCATCGAATTTTGTTTATTTATCATACATATTTGCTTCGTGAACGTACAGGAAAATATCTTGTATCAGATGTCTTCTTTTATAAGAACAAAAAATGGATATTTGTGTGGGCTTGAATCAGTTTGTGTGAGAACATTGAAGTTGTTTAAAAAACTTTTTACGCTACCTTAGGATTAAGTACTAAAATGCATACATATTATTTACATACTTACCCCCTCTTTCACCAATTATTTACAAATCTGCCCTAAGTAAACAATTAACTGTTTGTATAATAAATATTTAAATAGTGATGATTCAAAACGAAAACAATGAAAAATAGAGTTAAAGGCTCCTAAAGTTTGTAATAATGCTTCATAAAACTAAAAACCGATTAAAACCTAGGTACCTATACGTGAAAAAGATTCTGTAGCAAATTAGATAAGATAATAATAAGACGAGTAAAGATCTAAACTTATAATTCACATTTATCTTTATCACTTAGTGATGACAAAATAATTTAATTTTGGTAACTTGAAAATATCTAAGATCAGATCAAAGGCCCCAAACAAATCTTTTTCATTTTAATCATAAATTTCACACACACACACTCGTATATTATATGTTTTTTTTTTATACTTTTATGCATACCTCAATGTAAACTTGTTGATTGTGTATAGTTGTGATATGATGGGTACTACGAGTATAAGGCAAGTTTTGGATTCGTGGAAAAAATAAAATTCGAGATAACAATATAACTTGACATTACGATGGTAGAGAACACCAAAAAGTGGGTGGCAAAATTGTGTCTGTCCGGCTACAGCTTAAACGGCTCAATCGATTCTCTTAAGACTTGGTGGGTTTTGGTGATTCTGCTCTTACTTTTTTGCTTTAATTTTTTTTGAACTAAAAATAACAGTACTTGGCGTACAATTTTTCTTAGCAGTTTAACAAAATCTTATTTTTCTCAAAGACGGCTCCACAACTTTTCTTAAAAAAATCAATACATTTCTTTTGGTAAAAGCTACCTTTGCACGGGAAACCATTTTTTAAAAACGCTTATTAATGGTACCTCCCAAAGAACCATATTTTTTTACTTTCGATTTTCTTCTTAGCCGTTATTTTGATTTCAATAATTTTTTTTTCATAGAAGCTTCTAATTAATATTAATAGTTTTTCTTACTAAAATTTTCAAAACAAATATTTTTTGGAGTTTTAAAAAATGTTCAACATGAAAACTATATTGTCGATTAAATTTCCTTATTAAGTTTTCCTTATTAAGTTTTTTTAAAGTACTTTAAGAAAAAAAATTACTTTTATGAAAAAATAACGGTACCTTCCATACAAATGTTCTTTGTTCTTAAAACCGCTGCTCCATATTTATATTTCCTGTATACTAAAATTAGTGCGATATGCAAATGTAGGTTAGGTTAGGTTAAATAAATAAACGAAAATCATATTCCCTACTCGGTGAACCATTTGGAGCTTCTTATGAAGCGCAGTAGACTACCTGTGTCCAAGTTTATTAGGTCACTGGGATCATTGAAGTAAAAATCACCAAGGTGAAGTCTTCGTCTATGAGATAGAGCAGGGCACGTGCATAGAAGTTGAGGGATCGATTCAATTTCTTTCTCATCCATACAGCTTCTGCAAAAATCGTTAGAGAACACGCCAAGGCGCGTTGCGCCTTCCAATTTTTAGCGAGTTCATCGTCCTTACAATTACCTGGGATGTCCCTGTGCCCCGGCACCCAACACAGGTGAACGTTAAACTGCTGCGCCATCTCCATGAATGAACGGCAATTTAGGGCTGTTATAGAGTTAGTAGAAACAGATTCCAGAGATTTGATAGCTGCTTGACTATCCGAGAAGATGCGGATATCTGTGGTTGATATCACGTTTTCTTTTAGCCAAGATAAGGCTTCTTTAATCGCCATAAGTTCCGCCTGGAACACGCTACAATGATTTGGATGACGGAATGAGAGACTTGATTTAAGTCTTTTGAGTACACACCTTTATCAGTTTTCGATCCGTCTGTGTAGATATGAACCGATTCATCATCCAAGAAAGTCATATCCTTCCAGAAGGTTCTAAAAAGAATGGTGACTTGAATGTTTTTACCGAATTTTGGTTTTGGGATGGTGTAATCAATGTGACTTGGTAGTGATTTGAATGAATTTAGAATGATGGAATGGCCAATATTATTATTGGTCCATTGTGAAGAAGCTTTTAGGCGTATTGCTGTATTTGCAGCCACCTGTTTTCTAAAAATATCGAGGGGCGTCAGATATAGCAGAACATCTAGAGCGCCAGAGTGTGTCGTGCGAAGCGCACCACTCATACATAAACAAGCCGAGCGTTGTACTTTGTTTAGTTTGTCGCAGTTTACCGCTTTGTCTAGAGCTGTCCACCATACTGCAACACCAAAAGTGAGAATCGGTTTAATCACCGAAGTGTACAGCCAATGAGTAATACGAGGTTGAAGACCCCATTTATTCCCAACTGTGATAAAGACGTAAAGTAATTTTAGCTTCCATTTCATCATTACATATTAATTTTGTTTTAATTTTTATTTCTGTTTGAATTAAATTCGCACAGCTGACATAAATGTCAGAAAGCTGTACATCACATTTGCATTTGTTTTGATTTTTTGAATTTGTGTAATTTTTAATGAATATTTTTTCGCTGTGTTGTCGCTAGCATTTCGTATTCTTGTTGGAGACCAACTACTAAAATTTTCGTTTCGCAGTTTGAAGGTTATTAAATCTTCTACAAGGTAACATAAAGTTTTTTTTCCTTTAGCGGTCATTAAAAAGATATTATTTTTATATAAACTGAACAAAAAACAAAAATAACGGTATTTTGCGTTGTTCTCTTAAATGGTAAAGTTCTTGAAAAATTATTTATACTCATTTTGAAGAAATTAATATTCTCTATAAGAAGTATTATGAGCACTCGATACAAGGCCTCAATAAATAGATATTGAGACTTCAAAACTTATCAGTTTTCGAAAATGCTTGTTTTCGAGCCTAACATGGTTCGGAAAAATGCATTTCCACTTGGGGAAAATTTCAAGTACACTTCTTAAAAGTGAAGTTAGGACCTAAACTTTTTGTATACTAAAGCTTAACCCGTCAGGTTCAAATGACAGCTTTGTTTCACTAATACAGCCCCACTATACTGATTCCATTGCAAATTTTTGATATATGTATACAAAACAGTAAAAAAATGGGACACAAATTACAATAGGCACTCAAAACAAAAATAGACTCCTGACTTCTATGCAAAAAATGAACTGATCCTGCATTTGTAACGATCTGGCCAAACTCATGTGACCTGGATGACCCTTTTTTCTCAGTGTTACCATTCTTTTAAAATTAAAACAGTAAAAAAATGGATGTTTATAATATGATTTTCTGTCAGCTTTAAGGCTCTCCCAAAGCAACGCGAATCCGCAGCGACGACGAATTTTTGTTGTTGTTTAGCGTTGTGTATTTGTCATATTTTTCTGTATTGTGAATGATTCGCTGCGAATCGCTCCGCATTCACGTTGGTTTGGGAGAACCTTTAAGAGTATTTTGCAGTGTGCGTCATAATCTTGAATGGTAAGCCTGTGTACGATTAAACTTTGTACCAGATGTGCTAAGTTAATGATATTAAACTGTGTTTTGTATTCTTATTTCGCACAAAGGTATGAACCTCAAAGTATAAAAATAATATTGCAGACCAAAATTTCACAGGAAATAAAAACTATTGTTCAAAAAATCAAAATTTTCACACTTTTTCGCACTTTTTTTTAACAATGCGATAGTACTTACAAACTAATAGCTTTTTCATACCGAATCAAAATTTAGATTTCGAGTTCCAGCCAAAAGCCCAAAATCTTATCTAAATCAACCAGAATTCCCATACACTTTAAGATTTCGTAATCTAGTTTCCACCAAATCTTCATAAAATCTAATTGGCCTATTCACAATCGCACTTAATTACTCATTTTTACTTTCGCGTATTACAGTTTTCCCATAGAAGAGAAAAGATAGAAAAAAGAGATTTTACATTTATGAATACAGTGTTAACAGATTGGGAAATATATGCAATTGTGTCCTGGGACTTTGACTGATTGCAATGAATCTTTTTTTTTAGATTTCCTATGAGCACTTAAATTCTTTTGAAATGTCAAACAGAATCTAGATTATGAGTGGTGTGAACGATTCATATAGATTTTGAAATCCTGTTGCTCAAAATCAAAATTTCGTTGTGGTGTGAAAAGGCTATAAATCTTTTCAATTCTAAGCTACATTATGGACTTAAACCAGTCCTGCATATTTTTTTTTTTTTGTATTCTAATATACATTTTTTTTAAATAAATTGTGCACTCCAAAGTTGATAAACTTAATCTTCGTTGAACTGAAAAAAAAAACAAATTACATTATGTAGTTTTAACTGGTTTTTATTAAGTTAAACGATTCTTTTTGTTTTAAAATAACTCAATGTGTACTGAAAAACTAGATATTCGATACCGATATCGATTGTATATATAGATCCGAGCGAAGTCCAATCGGTGGCCGTGGAAATCAATTTATTCTTGTCTTTCGTAACCAGCCTCCAATTGAAAATTTTTTGTTTTAAGAATATTTGATACAAATATTCATAGTTTTTAATTTAGATCATATTCATATGCGTAAATAGTTCATTTTTTTTTAAGTTAATTTTAACTTATCCTTTTTTTTTCTCTGTAATTGTAATAATTGTAATTTTGAATCAAAAAAAGAAGACAAATTGTGATCATGTGACTTTTATTGGTTTTTGAAAATTTAATTTGTTTTTATATTTTCTATGTTGAGGCTGACTATGTGAAGGACAAGTTCGTTAAAAAAAAATAATAAATACTTAACCCAACTGTATTTGGTATCATTATTATATATACGATTTTTTCAAGCATATAATGATATTTTTCTTTTATAAATGCTTACTTTTATTTCAATTAAATCAAAACGTCTTAAACTAATACAATGTCAAATAAGTAATACAGCGATAATCATACTGATAACACGGTAAAACACGCGGAAATGTGAATTGTCAGAGTCAGGAATAGGTTTCCAGATCTAATAGTCTATTATATGCAAATATAATTTTGGATTATGAAAATAAATCATGATTATTTATTTATTATTGTTTTATTAGATATTACTTAATTGAATAAGTTAAATTTTATTGCAATTTTTATTTCACTTTATTTGTCCATTCGTTAAATCATTTATTATTCTCAATTATTATTATTTTTTTGTTATCGATGACTCTGAATGTACATTCACTATGTTCATAAATACATACATACGTGTATGTAGGTAATAGGCTCTTTCATAGGCAAGCTGATTTATTATTGACAAAAACCTCTCCTTTATAGAGCTGAATAAATTCAGTTGAAAAATAATTGCATTTGTAGCTTAATATGGTCTATAAAAAAATAAGATAACCTGGTTCGTATTGGCAACTTTTAAATCCGTTTATTCTGCTCTCATAGACTGTGTATCTTAAGCGATAAGATATTATTTTATGGTGTGGATTATTACTATTACCTTGATAAAAAGATGCGAATGTTTATTTTGAATGACAACACAAATGTCTTTACTTTTTAAGGCTTTGTTTCCACGACATAATACCGCAAATTCTTCAATATCCGTCAACTTAGCATTTTCACTTCAAAATCTTTAGAATCTAATAATTAGAGTAACTGCCGTAAATTTATCGTGAAAGACAAAAAATTTGTAGTGCTTGTTTTTTTTTTATTAACCCGTGGTAATGCTTACTTGACAGTCAAGTTAGCTCTACCATTCCTCAAAATAGGATAAAATGAACTCAAAAAGGAAAAAGGAGTATGTGTAAATTTGTCGTAAGGAAAAACAAATTAATAAAAAATCATTGAAAAAACAGACCTTGAAAACGGATCGATAGGCTTTGAATAGACCTTTCCATTGATGTATGTCACGTTTTATTTTATTTACATTAAAAAAAAGTTTACGCAAGTCTACGCTAGTTACTTTGGATGCGTATATTTCCAGTACCAGACATCGCATAGATGGTTCTAGTTTTCAGTTTTGAAAAGCTCTGGAAAATTTCTATCGATTTTTGTTTTTTTCTATCTTCAACAGGGCTTGGTTTTGGAAATATCGTAATCCAAACACATGAAGTTGGTATTTGGAGTCAGAAAATCAGTATAATCACTTTGGAGCGAATGTTTCCTTAACCATGAAAAAAAAATTGGCTTCGATGAGTCAATTGGGTTTGAATAAACCTTTCCATTAACGTACGGCACAATTTGTTTTATTAACTTTAAAAAAAAAAGTTTTTTTTTTTTTTTTTTTTGAAAAAATGGCTAGGGGTTAGTCCATGGTTTATTCATAAATCCATGAAAAAATTTTGTGACTACATTTTACCATATTTTACTCGCATTTAACAGCCCCAAAATCGTTGTTTTTTTCAGTATTTTCAAAAAAAAAGTACTACAAAATGAAAACTTTTTATTTTATGTGTGTTTGGTATGAAATTTGTTTAATCAACCGTCGTAATATGTCTTTAAATAAGTTGTGTCAAAAAAAAATATGTCGCGCCAAGGCCCAAAATCGAGTTTTTTTCAATAACTGCACTACCATATGAAAAGAAAAAATGGCACAACAAATTATTTTTTGACACAACTTATTTAAAGACATATTACGACAGTTGTTTAAACAAATCCCATATACCAAAAAACACTTAGAATAAAAAGTTTTCATATGGTAGTTCATTTTTGCATGATTGCAAAAATTCATGCAAAAAAAAAACATTGGTGTGAGTGTCTTGCAAAACAGTAGACCGGCAATTGTTTTGCATGCTAAAAAAATATGAATAATATATATTTTTTTGATCGTCGGCTTACACTAGAAAAAAATATTCAGGGCATTATTTGCATGCAAATGATTTTTGCATGCAAAAATAATTGTTTTCCATTTTTAAGCCTATTAATTTATGGCAAATTCATGACTGAATGGGGGGTTTTGGCCAAGACAAAGATTTTTTGCCTTGAATATTATACACTTTGGTGCACAGATTAAGTGGAAATTTGTTTTGAAAATTTTTGTTTGCATGGGAACTGTAAACTATGCTATAGACAACAGCTTTGTTGAACGACAGTACCTATTTACGGTAACTAGTTTTGCGGGCTCTCATTTGGATCTGAACTCCGTTGCCCGGCTAAGGCCTAGTTGCAATGCACGTTTTTTTGCAGTATAAATCCAAACGGCAGTATAAATCCAATCGGCAAACGTACAAACGTCGTGTAAAGGGTTATATGTAGAATGCATATGCCACTGCTCATTCGCATGGATTTACACTGCAAAAAAAACCTGCAAAGCATTGCCGTGTGAACCATGGCCAGGAGTATGTTCAGTCAGGCACCGTTATCAGCAGCTTGAGAAATGTAGCTTCTAGAGGTCACCAATGAGACCAAATCGAGACAAAAACTAGATAACCACGAAAAAAAACCACGTGTAAACGAACACGGCAAAACTAGGGAGACGAACACAATAACCTTGCACTGAAAACCACCTGTGGACGACCGGGGCGAGACTGCACTGAGAAAAAGACGCTGGAAGAAACGGGTCTTTGTCATACCCTTACCTAACCTGAACTAAACATCAATTCTTATCTCTTTCATGATGACTTTAGATTGCTGCTCTGAGAAGAACTGAAATATTTTGGAAAGCACCACTTTATATTTAACAACTTTTTCTTGAAGTGAAAACGATATTTTTGATTTATTTTCTATTGAAATGGTTAAAGGTTGATCTTTTCTCTTTATTTTTTATAAAAAAAAGCTAACAGATAAAAGTTATTCTCACCAAGAAACCAACAAAAAAAAATTTATAAATAAATCCAGGACCATAAAATTTGACGAAATATCTCTCAATGAGAAACCGATTGAAAATAAAGGTCAACAGTTATTTTTGATCACTGGTCATCATTATGTGAAAATTGTTAATATTAATTATAAATTTGTCTAATTGATAACCTTAACCTTCCTTCCTCTCCACCTCCAGGTCAAACAATATTCTTCCATAGTGATATCATTTTTATTGTTAATTTTTAATCTTCTTTTTCATGCAATTTTTCGTAAACGGACGATTTTTTCTTGCAAAGGTGAATCATGGTAGATAATTCATTCAGAATATTCGTATCAACTTGACATCGTGTGCCATACCATGCCCATATGCTGTGATTGCCCCAAAATATTGGTTTCAATTTTAAAGGCCTTCCACAATTTTCAGTAGAAAACTGTGTACATTATATGCATTTATTTTGTGTATGGAGAAACACTTCTTACTAATCGGTTGCACGTGTTTGCGTTAAACGATTTTAATTCAATTTTATACACACTTTTTAGAAAGGAAGAACGATCAAGAAAAATTTAAATATTCTTTAAATAACGCAACACGTTAAAATAGGTATATACATTTAAAAAATAGGTATCAACACGACCCATCTGGAAAAATAATCTAGTTTTAACGAGGCCATTAAAACACCGTAATTAAATCTAGATTTCGAACCAAAATCAACGAGATTTTCCATACATTTTAAGACTTCGTAATCTAGTAGATTTCCACTAAATCTTCATAAAAACTAATTGGCCTATTCACAATCACAGTTAATAACTCATTTTTACTCTCGCGTATTACAGTTTGCCCATAGAAGAGAGAAGATAAAAAAAGAGATTTTATATTTTATATGAGTACTGTGTTAACACATTGTGGTCTTTTTTATGTTTTATTAAAAATGAAATGTGTGCAATTGTGTCCTGGGACTTTGACTGATTGCATCTTTTTTTAGAGTTACTATGAGCACTTAAATTCTTTTAAAATGTCAGACATAATCTAGATTTTTGTGCGGTGTGAACGATTTAAGTAGATTTTTAAATCTGGTTGATCAAAATCGGTTCGGTGTGAAAAGGCTATAACATTGATGCTAGCAAGGGTTTAACAATCGATTTTAACTAGGGCCTTGCCCGTCAGGTAACCTTTTGCCTACAGAGACAAAACTTGACTAAACTCAACAAAAACTATTTTCCAGGCGGGATATAGCGTATTTGATGACACAACACGACTTACCCAACCAGTTTTTACCAGTGAAGGCCTCACAAATATTTGGCAGGTTTTCCTCGTGTAGGTTTTCCCTATCGAAATCTTTCCATGGCCTTTATTCAACTTTTAGAAAATTCGTCATTTTTCCAGGAGGGCAATCTACTAGTATTTTAAAGCTTTCTTTTGAATTCTATTCAACTGATTCAAGAGAGTTATTGGAGCTCCTGCTCAAGTATAGATTTATTCCATAAATGTACTGTCTGGTGGTCAGACAGATTGCCATTATTTGTGCAATTCAAATTATTACCAGTGGAAATAATATCTTAAGTAAAGTGAAGTTTTTAAGAATTGTATTTTTTATTAAATTTTTCATGTTAAGGAATATAAAGGGTTTTAAGGTTTTGCAATGTCGATGTACCATGTTAACAAGTCTTTTTTCTTTAAAAGGCCTTTTTTATGCCTTTGAAATGAACTAAACAAAGCACGTACTCAGAGCAGGTGCTCCATAAGAATCAGAGGAAGTGTTTACTAAAACAGCACACCAACTTTGATCTTACAAATGAAAATCAGGTGTTCCTCTCGATAGCACACGTGCCTCGGTTTATTTATACCTTAAAATGGAGCAGAATTTCAATTGGTTACCCTAAAGAACTCTCCGACCCGAAACGCTAAAAAAACAAACAAGCACCTGCAATTTGATACTGAAGTTTTCATATAGCTGTAGGTGTGTAAACATGGTGGACATAAATAGAACGAGTATGTCCCCTTTCACACGAGGAAACCGAGTTGCTAGCAACTGTCAGTTCCTGGGTGAAAAGGGCAGGAGGAAATCTCAAAATTGCCTAAATTTTGTTTCCTGGTGTGAAAGGTACCCGAGATTATTTAGAAAATAAAAAGAAAACGTCAACAAAATCTCCAGCAACTTGTTTCTTCGTGCGAAAAGGGACTATGATATTATTAATCACTAAGAATGGGAAAATAATATAATAAACTAAAAATAGAGCTATGCGCGTGTGTGCGAGTAGTTCTTGTTTCAATTCTGGAATACGATTCAGAATCTTTTTCTATTCTTTTCAGGAGAAGAACTGTCATTTTGAATGTCAAAAGAACATTTTCCGAAGAGTTTACACACATTCCGAACGCAAGAAACAAAATTTGATTTAAAAATGAAAAAGGGAAACCTCAGTTCCCATTTTCTGTTTCTATAACGCCTGCCACTTTCACATTTTTATTTTTAACCTCAACTCGCCCCAGCAAATACCCTAGTTCTACTTCAGGGCGAGTTCAAGGCGACTCTAGGTTTCAAAAAACACAGAATTAGCTCGTCAGGGTTAGTTCAGGTTTTTCAAAAAACACTTTGGGGACCCCAGGGTGACTTCTTACTTACGAAAAAACCTAGTGACTGAATAATAAACAACAGATTTAACAGACTCTGCCAAAACAACGTGGCCATCGCACAGATTGCCAATATTAACCCGTCCCTATTGGAAAGCCCTTTATAATTCATTAAGCATTCAATGTAAATTACTTATTTTTGGGAACTGCAAAACAAATAATTAATTATTAAAATTAAAAGTCGAAAATATTCTATACAGTCAATTTAATATTTGTTACTTAAATCAATTGAAACCATTTTAAATATGAACTTCTTTATATTTTTAGATCGATTCAGAAGAAGAAAAACTACCTGAAGAGAAATATGTTGAAGAGCTGGCAAAAACCTTACCCCAAGGTACAGATAAAACGCCCGAAATGCTGGGATCTGCTCTTAAAGATCTACCAGACAGGTAAATCTATTTGTTTATTTTTTAAAATTAATATGGGTAAAATGTATACTAACCGATATGATTAACCCCAACATTTACAAGCCCGGTGGCCAGAAAAGTTCTATCAATCATTTTTAGAAAATTACTACTTCCTGTCGCATTTTTGACTAAATAGAAAAGACATTGGGCACGTTCAGACGACCCAAGGGACTAGATATTCAGTCAACTGCATTCATTGAACGCAAATTTAACCAAGGTAACTAGATTTGTTTGAAATGGCAAACTTGGAACTTTACTTCAAACATTTACATCAGTTGATCTTAAAGAATGCACCGATATGATTTTTATCTAAAATATACATAGCAACAGGTTTAAACCCTTTATGAATTGTAATAAATTAGCTTTTTGAAAAAGATTTTCAAGATATTTGATTTAGATATTGGCAAACCTAATATAAAATTAACAAATCTCATAAGAAACTTAATTTTTTCATATATTTTACTTATCATACAGTTTTTTTTCTTTTCTTTTTCGAATTTGATTAAAAATCACTTTGCACAAAATGGAAAAAAATGTACGTACAAAAAAAAAATATCTCAAAACAATAAAGTTCAACTTTCAGTTCAATGACAAAATGTAATCAGCTGATATTCTGACATAAGTGCACTTGACTTGATAATTAAGGGAGATTTTTCTTGACTTACTTTCCAGTCAAACTTTCCAATAAAGTTGCCTTAATTGGAAATAACTATTTTGACATCTGACCAATCAGAGACTAGAAACTTGCTTTAATATCTAGTCCCTTGGGTCGTCTGAACGTACCCATTTCCTCTAAGCTCTATAAATTAGATGTCAATTGAAGTCAGATGTCATCTCTTTTATGTTACATCCATACCAATATCTTATTCTTCTAAACTCAAAAAACAAAAGTGGTTAGAGGTCTCTAATGCATGTCTATGTCTAATACTGCACTGAATTTTTTATTTATTAAAAAAAGGAGATCTGGGGCTCTATCTTTGAAACTGTGAAGTGTTAAATCTGATTATGCTTTCACGTCAAATGCGATTCCCGAAGTGTGAAAAAATGAAAACAAATGCCAAAATGTTTTTATATGATATTTTTTTATCACAATCAATTAATTCTGTGAAAACCTGTGAAAAGATAAATTATAAAGAGAAGTGAAAACTGAAATGATAACTTTTTTTCACTTCACGTTTTCACAGTTAGGGAATCGACCCCCTGAATACGAAAAATGAGATCTTTCTAGTTTGTGGGATTTGATCTGCATGTACCTATATACTGTGAGTGTCAAAAAAAAAGTACGGCAGTACAGCTTTGAACTGCATTTTTGAAACTGTTGAAGCAAATATATTCGATTTTTTAGTAAAAGATCTATCTTATTTTTTAAAGCGGTTTATCTACAATGAATTGCAATACAAAACTTAGGACAAATGTTGTAGAAAAAATTCAATTAAAAAATAGTAAACTTCATTTTTTGGCGTCAAAAGAAAGTGTACAGTATTCAATTAGAGCGAAAAACTTATAACTAATACTTCGTCTTAAATTAGGGTTCATCATTCTGGGAAACGATCTTGTCGGTGGATGAGAGCAAATTTGAGATTTTTGGTTCAAGACAGCCACCAAAAACATGGTAACTGAAAAACAGAATTTAGTAGGTTTATTGCAAAAAATATGGAAGAGGTTTGGTCTCGTCTTTATTGACAGCAGGATGAAGAATGAATATTACCTTAATATTTTAAGAGCCAATATGTCGTGTAGCGCTGCGAAATTGGGGTTACCTAATTCTTCCAACAAGACAACGACCTCAAGTACACATCGAATTCTCTTAAGCAATGGCTACTCCATGGTACTTCCAAGCAATTAGAAGACCTTCCACGATCCCCAAACCTAGACCTCATCAAGCATTTGTGAAACTATCAGGATAAATAGATCCAAAAGAGGAACATTTTTAATTGAACAGTGGCAACCGGTATGCATACTATTCATATGCACTAACACCTTTTTCCAATTACATAAATACATTTATTTTAATCATTCATATTCATTGCTATATCAATAAATATTTATTGAAAATTATGATAAATCAATGTTCGTATATCAACGAAATAACATGCATAATTCAAATCTAGACAAAAACGCCCTTCTTCGTTCTTGCTTAGCCATCCATTTTTACAAAACATAAACTCAACCAAAGTCAACGACTCGTTTCATTTAATTGAAAATGTTTGCTTTGATTTAAATGCAACCGTTAAATTGACTGAATGTTTATTCTGTCAATTAAACTCTGTTCGCGAATATTTACCACTAAATTGGACTTTGTATAAAATATAAATGCGTGTCAGCCTGGTGGAACGTCATAGGTCCGATGACTTTTCCACATTATTGTTTTTGGAATAAATTTAAATTTGTTTTGTATAATAATTTGTGTTTCTGTTATTTTTACCCAGCTTATTACATATTAGCTTAAATGTCATGTTCAAACCCGACAAGTGGTAAGGATTAATAAAGATAACGACCAAGAATTGCAATATGTTGTAAACGAATTAATTGTTTTTTTTTTTCACAAATTTTGAAACATTTAATAATATTATTTTCATATTTATTGAAATAATTAACATTAATTTTTAATTATAAATTAGGTTAAATTTTGACTCAACACAAGTCACAAGTAAAAAAATATCATGCCTTATGGTCAAATAGTTTAAACAAAGCTATTTCCATATGCGTGTTGCTTGAAATAATACAATTATTATTCCAACAGCAATATTTATTTTCATATCTGTTTGAATTTGCAACAATTGAACCATGATTTACTCAATCCGATTCACTTCATAACCTTATTAATTGGCAGTACAAACTTTTATTCAAACTTTATTATATACATTCGACTACATCAATACAGCTAGTATGCAATACCCATAAATTATATTTGATCACTCCTTAACATTCGCTTTCCATTTCAGATGGAAGAACTATGTCATCCGTGGGATATTCACCTGGATAATGATTTGTGGCTTTGCTCTTATTATTTACGGAGGTCCATTGGCATTAATGATTACAGTAAGTTTAAACACCTTATAAATTCAATGTAAACAAATACCTATTTTAAATCGAAAAAAAACTTTATAGCCCGTAATCTCTACGAAATACGTAACACATAATATTATCAAAGGTAAAAATAAATTTTCGAAGACCAACAAGTGCAAAAAATAATAAAAAGGTATTGAGAGGTATAATAAGAAAATCAATAAATTGAAATTATACATGCAAATCAATTGAATATGTAACTTGGCTGGCCTTTAAGTAAAGAACAAAAACTTTAAAATAGAGCTTAGTTAGTTTTTGTTTACATAATGTACATATGTTTGTACAGTACATAGGTAAAATAGATATTCTTGTGCCCTAATTTTGATGTATAGAGAAAATAAAGAGAAAATAGTTTCCCGGAACAACTAGGAATAGCTAGTATAGTATAGTATATATAGCTGATACACGAGTACACTATGACAGCTAATTTAATTATAAGATTAATTTAATACTTGGCATCAGTTTCTTTTATTTGATTTGTATATATTTCGTCAAAATAAACCTTTTCGTTCTGGAAACTATAAAATGATACATTTTTGAAGGGTTTTGATGTCGGATCTCAGAAATGCTCAATTGGCTGCAACAAAACCCTTGTAAATGTTATGTTAAACGCACCGATAAATTTTGTCCGAAAACTCATTATGGTATCTGAAATGACATACTATAAACTTCTCCTTCAAAATCCATTGAGATTTGTCCCGAATTACTCTCGAAAACATTCTTTCTTGAAATATATGAGTAAACAAAAAAGTTTTTCTTGACGTACATATGTACATATATGTTGGTAAATAGTACATAACACATGTGTTTGAAATTTTAAATAAAGGGAAGCAAACGTTTAAAAAAAAAAAAAAACAAGATTAAAATATCTCAAAAATTTGAACCAGTTAAGTAATTCCGATGCCATTTCCAAATTCAAAAAATTTCGGCAACGGAAATTGCAAAAACATAATATTTTGCAGCACACAATAAGACTGTTCGCGTACTCCACAAAACTATTTTAGCCCAAGGCTGTTCCCGTACTCAAAAATTGTGTAGTTTTAGGCAGAAGAGAACGCTAGCGAGAGAGTAAAAAATTTCGCCTTCCTGATAATTTTTGCCAAATTCTGCCCAAAAATTTCTTTGGGCAGAAATTGTCAGTTTTGTTTTCTGAGTTGAGAACAACAACAAAAAACAAAATGGCTGTTGTTTACTTTTAGTTCAGTTTTTTTTTTTTTGTTAAAAGTGATTTTATTTTCTTATCTGTTAGTTTTGTATTAAATAAATTTACTGATCAATTTTTAAAACAGAAAATGTGACTCAATTGTAAATTTCGTGTTTTTGGTTATTGTGAAGTGCCTTTTGGTTAGAAAAAAACTGATATTTGATAACAAAAAAACAATTTTTTAATAATACAGAAATTTTGTTTTTAGTGTATTCAATTTTTTTATTTCTGAAATGCTAAGTTTGTTAATAACAGATTAATATACAAAACATACATTTTTTTAAGAATATAAAGTTAAAATTGTGATTTCAATGCTGTGGCTTTGTTTTCTTGATTTCTTATGGGGTTTTTGTTTACTTTTTGTTGACGTTCAAAAAGTGGTAGAAATTTTGGTTCTGTGCGTTCGTTTACTTTTGCGAAATTTTACCTCTCTTTGAGAGGATTGCATCTCCACTCCTCAAGTTTTGACAGACTGCCAAATTTAGCCCAGAAAGTATACGAACAAACCTAATCTCTGTGTGATTTGACAGATCAAAGCCAACGTCAAGCTTTTCACCCAAATATTTGCATGTTCTGAATTTAGTATAAATTTGCTTCCGCAATATTTGATATTCAAACCTGTTTTTCTTTCAAAATCCGTAAAAAGGAATCGAAACGTCAAATATATTAAAAAAAAATCTGTATAAATAAATTAAATTTAAAAAAAATAGCAAAAATTAAAGTGGTATCGTGGTCCGTGGCTTTTTAGTGACAATCGATTGGTGTGCCTATTTGCAACAGAAAATGAAATATTTAATTTCAAACTTATTATCAACGAGAATCAGATTTTCAATCCTCCCGAAAATCAAAATACACTGTGAGTTCCTTTACTTTGTATTTCTGTGATTTTTAGTCCAAACTTGTGTCAAAAAAAAAACTTATATGAATTTTGACAGAACAAAAATAAATGCGCAGAACAGAAAGGTAATTTTTTGTTAATTATTTTTGTAACTGCGACAGGGCATTATTCTAAAATTTGGAGTTGAAACGAAATAATTGTTAAAAAAAATGGATAGGCCAAACATTTAATCCTCTCCATTTACATAAATTATATTCACAGTATGCTGTGGATGTGAGGAATATCAATATTCAGAGAAACAGCTGTTATGTTTCATCAACCAAATGCAACAACCAAAAGCACAAATACAACCAAACACAAACTTCAAAATCAAGAAAAGGTTTGCAACTTGTTCGTTTTGCATTCTGGATCGGAGATCTCCGGAAGCTTCTTTCGGATTACCAAATGAATACGCTATGAAAGTAAAGGAACAAACCTATCGATTCCGCAAGTATTGAAAATGGAAAGTTTTTCAAAATACCGAGCGTTTGAAAACGAAACGATTTTTTACTGAATCAGAATTCGGAAAACTCTCTCTCTCTCTTTTAGAAAGTATATTGTATTCTTAGTTATGGGCCACCTTTTAATGTTTATTCTCAGTTATACGGATTGCTTGGTTTTATTGTAATCCTTTTTTTAAAAACAACAACACAAGTTATCTTGAAATTTTTGGGATAACTAGCGAATAAACATCAGAACATGAGGATTGTTCTTTGCGGAGCAAACATTTGCTTAAAAGACATATATATACTTACAATCATTAAATTTGAATTTATTATTTTTTTTTCAGACGCTAATGGTTCAAGTTAAATGCTTTCAAGAAATTATTTCCATCGGCTATCAAGTCTACCGAATTCATGGTCTACCGTGGTTCCGAAGTCTTTCATGGTACTTTTTGTTGACTTCAAATTACTTTTTCTATGGCGAAAATTTGGTAGATTATTTCGGTGTTGTAATTAACAGAGTGGTAAGTTGTTAAAATATAAAAAGAAAATGATATAAAATATCTATGTTGTTTTAATAAAAATCCTTTTTTTAGGAATATTTGAAGTTTTTAGTGACTTACCATCGATTTTTGTCATTCGCATTGTACTGTATTGGTTTTGTGTGGTTTGTCCTGTCCTTGGTGAAGAAATACTACATGAAGCAATTTAGTTTGTTTGCTTGGACTCATGTATCACTCTTAATCGTTGTCACCCAAAGCTATCTAATTATTCAAAACATATTCGAAGGTAATTAATGAAAAATAGGTTTATTAGAAATTTACTTAATTTATATTTATTATTATTTACAGGTCTTATTTGGTTTATTGTTCCCGTATCGATGATTGTCTGTAATGATGTTATGGCCTATATGTTTGGATTCTTCTTTGGCAAGACTCCATTAATTCAACTTAGTCCCAAGAAAACATGGGAGGGCTTCATTGGAGGTGGTTTGTCAACTCTGGTCTTTGGTTGTGTTATCTCTTTCTTGCTTTGTCACTACCAATACTTTATTTGTCCGATTGTTTACTCTGAATCTCTTGGTCGTATGACAATGGAGTGTGAACCAAGTTATCTTTTTACCTACCAAGAGTATAGCCTATCTGTGGTAAGCATTTGATTTTACACTTTTTTTTTCATATAATTAAAAACAATTTTTTCTGATTTTTCTCTTGCAGTTTGGAATTAGCAAGTCAATTTCAATGTATCCATTTGTATTCCATTCGTTGTCATTGAGCTTATTCAGTTCGGTTATTGGACCATTCGGAGGATTCTTCGCTTCCGGTTTCAAGAGGGCTTTTAAAATAAAGGTACGTAATAAATTGTTTTTAAATGTTTAGTTTGGGGAATATTAAATGTATCTCGTCTTTTGAAATTCTAATAGGACTTTGGAGATATGATTCCCGGACATGGTGGAATTATGGATCGTTTTGATTGTCAGTTTTTGATGGCTACATTTGTTAATGTTTATATTTCCAGTTTTATAAGAACTCCATCGCCTTCCAAGTTGTTAACACAAGTAAGTATTATGCTTAATAATAATAACAATTTTAACTTTTTAACTGGGAGACCTAAGCCTTTTTAAATGCAATGTAAATTGCTCGGCATTTTCATTCATTCATTCTTTTGTTGGCACAGTGGGTTTAGTATGAAGTATTTTAAAGCTGTGGAAATATGGAAAAGAATTCTACTAAGAGTGAAACTTGAACCCACACCTCTTAGTTACTATTGACTACTATTAAACCTAAATGTTAAATCGTTTCTTTTTTTACTGGGCATTATACATTCTCCTTCCTTGAACCTATGTGCGTTGAATTCTAAGAAAGACATGTAAACATCACAAAGATAATTTAGATAATATGGTGCAAGGAATTCAAAAGTTAATTTTGCTAAAATAGTTTTTCAAACAAAAATAGGTGTGTTTCTGTCTTTTATGGATGATGTTTTAAGTATGCTTTACGCTTCATGTACCTACACATATCGTCAGTCGGTAATAACAATGGACCTTAATAATAATCAATTTTTATTCGCTATTTTTGAGGTCACAGTCAGCAAAATTTGAAACGATTACTAAAGTACTAATCTTCTTTTTCAAAATTTAGTTTAAATCTTTTCCTTTGGCTTTAAGAGAAACAACTTATTTCAATAAGGTTCTACCGTTGCCGTTAAAGCATTCATTTGTTCTGTTTCGAGATCTTTTACAACTAAAGCTAGCAATTATCTTATAGATTCGTATCGTACCACAGAATAAAAGGTCTCTTCGTAGTCAATTCCTTTTCTCTGACTACATTCTTTAACTACCAATCGAGCCTTGTTTTGAGTTATTTCACCATTTACATCCCCTTTGGTTTAAAATTACAACTTTGTATTTAGTATCTTCCTCTCAGGAGATAAATCGGCTTCTTCCAGTGTTTGGTTCGCTAGCAAGATCTCTCCAATGTTCTCCGTAATATATACGTTACGTAATCCTCAAAAATTCGAGGTTTTCTTGCTCTCTTCGATCTTCCAAGATTTCCTGTTTTTGTAGAAACTTCTCTTCCGACTCTTCCGTTGTCTCAGCTGAATTATCCTCAGTAGTATCCACAATAATCTGAGTTTCATTTTCTTCAGCAATATCCTTATCCATTCTACTTTCTCCACCATTATTGCGACTGTTGACTATAGTATTTTCCAGACTATTTTCACCATAACATTCCAAAGAAGTCTCCTCAGGTTCCTCCCACTATACCAGGTATGAAGAAAAGAGAAACAAAATTTGTTTTAAATATTAAGAAAAAAAAAAAATACATTTTACATTTTTTATTTCTAATTGTTATTAATAAAGTAAATTAGTGTATTCCTTGAATTTCCATTTCAAAAACAAGAAAATTACCTGCAGCACGTGAATCCACAAAAAAAAATTGCTTCAGAGCTCCTGGTACTTTGACAGTTTATTCTTTACTCGCCCCAGCAATAAACCCAGTTCTACTTCAAGGCGACGACTCCAGGTTTTAAAAAAAACACAGAATTGGCTCGTCAGGGTGAGTTTAGGCTTTTCAAAAACCCTTTTGGGTGACCCCAGGGTGACTGCAGGGCTCGACGAACAAACCTATTACTGTGTTTTTTTTTAACAACAGAAAGAATAAAATGTTGTGTAGTAGTAGTGTAGTATCCCTAAATTCAAGAAATTTAAGCTCATATGTGTTACTTCATATTTATCTTATTAAAATGTATAACTATTTTTTTTGCAGATCTATAATCTAAAACCAGAACAGCAACTGCAGATATTTAACTCGCTGCGAGACAACCTTGAAGGTTTGAGCATCCTTAACTAAATACATTCTTCAACTAATTTAAAAAAAATCAAGTCTATAATTTATTTTAAATATATATAACACTACACATACATACATATATATATATATATTTATATATATGTATTATAATGATAAATGTAAGTGATTATGGAAGGCATATAATTATGGATTATATCCTTGAGAATGTCATGGATAGAAAGCGAAAAACACTCGTTTCGTGTGTATTAGTTTTAGACACACATTCAAATAATCTCACTAAACCAATTTAACAAGTGAAACATACATACATCTAAAAAAACAAAAATATTGTGTACTGATTTAATTTTAAAAAATTCCACTAATATTAAACGTAGTAATGTTGTTAAATCCATATGTTACATTTTTTGAAAAAAGTAAAGAATGTGTGGGAAGCAATTAAATTTATAATAATGATTTTTTTTTGTATTAATATAGTGAAAAAAACATTTGTGTAAGAAATATTTTTATTCAATTGACGACTAAAGCATTAATTTATTATACAATAAGAAATTGTTTACAATTTTTTTTACAAAAAAAATCTAACAAAATTATGTAACATTATTAAAAGTATAAAGCAAAACATTCAAAATCTGACAGTGATAATTTTATTCTTTGCTTCGAATGAAAACGTACGAGATTTCAAAAAAGAGCTTTAAGTAAAATATTGATTTTCATACTTTAGTATAAGGAATCATTATTTAAATTGTTCAGTTCTTAGCAATAAACAAGCGAATCTTTAGAAGTATTTTTTTGTTAATAAAAACAAACAACAACAAAAAAAAAACTATTCATTCAAAATGCCCAGAAGCTAACAGACTATGTTCATTATTTTACTTTAAAGCTCTAAGCTGAACAAATGAAAAGGTTATAGTACGAGTATACATAGGAAAATATACGAAACATAAAACTATACCATAATATAATATTGAACAAATAATATTCTAGTCTTTAGATTTTTTTAATTTTAATTTAGAGAAAATAAACTAAGTTAAATTTGTATGTTATGCAATTGTTTATTTAACGTTAATTTATAATAGTTCTAGTTTTATTTCTCGTTAGTTTGAAAAAAAGCAAACTTATTTTTAAACTTTTCTCATAAGTTAAAGAAAAATGTTCTCTTAACAAAACAACAACAGTTGATAGTTAAAAACAATTTACATATAGCCAACGAAGCAAATTTGTTAGGTTTGTTCGATGATCCCTGCCCCAGGGCCCACAGGGGTATGTCATTCAGATGTCAAAAAACTGGTGGCTGCTCGGGTTTTGATTTCACAACGAACATCTCAGTGGCACATTTGTATGACAAAAAAGTTAAATTGCTTATAAACTTTTTTGTGCATCTTCAAAATCTTTATGAAAGCACTAGATTTTCATAAATTTTCGTTACCGTTTTGTTTATAAATTAATAGATAGTAACAAAATCGTCTACAAAACATTTAATATTTACCATTTATATCGTCATACAAATTCGCAAAGTACATACTATTCCTTTAGCATTCAACTTTTGGCAACAGCTAATTTTAATTTCGCAGCTCTAAATTCTATCCCTGAGAAAAAACCTCGGGGGTGCATCAGAACGACGTTCACGCCTCGAACACACATCGAACAAAGTGCAAATAAACTGGGGTGAAAAAAGTGTCACATAAAACACCCGAGTGCGATTTCAGGGCGACCCAGTGCGCCCTGGTGCCGACATCGAAAAAACCTTATGTCTCAACAACAGAGCTATTCATATTTTTGAGAGAAAAAAAATATCGATGGTGTGTGGTAGAAACTTGATAACTCCACTTCATAATTTTCGTCTTTACTTCAAATTTTATCAAGATGTTCTTTGAAAAATTATTTTTTAAATTTGAAGAAAATCGATTCCCCCGTTTAGGCTCTGTAAATGATGTAAAGTGGCCGTAAAGACGCAAATTATGATATGGAGTTATCATGTTTCTCCCAAACCCCATAGATATAAAACGTGTTTTGGGTAACTTTTTTGTATTCTTATACGTTACCTGAAAAAGTGATTAAAATATATATTCCAAAAAGAATTAAAAAAATAATTTGCCAGCATTTTCAGGAAAAATCTTTTTTACCTCTTCTTGAATATAAAGTGCAATAATAAGTCTTGTTTAAAACAAAAAAAAAGGAGACATACATAACTGGACACATATAATTAGATTTTCTTATTTGATCTTTGTTGTTATTAATGTCCGTCCGTGGAAGGCCTTTTTTTGTTTTGTTTTGTTTTACTTTAATTTAAAATCAACCCCACTCATATAAAGTTACTTGATTGATTGTTGATGAAATTGAATTTAAGTACAAAAAAAAAAAAACAAAATATAAAAATATTTAAATATTACAAACATAATTATATGTATAAAAAGTACCTGTTGTTATTACATACATTGTAAAAAGAGCTAATATTTTTTTGTTTGAAACCAACAACAATATGGATAGAGTCTTAACAATAATTATTTTATTTGTTTCTGTTTTGTTTCTCAGCGAGGATTTTTAAGTTTTTGTTAATATAGTTTATTTAATATTAAAATAAAAATATTTTTGTTTTATCTATATTTATGTTTTTGCTAAGCAGATTTCTATAAATTGTAGGTAATTGACTATAGTTAAATAATATAAAACAAAACAAAAACTGTATGCAATTCATGGATGTAATAAATTAAAGTACTATCACATTTAAATTAAATATAATCCACAATTTATGTTTTCATGTTACATACAAAAATAAATGTACTAAAGATGAAAATGTATCTGGGAGAA
The DNA here is from genome assembly GCA_946251815.1 of Dasysyrphus albostriatus. Lineage (NCBI taxonomy): Eukaryota > Metazoa > Arthropoda > Insecta > Diptera > Syrphidae > Dasysyrphus > Dasysyrphus albostriatus. The sequence continues at coordinate 103,657,538 of OX276336.1, read as the reverse complement.
ATTTTAATAAATGTAATTCAAATATTAATGTGAATATAAAAAAAATGTGTTTTATTTATTTCCATCTTTTATTCATCTTCTATATGAGTCATGGGGAAGGCGTTCAACTCTGAAAATCGGGTTTTATGCTCACACTGAATCCCCCTACACATACAAAACCCAAATTCAAGGTCCGGCCAAAATTTTGTAAAATTTCAATGGAGTAATCTCAATGTTTACCAGTTTCCGCCGAAAAATGCTTAATGTTCGAAAATTCCCATTGTTGTAAGTTGCCATTTCGAGCGAAATGTAAATGTAAAAATTTTCACGAATGAAAGAATCAATGGGTAGTTGTGCCCTTCCGCAAGTGTTTTGTCTGTTTTAGAAAATCGGGCGAAACTCATATCTTAAAAAAAAACGGCGAAATTCACTATGCCTGCTACCCATGGGGGGGATTCTGTTCGAATATTCGCCAATCACTTTTCTGCTGATTTTGGTTCGCGTGTTGGCTAGTATCAATTCTTCTCATACATATAATTCGTATCTGCATATGAAAAGAATAGACTCTTGAACACGTTGAAAGTTAGGAGAAGAAAGGAACAATTACAATCAAGGAGTTTTTACGGGCATATTTTTTTGGTTGGGTACGAAATCCCGAATGCCTTGAAAATGTAGGTCCTTTTTGTATAGGTAATGTTACTATTTGTTTTCGTGCTTATTGGTACAAGTTGACTTTGATTTACTCAAAATGGGTTGAAGAAGTGGTTTATCTAAATTAACTTCGTGGTTTTGTACGCTCAAAATTTTTGCATTCAACATTTTTAATGTTTATTTTGAAATGTCTTTTATTCCAGATTTTTATCAATCGAAATAATGTCACAGATGTCAAAGCGAACAGAAGTCAAGCCATACAAAACAATTGTATTTCTTTGAAATAACTAAAAAAGTATTGAAATTCGGGGTTCAATCCCAAATGTGTTCGGGATTTTGTCCTTTCGGGATTGTGACTTTTGAGATTGTGACTTTCGGGATTTTGTCTATTCAGGATTTTGTACATTCTGGATTTTGGCATTCGGGATTTTGAGTACTCTGGAACATTTTTGCCATTCGATATTTTATTCCCTTTCCATATTTTTACTTGCGATAAACGAGGGTGGGCCAATAAATCCCTGAACATTTTTTTTTTTTTGACAAACAAGGTGATGGCGACAGTTTTTTGGGATCCTTTCGACCTGTTTGTTGTTGAGGCGCGATTCAATGTTGATTTAAAGAGAAAAAGACCCCACTTGGAAAAAAGTTTTTTTTTTTAAATTGCATGAATTAAGATACGAGTTACTCCCCCATCCAGTTTATTCTCCGGGTTTTGCCTCCTGCGACTATTTCTTATTTCCCAATATGAAGAAATGTCTCGGGAAAAAAATTGCTTCAAATGCTGAGGTTATTTTAGAAATAAGTGCATATTTTGAGGCTTTCGAAAAAAAAAACAAATTTGTTTGAGGTAATAAAAGAAAAAGGAGATTTTGTTGAGCAAAATATTTGTTTCCAAAAAGAGCGTTCCTTCCTCTATTTTCAGGGGCTTATTGACTCGCCCTCGTATGTACACACATAATGTAGGCACTACCTATAGCAGGACAAGTTTTGGATTCGAGCAAACAAAAATTTGAGATAACAATCAAACATGACATTACGATGATAGAGAACAGTGGTTTGCACAATTTTGTATGTACTTCGATCTACAGCCTAAGCCGCTGAAGCGATTTTCTTAAAATTTTTAACTTAAATTTTGTTTGTTATTTATTCTCCATTGAGTGGGGTGATTAAAATTTTGTTTAGCTGCAAAAAATAATGGTGCTTGCCATACAAACGTTAAGGAAAAATGTACCTATCTCAAAATCGACTCTAACGATCTTGATACATTCTTTCAACGTTACGAATGTGTTTACGTTAAAATAAACATCTTTTATTGACCTACAACTCACTTAACATCGTTGTTCGATGGAAACTTTGTTGTATTTTGTATTGATTTCTTATGTTGAAATTGTTTGAATTTAAAGCGTTTTTATTAAATAATAAATGACTTGGTGACCTTGAAAAAAAAAATTTGATTTTGATATTTGATTAAATATAGCGAATTATTTAGAAAATGGATTTAGGAAGTTTTCATTGAACGGGAACACAAGACTGATTTCATATCTATTGCATTGATGTTTTTCTGAGCCTAAAACAGGTAAAATCAGAATGTGTCTCAAAACAATTGTTTACTTACACACTTTATGGCAGTTTGCAAATTGATGTAGATATACATAGTTAGAAAAACAAAAATGTTGATTTTCTATAAAAATTATATTTATTATCTTTTATATTTAGTTTTTGAATTCCAAACAATAATAATGAAAAATTAAACAGACATATCTTCTTTTTTGATTGCTTTTATTTTACTATACAAATCTTATGTTCTACTTAAAATATAACTCCTTAAAACTATTCAACATTATTTTATTATTAGTAGTTTAATTATTTAAAAATGATTTAAAAAACATGGTTATATTCTTTTTTGTAACGTTTTGAAGATTTAAGTTAAAAATAGTAATTCCAAAGAAGCAAAAAGTTTTAAAATTCAAAGTAAATGTTAATTGGTTTCTATAACATATAGAAAAATAAGCACAACTCTGTAGTATCTATAACAATTGTGCTTTTGGTTAGTTTAAAAAATAAAAAACAAGAACTTTTGAATATTGAGACTGCAAGAAATATATGGCACATATTATATTTCTGACATCATTTCGAAAGAGAAACTGAAGCACAACACCTTAATGTTGTAAAATGTTATGAGAACTCTGTGAGTATTTTATTTCAAAACTTATAAGAGCGCCAAGCAATGAAGTAATTAAGAATTCATAATTCGTGTAACTCTTTTTTAAAATGTGAAGATTTGCTTCATTTAAAGTTCATTTTGACAAATTTTCAAATCGGTTATCCGATTTATAAAACAAAAATGGGCAGAATTTATCTTAACGACTATATATTTTTTCCAGAAACTTATACAGTTTTAAAATTCAATTCTTTGTTTTAATTTTCTGCTACGGTCTTCCATGTAATTAATTCATAAAAATTTAATACGTCCTAGATTTGTTCATTATTTTCGTATTAAATCAGAAAAATCCCTTAACTTTTTTCATTTAATAAAGGATAGCAATATTTTTCTATTTTATTTTATGTATTCTTAAAAAAAATTGAATTTTATTGTAGTTGAACATAATTTTAATTAATACAATCACACAGTGATTAACTTATTTAAAATAACTACTTAATGACTTACGAAATTAACAATGTAGAAATAGAAATCTTCTTTTAAGTTCTGTGTACTAATCGTTTATGTTTTTTTTTTTGTACAAAATATTAAAACTTCTCAAAGAAAACAATTCAGAATGAAGTGGAGAGTAAAGTGAAAATATTAAATTAAGTTGCATTCATTTAAAGTAAAAAAAAAAAACGTATGAACAAATATATTTGCAAAATAATTTAAATATGGATTCTTCTTTTTGTACAAATGATGAGTTTATAAACAACAATATTTTTACAGTATAAACCAATATACTTATTATAGTACTATTTTTATTATATCAGTGGGTTAATTATTTCAAATGCCAGAAATAATCAGAATTATAAGAAATTATATTAATATAGCATTATTTGGAATCAGTATAAAAAGCAAGCGGAAAAAATAAGCTTGTTTCTAATTATCACACGAACTTTAAACATTAATTTGTCAGGTTTAGCGTTTTATTTTGATTTTTTCAATTACATTTTTAGTTATGTCTAAAGCGTCTTTGGTGCTGATGTCATGGTAAAGTCCGCGCTCTTTTGCGTTTGCTAGTAAACTCGCCCATGAGGGCACAGACTGAAAATAAAACAAACAATACATGATTATCCTTTGGAATAGTGAAATAAACTAACTTTTTGTTTGCAGTTTATCTAATTAAAGTTTGGATATCTCACAATTTTACTCTTAGCTTAAACAAAGTTATAGTTTATACATCCATCCATATTTCGTAAGCGTGAAAAATTGTCAAAAACTTTATTTTATTTTAATGACGAAACCTATTTGTTTGAAAAACCTTTTCTAGTCCAGTAACTAAATATATACGCGAAATTTTCACGCATCAATAATAGATTTATAACAACAAGTAGTATAATTAACACTATAATGAAAAAATGAAAAATATAATGTGCTTGACATAAGATGCTTTAAAACTCTAGAACGCTTAAGTTTGGCCAAAAGAAAAAAAAATAGAGGGGCAATTCTCGTATCTAAAAAATGACTTAAAACAGAAAAACAAATATTGAAGAACAGTGGTAATATCTGGAGAGAAATCCTTTAGGTCCTTAGGCCATAAATCTATTCTTCAATATTTTTTTCCAAAAAAGATTGTCTTTAATCAATAGTTTTTGAAAAATTCATTTTCCGATACAAATTTTTGAAAATTAAAATATGGTACTAATAAGTGCTTTTGTTTCTTTTTAAAATTCAAAGCTTTAAGTCAGATTCTGAAAACCATATTCTAAAAAATCTTAAAGTTTTTGAGAAAAATAAGAATAACCAAATCTTCTACAGTGCGGGAACCTTGTTGGACAAAGGATTAAAGGACCTTGCTTCAAATCTGGTAGTTGTGAGATTTATTGCTCAGTTTTTTATTGCGAAGGTTTTATGAATAATCCAAGTTTTCGACCTCGAGCGCAGAACGCAACATTAGGCGTTTTTCTTTTTTAGTTCAAAGTAGAGCCCGAACTGTCAAACAAAAAATTGTGTTTCTCTTCTAGCTCTTAGCGTTCAGAGCTAAAAATTCGTGTTTCTTTTTTTTGTTCTGAGTTTGTTCAGAGTGTGCTCTATGAGCTCAGAATAAAATGACTGAGCAGGCAGATACTGAGCACAAGCATTTGACAATTAGTGTTCTGTTCAGATGTGTTTCGAACATAATTCAGAGCACGCTTGGTTCAGACCAGAGGATGTTCAGAACATGCTCGACATGCTCGGACTCTGTTCAGAGCTCTATTCTGAATTAAAAAAGAAAAACGCCTATTGTCAAAAATCAAAAATACCGACATTTTTCGCGCTTTATTCAATGATTGGGCAATTTTTCTCTTCGTCTTTTTTGCATCTGGTTTTCGCTATTTGACTTAAAATTATTAAGAGGATTAAAAATTTTAATCAAAAAAAGTGAAAAATGAAATAAGAAGAAAGCATATATTTCAAAAAATCATTTGTTTTTATCGAAATTTTGTTTTCAAGAACTATGAACCAAAATAACGTTATTTTAAAAGAACATTGAAAAATGAATTTCTGACCTAAAAGGAGCTAAAAGATTTTTCTCCAGAATTTACCACTGTTCTTCAATATTTTTTTCTTTTATGGTCACTTTTTTGGATAAATGCTCCTCCCGCCTGAATGGGGAGATATGCAACCCCCTTCCCATACTATTTGTTTTTATTCTTTTTGACCCAACCTACACGCTGTTGCTATAAATATATTATTGATACATTTTGAAAGTGGTGTCTCTTGGAAACCCTTGGGTCTACAGAGACGATTTTGGGCTCAAATTGATGCAAGCTTAGTTAATTTCAAATTGTAGAGCAATGTTTTCATCAAAAACTAATCCTTTAGGTATAAAATCGACAATTACTGGAAAAACGCGAACATTTCGCGGTTTTTTGAATTTTTACCATGAAGAGTTCGACGCCCAAGGTCGAAAACATGGATTATTTATTAGGTTAACATCGCAAACAGCTTAGCAAAAAAAAAACAGAACTGCCAGATCTGGTGCATAAAATATTGATTTTTCTTTTCAAATTTGATTTCACTTCGCTCGGAAGAATAAACTGGGCTTAATTGTAGAAAAACTAAAGTGAAGTTAACTTGACAATCTACACTTAAATAATTTCAATGTGACAGTACAAAACTGACGGTTTTTGTAAATTATAGACAGTTAAACACTTGCATTTTTAACCTCATCTTTCACTAAATTTTACCATATTTCGGAGAATAATTTTTTTTTCATTACCTTGGAAACGATCAACGATTACCTTGGCTATTACAAAAGGCAGTGTATTATTTATATTACCTCTAAATTTTTAAAGTTCCCACAAACTATAAGACACTTTCTTGGTCTTGTCAGTGCAACATTCAACCTTTGATAGTTGCCCAGAAATCCAACTCCATGAGTACGTGCATTTGAAATTATAATCACGTCCTTTTCAATTCCTTGATATGAATCAATGGTATTAACCATTATATCGTTTAGGCCGCTATCCCTGAAACAAAAAATTTGATTACTCTAATATACTTAACACTTTCTGAGCAACAACTTACCTAATCATGTTTTCTAACTTTTCACGATGCTGAGCATAAGGTGTTATAACGCCATAACTGTAAAATTTATTGGGTATGTAATTGTTCAGAGTAGTTACTAATTTTGCCACAAACTCAGCTTCCATATTATTTGATATTGAGATTTGACCATAATACGAGTCGTTTTGTCGATACTCCAAATTAAGTATTGAAAATGGCTTAATACTTGACTTGAATTCATCAGTTTTTGGATTGTTTCGTAATTGATTTTTATAAAAATACATATTTGGCCATTTACTTATCTCCGAATTCATTCGGTATTGTTCATGAAGAGTAAATATTGGTTTGTTTTGGATTTCAAGGTTATTGGGCGTTTCTCTGTAGTTATTTTCCAAACATTTTTTTATTCTTGTGAACAATGATGTTTCCAGTCCAAGTTCCTTAGCACGCTATATAAAAATGAAATCAGTATAAAATTAACATCAATAAAAATAAATATTTGGTATATCTTAAACGTATTCCAAACCTGTGATATTACTGTTGCTGGAAGTTGTTGCGTATCACCAACCATAATCAGGTTACTAATACCAAATCTCAGAGGCATTAGAGCCCACGGTTCTGTACACTGCGTTGCTTCATCAACAATACACACGTCAAAGTAATCCACAAAGCTTCAAGATTTTGATAAGTCATAAATATGAAAACCAATGGCTATAAACCATCTAGTATTTTACTTACGATGCGAGTTTAACACAACTACTTAGTGTTGAACAAACAATATTGGCATTCTCTAAAAACCATTTATTCAAACGCTTCTCGTCTTCCGGGCGGAATACTTGATTTACGATGTTTTTTTTTATTGCTAAGTTTTTACGCATTTCCATAAGTTCTTCTTGTCTAACATCTTGGAAGTTGTGTTTTTCCATTTCAGCTATTCGAGCCTCGAGTTGAACAATCTTAAAAAAATACTTACATATTATATTGATTTCAAACAAAACACAGAGTTTTAAAACTTGCCTCTAAATTCAGATTTTCTTCATTTACTGCTTGATCATTTAGTTGATTTGCTTGTTTCCGGAGAATACTCATACGATGTCGCTGTAAAAGACACTTAAGGGTTATTCCTCTCACATTTACATGCACCTTCTCATCCATTCCAAATCGAACAACATTAAATTGTGTAGTTTCAGGTGAAAGTCTTTGCTTAATTTTAATTAATTTTTCAGCTATAACATCCACAGCCATATTACTTTGTGCGCAAATTAGAATTTTCTTGTCCAACTCATTTACTTCATTGCCGTACAGCAATTGAATGGCAAGATTTGAAATCAAAACAGATTTCCCAGTTCCTGGTGGACCATTGATTAATGATATGTTTGGACTCGATTCATCAGTAGCCATTTCGTAAGTTTTTAATAAGATATCAAGTTGTTCTTTATTCAAAGCGTTAAATCCTTTGTATTCAATGCTTGAGGTTCGGAAATTATTTGGATTGCTTAACAGCTCATAAGGATTCAATATCTTTTGGATAAGAGGTGTTTGTTCTAGTTGGTGGACAGCATTAAATGTTCCTAAATGCAAGAGAATGCCATCAATAATCCTTCGAATTTTAATTTTTGGTTTTGTTTTTAAAATATCTTTGTTTATTGTGTTGGCAGTTATTTCCAATGTAATGCAATTGCATGTGCCTGAAAGAACAGTTAAAATATTTTTGTATTTGTATTGTTGACATGTTGGATGTTAAATATGCCTAGATTTATGAACATATCTATAAAATTAAGCATTTAAAAGTATATTGAGACCATAAATTCGAGCTCAAGGCTGTATCCACTCTCTTAGTCAAAAAATAATATATACTAACCACTTCTCCGTATATTGCTAATATAACCAAAATATTGACTAATTGTAGAACCAAAATCGATATCAATTAAAGCTAAATCATTGAATGACAATTCTGACGGTTTTATAGGTGAGTTACCTGTGAACGAAATAAATGTTAACTATTTTTCAAGCATCTTTATTAAATATTTTACATTTTGCAAACAGATAATCTCTGTGCTTATGTGGTGCGCTATAATCGATTTCAGCAAACACGACCGGTTTCGAAGAGTATTGCTCCATAGCCTTTTCAAGATGTGCTAAGTACTCCATTTTCAGTAAGGGTAAGATAATGCTGTACAAATCAGAATATTTATTTAAGTCTCTTAAAAAAAAGTTATAAAAGTTCCATACTGACCTTTTGTACTCGCTAAACGACTTAAATTCATTGGTCATTGGAAAAACCAACATGTTGACATTATGTTGTTTATTTTGTAGCCAAAGCTGACTCCACGATAAAATATCATCGAGCAAATTATCTGTTTTATCCAATATAGAATAGCGTCCTCGAATAATGGCTTTTCTCTCCAAAAATTTGGTACTTTCTTTTTGTTGCCGTTTTGGTTTAGCATATGCATCTGATTCAAAATAACGAATTTCTGGAGGTAATTTGAATGTAACGGTTCGAGTTCTTTCTGCAGTTGAAGCAGGAGTTTTTAAACAAGACCTTTCTGTAAGCATTCGATCTTTTTCTACAAGCTGTTGTATCATAGAATTGAAATTTACTTTTTTGCTATTAGGACGAGGTGGAGCACATTGTTTTATCTCATTACTAGCATCGCTGCTCTTAGTTCGATCACGGCTTGTTTGTCTTTGCAGTACTACAGTGTCAGCTTGTGCTAATTCTCTTGCGAAAGTAGTGATAATTTCAGTGTTGGGTTTTGGTGGTTGTGCAGGCTTTTTCTGAACAATTTTTGGTGGTGATATTCCAGAAGGAGATTTGCAAGATCCATTAGGTTTTGGAAGTTTTTTGGGAATTGTGTAATGCGGCTTGGGATTGATTGACGGCAGTTCAGTAAGAAAAGCACCTCGATTGTTTTGGGTTACTTTTACCTTTAGTTTCTTTCTACTGCCTTCTTTATCTTCGGCAGTAGTTTCTTTTGTAGGAAGTTTGGGCGCGTTATTAGCATTATCGGATTGTTTTTTATCGTTTAACTCTCTAAGTCTTTTCTTTCTATCTTCTTGTATTGCTTTTGCTTTTTGCTTATCTTTTTTAGCAGAAGGTTTTTCCAACCATTTGCGTTTTAGTTCTTTTGTATTTGATGACGCTTTTAATTTGTCTGCAATTCTATTATGTGTAGCGGAGATTCCTTTAACATATAAAAACTCGATTAATACGAATGTGAAATCAAGTTTATCGTCGATAATTACTTATTAACTAGTATAATTTAAAGTCAACAGAAATAATATATACGACTGGATTGCACTTATTTGCCCTTACAATTCAAGCAGCTTAGAATATTATAAATTTAATGAAGTGAAAGAATCATGGAATTCGTTTTTTTAATTTGCTAAAATTACTTTAGAGGCTCAAAACAAGGAATACCATTTGATTTATATAATACAATATATATAAAAAAGTTTTTCTTATATTTTTATCCAAACGATTTTTAAACATATTTTTTGTTTTTAAATCTACAATCAGTTTTGGAAGTTTTCAAACAATTGTTATTGATGTTTTCATTTTCAATATTGTTAAAATGGAGTTTTTGCATTGAAAATTTGATCGAAATGGGTTAAGTCTGTAAGGAGGAATTCAAAAATCAATATAACAATTTTTAGTAGCTTTTCACTATGCTGAGGGAAAGGCGTTATAACTTTCACTTTAAGGTTAACCAAAAAACACCTACTATATTGACGTGTTAAGAAAACTAACATATTCAAATTTTTGGCATTTTGAGATAAACGCGTTTTTCTGTTTTATCTCAATGTTATTGTTTTTTTGATGAATGTTTGTCTGCCGTAAATACAATTTTATAGTTCTCTTTCTTTGATTATTTGCTAGATCTACAAATATTAGTAACGATTTTGATCTTAAATAAATATACTAATCATAGTTGGGAAATAATGATTAATTTTTGTAATTTATTTCAACTACACATAATGAATAATTGAACTTTTCTCATTAGGTAAGGTTAGGTTAAAGGTGGCTGCCAGGAAAACTGCTGATACACAGGCCAGAATAGGCCCATTGTGATATCACATAAAGAATGCGAGGTAATCCTCGCTAATTAAACCAATTGGGGCTTTTTATAAAGCGATGGAGACTGTGAATGTCGATTTTATTAAAGTCACTGGCATAATCAAAGAAAGTGTGTTTTGCGTTTTGAGAAAGAGCAGGACATTAGCAAAGAAGGTGTGGGATAGTTTCTTCCTCCTTCTCGTCCATGCAGCTTCTGCAGAAATCATTTGAGAAAACACCGAGTCTATTGCCGTGTTTGCCTATGAGATGAGATATGTCCAGTAATGACACCTATTGTGGAGCTTATACGCAATCTACTTAGAGATAACAAACATTTCGATCGCTTCGGATCCACTGTTGGCCAGATCTGTTTTGTCGCCAAACAAGTAGTGATACCTGTCCATCTGCTGTTTGTCATCATCATGGAATCTTGTTTCAGCATAAGTTTACAAGCAGCGATCGGTATTTCAATATTTACCTTGTTAGGTGATATTAGGGTGCTAGCTCCTATCCTGGCGAGTTCATCGGCTTTACAGTTTCCTGAAATATCTCTGTGTCCCGGCACCCAGAAAAGCTGTTTTGCCATCTCCATTAGAGACGATCGACAGTTTCGGGCAGTTACGGACTTTATAGAAACAGAGCCTAATGATCAACGGCAGCTTGGCTATCTGAGAAGATACGGATATTCAATGTAGATATTACGTTTTTTTTGAGCCAAAATAAAACTTCTTTTATCGCCAGAATTTCCGCTTGGAACACGCTACAATGATCAGAGAAACGGAAGGAGAGACTAATTTAGTCGTTGTGAGTACACGGCACCACCCACCCCCTCTTCGGTTTTTGAGCCATCCGTGTAGAAATGAATTGCTTCAACTCTCAAAAATTCATCATCATCCCAAGTGGATCTTGTTGGAATTGTGATTTGGAAATTTTTGCCAAAAACCGACTGAAGGATGGTGTAGTCGGAGTGTTTAGGGATTGATTCGAATTTGTTCAGAATGATAGTGTGGCCAATAGAGTTATGGCTCTGAGACGAATAGCTGTGCTCACTGCCACTTGTTTAGTGTATATATCAAGGGGTGTGATGTTAAGCAATATGTCTAAAGCAGCGGGTGGTGTCGAACGGAGAGCTCCGCTGATACACATGGAAGCCGATCTCTGTACTTTGCTTAACTTATCACGAAAAGTTACTTTATCTAAAGCAGCCCACCATACTGCCACCCCATAAGTGAGTATCGGTCTGATGACCGCTGTGTGTAGCCAGTGGCTTCCAATAGCTTTTTTACAGGAGAAAAGTGCCACTGTGGACTTTCTAACTCTTTCTTGTATATTTGGTTTCCAGCTCAACTTTTTGTCTAAAATCAGACCCAGATATTTAGCTGGATCTGAGAAGTTAAGTGGAATACCATTTATTGATGGAGGGTCTATATTTTATATTTCATTGTAAAGAGGACAAGTTCAGTTTTGTGGGGATTTACACCTAGTCCACATTTGCCTTTCCATTTAAGTAGTTTGTTGAGACCGGTTTGCATTAATTTTATAATGATTTGAAGATGCTTGCCGATATTGCAATGGCAACGTAATCAACATATGCAATTACTATGAAACAATCCGCTTCTAGATTGCTAATAGTTAATTACCTACGATGTTCTTTTCCCATTACAATTACATATAATTGTGATTAAAAAAATATATTCCATTACTTGTAATTAAATTCCAAAAAAAAAATCACCAATTAAAAATTACATGTAATTGAAAAAATTCAGTTCCTAATTACATACAGAAAGCATTATGCAAATTACATTTTAGCTAATTGATTTCATGAAATGTAATTCATTACATTTAAACTCACGTAAAATTATAACGAAAACAGCAACGAATTAATTAATTACTGCAAAAAGTAATCATTATTGTTTTTTTTTAATTTGTTGTCAATTACATTATCCTAATTGAATTTGCAAGCAATAAACAATTTTCTATTAGTAATTGATTTACCTCAATTACATTTAAAATAAATTGAAAAAAATATTTGAAGATTTCAATTATTTCCCAACTTTGCTGCTAATACGTAAATTTTTGACTGCTTTTAAATAATAGACATTTTTCTCAAGAGTTTCTAACCTTCATAAAAGCGAGGTAGTACTTCAATTTTGAAGAATAAAATAATAAACATATCAATGATATCAAAAAAAAAATTGGGGTATCTTTTTTTTCGTTTTCAATCCGTACGGATTCAATTCGACCCAATACCAACATCCGTGATTGTGTTTTTATAAATATTTATTTCGAGTCAGCTAAGTAAAATGACAAACAATCAGTTAAAGTGATAAGTCAAGTTCTGGCGTAGCTGCCAATTATAATTAAAACTTTAGTGAATCTAATTCAAATTAATTGATGAATTCTTTATAAAAGTGAAAGTGAAGATAAGGAATAATAAATAAATAAAATTGAATCGCTTATTAAGTCTTGGTTCGTCGATAAAAAGAAAAATGAGTTCGAACTGTGTCGACTGCAGTCGACCGGTAAAAACGGGAGATAAGTGGCTAGTATGCAGTGGCTCTTGTGGTGCATTTCATCACTTAAAATGTCTTAAATTGAATCAATATGATCACGATTTAATAAACGAAAGGCCTGATATCCATTTCATGTGTAAAAAGTGTTTAGATGAATTAAAATCGCTTGAAAAAATTGTCAAAGATTTAAAAGATTCCGTGGATGTTCTAAAAAAAATAACTGAACAAAAAAATATTATTGAAGAACCAAAAAAAAAGTCATTTGCAGAAGTCGCGAAGTCTACAGTTATCGTGAAGCCAAAAGAGAAGCAAGACATAAACAAAACGAAGAGTGACGTCAAAGTTAATATAAATCCTTCAGATTTATCTATACAAATTAATAATATTAATGAAAAGAAAGATGGATCGATTTCAATAGTTTGCTCGGATAAAGAATCTCGTGAAAAATTATGCAAAGTGAAGGAAAAATTAAATGAAAATTATGTTGTTGATAGTCCAAAGCTTTCAGAGCCTCAAATTTTGTTAACGGGTATGAGTGAAATGTATGAAACAAGTGAGATAGAAGTATATGTGAAAAGTCAAAACAATTTGAAAGGAGATGTAAAATGTGTGAAGTGTTACCGTGGTATTAAAAATACGAAAGTATTTAATGCGATCCTCGTACTAGAAGCAGAGGACTACACAAAAGTGATGAAAGATGGAAAATTGTGCGTTGGTTGGAATCGATGCAGAATTTTTGAATACATTTCAATTAGAAAGTGTTATAATTGTTGGGGCTTTAAACTTATTGCCAGCAAGTGTAAAAATGAAATTGCATGTGCAAAATGTGGTCAAAACCACGATACAAAGGAATGTAATTCGGATCAAGTGAAGTGTATCAACTGTGTAAGATCAAATGAACGGTATGGACTAAAATTGGATGTTAACCATGAGTGTAGGGACACGGTATGTCCAGTTTATCTTAAACAATTGGAAATTGAAAAAAATCGTGCTTCGTATTAGCAATCAAATTATTTGAATTGTGCTTACTTAAACATTCAAGGACTAACAGGTAATTTTTGTGAACTTGAAACTATTGTGCATGATAAAAACTTTGATTTGGTGGCACTATCAGAAACACACCTTACTGACCAGATTGATACAGGTGAATTCGACATTAATAACTACGAACTAATAAGATGTGATAGTAACTCTAGGCATACAGGTGGAGTTAGTATATATATTAAAGAAGGCATAAAATTTGATCCTCCAAAGGTGACGCAGTATGACTACGAACATTGGTGGATGATGCTGAATATAACGGCGAAGAGTTACCCAATAACTTTTGTAGTTTTATATATGTATGTATGTGTACGTTTTTTTCTTTTTGGCACGGCAATTTAGTACCTGCACAAAAACATTTTTAACAAAACCGTTAAATTAGTTTTCGAGTTAAAATAAGCATTTTGTTATTGTTTTTATGGCTGGTCTAAGTTTGAAGAAGTTGCATGAGAGGCTTATGCTGTAGAATTATAGGGTCCAGTTTTCCATGTTCCCTAGCATCTAAACTTCATATTTGGTGTTTAAAAAAAATATATAAATAAATTTGGTGGCGCAACAGCTCGTGGAGAACCAGGGCCTAGTGACAACTCTCAACCATTCCTGTGTGTGTGTTATTGGCAGGAATGGAGGGGACCTACATTTTTTTTGCCGAGTCCGAACGGCTAGATGAGAAGCACTTATTCATGACAAGTATACTATTGGAGGATTTGTCGGTTCCTCGCAAAAAGCAGTACCTCGGGAAAAACATTTCTGTTTTTAGGTGGCAGCGGCTGGGAATCGAACCCAGACCTTCGGCATGACAGTCCAACGCACTAACCATCATGCTAAGAGGCACGAGGTGCTTTTAATAATGTAAAACTTGCGCATTCCTTTAGTAGCTGTAAACATATACCGCAAGTTACATCTTTAATCTCGCCTTTTTGTAATAAATCTCGTATAAAAAAATTCTATATTTTCAAACTTTCACATTAAGAATTCTCTCGTTATTCAAATCTCTCATTTTTAAATTTCGTGCTCAGGTCTAAAATTATTTTAATCTTGTATGTATTTGTATTTACATGCATACATTATACTGCTTTATTCTGCTCTTCTTGCAAGCAGTCGATTGTTTTCTTCGAAGTGTTGTTGCATTGATGTGAAGTTAACTTGTTTGCTATTGCGACGCGGTGGAGCACATCGTCTTTCCTCATTGGTAGCATCAGTACTCTTAACTTGATCACGGCTTATTTGATTTGGAAGCAAAGTGTCCGCTTGTGCTGATTCGTTTGCGGAACAAGTCGTGATTTCAGTGTGGAGTTTTTCTTTGCATGGAGGTTTTTTCTGAACAATATTTGCCGATGATATGCTAGAAGAGGTTCTGCAAGATCTATTTGATATTTTTGAAGGAATTTTTCGAATTATATAATGCAGCTTTGGATTGATTACAGGCATTTCAGTAAGAAAAGCACCCCGATTAGTTTCTGTTACTTTAACCTTTAGTTTTTTTCTACTGAGTTCTTCATCTGCAGTAGTTACTTCGGTAGGAACTTTGTTCATCGCACTATTGATATTATCGAATTGTTTTTTTAGATTAAAAGTTGCTTGTTTTATATCATTTAACTCTCTTAGTTTTTTCATTCTTTCTTCTTTGATTGCTTTTGCTTTTTCCTTATATTTTTTTTCCGAAGGATTTTCAAACAATTTTTTTTTTACTTCCTTGGCATTTAATGAAGCTTTTAATTTGTCTGCAGTTTGTTTTTGTGCTTGTACTGCGGAGATTCCTTTAACATTTAAAAACTCTATTAATACGAATGCAATACAATGTTTTAACAAAATGTAAAATCTTTAACAAACAAGTTTTATATACCAAGTTGGAGTCAGTCAGGACTAGTGCAATATTTTAAGTAAGTTATAAAGCTATTGGTTAATATAGAGATGAGATCCAATTGAGATAGGTAATTTTTTGTCGCCACCGAGAAAATGGAACCAAAAAGATTTTAAAATCACTAAGACCATTTTAAAAAAAAGTAAGATTTACTTCTTAATGGTTGTAATGGTAAATTCAAACAAATACATTCAAATGTATGTCAGTTTTCTTTTGTGTGTGTTCAAGTGCATAATTTTGCTAAAAATCTAAGTTCGAAGAATCGACCTAAGGTCGAATAAAAACCGATTTTTATTTGTAGTTAAAAGAAAAGGAAACATTGATTTAAGATCAAAAACAAAGTCGACAAATAAATCGATTAGACTAGGCGAAAACGTTTCATGTACCAAGAAAATGAAGAATCAAAAGAGTCTATAAAAATATTTCACATGGAAGCGTTTTTTTTTTTTGAGGAGGAGATGGGGGGGGGGGGGGAAGTTGTGGTGTATCCAATGGAAAAATTTCCCTTGGTACAACCTAGGTACATGACACAGAAGTACACATTAAAATTGCATTTTTATTTTTTTTATTATGCAACTGGGAAAGTTACATTATACTATAGGTACATATGTATGTAGTTTAATACATATGTACCTGAGCTTATATGTACCTATGTACTCCTTTTTAGAAAACTATGCGCAGGATTTAAGCTTCTTTATGGCGTATTTCCATCGCATGAAGTCTATCAAAGCAATTCGGCGCATTTCTGCTAGCTTTACTTGCAACACAGTATTCTCGAACAGCATTTTGCTGTTTATTTATTCACAAATCCCTTTAAATGCTAACCTTACATAATAATATAATATAAACTAACATAAATACTTAACAAGAAAAAAAACAAAGAAAGATACATAGATCAATGAGATATTAAATTATAAAACAAAGCTTTAAATTTAATACATTTAAAGTTGTCATTTATAGAAAAGATGAGGAAGTTAGATTTATTAAAAATGATAATTAATTGATTAAGTTTGCACAAAAGTTCGATCTATTAAATACTGGATTCAAAGGTTGCTGTCTCCTTATGCTTGCCCGACTAAAATTAAAGTTTAATTTACCCAAAACTGATGGAGATGAAATAGAACCATTTAATATTCCGGAAATAAAGCAGAATTGAAAATATTGCCTATGTTGTGAGAGTAAAGGAAGGTCTATTAACTTTAATCTCTGAGAATAAGGAGGCAGTATAACTCCTGTCGCCCAAGCAAGAAATCGAAGGCAGAAACGCATAAATCTTCTCTGTACTGCTTCTAGTCTAAATGTATGAACAGAGTAGTAAGGGACCCATACAACACAACTGTACTCAAGAATTGGTCTCACAAATGATACAAACAGAAGCTAAGGATCTCGAAAGTTACGCGAGAATCGTTTTATAAATCCTAGAACCCTATTGGCTTTGTAATAATTAAATTTAAGTGGTCATTTAAGGACAATTTAGAATCCAGGATTATTCCTAGATCTGAAAACACAGAAAGTTTACTTAAAGGAGATGAATCAAACATGTAGCTATACGTAATACTAACTTTCTTACGTGTAAAACACACACAAACACACATAGACGATTTATATTGCACCATTCTCTGAACCTAACAAGATCTTCTTGCAAAAGAGAACAGTCACTAGACGAATTTATCCTTCTATAAAGCTTAATGTCATCAGCATAAATAAGGACGAATGAATTTTTAATGATCGAGACCAAATCATTTATTAATAAAACAAATAATATTGGGACCAAATGGCTGGCCTGAGGAATACCTGAATTAACGTAGAACTGAGTAGACTGCTCATTTCTAAAGGACACACTATAACATCTATTTTCTAAATAAGACGAAATCCATTTTAAAAAAGTATCATTAAAACCCTGATTCCTGAGTTTCATAAGAAGTGTTTTATGACATAACTTTTCGTATGCTTTACTGAAATCAGTAAAAACGCAATCTTCTTGTTCGCTATCCT
Organism: Dasysyrphus albostriatus; assembly: GCA_946251815.1. Classification (NCBI taxonomy): domain Eukaryota; kingdom Metazoa; phylum Arthropoda; class Insecta; order Diptera; family Syrphidae; genus Dasysyrphus; species Dasysyrphus albostriatus. The sequence continues at coordinate 103,639,740 of OX276336.1, read as the reverse complement.
CAAAAGCATCTAGACAAAAGGACGTAAATTGAAGTAAAATTGTAGTAGTAAATTTTGTTTCTGATTATCACAAACAATAGCACTACTGTTGAAAGAGAGCACATTTCATATAATTGATTCAAAGAGTTTTGGAATCACAGATAGTTCAGCAATAGGACGATAATTCGTTACTTCGTTTTTTGATCCTTTCTTATGAATTGGTGTTATAAATGCACTTTTCCAAATTTTGGGGAAGATTGAGCTTTTCAGGGATTCGTTAAAAAAAAATCACATAATGGATATGACACCTTTGGGAAGTGTTAAAGTTTTTAAAGTTTATTTTAAATAAATGATTTAATTTTAACTATTTATTGAGTTCACAAAACGTCTAGCCGTCGGATTTCTCTGGCAATATCGATCTTTTTTTTAATTCCGAGAAGTTTACATTCACGGCTGCATTTTTTTTGTTATCAATCAAAATTTGGGAGAATTTTCTTTAAATATTTATTAATCTGAATTCTTTTCTTACACGAATTAAATTTGATTTAAGTTGTTATTGATTTTCGGTTATGAATTTACGTTGTATTTAGCAAATGACGCAGATTCGCTGTGATGGCAAATTGGTGCTATAAGTAAAATCCATTTTGGTTTCGGTGATAGAAATGAACAAAATTCTGACACATTTTTTTTTGCAATTATTGTTCAATTAACGGGCAATCACTGATCGATTTAAGAATTGCTATTGTCTGTGCCGAAACAGTAACGTGACATCAATTTTGTTTATTTGACTTTTTAATTGTACTCATCTCAAACTAGACTATATTCGGACTTGACAAAACAAAATATTCTTGTGAACTCCACTTTGCACGTATTTTCAATGGCAACAAGAACGAGTTAAGAATATGTCACGGGAACGTGAGAACACTAAAAATCTTACATCTAAGACTTCTTGACCAATGCGAGAAGCTTTCCGCTGTGCATTCACCTTCCACAGGCGGCAACAAAAATCAGTGGTCCTACGATAACGATATAATCGAAGAAGGAGCTTAAAACACTTTAGGCTACCTTTGGTATGCTGATGAGTGCCGGAAAAAATCAGAAGATACACATACAAAATATCGCAAGTCAGAAGAAAAAAAAAATAAAAAAAGAGGCGGCCATCGTATTAAATTCACGGAAAAACGCTAGTTAAATATATGTATATCAAAATATTTTTGTATTTATTATTTGATATGAATTGTAATCGAAATCGATAGACGATATAAGAACTACACCGAAATGATGTATACCAAATTGGATTCAAATCAGTCTATATTTTTAAGCTGTATTTAAATATTTATATGAACGCACAGACGTTTAGATGCACGTACTGACGACGGTATGACGAAAACAAGATTTATTTAGCTTCACCGTAATCGTAATATTAGATTTGAATATAAATTTGATATAATTGATTTAAAGTTTTGTTTTTATGAAGCAGTACGTACCTCTTAGTTTTCCTTTATGAACTGGCAGTGTTGGCGGTTGTATAATCTCGGGTGGCCCTCGTATCATTTTGGAGATCGTTGTCACAGGTACTTGTGGCTCTGGTCTCTTACTTTCTTCGATATCTTTTTTCGTTGATTCCGCGTGGGTTTTCTTTATTTCCTCTTGGGGTTTCTTAATTTCAACTATTTCTTCTGCGTTGATTTGATCAGTACATGAATCGCTTCTAACGGATTTCATTCTAGCTACTGTTGCTGATTTATAAATACTGGTTGAGGGTGGGTCAGCCTCTGACCTAGAATGATGATCAGCATTCGAGATTTTATTTTTTGATTTCTTATGCTCGCTAGAATTCTTATTGCTGCTCAATGCTGAAGATGATTTTCGATTTTGTTTAGATTTGTCATTCTCTTTTATTTTATCAAAAACATCTTCTTTCGGAGAGCTGTCTTGTCTCGTAAGAGAACTATGTGAGCGTTTGCTTCCAGAGCTTTTACGCGAATAGGTTCTGTGTGAAGATGACGAACGTCGGACGTGTTCCTTTTCACTACTTTCAGATTTACTACTGAAACACCGTTTTTTATTTGGTATTTCCTCTGATGTGCTTAGCCTGCGGACTACTTTCTCGTGAAACCTTTTTAATGATGATGATGATGTTGATGGTTGATTGTGATCATCTTCCTCTTCTTCTGATGACGAAAATAGGTTTTTTTGTAAGCTTCGAACATCTCTCTCAGGAGTGTTTTCCTGTTCGACAGAGATTAGAGAAGATTGACAAGGTGTCGTCCGGGTGTCACTAATACCAGGCTCAGTTTTAACTTCAACCAACGCAAGCCTGTCGACAAAATCCATATCGTCATCATCGTCATCGATGAATATAGTTCCTGTCCTTTGTGCAACTTCTTCATCTGAACAATTATTATCCTCATAAACTTGAGATGCATTGAAACTATTCGAGAAACTCTGTGAGCTTTTAGTCAATTTCACTGACCAATTAAGAGCTTTTGATTCCAAAGCTTCGTCGAAGTCATCTTCGTCATCAAGATTGATTATGGTACCATCTAAATTTTGCGGATATATTTCCTGTTTAATTACTGCAATCGAATCTGAGTCCTCTGGTTCAATTTTAAAGTTGGGAGTTTCTTCGTTAATTAAATCCTCAGCATATTCTTTCATGTCTTCAAAGATTTTTTGAGTAAAAAAGAGATCGTCCTCGTCGTCATCGAGTTCGTCCTTCACATTTATATCAGGGTCTTTAACTGGTTGGTCGTTGTACGGGGCCTTATTGACATCTGCTGTAATTTGAAGTTTTTCTAGTTGCTTTTCAGGTTCAAAAGCGGGTAGAAGGTTGTTTTCGATGGGTTGATCAAGTTCTGCCGAAATTTGAGGATTCTCTGATGGATTGTTTTTTGCTACCTCTGCAGCGCTAAATGGTTGAGGTGTCTCAACTTTGATTCCATTTTGAAGGGTTCTATTTGATTGTTTAGTAGCGTCATTGATAGTTGACGAACATTCAGGGCGCATCACCAAAATTTGCTGTACATTTTCAGGGTTACCCTTATCACTGTTAAAAGAATCATTAAAGAGTTCCGGACTTATGACCTTCTTATGCCTTTTATCATTAGTATCACAATCTTCGTCCTCACTAGAAGAAATACAAATAACATTTTCGGATAAAACAGGTTTCTTCACATTGGTGGTAGATTCAGCTATTTTTCTTGTTTCTTTAGACAAAATGCTGAGCAGTTCTGGATTCAGATCGCCAAATATACTTTTAATATTTTCACAAATTATACTTGATTTATTTGGAATCAGTGGTTCAGGTTCTTTTTTAATACAGTCCACAATTTTCGCCATAGAACTCGGCTGTGGTATGACATTTTCATTGATTTTGTCATCTTTTCCACCTCCTATATCTGGCTGATCACTTTTTGGTGGAATGATTCCATTAGATGGTATGCTTTCTGGAGTATCTGGTAGACTTTCATTGATTTGCTCCTCGGGTAATTGTTTAAGTAAATAAATTGGATATTTTCCTTCGGCAAAATTTGAAACTATCGTATCGTCCACCTCCACGCCGATGCCAATGCGGTCTCCAACACTTAGCATACATTCTGCATTGCAATATTTTAAATCATTGACGTAAATTCCATTTTTTGAGCCCTATTTAAAAAAAAAATGATTTTAAAAATGAAGTCATAAATAAAAAAATGGATAAAAACAGGGCAAGATATCAAGGTTTAATCAATATACATAAAAAAAGTGAAAAGAATCTAAAATATTCACATATGTACATATACATATACCGATATATTAACGTGTAGTGATGGATGGTACTGCGTTACTGTTTACTTATCAAGCTTTCGATGTGAAATCGATTGCAACACTTTGGTCGAATCCTTTATCGCAGCTCCAACATAACCAAAGAAATTCATTACAAATTTCGGCTCTGGGATCTTGGATATTATTACAAAAAAAGTATGCCATTTTATTTTTAAGTAATTGGTCAAAAAAGGTCAAATAGTCTTAAAAATAGGTCAGAACTAGGGAACTCGTAAAATAGGCTTAATTTTTTTCGCAAAAGTGACGTTTTAAGCGTTGTACCTATTCAAATGAACTAAAAAAAGGCTTAATTTTGACTTGCAGCTAAACAAGTTACAATAAAACAAGTAGAAATGGTAAAATTTAGTTTGTGTTTTTCTAATTCAATCTCAAATTGGATGCTTCATCTTATACCATTTACAGAAATTTATTCAGTTCACTCAATTAAGAGTAACAACGGCTTAACACTCTCAAAAACTGTGTACCTATTCAAATTTCAGTAATTTATGATGCATTTTTATCTTCGCTTAGAAAAAAGTAGCATGTTAATTACAACAAACTGGTATAATTCCATATTGTTGTTGTATTTAACATGCTACTTTTTCTAAGCGTAGATAAAACTGCACTAAAAAACAATATATCATGTAGTTGGTGTAGTTAAGTATAATTCATTGTAATGAGTTCTTGTGTGGTAATTATATATCCTAATCCGATTTTCAGTCAAAGAAAGGTGACTCGTCTAACCACCCCCCATTCACTTCGATTTCGAATCAGCTTTAACTCTGAACATATTTCGACTCGTTTTCTGACACCCCAGTCTCATTTTAGATCTTTACTCTGATCATTCTTTCCCCTGAATCTATCAATACATTTATGATAAGTGATAATTTTGTACTGACTCTGAACATTCAATAGAAGGCTTTTGTGTTGGGAATGCAGAATTGAATAAGTAAAATGGCTACGAATTAAGATAGTAGGCGTTTAAGTGTATTCAGAACAGTAATCCTTTGAAGCTTACCAATTACGGTTCAGAAACAACATAATGATACTTTTGATTATGATTTTATTAATACTTACCAAGTCAATAATTCGTATATCATTGTTATCAGGGGAAATACGAATTTGTGCATGATTGCGCGAAACGTAGTCCGATGAAGCAACTATAGTTGAACGAATGTTTCGCCCAATAGTTGTTAAACCCTCATCTAAATGGACAACTCCGCCAAATACCACTTGTTCTAACGCCCATTTGTGTTGGGGCATTTTTGTTTTGAACTATCTTCTATTTTGCACCATTTAAAAACAAGGCTTAAACCGATTTTGGAAGATAGTAATGGGAATTTACAATATCTTATTCAGTCTCAGGTCTGGCTCTTGATGTAAAATAAGTTAAATTTCACGTGGTTGCATCGGGGAATTTCGAATACAATTAAGGTAAGAATTTGATAATTAGTAATAAAATTAGGAAATTTTATTACAAATAGTAATTGAAACAATAAAACAAATCTTTTTATTTTATGACAAGATGTTTTGTAGTAACATTTTTCTGGAAACTGGAAATCGGTATAGTAAACAAAAAAACAAAATTTGAAAATCAAAATGGCCTGTCAAAAATATTTGGTGAGTTATATATGTATGTAACTTTACGTATTACGTACTTAAGGAATGTTCTTCCCTAGATGCACACATTGGTATGCAACGCATTCAGTGAATATATTTGTAAGTTCTGTTTGATTTATTTGCCTGACATGGACGCTATGACCCTTCGTCATTACCGTTTTTCATTAACCAACCCCTCACAATTTTCTTTTCTTTTCGTTGTTTTCTTTTATTTTATGAAAGTAAAATGGTGATTATTTATATAAATTTTGTACATATGAACTATTTAATTTACTACAGGCAAAATATAATCAGTTTTAAATAAATTAAATAATTTTGAAATTGAAATTTTATATTTGAACGACAGAATTTCGTCGCTGTTCTCAATTTTTTTGAAAGCATTCAATCAGTTTCTTTTTTACACTTTATTAGGGACTGCATTTTTTAAAAGTAACGTTTGTTTCGTTCATCTCTGAATTCCAACATGTTCTTATACAAAACCAAAAACAAGTGTTCGGTTGAATAAAATGTCAAAGGAGGGACTGATTTGAATGCTTTAAAAAAATTGAAATCAGCTGAAGAAATTCTGTCATATCAAATATAAAATTCATATCTTTATATCTTAAAATTATTTAATTTGTTTAAAATTGATTATACTTTCTTTGCCTTTGGTAGTTCAAATTATTTATATGGGTCATATTTATATAAATAATCACCACTTTACTTTCATAAAATGGAAGAGAACAAAAAAAAATAAAAATTGTGAGTGGTTGGTTGAAAAACAACTGTATTATCAAACGAGAACGCGTAATGTTCGAGCGAATGGTTTTCGAGCTTTTGAAAAGTTTTCGCCGAAAACCGGCTTTGGGTTTTGGTGTGAAAAGTATATTAGGTGGGAATGTAGTAGACACAGTAGATGACGGATATAAGTAAATCTGTTATAAGGAAAACTTTGCTTATAGACAGACATTTTAAAACACCATGCACATTCCCTTAGAGTAACATGTAAAATAAATCTTATCAAACCCGTTTATAAGAAAACACTGATATAAAAAACTTATTCTGGTACAAAATTTCTATCACTGCCTAGAAAGTTTGACGTCTTTAATAAACCACCCTGTATAATGTGATTTTGAAAGAAATTCATAATATACTGATTGTTTTTGGTACGTTATAATATAAGCGATATTTATGAATTAATGGAAATAAAAGATACATAAAACTTTGAAACTTGTTTCAATTGATTTAGTGATACTTAAAGGAAATTTTCTTTCTTATAATGTGTTTATCTAATAAAAGAAATTTTCTTTCTTTATAAATTTTTTTATATAAGAAAGAAAGGATATAAAAAAGGAATTCTTTGCATTTTTTGCTATTATATGCTACCTTTTTATATCCGTCATCTACTGTATCAAGAAATCCATGATATAAAGCCTAAAAATAGCTTTAAACAGTCTGACCTTCGATTAGTTCCAAGCAAAAGTGATGATAAAGGCGGTTTACCTATTCAAATAAAAGAGAAAAGGGATACGATTTTGACTTGAATTTTAAGTAGTGATAATAAAAACTGTGATTACGGTATGTTTTAGATTATGTGGTTTCTTATTCTAGGTGCGTTTTATTGGTATTTTTAGCTAGCACAGCAATGCAAGTACCAATAAAAGACTATACTCACTTTTATACTCAACCCGATTCCGGTGCCAAGTTTGAACTTTGAACGAAACTTTATCTCAACTTTTATATCCACTTTTTTACTGACTTATTTATCGACACTTTTGGGTTTGTTGTTGTTTGCCAACGGAAATTTTACTGTGCTAGCTATAACTTTTTTAACATAACATAAGAAACAATGAGACGATCGAAATATTATCAGGTATCGATTATGTGAATATAATCATTGTTTCTTGGGTTAGAATATTTTATGGAATTAAATTTTATGGAGACTTTTACTGATGTGAGGAACTGTGAATGAATAAAAAGGAACAAATTTGCAGCCATATTTTTTTAAATCGATATTTGAAGATTTGTTTAACCATTTTTTTTTTTTTTTTTTTTTTTTGAAATTCATTTTTATTTTTCAATTATCTTAGAACTATCTTAAAGCTAGACAAAAATTCATAAAAACTAGCCTACTTATCAATATCTTAAAACTAACTTACTGGCCCCAGTCGGGCGCTCTAAGTTAAACTAGAATAACTTAATGCTAATGCCTTTCGGCCTAAGAACTATCTTAATACTAAATCCAGGTCGGTTTTATTTTTTACCGAGAAGAATTTCACAAAAAAACTCGGTATCTATGTCTTTATTTTTTGGTTTTATATAAAACTTACAAACTACATAAAACTAAATTAAAGCTAATTAAAACTACTTAAAACTACTTACAACTAATCTTAAACTAATTACAACCTACTTATAAGCTACTTACAAACTAAAGGGTGATTTTTTAGCTGGTTTGGTTTTGGCAACACTGGTTTTGACAGCTGACGTGTGTTTAGTACCTTGTGTCACTGTCAAACAGCTTCAGTTTGGTTTGCAATTCAACCATGGATCGTCTTACAAATAAACAACGCTTGCAAATTATTGAATTTTACTATCAAAATTCGTGCTCGGTTCGAAATGCTTTTTTATCGAAAAATTGTGTTCAGCGATGAGGCTCATATTTGGTTGAATGGGTACGTAAATAAGCATAATTGCCGCATTTGGAGTGAAGATCAGCCAGAAACATTGCAACAGCTACCAATGCATCCCGAAAAAGCCACTGTTTGGTGCGGTTTATGGGCCGGCGGCATTATTGGGCCATATTTCTTCAAAGATGATGCGAATCGCAGCGTTACTGTCAATGGTGAACGCTACCGAGCGATGATAACAAACTTTTTTTTGCCCGAAATGGAAGTTCTTGACTTGCATGATATGTGGTTTCAACAAGACGGTGCCACATGCCACACAGCATGCGAAACAATGGCGCAATTGCGAGGCGAGTTTGGTGAACAGTTAATTTCACGTTTCGGGCCGGTCAATTGGCTGCCTAGATCGTGCGATTTGACACCATTAGATTATTTTTTGTGAGAGTATGTCAAGGCTAATGTCTATAGGGACAAGCCCGCTTCGATTGACGCACTGGAAGCCAACATCCATGCATTCATTCGTGAGATACCGGCCGATATGTGTGAAAGAGTATGCCAAAATTGGACTCAGCGGATGGGCTACCTGAGACGCAGCCGCGGTCAACATTTGCATGAAATTATCTTTAAACATTAAATTGCAAGGTTCAAACTATCGATTCAAATAAATATTTCCTTAATTTTTCGAATTTTTTGTGTTTTTTTTTTTTTTAAAAGTTCTAAGCCTCTTAAAAAATCACCCGTTAGAACAGCCACAGCAAGCATTTTCCGGTTTTTATAATTTTTTTTTTTGTATTTTTGTTGATTTTATAATTTTTTTGGTGTTTTTGTATGTTTTTTTTTTTTTTTTTTTTTTTTGGTGCCACCCTGACTGTCCCTACTTAAAACTAACTACCTAAACCTATGTAAGTCGGCCATACAAGAGAAAATAGCGAGGTCAACTATTAAATGTCTGAAGGAACTTCATCTTCGTGTTTCAACCACCAGAACTGGTTCTCCTGCTTTACCCTATCTCTTCGGTCCCGTTCGGACACAGTCCTACTGAACCGAAGGTGCTCAGCTCCGTCTTGTGCGAGGACGTCTCGACTGTAAAGGAGCCGCCGATCTACAGTTCTACGGCCGACGTGGTAGATTAGCGGAACCGCCGCTCTATCCTGGATCAGCCCTCGACTGTCTAGGTGGAGGAATGCATCGGGCGGAATAAAGCCGCTTAGACGCACACTCTCGTAGTATTCGTTGTTGGGGTAATAAGCCCCGAAAATTAAGCTGTTAGACGAGGACATCGCTCTTGCAATGTGACCTCGAATAAGCTTCAGCAAGAAATTATCTATCCTGTTTATGTTGGCCCCGTTGTATAGAGCCAGGTTGGAATAGTAGTGTTTGTACTCCGACTCTGGTGTTCTGTGCAATCCAAGGCAGCGTCGAAGACACTGCCTCTCAAACACCCGAATCTTTTCCATTTGAGATGGGGCAACGTTGAACCAAACCGGGCACCCATAGGCAATCATCGGCCGGATAAGGGCCATGTAGCAAATCACCTTCACCCTGCTGTCAAGCCGGCTGCTATAAAACAACCGTTTCGTCAGGGCAAAAGCTCCCCTAGCCCTGGCCAGAGCAGCATTTATATGTCTGTCGAAATACAAATACTGATCCATCCAGATGCCAAGGTACTTTACTACACTTTTACTCGCCAGTGGATGTCCATTTGGTCCTACGATCACCAGCTTGCGCCAGTTCTTTCTCGTATCCCTTGTGGCTCTAAGCAACGGAGTCCTAAACAAGATAGTTTCTGATTTCTGAAAGTTGATTTTCAACTTCCAGTCATCGCAATATCGCTGAATCTTCTCGAAGTCACGCTGCAAAAGAATCCTGATGACCTCGACTTTTGGAGCTGTTCTGTACGCAATTAGATCGTCGGCATACGCAATTGCCTGAGTTAGACTACTTATCAGATCGCTGGTGTAAATGCTGAATAGAATCGGCGAGTTGACCGCTCCCTGCTGAAGACCATTTTTAATATTAAAGGTTGTGGCAGAAGTTACATTGCCACTTTTGACAACAAACTTTCTGCCATTGAGCATATCATAAAGCATATATAACAGTGGTTTACTAATGCCAAGTCTGGTCAGTTTTAGATAAAGACCCTCTAACCATACGGTGTCGAAGGCCTTCTCCAAATCAACCAGACAGGCACCCGTACACTGCTTCTTAGATTTGTTCCATTGGACATCAGAAACGAGTTTCGACGCGGCATGAATGGTGTCATGTCCCGCCTTAAAACCGAACTGATTGTCCGGTATGATATTATTGTCCTCTGCCCACTTAGACAGAGCTCTATTGATAACTTTTTCGAATACCTTGCTGATACTCGGAAGAAGACTTATCGACCGGAGATTCGCCGGATTGGAGTTGTCCTTTCCCTTTTTCGGGAGAGGATGCACCACAGCTGTCTTCCACCGCACTGGATAATATGCATTATTCAGAGCGTTGTTAAACAGAGTGGTATAAAAGTCTACTGCTTCTTGAGGTAAATGTCGAAGTACAACGTTGGATATGCCATCGACTCCTGCTGACTTCTTCTTCTTTAATGAATCGAAGATGAGCTGGAGCTCCACCTTCGTAATTAACAGGGAACTGGGCCCATTTCGCTCGGCGATTATGGCGTTTGCCAAATGATCTTCATTGAACCCGGTGAAACCAAGGTTCTCTGATCGCCATTGCGTGATGTCATTCCGAAGGTAGAAGTGATGGAGCAAGGCTCTGTTTTCCAGGTCGTGATTCGGGCGAATGCACGCATTCACCTTGTACACTTGCTGGAAAGCAGCCCCCACAGCCTCCACTTTCTCCTGCGGATCTTCGACAATAAAGAGGTCATCGTCCAAGACGGCGTCCTCTGGATTAATTCCTGCTGTCAGAAGTACGTCTCTGTTGTCTGTTGTTCTCTGAAGCTTGAGACACGGAAGATCGTTCTGATCATTCCTTCTAAATATCTTGTTAATTTGCGGAAACATGCTCGTTTAACCATTTTTGTATAGCTATATACATACAATTACAAAAACTCCGAAAAATAAACAAAATGCAGTCCGAAAGAAAAATAACAGAACATAGTCAGTTTGAAAGGGCAAAAAAGTGGGAATCGATATTGCCAAAAAAAAAGAACTAACTAATCCGCAAAAATCCGCAGATAATTTTATTCTAAACGAAGATTGCCTGGAAAAAGTTCCTTTTACAATTTTGACTTTTGGCCGAGTTTTGTACCTACAGCTAAAATGGAACTAAAGCCCACATAAAAAACATTTTTATTTTATAGCAACATGTTACAAATGAAAACAAGGAAAATTAATTAATAAATGAAAAATTTATTTTGATCACGCATTTAAATGAAACATACATAAATAATTATGTAAATGATAAACTCAGTCTATGTTAAAAAAATGTAGGTAACTAATATATTTATTTAGTTTCATGTTTCCCCTCAACAGCTTCGCGATCCTTCGATTGATCTTGAGGATTCTCCTTTACATTCAGGTGAGCCGGTCCCGTTTGTTGAATTTGTATAACTTTCTCAGCTGACTTTTCTTCGATAGCTGGCTTGGGAATGCTCACCGTCAAAACGCCATCTGATGAAAGTGTAGAGATCACTTTGTCAGAGTCATAGTTCTTTGGCAGTGCGTATCGGCGAACAAAGTGTCGGGAGATATATCCGTGATCATCTTCTCGCTCTTCATGTTTACCCTCCACAACTACAGCATTGTCCACCACTTTAACAGAAAGTTCACTTGGTTTGAACTGCTGAACGTCCATGCAAACCTGGAATCCATCTTTTCCAATGTTTGATACTGTTTTATTTCCTCTAGACCTTTCTAAGGGCAGATCCTCCAAGCCACTTGCCAAAGCCAACGGCAAACGCAGAACTCTGGGACTTTGGTATTTTTGGATTTGATAAGGATTCAAGCCAAATCCAAAATCACCACTATAATATGGGGATCCGGACATGGAGTCCAAACTTTCAGCTAAATCCAGAAGCAATTTCAATGAGGACATTTTATATCGGCTCTTGTTTTGTAACTTTTCACTGTAACCGTAGTGTAGATTAGGAAAATAAAATGAATTTCACTTTGTTTTAAGAGAACTTGTATTTACTATGATTGTTTTCATACAAACTGATGAATTCGCCGGTTGTTTTCACGTATTTATACGAAATGTTGCTTTTGCAGAAATTTCTGGATTACACTCATCTTCTCTTTCTTTTCAGCTAATGTAGGGGAAGTTTATTTATACGAAATGTCTTTTAAGCAGAAATTTCTGGATTACATTAGTCATTCTCTTTATTTTCAGCTATTGCAGGGGAAGTTTATGATTACTTATTAATTTTTATTAAGCTCCTACTCTCTCTCTCTTTCAAGCAATTATATATTTTATGTACCTACCTACTTTCCTACATTACTTAGGTAAATATACATCTGTATGCTATTGTTTATAGGTATTTTTGTTAAAATACTTACAAATGTATACAAAAATTGAAGGTAAAGATTCCACATTATGAATTTCTAGGATTCGAATTAAATACAAATGTTTCTATATCTACATATGTATGTAGGTTCATATTCATACACTAATTTCTTAAAGTAAAAAACAAAACAATGAAGTAATGAAGAGAAAATTCTCTTGAATAAACTATGGAAAAAAACTGCACAGAAATAAAGGGAGCTATCTATGAATGTCAGCTGAAAAAGGTGAACAAAAATCAAACGACAATATTATTAAGAGAAAAAAGTTGCAATTCAAAAGAGCATCTATAACAATAATTCCCCTTTTTTGCTGAAAATAAATACAGATACGAAGAGATAAAAATGGAAATTTCTGGCAAAGAGGTATTTTAAAATAAATATACGAAAACTCAACTACCGCTACCGGCAAAATTCATCAGTTTGTTTGAAAACAATCGTAGGAATTTATAGTTCTCTTGAAAAGTGCGCATTATTTTATTTTGTGGTCTACAGTATAGATTCATTCATAAAAATAAAACAAGTAAATAAGTGCCTGTGTAAAATGTCTTCACTAAAATACCTTTTGGATTTAGCTGAAAGTCTGGACTCCATGTCCTCTCAATCCCCTTACTATAACAGTGATTTCGGATTGGGCTTGAATCCATATCAAATTCAACAATACCAAAATCCCAGAGTTTTGCGTTTGCCGTTGGCTTTGGCAAGCGGCTTGGAGGATCTACCATTGGAAAGGCTTAGAGGAACTAAAACAGTATCGAACATTGGAAAAGATGGATTCCAGGTTTGCATGGACGTCCAGCAGTTCAAACCAAGTGAACTTTCTGTTAAAGTGGTTGACAATGCTGTAGTAGTGGAGGGTAAACATGAAGAGCGAGAAGATGATCACGGATATATCTCCCGACACTTTGTTCGTCGATATCCACTCCCAAGAAACTATGACTCTGACAAAGTAATCTCTACACTTTCATCAGATGGCATTTTGACGGTGAGCGTTCCGAAACCAGCTATCGAAGAAAAGTCTGCTGAGAAAGTTATACAAATTCAACAAACGGGACCAGCACACCTAAATGTGAAAGAAAATCCTCAAGAAAAGTCCAAGGAATCCATCGAAGACAAAGGTGCTTGAAGTAGATTTTGGTCTTTACTGCCTCGACCTAATTATTTCCAATTTAAGTCTTACATTATCATATTTATTTATCATACTATTACTATTTAAATAAAATTAAAAAAATTAAATGCAAAAATTTGTTTCATTTTTATTATTGCTCTTCCCATATTCGACAAATCGGTATCGGAAACTTTAAGAAAACAATACTTTTCGAGAACACTTTGTCTAAAAATAATTGATCAAAATGTTGTTATTTTAATTTTGTTGACAAGAGTGTAAGTGTAGTGTTGACTATAGAGTTACTACATTTATATTATTAGGTGTGTTGTAGAAAAATAAAATGCACGACTGGATCGCACGTAATTGCTCTAATGTTCAAGTTGCTTGGAATTAAGAACTTTTAAAATATGAAAGTAATAATAAGAAAAATATAAAAATATAGAAAAAGTATTTAAATCGTTCTTTTGATTGCATAATAAACAACTAGTTAAAAAAGATATCAAAAACAAGTATACCATTTGATTACTTAAAAAAAAAATGAATATATATTTTTGACAACTGGACCCTTGTTGTGTAACTATCTCTTCGATAAAATTCGTCGAGAAACGTTGAAAAATGAAACAAAACTCATACAATTTGATTCAGTTTCCATCGTTTCTCGACGAATTTTATCGATGCGATAGTTACAGAACATGGGTCCTGGTTTCGAAAAAATTCATCAACTCATTTTTGAAATATTGAATTTTCAAAAAAAAAAATTAATTGCAATATTTTTTTAAAAATCCAAAATTTATTTTTTTCAAAATTTTGATATGCAATATTATTAACATTTTAAAGGACCTTTTGCATAAAAATTTTGATTGAAATCGTTTGAGTCGTTAACGAGAAAATTGAAAACTAAAAAAACCGTTATATGACAGGTACCGTTAATAACGGTTTTCGGCAAATTCGTTTCTTATCAAAAAGTACACCTTACCTACAGTAATACACTGATTTTTTTTAAATCAAAATCGTAAGAGTCATTTTTGAGATAAATAAGCTTTTTATTTACGATTGTAAGGCAAGTACCGTCATTTTTTCTTCTAAAACAAATTCAATTTCTCCTCTGGAGGGTTACTAATAAACCTTAAGTTCAAAATTTGAAGAAAATTGCTTCAGTGGTTTAGGCTGTAGGTCAATATACGCACAGACAGACAGACAGAATTGTGCCACTATCATTGGTAGTTTTGATTTTGCCTCTCTTTTATGTTTTCATGGGTGCTGAATCTGATTCTGAGGTTTGAGACTAAAATTTCGTGACGCAACATGAACAAAATGCAAAAAATTATGCAAAAATAAATTTTTTGGGAGTTTTTCTGTAATGGTCCGAAAACTACCAATTATTCGAAAATTATATTTTTTCTGCGACAATCCATTTGGACTTAAGCGCTAGTTGAAAATTTATTTATTTTTTTTTTTCGAAAATCCACTCGAAATAACTTTATGCGAAAAATTGTTATTTCTGCCTAGACATGAACGAAGATATACTTTTCCGATGGTTTTTGATGCGCTGAGTTCGAAACTGGTCTTGGAATTACTCTAGCATGTCACGTTATTTAGATATTCGAATCTAAAGATATACAAAAATTCGTTTTTTTATGCAAATTTGGTCGGGATAATTTTGTTCGAAAAAAATGTTTATGATCATCCTAAAGTTTAAACATTTTACCTCAAAATTCTTTTTGATTTTTTTAAATACTACCATTCATCTTCGAGAAATCCTTCTTTTTAAGTTATACGTGATTCGAAAAATCCAGTCAATTTGTGCTCAAAAGGGGACATAGCAAATTGACTGTTTTTTTTTAATTACGTAGTCAGACAAGGCTAAGGATTTCTCGAAGAGGGTATTTGAAAATTTCAAAAGATTTTGAAGTAATGTATTCATATAAAATATTTCACATAAAGAAGTTGCTCAGTTCTTTCGAGTGGATTTTCGAAAACAGTAAATGGAAAACAGTCTGTCCGTATATTGACCTACAGCCTAAACCACTGAAGCAATTTTCTTCAAATTTTTAACTTAAGGTTTATTTGTTACTCTCCAGAGGAGAAATTGATTTTTTTTGGTACTTGCCCTACAACCGCAAATGAAAAGCTTATTTTTCTCAAAAACGGCTCTAACGATTTTTCGAAAACCGTTAAAAATTTTCCGAAAACCGTTATTAACGGTACCTTTCATATAACGGTTTGCTTAGTTTTCAATTTTCTCGTTAACGACTTCAATCAAAATTTTTATGCAAAAGGTCCTTTAAAATGTTAATAATATTGCATATCAAAATTTTGAAAAAAGTAAGTTTTGGATTTTAAAATGGATTGTTTTTTTGAAAATTCAATATTTCAAAAATGAGTTGATGAATTTTTTCGTAACTGAAACTGAAACAAATTGTATGAGTTTTGTTTCATTTTTCAACGTTTCTCGCGATGGTTACACAACAAGGGTCCAGGTTTCAAAAATATATATTCATAAGTAATCAAATGGCATAGGACTTGTTTTTGGGATCTTTTTTAACTAGTGTTTTATACAATTAAAAGAACGATTTAAATGCTTTTTCTATAATTTTATAGTTTTCTTATTATTACTTTCATATTTTAAAAGTTCTTAATTCCAAGCAACTTGAACATTAGAGCAATTACGTGCGATCCAGTCGTGCATTTTATTTTTCTACAATCGCGTTGCTAAGTCGTCGTTTTGGTACGATTCCACAGGACTTCCAAAGAAACACACCTAATAATATAAATGTAGTTACTCTATGGACAACACTACACTTACACTTGTCAACAAAATTAAAATAACAACATTTTGATCAATTATTTTTAGACAAAGTGTTCTCGAAAGGTATTGTTTTCTTAAAGTTTCCGATACCGATTTGTCGAATATGGGAAGAGCAATAATAAAAATGAAACAAATTTTTGCATTTAATTTTTTTAATTTTATTTAAATAGTAATAGTATGATAAATAAATATGATAATGTAAGACTTAAATTGGAAATAATTAGGTCGAGGCAGTAAAGACCAAAATCTACTTCAAGCACCTTTGTCTTCGATGGATTCCTTGGACTTTTCTTGAGGATTTTCTTTCACATTTAGGTGTGCTGGTCCCGTTTGTTGAATTTGTATAACTTTCTCAGCAGACTTTTCTTCGATAGCTGGTTTCGGAACGCTCACCGTCAAAATGCCATCTGATGAAAGTGTAGAGATTACTTTGTCAGAGTCATAGTTTCTTGGGAGTGGATATCGACGAACAAAGTGTCGGGAGATATATCCGTGATCATCTTCTCGCTCTTCATGTTTACCCTCCACTACTACAGCATTGTCAACCACTTTAACAGAAAGTTCACTTGGTTTGAACTGCTGGACGTCCATGCAAACCTGGAATCCATCTTTTCCAATGTTCGATACTGTTTTAGTTCCTCTAAGCCTTTCCAATGGTAGATCCTCCAAGCCGCTTGCCAAAGCCAACGGCAAACGCAAAACTCTGGGATTTTGGCATTGTTGAATTTGATATGGATTCAAGCCCAATCCGAAATCACTGTTATAGTAAGGGGATTGAGAGGACATGGAGTCCAGACTTTCAGCTAAATCCAAAAGGTATTTTAGTGAAGACATTTTACACAGGCACTTATTTACTTGTTTTATTTTTATGAATGAATCTATACTGTAGACCACAAAATAAAATAATGCGCACTTTTCAAGAGAACTATAAATTCCTACGATTGTTTTCAAACAAACTGATGAATTTTGCCGGTAGCGGTAGTTGAGTTTTCGTATATTTATTTTAAAATACCTCTTTGCCAGAAATTTCCATTTTTATCTCTTCGTATCTGTATTTATTTTCAGCAAAAAAGGGGAATTATTGTTATAGATGCTCTTTTGAATTGCAACTTTTTTCTCTTAATAATATTGTCGTTTGATTTTTGTTCACCTTTTTCAGCTGACATTCATAGATAGCTCCCTTTATTTCTGTGCAGTTTTTTTCCATAGTTTATTCAAGAGAATTTTCTCTTCATTACTTCATTGTTTTGTTTTTTACTTTAAGAAATTAGTGTATGAATATGAACCTACATACATATGTAGATATAGAAACATTTGTATTTAATTCGAATCCTAGAAATTCATAATGTGGAATCTTTACCTTCAATTTTTGTATACATTTGTAAGTATTTTAACAAAAATACCTATAAACAATAGCATACAGATGTATATTTACCTAAGTAATGTAGGAAAGTAGGTAGGTACATAAAATATATAATTGCTTGAAAGAGAGAGAGAGTAGGAGCTTAATAAAAATTAATAAGTAATCATAAACTTCCCCTGCAATAGCTGAAAATAAAGAGAATGACTAATGTAATCCAGAAATTTCTGCTTAAAAGACATTTCGTATAAATAAACTTCCCCTACATTAGCTGAAAAGAAAGAGAAGATGAGTGTAATCCAGAAATTTCTGCAAAAGCAACATTTCGTATAAATACGTGAAAACAACCGGCGAATTCATCAGTTTGTATGAAAACAATCATAGTAAATACAAGTTCTCTTAAAACAAAGTGAAATTCATTTTATTTTCCTAATCTACACTACGGTTACAGTGAAAAGTTACAAAACAAGAGCCGATATAAAATGTCCTCATTGAAATTGCTTCTGGATTTAGCTGAAAGTTTGGACTCCATGTCCGGATCCCCATATTATAGTGGTGATTTTGGATTTGGCTTGAATCCTTATCAAATCCAAAAATACCAAAGTCCCAGAGTTCTGCGTTTGCCGTTGGCTTTGGCAAGTGGCTTGGAGGATCTGCCCTTAGAAAGGTCTAGAGGAAATAAAACAGTATCAAACATTGGAAAAGATGGATTCCAGGTTTGCATGGACGTTCAGCAGTTCAAACCAAGTGAACTTTCTGTTAAAGTGGTGGACAATGCTGTAGTTGTGGAGGGTAAACATGAAGAGCGAGAAGATGATCACGGATATATCTCCCGACACTTTGTTCGCCGATACGCACTGCCAAAGAACTATGACTCTGACAAAGTGATCTCTACACTTTCATCAGATGGCGTTTTGACGGTGAGCATTCCCAAGCCAGCTATCGAAGAAAAGTCAGCTGAGAAAGTTATACAAATTCAACAAACGGGACCGGCTCACCTGAATGTAAAGGAGAATCCTCAAGATCAATCGAAGGATCGCGAAGCTGTTGAGGGGAAACATGAAACTAAATAAATATATTAGTTACCTACATTTTTTTAACATAGACTGAGTTTATCATTTACATAATTATTTATGTATGTTTCATTTAAATGCGTGATCAAAATAAATTTTTCATTTATTAATTAATTTTCCTTGTTTTCATTTGTAACATGTTGCTATAAAATAAAAATGTTTTTTATGTGGGCTTTAGTTCCATTTTAGCTGTAGGTACAAAACTCGGCCAAAAGTCAAAATTGTAAAAGGAACTTTTTCCAGGCAATCTTCGTTTAGAATAAAATTATCTGCGGATTTTTGCGGATTAGTTCTTTTTTTTTGGCAATATCGATTCCCACTTTTTTGCCCTTTCAAACTGACTATTTGTTCTGTTATTTTTCTTTCGGACTGCATTTTGTTTATTTTTCGGAGTTTTTGGTAATTGTATGTATATAGCTATACAAAAATGGTTAAACAAATCTTCAAGTATCGATTTAAAAAAATATGGCTGCAAATTTGTTCCTTTTTAGCAATTTCGGTCATGTCTTGATTCTAACAGAAATTACAAAAAAAAAAATCAAAATATTTTTTGTTTCAAAAGAAGGTGAATTTACTAAAAACGTTATTTCTTTCATAGTTTAACATAAAAATAATGCAATCAAGGCAAAAAATAATTTTGTCCAGTTTTTGCATACAATATACAAATACTCGTATGTGCGTCACAGTGCGGTGTTTTGGTCTAAAACCTGGCCAAAATGTATATGGCCACATTTTCCACATCAAATAGGTACCAAATGACTAAAAAATTATTTGGAAGGACAAATTTTAATTGTTTGGGTACAGTTAAACCCACTTACATCAGGATTAGCTGGGAGAAAAAATATTAAAAATCAAAAAAAAAAAACACGTTCAATGCCGTGCTTTAGCTCTTTTAAAGCTAATATTTCATTCTTAATTTTGTCGTTTGATTCAAATTGTTTCATTAAATAGTTTCTGATTGAGAAATTAAGTTTAAGAGATGAAATTTAGAAAAATAATGTTTTTTTCGTTTTTAATTGATTTTTTATAAAATTTTGAAATATTAAGGAATTTTTTTTTCAATATTCAATAGCCCAGTAAATTTATTAGCTGGTTAATCACATCCTCGTTGCATGCCGTTCTGAAGAATATTCGTGACAAGTGTTCCCTGTACTGGCGGAAATGCTTATTTCTAGCTTCCGCGGCTTCTTCGGACAATTGACCGATTGGCAACAATGCATGGGGTATACAAGTTTACATAATATTTAGCAGTATCCATCATGAATTTATCGGTTTTTTAAGATCTTCCAGATAACCAGAGGATATCACTTCTAAAATAATTTTGAATTTGTTAATTAATGATAAATCCGCGCTTGTAACGGAAGCTGCTTCTTCTTGGCTATTAAAAAAATCTAAGAGTTTTAAGGTGATGTTGCCATCATTGGTGTTGCCATACCTAGCTTATGGAATGTCCACCCAGTAAGCCCAATTCATCATCGAACTATTTTTCCCATTGTCTCCTGGCCGCTTGAATTTTTTCCCAGTTACTTTTTTCTGAAACGCGTCCTTATGCACTTCAACTTAAAGTTTGTACGACAGATGCACCAGAAATTCAAAAAACCTTATCCTGTCGTGTAATATTGAGAGTGGATGTTTTGCCATATAATTTGACTCCCAGACTTGAGAAGAAGAGGCACAAGGGAACTCAAAAATATATTTGCACCACTATTATGTCACTAATCACGATGTTGTCTGATCCACAAAATCTTGGAGCTTGACTTCAGCAACTATCTCACCTACGCTTTTTGGTGGGTAACATTCTTGTTTAGCTTAGTGTGTTTCTTCATTTTCAGGGCTATACTGCCAATCACAGGTGCTATCCCCAACTTCATAGCCCTGGTTTGAGTTTTGGTCACAATCTGCATCACTTTGGCTATATCAATATTTCCCGCCGCTCATTGACTCATCTGTGCCGCGTATGTCAGTTCATCAACAGACACACGACGTGTTTGTTCGTTCATTTGATTCCCCGAATTCTTGCTTGGGCGACCTTGAGACCTTCCGGGAAGTATGCCTACATGTACTGTTATTTCTTTATTCTTATCTAAAAAACGCATTTTTGTGCTATTGCAGATTTGTCATCTTCGTTTATGCCTTGATAATCTTTAGAAGTCTAGAGGACTTTGTTATATCCATATGGGTATTTTTAAAGTAGTGTTTTCAAAGGCTCTGTTTTTTGTTAAATGAAAGCTTGTAAATGGTTTTGAAAGCTAAGATTGTCCTACATATCCAGCAGTTAAATAAAATATAGGGTAGACTATGTTGCGGGGTGTTGCGCTATTTTAAAACCACTAATGTTTTGAAGTTCGATTCGATTCCCGGCCACTGCCACCTAAAAACATAAATGCTTTTTTCCGAGGTACTGCCTCTTGCGAGGGACTGACAAATCCTCCAAGAGTATACTTGTCATGAATAAGTGCTTCTCATCTAGCCGTTCGGACTCGGCATAAAATTGTAGGTGCCCTCCATTCCTGTCAACAATACGCACACAGGAATGGTTGAGAGTTGTTAGTCACTAGGCCCTGGTTCTCCATGAGCTGTTGCGCCACTAAATTTAATTTAATTTAATGTTTTGAAGTGAATACTTAACATCATTGATATGAAAAAACTAAGCTGAATATACAAATAAATACTGCGATACATACATACCTAGATTATCACGATTTCCATATCAAATTTTTTTACTAAAATCACTTTTAATATTTAAAAAAAAACGCAGAAAATTTATCATAAATTTTTTTAAAAAATCGTTAAGAAAACGTGTCTACTCAATTATTGCCAGTTGCAACTGGTGGTGTCACGAATGGGGTTGACCAATTTATAGATAGATTTCACTAAAGAGTAGCCTGGTTATCTACACAAGCTTAACCCTGGGAGGGAAAATTGAGAAAACTGATTTATGTCCTCGTTTCAGGTTAAAATACCAATATGTGGCGTCGTAAGGAAAAGGGCACGTATCTCTAATTTGTAGTTTTGATATAAATGCTTTTTAATTATTTTGCTTTTGTCGCCGTCAAATTATATAATTTTAAAAATTTTGAAAAACTATTTGTTATTTAAAAGAGCATGTAAGTAAGTCTGGTGATGACTTAGAAAAATGAACTTGGAAACTTTTAAGCCTATTATAGGCACATAAGATACTTGCTTAAAAACTGCACAGAAACCTGCGTTCGTGATTTTTAGCCATTTGCAGTTGAAAATTTGGGTTTTGAGCTTTGAGCAAACATAATGTCTGTTTGCGTACCTCCCAGAACTACGAATTTAATTTCTACGAATTAAGCCCAAAGTTCTGTGAAAGCTCAAATAAAAAAAAATCGTAGAAATTCGTAGTTATGGGAAGTACACGAACAGACCTATAGTAAACTATTTAACGGTTCCAAAATTATGCTACTTTTTCAAATTTTGAATTTTGGTGTTTACGCCCTTTTTAATAAAAAAAGGTTACGAAAATAGGAACAATTAAGCTAAGAAGATACACCTCGTTGTTTGTTTTTAGTTTTCAAATGCTTAGAGTTCCTTGAGTTCAGTTAGCACTTGATTTTAAGCAAACATCTAGAACTATATTTTTTAAAAGAAAATAATCGAAACGTAAATGCTAAGATTCCTTTATTGGTCAAGGGATTTTTTCGGTTCCTTACAACGTATGGGGGAAGTATACTTACAAAATGACATATACGGGCAAAATGACACCAGCCATTTCTTAAAATCTGCTACACTTATAGTACTCAATGAAATTTTGTGAGTTGGCTTGGATGATTTTTGAAATCCTGTGTCGTCACAAAAAATAAAAAAAATTTATGAAGAAAATTATTTTTGTTTTTTTTGGGACTCGACTGTTTTGCGTGTTTTGGTAGTTTTTGCACCGTTTTATTTTATTGTTACTATAATTTAATTTAAAACTCATTTCAAAATAAGTAAAACTAACCAATAAACTAGACATTTCAATTCTTTTCTGTGCAATGTATTGATAAAATTTTGCCATAACTATGATGGGAGCAAAATGACATACCAACTATGGGCAGAACGACATACCTATATTACGAACAATATTTTAATTTTAGCAATAAACATATCTCATAAATGCAATAGGTCAATATATCATCAATTCTGCAGCGTTGAAGCATTATTATACAAGCTTTGGGCTCATGAATCCTGTGGTTTAGTGTCGAAAAACACAAAACAAGTAATTTGCGAACTTTGTATCTCTATGAACCCGAAGGCATAATTTAAGGAAAAAAGTGTCAAAAAACAAACTATAACTTATAAATGTATAACTTTTACCCAAATTGAAGCTTTTTACTACGATGTACGATGGCACTAGAAAATATAACCTATGCCATTTTGTTCATATGAAGTAGGTCGTTTTATCCATACTATATTGTCCAAATAACTTTTTTCGATTCAAAAACTTTATATTATGTCATTTTGGACGTACTTCCCCTACATACATACATTTATATATATGATCTCGAAACTTTTCCTCAGAATTTATTGGTATTGAAAATAGGTACATTTTCCAGGGAGGAATATTCGGGAAATAAGTATGCCATCTAATTATAAAAAAATAAATAAAGTTCCATTAATTGGTGAACGATGGATTTTTAAATGTTTTTTTTTAATTTTTTCTTTAAGATCATAGAAATTTTTGGCACCCCATTGGTGTGATATTTGCAAAAGTTATTGAAGATTTTTGTACGTTAATGTAAACGATTTGAAAGAATCAAATAAATCCATTTTGTGCAAAAAACTTGTGAATTAAGAAATCACTTAGACCTCTATGTAAAAGAAGTGTACTGAAGATCAAGAAGGAACTCCATTATGCATACCTACTCCTATTACGATTGTCATTGTTCGAACTGATATGTAGTTGAATAATCTGGAAATTTGTTTTTTTTTTTTCATCTCTAAAAAACTGATCAACTATTTTTCTTAAAATTTTTATTTTTCTTGTGATTGGCAATTGTCTGCACCATTCTTATCAAAACTTTATTCAGTGGGGTTCTTAAATTTATCAGTTATAGTTTAAGAGCCGACAGCAAAATTTGTGCGTGGTTGTATCACCAAAATCTATCTATCAAAATCTGGGGGTATTGTAATGGTATGGAAAAAATAAAATGCACGACTGGGATGACAGTGACGGTTTAAATAAATCATATGTATGTAAGGACAATTCAAATTATGAGAGAAAAATGTATAAAAGCATGAAATACGATATTTAAATTAGCTTAAACAACTTCTTTGAGAGTTTAAAATGAAAAAAAAGAACGTCTTCTTAGTTCTTGATTGAATATGATTGTAAAAAAAATTTAAATCGATTGAGTGGTTTACTTAAATAAATAAATTTTTTTATATCAAACTTATGTATAAACAAAAATAAAATTAAAAAAATTGTCAGCCATTTTTTAGACACTGATTAAAACAAAATTTAAACTTGTTTTAAAAATTCAAAAGCTTTTTTTTTAATTTTGAAATGACACGTTTTTTTCAACATTAAAAAAACGTTCTATTAGTATTTCTATAGTTGATATTTGTAAACTTTTAAGTTTTTTGCTATCGCACTAATTTGAGTATACAGTAAAAGTTAATAAAAACTGCAGGATCCGTTTTTAAGAAACAAATATTTTCCTTATCGGTTTTTTACATTTGTATGAGTAAAAAAAGGTTAACAAAAACCCCTTAAATACCGAGTCTTATAAAAATCGATCGAAAAAATTAAAAAAATTGTATTGCAGGTACCGTTAATTTAAGTTCTAAGAAAAATGAAAAAAACATGTGATCGCAATCACCAAAAACAACTATGAACCAAGTTATAAGGAAATCGACCCAAGCCTTTTAGGCTGTAGCCGAACAGACAGACAAAATTGTGAGATCCACTTTTTTCGTCTTCCCTATCATCGTGATGACAAGTCTGATTAAAACCTTGAATGCATAACTTCTCATATAGCTATTTAGTACCTATATATCGCAATTAAAAATTGCAATGACCTCTTAACGTTAAAATTTTGAGCTTATATATTTTAGAGTCCCAAGCTTCCTAGTTTGTATGGATTCAAGAAAATCAAAGCAAGTTCCTTAAATTTGACACAAGTTTAATGTACATAGGTATATAACAGTGCTACCAAAAACAGATTATTTATTCAACTGCATTAATTGTTGTTTTGTTTGTATTTAAAATGAGAAATACATTCATTTTTATCACTAGATTGCATATCCAAATTCACTGTTTGGTCGGAGTAATTTAAGTTTGAATACATGGTGTTTCGTGAGTTTCTACAAAATGACTTAAAACTCAAGAAAATATTAAAAAATAATGAAAACACCTAAAATGTCAAATTATAACTTTTAGTAAAGCTAAGACTTCATTCTTTCACTTTCTTTTTAAGTCAAGTTGTTTAAGTGCAAGGTTTTAGAGAAATAAGGTATCAAACTCAAAAATTTAAAAGGAAAGCATTTGTTTGTTAAAACAGTTTTTTTTTCAAAACTTAACGTTATTAAATATTATATTCATTTCCAAGACTCAATGGTCTTATTAATTTAAAGTTGAACACTTAAAACTAGATGGTCTTAGAAAGTATACTTTTAAAGACAAAAAAACATATCAGAAACAACTTCGTTATTGAAATGATAATATTGATTACAAACAAAATCTATTTTTTCTTAATTAAAATCACTGTTTCACGGTAATAACGTTCAATAACGTGGAAAGTCTTCGCTCGTCAGTCAACATCGAAAATCAAATTGCCGACTTTCCCAATCTTTCAGAAAGCCATAATGTGTCGAATCCAATCATGACCTAGAACTTACTATATTAGACTAAAACAGCCGACAGCAGATTTAAGGTATGAATGATAGTAAAAAAAGAAGTATATGCATTGAAAGCTCCATTAAAGGCTATTCAAAAAATCAAAGTCTTTGAGTCAACAACAGTGGATTAAACAGCGCGCATCGAAAAAAGAAGGACTGTTTAAAAAACCGTTTTCACTTTGAATTTTGAATTTTTTAAACGGTCTGGCATGGCGAACTATACACTCGAATGGCCTCGGATTCTATGATAGTTCTAATAAAGATTATTATTGTCTATAAGAAAAATATAAATTATTTTTCAAAACATCACCATGAACTTTGTCCATTTTTTATAAGAAATAATATATTTTTTAATGACCGCTAAATGAAAAAACAAAAAATATATTTTCTTATAGGAGGTTGAATAAACTTCAAACTTTGTTAAAATAAATCTTCTAAATTCACCGTTTAGGAGTGGTTTGATTATGATTAATGATTATTTTCGATTATCTTTACCTTTTTGAAGTAGCAATATCTTCTTACTGGTCACTCGTATGGGAAAAAAGTGTGTAAATATGTTTTGTAGTTTACACCTGTAGTCTATAAACTAAGCATAAATTATTTTATGAAAACGAAATTTTTCAAATAATTATATCTTTAAAATTATCACTATTAGAAAAAATAAATATATTTTTTTCAATAGAAGGTAACACAGTGCACAAACTTTTGATAGTTATAAGTAAGCAGGTGGTATTTTCGTCAATTTACGGGTTTTCAAACGTCGATATCTTCTCAGCCATCAGTCGGAGAAAAAAGGGTTACAATATTTTTGGTAGAAAATCATGTTAAGTTTTTCATACACTACTTTTTAATACCATGTATGGTTTCAAAGTTATAAGCGAAAAACCAGCCAGATTCACTTGTAGACTTTCGCATACATTTTCCTTAGGCACAAATAATGATAATTACATTTAAAATTCTTCACTTGGAGTTTCCGCAGTGAAAGTACATTTTCTGGACTAAATGTAAAATTACCAGAAGTTGTTGATTGGAGAAACGATGGCGCTGTAACACCAGTACATGTCCAAGGTGATTTTTACCAAACACACGACCACAAATAATAATTAAAAAAAAAATAAAACCGTTAATTTATTTGTAGGTCACTGATGATCATGCTGGGCATTCGCCTCAACTGGTTCCTTTTAAGGTCAACACTTTCGCAAGACTGGAGAATTTTTCACTTTCCGAACAAAATTTGCTCGATTGTTCACAAAGCTATGGAAACAAGAGTTATAAATGTGGAAGATGGTGCTATTGAAATAAAGCCTATGCCAAAAATGGTACCCTCATTAAACTTCGTCAAAATGTGTTACTCGTATTAACTTTTAGAACAAAGAATCAAACGATTCTTAGAAATATCATGGGAGGGAAAAGTGCATAAACTTCTCTAAATAATCTGCTACAAGTACACATACATAAATTTTAATGGTTTTGGACACGAAGAAGTAAAATCAATTATTAATGTAATTTTTAGTGGTCAAAATTCAAATCCATTTTGCGTATTTGGCTATTTTTGATGTTATGTAACAATATGGGACATTTTAACGAATGTCTTTGCAAGTGTTTTTCTTAAAGAAAATGGAACAAACTTTCTTTTTTGCCCCTCATAACAGTTTCCTCTAGGATTCACCAAAATTTGGCGCCATAAAGCAGGATTGGGAATATAAGAATTTTAAAGAGCGGGCAGATCGTCTTTAGTCTGAGGGGTTTTGAACCCTGTTGCACCAAACCGAAGTAGAATCGGTTTGCTAGGGTAATTATTTGGTCAGATCTTCACTAAGATAGATGTCGTTGAAGACCAACAAGTTTCACCTGTTTTTCATTAGTCGTTATATCCTAAATTCTCTATAACGGCCTGTTAGGAGCAGCCGATATGTTGTCAATATGATCGGCGTACCCTACAAATCGGACAAATATGTTGAAAAATTTGCCTTCGGTGTTAAAGCCTGCCCTGCACACTATTATTTCAGAATGAGATCGAATAAATCACATGATATTGCATCTAGTATTTGCCAATGTCACGTGACATTGGCTAAGTCTTCCTGATGGGAAAGTTCACCCATTTCCATAAAGAGCTCCTGACGAGGAATACTATGATATGCGGCTTTGAAGTCGATCAATATAGATGATGAGTCTCCACTTGAAAATTGTTGTTTTTTTTTCCAGGATTTGCCTGATAATGAATCCTGGTCTATGGTTGATCTGCCTTATCGGAAGCAACACTGGTACTTGCCGATTATAGTGTTGCAGAACAGCTTAAGATGCTCACGTTGGACCTTAAAGAAGATCTTATATCCGCCTTTTATCAGTGGTCAATGCCTTCTTAGTTCTTGCAGGACATGGGATCGCCTTTTTGTAGATGAGAGATATCAAGCTAATAGACCAATTATCGGGAATGCTTAATTCCACTCAAACTTGACTGATTATAGTAAATGCGTGCATCCTTTCTACACATCCCGCCCATGCTTAAGAAGTTTCACTGGTGTGCATGCACAGTAGAGAGTTTCTCGCTCAAAACAGTGTTTTCCATTGGCCAGATTCATGTCTTCCGTCGATTAGCACATAGTGGATTTGATTTGCGTATCGACCATCTAGGGAGCGCTAGGTTGCTTTGTGGATTCTAGCCGTGGAAACCTATTTATCACCGTATTTCGAGCTTCTAAGAAATCTGTTAGTTGGAGGTCGTTATCATTTCTCTCTTCGTGGAGGCTGTGTGCTGTATATACCAACTAGTCCGCTGAACGTCTTCTTCCTCGAGCCAAATTTTTACATCGTACTCCGAGGAGGTTCCGTCAGTTCTGCCTAGGATGTAGAGTTGGGTAGTTCCGGAACTGTATAGTTCCAGGAACTATATCTTCTGTCGGAATCGTTCCAGTTCATTCCGCAAACTAAACTCTAACATGTCCGTAGTCCAACATCAAACAGCCAAAATTTCAAGAACTGAACAAACTCATGCACACAAAAGTATTCATGCATAGTTGATAGTTCCAGTTCCAACTTCACACTTCATCTTCACAGAGCCAAAACAAAATTTAAGAAGGAAAGCAAAAAAAGGAAAGACATAATATAAACCTATATTCGTACATCGTTTGAAAAATAGTATAGTCGTGTTGGTAGCGATAGGTATGAAAGGAAAGAAATGTTACTCCATGAACGAAATACATGGTAATCGGTCTTTTCTCGTTCATAGTTCCTTTGCTGTTCTAGTTCCATTTCCACATCCAGTTCCAGTTTCGGTTATTAGTTTTTAGTTCCAGAGACATATTAAGTTATTTTCGTTCGTAGTTCCATTCTTAAATAGTACGTTTGGCAGAGATCGAAAAAGTATTTTGGTGAGATATTTAACTTCAAGAAAAATAATTGTTATCTGTTGACTTATTTTATGAAAATAAAAGCAAGCCATTAACCTCAAAGGGTCATTCCATATGAAATCGTCAAATCGAAAATGCCAACCTATTTTAGATTTATTTCAAACTTTGTGAGAATATTCCTTATGGTTCAAAGGAAGAATATCCATCGCGTTTTAATTTTCTCATGCCTCATTCCCCTCCTGTCCCCGTTGAAGTATTTGAAAATCGTCATTTTAGTGCTTCAGTATTTTTGTTTTAAAAAAATTTATATTAAAGATATGAAAACGTTTGATGACATATTAAAGTTTAAAAAGAGAACTAATTGCTACTTATATTTTAATTCAAATATTCAATGTCAAACAATATCAAAAACGGTGCCGAAAGTACGAGTGTTTTCCCATTTTTTTTTCGTTTTCAAATGACATACATAATTTTTCTTGAATACCTAGTACACTTATAAAAAAAGAAGTCAAACCTAAAATTGATTCGTTCAACTCACTCATTGTAAAAAAAATCTCCACTTGAAATTTTTAGATTTTGAAAAATCGCAGTTTTAAGACTATAATATCGATATGTTTGACTAAATGAAAAAATTTGAAACTTTCAGGACTTTTAGGACCTTGATCTTTAAATTCTGTAAATTTCGTTTTGTTATTTTAATATGTTATAATCCGTTTAAAAGAAGAAGTACCAGTCAAAAAATAAAAGGGTATTGAAGACATTAATATCATACTATTTTTACACATATACTAGGGTGCCCCCTCCCCCAAAAGTGATCAAGGATATTAAAACAATGTTGTGCAAAATATTTTTTGAACCGGTCAACGTTAACACGTGCCGGCAAGCACTTGAAATTTCCTATACAAAATACGTATGGGTAGTTTCTCAGTGTTTCACTCAAAATTTCGGAAAAAATGTAAAAGTGGATGGAAAAATCTTCAAACTTGGTACATATATTAAGTACCATAAGTCTTACTTACTTACTTTACTTTAGATGGCGCTCACAGTCCAGGATGGACTACGGCCTCAACCAACAAGCCCCTCCAGCCAGCTCGGTCCCTAGCTAACTGCATCCAGTTACGCACTCCAAGTTGGTTGAGGTCGCTCTCCACTTGTGTGCGCCACCTTAGGTGGGGTCTTCCTCTGCTGCGCAGACCATCAGGGGTGGATTCGAAGACTCGCCGGGCTGGTGCGTAGGTGTCCATTCGCTCCACGTGACCCAGCCATCTCAGCCGCTGTATTTTCAGCTTTTTGACCAGGTCGACGTCGCTGTATAGCCCGTAGAGCTCATTATTAAATCTTCTCCTCCATACTCCATCGATACAGACTGGACCGAAGATCACCCGAAGAATTTTCCTTTCAAAGCACCCAAGTAGACTCTCATCCGTTTTTGACAGAGTCCATGCTTCTGCCCCGTACAGCAGGACCGGGATGATAAGGGTCTTATATAAAGTCTCCTTGGTTCTTTGAGAGAGGGCTTTACTACTCAAATGCCTTCTTAGCCCGAAGAAACAGCGATTGGCCAGAGTAATTCTTCGTTTGATTTCTGCACTGATGTCATTTTGCGATGTAATAGTGGAGCCCAGGTAGACAAAGTCCTTGACAACTTCGAAGTTGTACCTATCCATCGTGACGTTTTGCCCGAGTCGCCGATGTTGAGATTCCTTTCTCGATGATAGCATATACTTCGTCTTGTCCTCATTAACAGCCAAACCCATTTTCACCGCCTCCGCTTCAATACTTGCAAACGCGCCGGTAACAGCTCGCTTCGTTCTTCCCATGATGTCAATATCATCTGCATAAGCAAGTAGCTGAACGGACTTTTGAAAAATTGTACCTCGGTTGTTGACTTGTGAGTTGCGTACAATTGCTTCAAGTACGATGTTAAAGAGGTTGCATGATAATGCATCGCCCTGCCTCAAACCTTTCTCGACATCAAAGGGGTCGGTGGTGTTCTTACCGACTTTGACGGAACAGCGAGATTTCTCCATCGTCATCCTGCATAGGCGTACGAGTTTAGCAGGGATGCCGAGATGCGACATGGCTCTGTACAGCTCGTCTCTGTTTACGCTATCATACGCGACTTTGAAATCGATAAAGAGATGGTGTGTATCGATTTGAAACTCCTGGGTTTTTTCCAAAATCTGTCGGAGTGTGAACATTTGGTCGACGGTTGATTTGCCGGGCCTAAAACCACACTGATAGGGGCCGATCAGATCGTTGACAAATGGTTTTAAGCGATCACACAGTAAAGATGACAGAATTTTGTATGCGACGTTGAGGAGACTTATACCTCTGTAGTTGGAACAATTCAGAGCATCTCCTTTCTTGTGGATGGGGCACACTATACCGAGGTTCCATTCATCGGGCATACTTTCTTCCGACCAAATTTTGAAGATAAGTTGGTGTATACTCCCTACCAAGTCATCTCCCCCTGCTTTGAATAGCTCGGCTGGCAGGCCATCTGCACCAGCAGCCTTGAACGCCTTAAGCTTAGCTATCGTTAACCGCACTTCATTTAGGTCTGGTGGACGGAAATTTTGGCCATCGTCGTCCAGGTTGAATGGATTATTCTGCCTCACAGCGGAATTTGGACTATCATCGCCATTTAGCAGTCTAGAAAAGTTTTGTTTCCAGATCCTCAGCACCGACTGTGTGTCTACCACCATATTCCCACTCTCGTCTCGGCAGGCTTCCGTTCTAGCCTTGTAACCCTGGGTAGATTGCCTCGCCCTTCGGTAGAACTTTCGAACGTCCCCCCTGCCGCTACACTCCTCAATAGACTCGACCGCCCGCTTCGCATGCTCTCTCTTTTTCCTTCTGAGAAGTCGGCGTTCCTCCTTTCGTTTTTGCCCGTAGAGCTCACGGGCTGCCCTCTCAGCAGCTCTGGTTCTAGTTTGCAGCATTGACTGGTAGGCTTCGTTCTTGGCTGCATGCGCCAGCCGGCATTCTTCATCGAACCAGGGGTTTCGTTGTGGTCGCCTAGTGAAACCCAGCACATCAGTGGCGGCACTTCTGATGGCTTGTTGACAGTGTTTCCACTGGTCCTCTGCAGTTTGTGCTGGTGGCGGAGCTGCTGAAAGGTTACGGGAGACTCGGTCCGCAAAGGTCCTAGCGATCTCTTGCGATTTTAACTTCGCGACATCAAATCTTTTCACAGCATCCGTTCGGAGTTGTGGCGTCAAAGATATCCGCATACGTAGTTGGGCTACAACTAAGTAATGGTCCGAGTCAATATTGGCCCCTCGGAACGTTCGGACATCCAGGATACTGGAAGCATGTCTGGCGTCTATCGCAATATGATCAATCTGGTTGACGGTTCGTTGATCTGGAGACCGCCAGGTACCTTTGTGTATATTGAGGTGTGGGAATCGAGTGCTAGCTATGATGGCATTCCGCCCCGCCGCAAAGTCAATCAGCCTGAGTCCGTTACCGGAAGTGTTGTCGTGCAGGCTGTGTCCTCCGACTATCGAACCAAAGATGCCCTCCTTTCCGATTTTGGCGTTGAAGTCGCCAAGAATGATCTTGACGTCGTACTTTGGGCACCTATCATACGTACTCTCGAGGAGGTCGTAGAAGTCTTCTTTGGTTGAGTCATCTTTGTCTTCCGTTGGGGCGTGGGCACAGATCAACGTAATGTTTTTGAATTTAGCTTTGATGCGGATTGTGGCCAGGCGCTCGCTTACATTTCTGAAGCCCAAGACTTCTTGCCTAAGTCTTCCCCTTACCACAAAACCACAACCAAAGAGCCGCTGACCCTGCTCCTTGCAGCACTCGCCGAAGTAGATGTCACACGACTTCATTCTTCGTATGCCCTCTCCATCCCATCGCACTTCCTGAATGGCTGTTATATCAGCCTTTAGCCTATCCAGGTTCTCCACTAATTGTTCGGCTGCACGTGGTCTGTTTAAGGTCCGGACATTCCACGTGCAGATCCGAAATTCATTGTCCATGTTTCGTTTGCTGGGGTCGTCAACATTAAGATCATCCATATCCGAGGCTTGTTGTTGTTTCGGAACCGTTGTTGTTTTCCGTGGTAGGGAAGTTACCCCGACGCACAACCCCCGACCTGGAGGGCCAGACCCTTAATATAACTCCAAGGGTGGGGAGCCGGTAAACCGCTCCTTATAGGCCTGAGCTACGAATATGTCGTAGTAGCCCATATAAGGTGTTCACTAAGTAGTTCACTAACTGGAACTGTAGACGCCACCGTTGATTCCATCTGGGGAATTCTTCCGCTGCCGCCTGGATAAAGGAGAAGTGCCTTAGTGGGAACACTCCTCCCCCCCTCTCTCGTTTGCTGCCGCCTAAAACCGTCCACAGGGATTGGAACCCCATCTTCAGCTAAAGGTACTAGGCACCCGATGTTCACCACGGGGAGGTGAGAGTAGGAGTTGATAGACAGAGGTTCGCTTTGTAACAAAAGCTTGTGGACGCTTGTGTCCTCTTGAATGCACCGTGTCTACCCTTTGAACATGAAAGTACCATAAGAAGTAGATAAAAATATTATTTTCCATTTTTTTACAATATTTACCACGTTAAAAATAACAACAAATGCACAAAAACAAGGATTCTTAATGTTATTTTTAACAGTGTAAATACTGTCCTGAAAGTTTCAAATTTTTTCATTCAGTCAAACATGTCAATATTATAGTCCAAGAACTGCGATTTTTCAAAATCTAAAAATTTTATAATAAGTGTACTTGATATTCAAGAAAAATTATGTCGTTTTGTTCAATAGTCTTGACACCAGAGTCAGTTGAAAACGACAAAAAATCAGAAAAACACTCGTACTTTCGGCACCGTTTTTGATATTACTACTTATCAATTAGTAATCTTTTTAAGCTTTAATATGTCATCAAACGTTTTGATATCTTTAATAGAAATTTTTTTTAAAACAAAAATACTGAAGCACTTAAATGACAATTTTCAAATACTTCAACGGGGACAGGAGGGGAATGAGGCATGAGAAAATTAAAACGCGATGGAAATTCTTCCTTTGAACCATAAGGATTTATTTTTCGACGTTATCATATGGAATGACTCAAAACTGTTTGGAAGATAAATCAAAATAGTAAAAAAATTTACTCCAAGAAAAAGGAGATATAAAAGAGGTGCTGTTTGAAATATTTCAGAGCTTCTCAGTAGACTCAAGTCGTCTCGCTGTGTTCTAGTCGTACCCCTTAAAACGGTAATCTGTGTTGTGGCTTTCTCGTGAGGATCTCGATTTGGTCTCGCTGTGACATTTACACGTGGTTCTTAGCACTGACTATGTTTTACTGTCATCTCGCTTTGGTATCGCTATAGTCTTGACAACATAATTTTTTAAAAAGGTTTAAATAAGCTAAAATGAGGTAAAAAAGTCGAACATGGTTTTCAGTGCTGCGAGTATTGTTTTTGTAGTGCAGTGTCCATTTACACGACTACCTGTGTCGCGGTTTTCTTGGTATAGTCTCGCTGAGACATATACACGTGGTTTTTGGTATTGGCCATTTTTTCCGTCATCTCGTCATTGTCTCGCTATAGTCTCACCAAAGATCTTTTTTTGGTTAACAAAAATCCAAATAAAACAAAAGAGCACCATGGTCGCAAATGAGAAACCCAACTGTAAACAGCCACAGAGAGACGAATTACATGGTAATAAACGACAAAACCACGTGTAAACGTCCTTGGCAAAATGATGCCAGAAATCGTCATTATTGCGATATATTAAAATAAAAGTCATTCAACTTCTTGAATTATGCTATTTCGACTTGCGAGATTTTAGTACCTGTTTGATACTTAAAACCTAGGACCTTGATTTGGAACTATAAAAGAACTATGAACATATTATATTATCACATAGCGACAAGTGAGCTATGAACAAAAATGACAATAAAGCCACGAGACCGATAGCCATTTACCAGTACCTATGTATATATATTTAATTCGAGAATACAGAACGATAATTTATGGGAAGTTAGCAAAATCTTAATAGTTCCGTGGACATGTTTCCAGGAACTAGTTCCGATGAGGAAAAGAATCGTTCCATATCCGTTCCGCTTTTGGAACTGTTTTGCGCAACTCTACTAGGATGTCATAAAACTAATCCTTTAAAGAGCTTTCAACTCCATTGTAAGGGGCGTGTGCACTGCACATGTGAAGTTTATATTTTTTTGAAAGTGGCTTTGATGTGGATCACAGCCAGGAGATCACTAATCGGCTTAGAGACGTTAACTTTTCTTCTAAACCTAATTTCCTACTCCGATTCCGCATCCTAAAATGTATAGTCTTTCATCACAGCTGTCATAAATGTGAACTGATATCGAACTGTGTCAAACAAATGGTCTCAGAAGCATTCGGATTGTTTGTATTACATTTATATTTTTGCATTGTGAAAAACTTTTTTGAGTCTGAGTGTGTGGATATTATTAGAAATGTATACAAAGCTTAAGCAGTCAAGAATTCAGCTTAAGCAGTCAAGAATTCTCTCGTTCCTTTATTGATAAATTGGTGAATTAAAAGCATAATTAATAATAAATAACTTAATAAAGAATTCCTTAAATGTTCGTGTTATACATCAATATTATTTATTTAAGATCTTGCAATAATCTATTCTATTTTAACCTTCAAAAGGACAATGTTGGTATGGTTATGTAATCATATTATATGATTAAACAAGGATATTAATAAAGACATAATACATAGGTACATATAAATACATATATTTTTAACGGTGAAATGAATTATAGAAAATAATTAGGGCATCTTCCTTACAGAAAACGTTTACTAAAACTACTCATACATATAATATTTCCAGTAAAATTTGTTTTTTTTTTCAAGGTGAATTGAAATTAATTTACTCATCACCATTTTCGGCACTCTCATTCTCAGCCTTTGCCTTATCTTCTCCATTTTCCTTGACATTCAAATGAGCTGGACCTGTTTGTTGAATTTGAATAACTCTTTCGTTTGGTTTTTCTTCAGCTTTTGGCTTTGGAATGCTAACAGTTAAAACTCCATCAGAAGATAATGCCGATACAACTTTATCAGCATCGTAATCCTTAGGCAAAGCATAACGCCGAACGAAATGTCTCGAAATATATCCATGGTCATCCTCTCGCTCCTCATGCTTTCCCTCGACCACCACAGAATCGTCGATAACTTTCACCGATAATTCACTTGGTTTGAAATGTTGCACGTCCATGCACACCTGGAAGCCATCTTTACCAACATTGGTAACAACACCTTCTCCTTTGCCTTCGGTTCGTGGATTTCCAAGTCGTCCTGCAGCTAAAGCTACAGCAAGAGGAAGTCGAATTGAAGCTTGTGGCTGTGGACGATGAATGTGACGTGGTTGAAGGCCAAGGCCAAAGTCTCCTCCATAAATTGGCGAGAAGTTTGATGATTCTGAATTTTCAATATCCTGAAGGACACTCAAAAGCAATGGCAAAGACATTATTAATTATTTTTTTTTTTTTCAAATTTATTTATTTTTAGATTCAAAAATTATAGAACGATGCACTGTTCAATTTACCACGGTAAATAACTGTACTGTACTAATTCGAGCTGAATCACTTTTCAGGTATTTATAGGGAAATCGATTGGTCATGGTCATAACTGGTAAAAAGGAAATTTTTAGATTATTCTAGAAGAGAAGAACTGACTAATATAAAAATTGTTGTTGCCCTTATATTTTCAGTCATTTGAATATTACGTCTTCAGCTGTGTTTCAACTTTCAGGGCTTGCAACATGCGCAGAAACTAAGAACTCTCTTCCAAAATATTGTGCTCTTTTATTTTTGTTTTTAATTATTTATATCTAACCATTTCCACAGCTGATACTGATACTTGGTAGATATACCGATGCAATGGGTTGAATAAAAAAGATGTACGTAGGTATCCATATTAATACGAAACACCCATGAGGAATGCACCCTTTAAGCCCCTACGTGGTAGGTTATTTAAGCATGGATACTATAAGAAAACAAAGGTCAATGCAACTTGAGTTGATGCCGGCTGTTTATAACTAAACTTGTTTCAGTTAGGTATTCGAGTGCACTTTTTGTGCCCATAATCCTTATAACTCTTTTGTGGGTACATAAGAATAGTTCGTGCAAAAAACCGGCCGGTGTAGATACCTATAAAGGTACAACGACCGGCGCGGTGGTGGCGTTGACGATGCGAGTGTATTGTTAACCGGCTTTTTCAATTTTCACATATCAAACTAAGATTTGAGAACGCAATTCTACCAATTCAGCTAAAAATTGCCGAAGCATGTCATGTATGATGTATCCAAGATTACACATCAGGGTCTCCACTTTCTTATGTCTCTTATACAGCATAAAAACAAATTTAGGTAACGAAGAGAAAAATCGAGCTCTGAAGCTACAGTCAGCCTAAATCAAAAGTGTAATCCTCTAGATATGTGAAGGAATAACATATTGACGTGATAGGACTTTATTAAACTTCCGATAGTATATTGTTAACCTCAACTCGCTTATGCTTAATGTTTATCCACTAATTTTATAGCTTGAACTTAAAACTTAGAGCTGAGGGTAAAACATAAAAATCCATTGCTTAGTCTTCACGCTATCCGCCATGATTACGAAAATTCTAAATTAAAGATTAGTTCGTTGAGCTCTGAAGTTACACTGGGATATCCCCAAATCATTTTCTGAAAACCCTAACTCACATTAACTAACAAATTCTGTGTTTTTTTGAGACTTAGGGTCATCCATAATTTGCCCTGAAGTAGAACTAGTGGCCATTTCGATTGGCAATCCAGAAGCGTTCGGAATGCGTTTTCCTATAAAGAACAGAAAACTTTTCTGGATTTTATTTCAGAATTAAACCAGAACTACTCACACATTCAAACACATAAGGTCTGTTTCTTTACTTTTGGGATAAAGTTTGAAAAAAGTTCGGGAAAATGTTTGGGGATCATTTTGGGCTGTATTAAAAGATAGCAGAAGAAATTGTATCATTTTCATTTAAGTTAAATTAAATTAAACCATTTTATAGGTCTGTTTCTTTACTCTCTCGCGGGATCCCAAAGTATCCCAAATCTACCCAAAACGTGTTTCTTTACCATTTTCTGGCACGAAAATGCCAGAGCTTTTGACTTTTTTTCATTTCCCCTCTAGCAAGAATCTACCCGAACATTTTAGTTCCCGCACTTTCTTGCTTGGCAAACAAGAAATCAGCTGATCGAAAAATTTTTAATTAAATTTGTCAAGTAGCGTGTATAAAATTGTTTAATTTAAATAAATTAAATGAAAATGATACAATAGAGGCATATAAATTAAACTATTTCTTCTGGTATCTCTTAATAAAGCCCAAAACGATAAGTCTAAATGTAAATAGAATTGAAATTGCATAATTTTGTATGCGTTGAGCCTATTCAAGCAATGAAGTCGAATGGGTAATTTACACCTCAACAAACCCAGAAACATCCCAAATGTGTTTCTTAACTTTTCTTTTCTTGTTAAACATTACAACAACAACGTCAAAAAGCTCATCCCTAAACTTTTTCCCAAACTTTATTCCAAAGTAAAGAAACAGACCACATATACGCTACTTGATCTTTCGATGAGCTGATTTCTTGTTTGACAAGCAAGAAAGTGCCGGAACTAAAATGTTCGGGTAGATTCTTGCTGAAGGGGAAATGAAAAAAAGTCAAAAGCTCTGGCATTTTCGTGTCAAAAAATAGTAAAGAAACACGTTTTGGGTAGATTTGGGTTACTTTGGGAACTTGCGGGGGAGTAAAGAAACAGACCTAATGTAAGATTGGTTTTTTTTTACAGAACAAAATCGATTTTGTTTAGAAAAAATCGATTTTGTTCAGAAAATTCACACATTTTACTGCTAAGAACAA
Source organism: Dasysyrphus albostriatus (assembly GCA_946251815.1). NCBI lineage: Eukaryota > Metazoa > Arthropoda > Insecta > Diptera > Syrphidae > Dasysyrphus > Dasysyrphus albostriatus. Next base: position 103,600,788 of record OX276336.1, on the reverse strand, counting down.
TTATTTTCCGTTTAGAATATTATTTTCCAATTTTTTTTTTTAATTTTCATACTCATCCATGAACTTAAAGAACTATTTCGGCATCCGCATGTGGAGTTGCATAAATACAGAGATACGATATCTTCAGAATCAAACTGCATATGCCTGTTTTTTTTTATTGCTGTCCCGGATCGGAGAGTTCTTCCGCATTGCCAATCGATCCAGAATGTGTCTGCAGGGAAGCGCAGATGCAGAGTATACAGATGACCTGGCGAGCAATTTGCACAGGAATTCAATTGAAGTCAAAAGCGAGCTTGTGCTGGATGGGTCTTTTGGTAAAGAATTCGTTCTAAAACACAATATCGCTCGATGTCACACTGCGCGGAGAAGTGTCGAGTTCCTTAGTGAAGTCGGTATTTCCAAAATGGAGTTTAAGTGAAGGGTAGGCTAAGGGTTAAGAATTCAGCTCCTAAGCCAGTTATGAACTTAAGGCGCCACTGGTAGACGAATGAGACGTAATCTTCTAAGATACAGCCAAAAAATTCATCAAAGCTGTGATAAGAGGATGGGAGTAGGGAGAGGTCATTTAAACTAATGTTTTTAGCTTTTTAATGATACTATTAACTTTTACGCATCTCAAGTATATCTCGTGAAATTATCATATTTATAAGTAAAGCAAGAATGTGGTTGCATTTTTTTTTTTGCTCGTGAGTGTGTTTTAGAAAATTATTTTATTTTTTTTTAATTTATAATACAAATTCTGTATAAATAAATAAATAAATAAATAAAATAATAAATAAATCTGCCAGGTAGAAGATTTAGCATTTAAAAAGAAACCTTATAGAAACTTTACCTGATCCGAGGTACAAAAGTTTCGAGCTTAATGATCAGGAATTCTAATCTTATTGGATATAGTTTACAGTGGATTTTTGTCAAAGAATTCATGTAAATAAAACTGAACTTAGTACAAAGGCCCTAGCTATGTCACTGATGAGTCCAAGTCAGTTACCCGGACGAAACGCCAATTTGTAAGACTAGAGGCCATAAAAAGCTATTTTCAATTAGTTTTTTTCATTTTCTGAAAATTTTAAATTTTGAAAGATATGTGCCATATTCGAATTTCGAAATTGGTTATTCAATTTAACTTCTAGTCAAATTGAGTTTTTGAAAATGTTATTTAAATATGTAATCGACCTCTGATTAAGAACTAGCGGTTGTGAATACAGTTTATTCGATACAGCTGAATCATTATTATACTCTTGTTGTCGAAGATGGTGATATCATCTTTTGATGATGTCAGCTTGTGAAGTCTGGATGCTGGACTGGAATTCAGGAGTATCATATTCCGGAAATCGGACGTGCCCTTTGGCATTTAATTTTCTTTACTATTTGCATTCGGTGAAACCAGCTACACTTATGCAGTTTAGTCCATTGTCCTCATAATGAAGGTGTCGTGTTTTATCTCAAATCAATATAGTTAGCCATTCTCAGCAATTATCATAAGAGACGACATTTCATTTTTTACCTCAACTCGCCCCAGCAAAAATAAAAAAATCTAATTCTTCTTCAGGGCGAGTTCAGAGCGACCCCAGATTTAAAAAAACACAGAATTACCTCATCAGGGTTAGTTCAGGTTTGGGGTGACCCCAGGGTGAATTCAGGACTCAACGAAAAAACCTCTGTATTATGAAGATCTTCTGCATTTTGGCCTTCTCTCTCTATCCAACAAATGGAAATTTGGCATTTCACATTCCATCCTTTTTGCAGAAACCAAATGGGACACTTTCTAAAAAACTTTTTTAAAATTTTTGTTGCACCTAAAATTGAACAAAACGATTTAAAAAACACGAAAAGCCTTTTCCTAGGACCTAGTGACATGTGAGCTAAGCAATTAAAACAAAAATTATTCAATATTCAAGTCCTGTATTAAATAAATTAACTTCAAAAACTGCTCAAAGTCACAAATTATTCTAGTATTCTAAAAATCAGAAAGTGTCTGAATAAATATCCAAAATCCGTTCACAATTACCATTTCCCGTTCCTTTTCAAGAAATTGTGAAAAAAAATCATTCGAAATTTTGGCACCAAGATATTAGAAAAAAACAAGTATTCGAAATTTTGTCTCCAACTTCGTAATATCCGAGTATAAAGCAAAACAATCCCAGAAGTTCAAATTCATACATGTTTGCATAATAAAATTGTTTGTTCTAGACAAAATAATTTGCTGCCTTCATTAACTTTTCTTTAAATTAAGCTTTGTTTTTAGTAATAAACTAATAATTTCACTTTTCTCGGAATCAACGCATGTGGACTCAAGCCACTCTTCCCCTGGACCCTTTAGTAAATCAACCATGTAAAGCATTTATGTGGGGTTTAATTAAAATTACGTTAAAATAAATTAATACAACGATCATCTATTGACACACTGTAGCCACTATATCGATTTATGATTTTGCTGACTAGACATTTTATTAAGAGAAATGCAAAAAATATTTTAATTCAGCCCTGAAACCCTTTAAAAGGGCCTCATTCAGCAATTTATCTACATAATAAAGTTTGCAATTGAGTGTGTCGGGCGTTTTCGTCGGTTAACGCAAATTTAAATTAAATTATAATTTAATTAAAGTGCACACGTTCATATTTAAATTATAATAATTACAATTAACTATACTCGAAGGTTTTAAAATTCTTAAAAAAACAAAAAATGTCTCTCATACCATTTCTTCTTGATCTGGCCGATGAAATAAGCGAATTCCATCGCGGAGTCGACGATGACTTTGGATTCGGTATCTACTCGACTGATTTTCATCGCCCATCAAAGACAGTGTCGCAACTATGGTTACCTAAGCACCGTCAGCATCCCTATGCAAATATTCGTAATAAAATGCTCAAAAATCAAGAAGACAAAGAAACAACCAACGAGGACAAGGAATTTTCGCCGGTTGGTAAAAATGGCTTCCAAGTCAGCATGAATGTGAAGCAATTCAAACCAAACGAACTGACTGTCAAGACAATCGATAATTGCATCGTTGTAGAGGGCAAGCACGAGGAAAAAGAGGATGGTCATGGTCTGATTGCTCGACACTTCGTTCGCAAGTACACCCTACCAAAGGGCTATGACCCAAAAGAGGTGGCATCCACCCTCTCATCGGATGGCATTCTCACCGTCAAAGCGCCACAACCACTTAAATCGGGCGAAGGCAGTGAAAGAATCGTTCAAATTCAGCAGACAGGTCCAGCCCATTTGTCTGTTAAAGAGAATTGCAAAGATGCCGTCTCCTCGGAAGCCGTAAAGCCACCTCAATGTGAGAACGGTGATAAAACGACCACAGAAGAGATTTCAAATTAAATTCCATAATACGCATTGGCGTATGCGCCAAAATTCCTACTTTTCAATAATGAAAAAAGACTAATTATAAATGAAATACGTTTTTCTTTTTTATTTTAAAATAAATGTAAAAGCGAATGAAGATAATATAATAAAAAAAAAATAATTAATAAAGCACTTCCATTCCAATCGTAAATCGTAATACATTTTTGTTTGTTTTAAAATGTATACCAACCTACTGTGCATAGGTAAAAAGATCATTTTTTTTTCTTTTAAACCAGTTTCCAAAAAGAATGTTATACATTTTTATTTTTTCTATAAAAATGAGGACTAAAAAAGAGAAGGAAGGTTCCAAGAAACCAAGAACATAAAGCCATAGAGTTTCAATTGGCTAAAGAAAAGAGATGCGTTTAATTAGGCTAACCATCATCCGCGACAATATTTTTTTTTTTAAGTCTAGGAAAAAGAAAATTATTGAGATGACAATAGTGAGTTTGCTTTTATTTCATGGCTCCATCAACCATCACACGTCATGTATGAATAATTTCATTACTTGTAACTAGGGCTCGGATTTTCATGTACTTAAAAATCGCAAATATGCCCTTAACAATTGAAAATATGCACTAAAAAATGCATATTTCCCAAAGAAAACAAGGAGAAAAAGAATTCTTATTCAGTTTTTATTAATAAAGAATTGAATTCTTTCTTCTATTTAACAAAAACAAAGATAACATTAAAAAAAAAAAAGAAACAATACATACTACCTATGAGTATTTTTTAAAAACGTAAATAATTTTGTTTATTTTTCAAAAACCAACAAAAATGAATGTAACTTTCGAGTTGCGGTTGCGAGTTTGTTCACATAAATAAGGAAACTTTATTTAACGTTTTTAAAATCAAAACTTAGCCTCCTTGACTCAAGTTTTTGTCACAAATTTCCAAATTTTATTGAAAATATGTACGAAAAATTTGAAAATATGCACTTAAAATACTATAAAATGCTGTGAGAAAAAACATGCATTTGCATGGAAATCCCAGCCTAAGGCGCCAGTAATAGCTATCATTGAAGCTCATCAGTGAAAATTCTAATAATTGAATTTGAGACATTTAGAAAGCAAAATCACTTATTATTTTGATGGAAAAATAATGCTCAAGACTTAACTAATATTTCTAGTTAAAAAAATTTCAAATAAGCCATAATTTTTACATAATTTTCATTTTCAATGATGAGTTTCAATGATAGCTTTAACTGGCGCCTAACTAATGATCATAGTCACTGTCCATCGATATAATTTTTCATATAGTCCAGTCAAAATAGACATACAAATGTGCAAAACTAGCCATAATTCCGATAAAGCTTAAAATTGGTATAGACCTTCCCTTTGGCATAACAAATCAGCTGCGAAAAGTCCTCGTCGATTCCACTCGACAAGGATTTTAATATTTTAGTATAAAAGGCCAAAAGATCTACAAACATTACTTGAAACATTTTTCGATAGCATTTGCCGTAAGTGAGTTATTCCCAAAAAAACGATATTCTCGACAATTTGCCTTTTTTGAAATACATAGCTACATTTCCTTAACCAAAGATCTTACGAAAAAAAGTGTCACAAATTTTTTTTTAGAAAATTATATTATCTACGAAACTTACTTATTTTATTTTTCGATAGCATTCAACGTTTGAAAATTATGGGCCAGAAACCAACTTTTTCGACCCTTGACCTTGAATAACTTTTAATGCTCGAGTGGAATTGAAGAGGACTTTTCGCAGTTTGTTATGCCAAAAAGAAGGTCTATATCAATTTTAGCTAGGTCAAATGCCTATTTTGACTGGAGTTATGGCTTTGGAATTATCCTTCTATCTATGGCTACATGACATAAAATGGAATTTGTTCAAAATGAAATATGGCTCCATTTTCAAAATGGAAAATGACCCTAAAATTAATGAAAAATGCCCCAAAAAGAAAAATATTCTGACCAAATATGAAAAGTTGCTCTGAAATTTTGTTGTAGGTATACATTGTAGGTACATATTTGAAAAAAACTATAACAACTTGAATTGATTTATTTTTACAGTTTTTTTGGCCGTTTTTCAATTTTTAGTTTGGGTTGAAATTTTATTTTAAAAAATGACCTTTAACTTTAAAAATTCTTATCCAAAAATAGCCCCAGGCGATTTTTTGTAATCTTAATATTCAAAAAAATTTTAATTTTACAGTTATTAAATAATCGAATGTTTACACATACAATTTATGAATATACAGGCCCGTATTACGAATTACTATTATCTTTCAAAATCCATTACTTTGTCGTTTTACAATTGTCGTTTTTTAAAACGATATAGGTACTCATTTTACTTAACAAGCAGCTGAGCTGCCTACACACTCTCACCAAAATACAGCTTATAACAAATGAAAATGGAAAATTGGGAACTGTGGTTTGTTCTTTTCATATTTTTACAAAAAAAAATTTTTCTTGCTTATCTCAACAACACCATTGAGAGCCCATTACTGTTTTTTGGGAACCGAAAACCTTGGTTTTTTGACAATTCCTAGGATTGTCAAGATTGTTCGCGGCAAACGCTGCCAGACAGTGGTTTTTGTACTGAAATATGGTCTTAAATTAAGTACACACAAAGTTTAAGCCCTTATTTTAACTATAGTTTAGGGAAGTTGAAGTGGCTACTCTGTCTTGCACTAGTAAATACATGGGTTGATTTGAAGTGAAAATGCACTTTAATCAAAATATTTTGGTCTTGCTATAGAAATACAAAGCTTGCACTAAAAAACATATACATGTAATGTATGTATGTATAACTTATACCTATTGATGAATAAATATGTAAGGGTACTCATGCAAACAGCTTAAAGTCGGCGTAAACGTAGTAAAATTGTAAACTTCCTTAATCTGTCAAATTTTCCATACAAATTATGACAGAATTACATAGTTTTTAAACTTTACTAAATGTACGACCGCGACGGTTTTACACGTTGTATTTGTATTTTTATATAAAATACACATATTATTGCTTATACAAGTAAATTAATTGTTCATACATTTATATAGGAAACAAAAGAAAATATAGAAAATGTTTAAAAACATTTTTAGCAATCTGTGTTGGATACATAATATTTCAGCTCAATCAATTGAAAAATATTCGAATTTCTTAGTTGCACGAAAAATATACCGTTGCATCAGCAAATAGTATAACAACAGTAAAAGAACATATATTAGTAATTACATTGTTGTTTCTTATTATACTTATTATTATAACTTATTATATACCCTGCCGTCGTGCCGATGCTTGCTACAATTTATAATGAATATTTTTTTTGTTTAATTGTAACTTCAAACGCAATTTCAACCTTCCTTTTTTAGGCCTATAATAAACTTATTTTTATTAATAATTGCCAGCTACATCTGATATTTGAACTATACTATACTCTTCTGCAATACTAATACAAAGTATGTTAGGATCTTCCTTAAAATAGTACACTGTGTTTTTTTTTTGTTTTCTTCAAAAAATTTAGGCTGTCCAAGAGCCAGACCAAAAAAGTAGGTTCACTATGCAATGTATTATTCGCGATTGAATATGAACAGGGATGTTCACCGAAAAATTAGTTTACACACTTTTCATTCAATATAGACAGGGAGACCTATGCTATAGGCTAAGAGCTGGGCACTTCTTTCTACAATGTATTACTGAACTGATTTTCTTAATGGAATATATTCAGGGGTGTTGGTGGGGCGGGGTGCGTATGTCGACTACCATATTGGAAAACACGTTTTATATATTTGTATCTCGTGAACCAGGCACCGTGTGACAAAAATAGTTATTTTTTGGAAAGATAATATTCTTTGTTTTTTTTTTTAAATTAAGTTCTTTTAGGGAGAAATTAAGTTTCAAAATAAATATTTGATTGTTTTCAAAAGTGTATTGACTTTAAAATTGAATTACATACTCAAAAACTTTTCACTAAAATAATATGATTTAAAAAAAATGGAATATAAAACTTCTTAAAAAATAAAGCTAATACTTTTTTCGTATGCACGGTTCACGAGATATTTGATAAAACGTTTTGTCCAAGATGGCTAACTTTTGGATTTATATTTGGGGGACAAACTTTAATACATACATTGCACCAAGAAAATCAGCTCAGTAATGTATTTAAGTAGTTAAATGCATTTTAATGAATTTTCTATATACTCATTTTTAAGAAAGATTTCTTATTTAAAAAAAAAATTGTTATTTTAGTATGCGCAATTTTGGCGATCACTTATTTATGGGGTTTCTTGTTTATTTATGGGGTACGAATCGTACTGGTTGTACAGTATTCTGCTTTCCAATTGACAGGCTTTTTGTATCCTGAGATTTCGTACGGAGTCTTTTTGCTTTTGAATGGCAATTTATTGTTGAACTTTAAAAAGTTGAAAGTTGTCAGGGTCTATATGCACATTTTCGCCATAAGTAAAACCAATAAGTGTGTTCCACACCGAGTTTCAAACTCATCGAAACCGCCAGATTTAGTTATTTTTAGTGCGAATCCGTTCCACAAATGAAAAATTATACTATTTTGGGACCAAAGAGACCGCTCATAAGAGAGTACAAATTTCCCCTTTTTGACAGATTTGGTCCGAGAAATTTTTTGTTGCTGTTTCTTACTGGATGTCAAATGCCCAGGTATTTGTATGTCAGTAAATACATATTTAGCTAACGTTATTCAAGTGTTAATAGTTTTTTGTTTTGTTTTTGGTTGATGTGCATAATTTATTAATTTATTTATCTTTTTATTAATCAAATGATTTTCTTAAAATGCATGTGTCGCTAAGCAAATCTTTTCCACAGAAGAAAATTTTGTAATGAAAATTTGTGTACCTTGTTTTTTTTTATAGTTTTTTTCTTTCTTTTTTTTAACAAAATCAAATTAATGATTTAATAAGTATGCCTGTTTGGTAACGTGAAATTTGTACCAAGTCTCCCAAACTGACAGCAAATTGTGAAAATTTGCAAGAAATTTCACGTTAACAAACACACCTAGTAATTAAAGAATATTTATTTGCTAAAGTTTAATTATTTTTATACGTGTTCGTTTCTTTTTTCTTAGCATTGCATTTTTTGTACATTGTTTTTGTTAAAAATTGATTGACTTATAATTGCCCTACGGCAGTTCTAGTCAAATATTTCTTTTGGCGTGGTGCAAATTAATGCAAATTAATGCAAATTATTGCCGAAACCGTTCACGACATTTTGACAGTTTTCTTCTCTCTGAGAAGATTTCAATCACAATTTGACATTTAGTCCGAAATAGTGATTTATGTGAAGTTGGCAAAACAATTTTAAACTAAACCAATGGGACCATTTTTTATGCATTTCTATTCCGGATTTGCAGTTCACCAAAAAGTGCGTGCAACCCACTGCACTATAAATCTGAAATAAGGCTCTGAATTTGCATTTTAATTTGCATTTCAAGAAAAATTAAGCTCCAAATTTTGAAGTCCTTATTTGGAAAAAAAATCAACTTCATTGTGAAGTTAACAGAACAGTCCTTTCGCATAATTAAGAGTTTTGACCAAGGCCAAGATCCCAGGGTCGCCAGACATACGTCATTTTATCAGGTTGGGGTCGAAATTCCGGCAGAATCAAAATTCTGGTTTCAAAATTCTGTTTGTCAAAGTTCTGCATTTCAAACTTCTATTTTTCAAAATTTTGTTAATCAATTTTCTTATATGTAGCTACTCGTCCGAGCATTAATTAATTAATTAATCTGGTTGACAATTTTGTAAAAAAGTGGGTTACACCTTTTATGCACTTTAAGTTACAGCCCTAATAACCTGTAAAAGTAAAAAATAAAAAGAAGAGTAAGAGATATTATGTGCATGGCTGGTCATTTGTTTTATTTTGAAAAAAAAAATTGTTCAATGTTAAGATTATAAATAGAACATGTGAAAAACAAAAGTAAGACAAATGGTTTACTTAGATCTGTGAAGAAATTGAATAGTTATTAGTAATTTGCATACAATTGAAAAACAATCAGGCTAAACCACCCATTAACCTCGAGTTGTGGAAAATTATGTGCAGAGGCCAGCAAAAAAAAAAACTACTATCAAAATCAAAGTCTCTTTCAGCTTGAAAAATAGTGCTGCCATTAGTTGTCTAACAATAAAGTTGAAAAGTAATTTTATTATTTATTTTCATTAATAATACAAGTTATTTGAGAAAAAAAAGAGAATTTTATTTTTAAATACTAGTCCAGTCATGTTATATTTTTATTATGCAAATTGGCTGTAGTTTTGATTTTGCCCCTCTTATGTTTTCGGGGGTGCGGAATCCGAATCTGAGGTTTGCGACTAAAATTTCGTGACGCATCATGGAAAAATGGAAAAAAATTATGCAAATATGCATTTCTGGGAGTTTTTCACTAATGGCTCGAAAAATACTAGTTATTTCAAAATTACATCAAAATACCATTGAAAGTGTACACAATTTCCAATAAATCTATGTTTAAGGTTTTTTTTTCTGCAAAAATTGATTTGAACTCAAGCGCTATTTGAAAATTGATGTATTTTTACTGTTTTCGAAAATCCACTCCAAGGCACTAAGTAAATGCTTTATTTGAAAATTTTTAATTTCTGTTTGTGCCATGAATCAAGAAATACTTTTCAGGTGGTATTTGATGCGCTAAGTTTGAATCTGGTTTTGAAATCGCTCTAGCATGTCACGTTTCATAGATATTCGAATTTAAAGTTATACAAAACATGCATTTTGTATGCAAATTTGGGGTTATATTTTTTGTCGAGGTATTTTTTTTTCGAAAAAAATGTTTTTGGTTATTCTAAAGTATGAACATTTTACCTCATAATTCTTTTTGAGTATTTTAAATTCTTTCCTTAACTTCGGTGTACCTATTCAATTTCGAAAAGATCATATCTCTTTAATAATGTAAAATGTCTAAAAAGAAGGTATATCAAAGTATTTGCATTATGAAGAGTCTTTTTTGACTTTGCCGACTGGCCTTCAGTCTCAGAAACAATCTGAAGTAAACTATCAGGGTCCTCAACCAACAATCCCATCCGCTTTGTTATTCGAAATTACATACGATGGCAAATTGACATGCTTCCGCCCTTGGCTGTATTTCTTCACCCTACAACCATGAGGCCTAGCTGTAAATCTGTAAGAGTATTTATAAAACTAAAGTCATCATTTCACTAAGTACCTTAAGATGCTATAACTATAGATTAGGTATTATAAACACTAAAATAGATTATAAAGTCATTATTAGTTGATATTTAAATAAAACACAACGCATTAATTCTTTTGTTTTTGAAGAACAATCAGACTTTATTTATAAATTAATTACTTATAAGGTAGGTTTATATGTAGGTACACAACTAAATTAACTAATACAGATTTTTGGTTGCGTAAAACAATAATTTAATTTATTATTGATTTTCTATGAAAAACATTTGTCTTTTAGAGCTGAATAACTAGTTCCAGTTTCATTTATTTTTACCGTTCTCTCCTTGCATTCAATCGCATTTTGTGGTGGTGGTGGAACTTTGACACATAGTACTCCATCAGAAGAAATTTTTGAAACGACTTCATCTGGATTGTAGCCACTTGGTAATAGATATGTTCGTGAAAAGTGTTTTTCAGTAAAATTGAGATCATCTTTGCGCTCCTCGTGTTTGCCCTCAATTATAACAAAATTGTTGACGGTTTTAACGGTAAGTTCGTTGGGCTTGAATTCTTTGGCATCAACTATCACTTGGAAGCCATCTTTGTCAATAGTCAGCTTTTCCTTTTCATCTGGTAGGTGAGCTATCTGATGAAATTGTTGAAAAAACGGATATCTCAAGAATTGAGGATGGAAGAAGCTTATTGGCAGCATGCTACTCGCTTGAAAAATGTCCTTGGGAAACGGTTCGAGTCCAAAACTATCGGATAACACATAGTTGCGAAAGTTTTCCATTTCACGGGCGAAATCGTACATAATTGGCACAACAGGCATTATTTTTATGTGTATTTTTTGTTTAACTTAGAATTCGTTCGGAAAATACAGAGGTTAGTTAAAAACTTTTTAAATTTCACTTTTAAAACTTTGCTTTTTTGAATTACTGTAGAGATTCGTTGAGTTATGTCTGAATGATCTTATGCAGCGATAACGGCTTTTATATTGTTCAAATGCTGCAAGAGCCACTATGGCGCTCATACAAACAAATCAATTAGTCGTTCAGATAAAAGAGAATCACTTCGTTAATGAATCATAAAATGAAAATGTGTGATTCACAATTTAAAAATATGAAGAAACTAAGAGAGTAAAAGTTGTTTCTCTTTTTTGTTTGTGTTTAATGAAAACTAAAATGCTTTCGAGCTAAATATATGTTCATTAGGGTGGTTGTTAAAAAAATTGTCTAAATGAAAAAAAAAAATTCAGATTTTTATTTTCATCCCATATAGTCGCTGTAGGGGTTAGTTAAATTGCCTATAAATTTTTTCCATACTAGGTGACTCACGTTAATTCTGCAAACAAATTTAGGTTGGTAATATTTCCCCCCGCGAGGGGTGATTTTGTAAAAACAAATTACAAATCAACAACAACACTTAAGCCAGATTCACATTATACTTCTCATATCGATAAAGTCTCGATACGATAAAATATTCTAACAAAAGAAACAATAAGTATATTCACATAATCGATACCCTGATACGATTTCGATCTTCTTATTGTTTCTAATGTAAAAATATTTTATCGTAATGAGAGTGTATCGGTATCGGCAAAATAGTGGGGATCTGGCCTTACAGTATTTTTTGTATTTTTTGAAAAGCCAAAAGTCCACTCTTTTGATTTATTTTCAAATAAAGTTCTTTTTATGAAAAGGTACAAATGTTTTGAAAACTAAAAATATTGTGTATTCAAATTTTTGAACTTGAAACAATTTTTTCACAAAACTTAAGTAAAAAACTTAATTTGAAAATTAACCATAAGAATGGGATCAGAACAATATACTGTGAGTCTTGCTCTTGTTTTTTGATATTTTTTTTTCTTTTTTATGTGTTTTTTTTAATTGACCCTCCTGTCCAATTGGGGGAAATATTACCCCTCTAATTTCTTGTCAATTTTAAACCTTCATGCTCTGAATTCCTTGGCAGATTTTACGTTAACCCTTATAGTGACTACAGAGGATGAAAATAAAATCTGAAAAAATTTGGCAATTTTTTCTTCACTTGAAACTAATTTACTCCCATCAAAATATAAAATCTCAAAAAACACATATAACGACCACCCTTACGTATATGCATGACGCATAGTAGATGCAACTGCATGAAGACGTACATTACTCTTTTATTAATAGTTCCCCTTTTTTAGAAAAAAAAAACTCAAAATATCTAGAAGCAAGGGATACAACAATGTTGAACATATTTGGTCTTATTGATGATAAAACATTTTAATATTAGTAAGTGCAGTTGATTAAGATTTTGTATGTTTACATATCGTCCTTCATCTCATGACCAGACTCAACAGTTTATTAAACCAATCAATAGATCATTTAATTTTTCAAAACAGAACACAAAATATTAATAAGATGAAAGCCAACACCTTATGGATAGTTCTTCTCAAGTTCAGTCAATGCCAAGGGAAGTTTTCTGTAGGGGAAATCTAAACGAGGAAAACTTGTCAAATACTCGTGAATGCAGTAGTCAGTATATTGGATACAAAGAGCATAAGACCAACCGGTATTTTAATATTAATAATAATAAAATGAATTTAATATTTATTAAATATTATGGATTTTTCGGTTTCGGTTGATATACACACCAGAATAATTGCACACAGCCATCAGTTTGACAAGCCTGGATCACTAAAGCTTCACAGACAGTACATAAACAAATTATACACCAATAAAATGAAAAAGAAAAATCAATCTGAAATCGTATACTATTGAAAAAGAAAAAGAAAAGAGAATCGAACTTGTAAGTGCCCTCTATTACGGGGTTAGAAAATAGTGTCCAAGAAAGAAGGTCCCAAATCAATTTGAAAATAACTCCAAAAACAACGCTGAACGAATTGTTGTTTTTTTTTTTTCCATTTTGGTGATATTTTTTTTATTTCGCTACCAAAATAATGAATAAAATATTTCAATGATGGGAAAATAAAGCCGAAAGTAGAAAAAATTGCCAAGACCAACTGCAATATAAGGAAATATCGCCCAAAAGTGTATGGAAAGGCAAGTGTTGGTAAATGATATTAAAAAAACCAGTCAGCTTTGAGGAGGGAGTGGTTAAGATTTTTATGTTGTACTTTTCGCCAAGAATATGGCGATTGGAAATATGGCCAAAATTCTACAATTATAATTTACCAGGCAAAATATTTTGGCGATATTTCCTTTTTAATATATGGTCACAAAGTTTGGCAATATTTCTAATTTCATATGTGCTTTTGGGTGATACAAAATGTATGGGTATAATTTCCAAATCAAATTGGGCACATATTCCTTGGGCGCTATTTCCAAACGCCATCTTGCTATAATACACAAGAAGACAACTTATTACTATGAGTCATGACTTCTTTTAAAATTAAAGGAAGGTGAGATTAGATGTTTTTAAATGTATAGGAGGGCAATTTACTATTGAATATGTTTGTTTAGAGTATAAGTATGCTTAAAACCTTAAAAGCTACTAATAGCCCTTCCACACTAGCCCACTGAGTATTAATACATGTCAAAAAAGTGGGAAAAAATAAATGTGTATAGTGTGGAAACAAAATATGACGGGAACTAATACAAAATGTGACAGCCCATCTTACACTGCTTGACAGCTCTCCACACATGATTTGACATGTATTAATACTTGAAAATTTTTAGGGTTGGTTCTAATTTTAAAATACATTTCATCTGACAGCGTTAATTTTTAAAGCAAACAATATGGAAAAACCGATGGATAAGGTAAAGTAATCAATTTGAGGAAATATATTTATTAAAATTTATTTGATTTATAGGTTGATTGGACCAAAGAAATGGTCTATGAATTGATCGACCTATGGGGCACCTTTGAGTGTCTGTACAATCCCGGAAGCAAGTTTTCCCACAACAAACACGCCAGGTACGAGGCGTTTGAAAAAATGTCTGAGAAGCTGCAAGTGTCCAAGCATTTGCATTAATGATGTGAAGGTAATACAAAATATATGCTACTATTTTGTACAAGTTATAAATAGATACTTACATAATTTTTAGATCAAAATGAGCTATCTCCGAAGCCAGTTCTGTCGAGAAAAACAAAAAATAAAAGAAGCCTCTACTAGCGGGGCTGGAACAGACGACCTGTATCAACCGACTGCATATTGGTATGAGAAGATGAAGTTTATAGAGCCCTTTATAAAACTGAGAAAAGGAAAGAATAACCTAGAGCAAAATGTGAGTATTCAAAACGTCCTTTTCTAGCTTTCAGCAATATTTTTCGTTTTACTCAAAATTCTCAAAAGTGGTAAAGAAGAGTTTTGAAACTATACCCCTTATTTACTTTCATAGAAGCTACTACTGTTTCTTTATTTTCAGCATTTAAGTTCAACGGAGGACGAACAAACTTGCGATGAACGTTCTTCGACTCCAGATCAAGTGCCACCATCCCCAGCAAAGAAAATGAAAATCGGTTCGAGTTCATCAGTGTCGACGGAGGACGACGTGTTACAAGCAGCAACCCTGGCTCTAAAACATATTTCGAACAGAGCTGCAAACCCCCATGATGAAGCATTTGTTGGCTTTGTGGGCGAAAGTCTAAAGTGTATAACAAATGATGACTTAAAAGATGAGCTTGCTGAGAAAATTACACTCCTCATTTTCGATTACAAACGAAAGCAGAAGGCACTGGATAGGAATCTAGTAGTCTACTAATAAATATGTATACCCTTATTTAAATATGTATATAAAAGCTTACTTATAGTTTTAATAAACATAAATTCCGTCCAATGAAGAACTTATTATGTTTTATAAACAAAATACCTTAAAGCTTTCAAGAACGTTTGATGAGGTTGATGTTTCTGAACTTTCGCTTTATTGATTTCATATTACATTTAGTAGTACACTTTGTAACCAAATATATTTTTTTTTTTTTGTTGAGAAATTCTATTTAGAGCTTAAATAAAAATACAGTTTTGTTTTGGCAATTGCCTGTTTTTAATATAGGTACTTTTATTAAAGCGGTTATATTAACCCATGTTTCTAAAAATTAAATTTTTTTATGGCATCCCCTTGCCAGGGCACTGCACCACTTCCATTGAAATATTCAGTGAAGATATTTCGGACATTTATTCCACTTTCACTAGCACGGTTTCCAGCTGACCTCTCCATACCTGTCACTAAAACTGTGCTCCTCCATGATCCTGGTTGTATGTTTAAAGTTGTCACATCTTCGGTGTCCACCGTTCCGTACATCCCTTCCTCACATCTAAGAAAGTTGTGTAGAGCACAAGCTGTTAATGTAATTTGTTCAACTTTGTCCACACCCAGGTTTATGTCCTTTTGAAATATTTGAAATCTATTGGCCAAGATCCCAAACGCATTTTCAACAACCCTGCGAGCCCTTGAAAGACGATAGTTGAAAATTTTTTCTCTTTCACGACTACGTTGACCATGAGGCTTTAATATTCGTGAGGACAATCGAAAAGCATCGTCAGCTATGAAGACGTAGGGTACTTTTTTATCAAAATTTGGCAACTGCTGATCTTCAGGGAAATCTAAAGAATTGTTTTTGATTGCCTGGTAAAAAGTTGACTGATTGAAAGTGGCAGAATCGTTTGCCCTTCCATTTGTTCCTACGTCTACATAGAGGAACTTGTAGTTTGCATCCACTATTGCCATCAAAATCAGGCTATTAAAACCTTTATAGTTGAAGTACATTGACCCATCTTCTTTCTTGCAGCGTATAGCAATGTGCTTACCATCTGAAGATTATTATTGTTATTATAAATAGCATTTAACACCTTAAACCATTATTTATTTTACCAATAGCCCCTAAACACATTGGGAAGTTCCATTTATCTTCAAAGTCTTTGGCCACCGCTTTCCATTCTGTAGAGCTATGGGGTACCTGTTTGAGCAAATAGGCACCATAAATACAAATTGTAGCAATAAATAATTACAATTGTAACTCACTTTCAAAAAGTCTTTTTTCAAAATCGAATAAATTGCAGCTAATGTTTCTGGAATTATCAAGCTTATGGCTTGAACAGAAACCCGAAAACTGAAGGACAAGTCCGAGTAGGTAGACCCAACAGCCAGAAACCGCAATTTTATTAACAATCTATCCAACGAAAATTAATTGTAATTTGGAAGTATAACAAATCAAATCAAGAAATCTACCTTGTGGACGCGGGGATCGCTTCTCGAAGGACAGTATCTTCCTTTGAAACCAAGGGCTCGACTTTCATTAAAATGATTTTAAAGTTCGTCGGTGTCATCCGGGTAAAGTTTTTGAAGCCATTTTCATCTTCAAACTGTAGCTCGTTGAGAGCAAGATGGGATAAATCCTTCCCGTGGTTTCGTTCCAAGAGCCATTTACGGCTCCACAGTTCTCTACGCTTTTTTATTCTTTTGACCGATTTATGCCTTTTCAATTTTCTTTTTTTTATGGCAATCACCAAGCAAATTATTGCAATTAAACTTTCTTCTTCGTACATCTTGATAACAAAAAAATAAAATGAATAATTGTTGAACAGTTTGACGTGTGTCAACACAAGTTTGGCATGTATTAATACAAGCCAGTGTGGAAGGAAAATTTGAAAGTCATATATTTCCCACAAATTTGACAGTCGCAAGAAATTCTTTCCCACTTTCAATTTGACATGTATTAATACTCAGTGGGCTAGTGTGGAAGGGCTATAACTAAATCCTTGTGTTTTTGAGAAAATGCTTCTTCTCAATATGTTTTTTTTTTTTGCACTTAAAACTTTTCCTTAAAATATTTTATAAAAAATTTGCATGAAATTTAACAAAAACAAACCAAACACAAAAACAAATACATATCTCTATTTTTCTTTACTAAATTGCGCATACATTTTTTGGGGCAAATAAACGCTTGAGACATGCTGAACCAAAATAAAGTAAAGCCATAAAGATTTTAATATGACATATTCAAAAAGCGTTTTTAATTTAAAACTGATAGAGATATAGCCATTCAAACCTCACAACTTCTTATCACTTTTTGCAGTTTTAGCTTGAAAGTCTATTTTTCGGTTTTATAAATGGAAAATTTTACATTCCTTGCACCTAGCAGACTGTAAGTCAGTAGGAAACATTTAAAAACAGACGGAAAACAAAATTGCAACATTTTATTTTTTGCCAATAAAATAAAGAAAATGCAAGTTTTTGCATTGCTATTTATTTTTAAACTAAAAAAAAACTTTTCTCAATAAATTCACACCAACCAAAAATAAATTCATTGACACAAACAAATGCAAAATATACTACAAAAAAAATTGGCCGTGGGTTTCTTACGAACTACAAGAACTACGTGCTTAAATGTTCCACAGGATTGCATTTCTGGGTTTTGAAAAGAGCTAACTAATCCATAATGCTCGATCTTTATAGACAATTTGTATTATAAAAATTATATATCTAAGCATAGTCAATCAATACTTCAAGAAAGTATAGGTAAATGCAAGCAAGAACAAAATTATTGTATCCAAATATTTAAACCACCAATCCCGGGATTGGAACACTGTAATATGTAATTCCGGGACTTTCGGGATCAAAAACTGTATCGCAATTGCAATTTCTACCAATGTATTATTTTTATATTTTGATGACAAGCGAGTATGTGCGACCCAATCATGAAATTATTTTTTTAAGAAGGAGGGTGATTATGTGTGCAAAATTATGCATCCCTATACAAATACAAACTGGTTATGGTCTTAAGAATGGGGTTACTTTATTGTATTACGTTCTGTTTTGTTGAATTTCTTATTACGAAAAAGATGGGGTTAAATTTTTACTAAAGTCTGACATAGGTAGTAGATACTCGTATAACTAAAAAATAAAAACACACCAGGTTTATCAAAATAAGTACACGGACAAGAGCTCAGTTTTCAACTGCATAAAAGAAAGAAGGCTATTATTCCAGTTTTATTTGAATGCATATAAACATCTAACATCTGTTAATACACATAATTGGCCAGTTTATATTTCTTGAGCGCTCAGTATTTTTCCTCAATTTTTGACAGAGCAGGAGAATAAAATATAAACAACATTCCTCACATAGAAGTCAAAACAACTCTCTTTTACTTTTCTTCTTATGTAATTTTCTGCGACAAAAAATAATTGAGCAAGCGAATCCAAAAAATTTCAGTCTCAGTTTTTAAGGGGAAAAGTGTGGAATTTTTGAGAGGAATCCTGTTTATAGTTCTGAGCGCTCTGAGTCCTCTGAGATCTCAGAGATATAAACTGGCTAAATGTATTTACATATTAAAAAACCAGTAAGTACACCTAAATATATTCCTTATTAAAAAAAATCCGGTAATTTATTGTATTTTTCTTTTTTTCTTTCTTAGGCGTCATTTTAAATTCTTGAATATCGGAGCTTCAAAAAAATCATTTTTATGAACATTAGGGTGGTCCTTAAATTGGATAAAGTCTTGGATAGCCATTATTCGATTCAAAGCATTACAAAAATTTCCATAATTTTTTAATTCAAGTTAAAAGTTCAAATGAGCTCAACTCCAACTTTTAACTTGAATTATAAATTCGGTCACTCCACCTAAACAGAAGAATTTTCTTTTTAAATTTTCTTCATATTCAATTATTTTACATTTTTATTTCACTCCATTGGTCTCCTCCTTTTTTCACTTTTAGTTACCAATAATGGGCTTAGGTTGATTCTTATAACACGCGAAAAAAATATCAGAGCGTATAGATTAGACTCATCCGAAAAAAAAAATCGTAGTGAAGGGGGTCTATTTCCCCCGTTTATGTCGGAGAGGTAATTTAAAAAAAAAAATTACTAAAACAAAAACATTATTTTTAACGGGAACACTTACATTGCCATGCTATAGCTTTTTATAAAGCCACAAATCTATTCCTTATAATGATTTTTGAATAAAGTTTTTACTGTACGAGTATAAAAAGAGTGATCGGTGTGCACAAAAATGCTAAAGATGTAGGCTGGGTTAAGACAAGAAACAAATCGTTTGGGGTCTATTTCCTCCCGTTTAGGCAGGAGGGGCAATTTTCTAATAAAATGACTTAAAACAGAGAAAAATACTTGTAAATAACGGTAAGACTTTATGAAAAGCCAGAAATCTTTAATTTTCATTTTAAATTAAGCTGTATTTGTGAAAAGTTTTTGTAAAATAAATTTTCAAGCTAGAAATTTTGAAGAGATACATTTTGTTTTTAAAAATGTCATACTATTTTTTTCAAAATTTTATTTAAATAAGTATAATTTGTGTTTTCAAAATTCAACGCTAAAATGTATTTTATATTTTTTTCTTCTGGTAATAAAGATTAATTTTTTCCCTTTGTAAGAACACAGGATTCGACATTAAAGGTCTTCGAATGGTGAACAAATCTTTTTCTTGTTTTTTCCAAGTTTGATCTGCTCAGCTAAATTATTAAACTAGTGGATTATCTCTTTTTTATTTTTTTATTGCATGTCATCTGATTTTTAGCAAATAATAGAAACAAAATAAACTATATTAACTAGATTTCACCATTTTTACCAAGGTATGTGTTTGATTTAACAAAATTGGCCTGCATGCGGCCTATCTGTTACGCAAATAAAAATGAAAAGCATATTAGAAAATGGATATATTGGCTTTTAGAAAAAACTGTAGTATGGCATTGTAAGTGTTCCCGTTTTTTTTAAATAATTTTATTTGTTTTGAGTCAACATTTTTAACAAACTAACCCTCCCGCCTGAATGGGGTGAAATAAACCCCTCCGATACGTTTTCTTTCTTGTCTGAGTCTAATGTGTACGCTCTGTAATTTTTTCGTGTGTAAAAAGAATCACCCTAAGCTCATTATTAGTGACTTAAAGAGAAAAGAGGGAGACCAAGGAGGTGAAAGAAAAATTTGAAAAATTAAGACAAATCTGTTTTCTACTTAGAGCCATTCAGCCTTATAGCCTATTTGGCTCCGAATTTAAAATTTAAACTAATATTTATAAGGACCACCCCAATGTACATAGGTACCTACAAACATTAGGTACCTATTAAGAGCCTCATTATGATTTTCACATAGAATATTTCATCCGAAAAATGTTAGTTCCATCGGAGTTTTAAAAAGCGCAAAGGGCACCAGTACACTGTTTTTCTTTTCTTTGCCGTCAAAAATAATTGACAATTAAAGCTTTTAATTACGAAACATTTTGCCAGAAATGAGTAAGTACCTGCTCATAAGAAGTTATGAAAATCATAAAGCATAAGTTTAATGTCAATTTTTCCGAATGAAATTTTATGTGAAACTCACAATAAGGCTGATTAAATTGGAAATGCAAGTCCATATTCCGGTATCAATTACTGTTCCACTTGGTGAAAATCGCCAAATACGACTTTATTGCAACGAAGCCACTATCTATCATCCAAATCGGGGTATCCACGATAGCCGTCGATTTCTTTAGCAATATCAGCCAACAATGGCATAAGTGACATTTCTATTCTTTCTTGTGAACTTTTAATTTGCAAACATGTACCTATGTAATTCGAATATTAATTACGAAAATAAAAGAGAATAGATTTTAATTTTTAAACATAAATAACAAACACCGTGAAATTTAACCGATTTTTCCATATTCAAGAAAACCACCACCCTATAGAGAGAACCTAAAGTATATATCGTCCCCTCAGAAGCAAAGTGGCTCATCTCAACATTTGGTGTAGGTAAGTACGATTGATTTGATTTACCTAAATTAATTATAGGTACCATTTGATTTTATATAAATTAATAATACATTCTTATTGTTCTATGAGTTTGAGCTCCTAGCATAAGCCCTACATAAAAATAAATTTTTTAGGAACGAAAATATTTCGAATCTCTTTTCTGATTTCTAAAAAACTCAAATTTTGAGATAAACCACTATGCTTCTGAGGGGAGGATATATGTATATTGACCATCTTTTTGTACATTTTATGTACATAATATGCACTAAAATACATGGCTATTATCAAAAACTAATGCAAAGTGCTCTCACTTTAGCTTGTAGTTGTAGGGTGACAGAACGAACCCGCAAGATAATATAGGCAACAGAGAATATATTTATTATTTTTATGGGGTTTTCTTTGGTAACAAAAATTGATTTTCCCCCTTCCGATTTGTCAAAACACAGATTTTGACAATAAAAGCCTTCCAATGGTGAAAAAATCACTTTATTTTTTGATCGAAAATCAAATTTGCAGATCTGGATCTTTCGGAAGATTTACCCCTCTTTAACTAACACCATTACACGCCAGAACAATTCACAGCCATTAGCATAGAGTACCTATATTATAATATATGTAGGTACTCTATGGATGGCCATTAGTTTGACAAGACTGGATCGCTACAGTTTCACAGACACAAATTATACACCAATGCAATAAAAACGAAAAATCAATCTGCAGTCGTGTACCCTTCGCGACGAAAAAAATTAATTTTTAAATCAAAATCTGAATTTACCAAAAGAAAACCCAATTAAACTAAATAGAAAGAGTGTGATTTTTCTAGTAAGCTCGGGAACGGGAAGCGGGAAGGAGAATTTAACAGTTACTTACTTCTTTCAATTTCTGAAGAGAAACTGGGTAACTATGAGGGGAAATATAAAAGTAGATGGTTATAAAGCGCTGAATTAGGAAAATAAAGAGAAATCATATGTTGTGTCTCTTGGTGTTTGATTGCGTGTATGTCTCTGATGTCATTCTCATTACTTATTCAGAGAACAGCATATTATTAAAGAGATTTCTTTCGAGATAAGCCTAGAATTTTCTCGTCACACGCAAAATTTGTATAAAAGTGCTTGTGCAGACGGAGGAACAAACAGTTTATTTAAAGCAATTTTGCGTAAAACAAGCATAAGAAGAATTAAGTACTCGCGAGAAAAGTTTAATACCGTTAAAAAATTAAAACAAAGTTCCAAATATCTTTCAATAATTTAAACAATAAAAGCAAAATGTCCTCACTTCAACTTCTTTTGGATTTGGCTGAAAACTTGGACAGCATGTCATCGCCATACTACGGAAGCGATTTTGGACTAGGTCTCAATCCACACATTATTCACCGAAGTCATCGTCCAAGTGTTTTCCGTTTACCGTTGGCTTTGGCAAACCGCATGGAAGATTGTCCTGCTATGATGCTCCGCTCAAAAGGTGCTAACCAAAACACAGCTGTCTCCAATGTTGGCAAGGATGGATTCCAGGTCTGCATGGATGTGCAGCAATTCAAGCCGAGTGAACTTTCTGTGAAAGTGGTAGACAATGCTGTGGTGGTGGAAGGCAAACACGAAGAACGAGAAGACGACCATGGGTACATATCGCGACATTTCGTCCGTCGTTACACACTTCCAAAGAACTACGACTCAGATAAAGTTGTCTCAACTCTGTCATCGGATGGTGTTTTGACTGTGAGCATTCCGAAACCTGCCATCGAGGACAAGTCAAATGAGAAAATCATCCAAATTCAACAAACGGGACCGGCTCACTTAAACGTGAAGGATAACAAGCTCGATGATAAAACAAAGTCTGCCGATGCTGAAAAGGCGCAGAATGGAGGAGCTAAAGCATAAAATTCCAAAACACCGAGAAAATCATTTTAGACTGATATAAATTCCTATTTTTATTATTTTGTTTGTAGTTATGTCCTCGTTTCGTAAAAATAAAATATCGTACGTTAAATAAATTTCAAGTTTTTTTTGTAGAACCTTATTTCAAAATATTGTTGGCATTTTTGTTCGGATTCAGCGTGACCTAGCGTGGTCTCTGTAGCTATGGGTTGGTAGTATAGACATTTGGCTTATAGTTTTGGTTTTAATGTTTAAGCAATTTCCTAGACAAAAAAAGAATTCAATTTGGCCCAGGCTCTCACATAAAATGAGTTTTATTATTCCAAGACCTTTAGGCTAAAAATTTTAATGAAGTTTAAATCTTTCCTCCAATCAAAATAATAAAAGATTTTTTGATTTCTAAACGTTTAAAATTGAGGAAAAAAATTTTCAATGATAGCGCCTAATTTGGGCCAGATGACAAACTTGAGGGAGGGTGAAAGGAGGTAAAATTCCTACAAGATACAAATTATGGGGCCCCTGTTATTGGAATTCGCCGCGTCTAACGTTCGACTCAACTCGAACTTTCGACTTTCAAAATTACCAAGATAAACGACATCGACGATATAGACGAATGTTTGCCTAAGGTATTGAGTGACATTCAAGTTTTCCAAATTTAGCCAGTTAGGGCGAACTTAATTCAGGCAAGTCGCAAACGGTAATTCCACATAGTCAATTTGAAGGTTCGACTTGACGAATCGCAAGTCTTTATAGGCGCTTATGTATATAATTCTGCACAAAAGAGATTAACAGAGACACCTACCTACTTTTTTCATAATAATCAATACAAAAACATGCAAGAAATTTAATGGTGTAGCAAATGTTTAGTTAAATTAAATACACGACTAGATCGCACGTACTTGCTTGTTATGTTCAAGTTGCTTGGAATTAATAACTTTTGAAATATGAAAGTAATTATAAAAAAAATATAGAAATATATAAAAGCATTAAAATCGGGTTTTTAATTGTATTAAACAACTATATTATTATATATTAGTTAAAAAACTTAGAGCTCAAAAACAAGTATGCCATTTGATTACTTGAAAAAATATGAATTTACGCAAACAAATTTAAATCGGTTTTGGCATGCCAATTTTGAGTATGTATAAAATACATTTTTTAACCGTTCAATAAACAATCATCAGCTCGTTTTCAAAAAAAAAAAAAAAAAATTGTAGTATTTTTTTAACAACACACATTTTTTTTCAAAATTTTGATATGCAATATTATTAACATTTTTAAAGAGCTTTTGCATAAAAATTTTGACTGAAATTTTGCGTTATTGATGAGAACATCGAAATCGGTAAATTTCTTTCCTATCAAAAAGTACATCAACAATAATACACAGATTTTTTTATCAAAATCGTTAGAGCCGTTTTTGAAATAAATAAGCTTTTAATTTACGGTTGTAGGGCAAGTACCGTTATTTTTGGTGCTAAAAAAAATCAATTTCCCCTCTGGCGAGTTACAAAAGAACCTTAAGTTTAAAAATTGAAGAAAATTGCTTCAGTGGCTAAGGCTGTAAGTCGATATACGGACAGACAGATAGAATTGTGCCAACCACTTTTTTCGTGTTCTCATCATCATCATCATCATCGTAATGTCATGTTTGATTTTTATCTCGAATTTTTTTTTTTGCATGAATCTAAAACTCGCCCTATAGTAACTATATCGCAAGTAAAAATTATTAAAATTGCATTAAATTATCGGAAACATTGCTTGTACGATTTTTTCCACGATAGTCGTTGTACCAAAACGGCTCGAAAGCAAAAAATCTCGAACGTACTATACTATAATGCTTGATTTGATTTTTAAAAAATATTTAATTACATACTCTAGATGAGACTATAGAGCTTAATTTTACTTAAAATGTTGAGATTATGAACTTCAAATTTTATAATATCACGGCTAATTTTTGAGTCAGTAAATGTTTGTTATAAGTATCTAATTATTTTGATATAAGTAGAATTATGGAATAAATTCATTGACACAATGAAAGATTTGTTGTTTAAAAAATAGCTTCAGTTACGTCATGGCACTCATCCAACGAAATCCCATCATCAGATGAATTCAAATTTACGTAGGGTTTGGTTCTGTGTAAGCAAACATATTTCAAATATCAAACATTTAAATACTTAGCTATTAATATTTGAACCAATTATTTAGTTTTGAGTTAAAAGCACGTATTTCTGAATAAAATAAATATTTATATAACTTTGTCAATAGTTTTATTTTCAGTTATTGATAAAAAATGTTTTGCAAGGGAAAATAGGTACACATAATATGGATTTTGAAATCTGTTTCTTCAGCTTCCATACGATTTAGCGTTATGAAATTTGAAATCAAATTTGAGATTATGACAACACTGATTATGGCCCTAATTATGAATAGCGAATCAAACGTTCGCTTAAAAGCGAATGATTTAGCGAGCTCCTCTAATCACGATATAATATCGAAAGCGAGATTCCACATTCGTTTCAAAAAACAATGCTGTTAAAAATATTGCGAAAATAACTCATAAACACATTTTAAACGTCAAACAATGGCTAATTGGGAATTCGCAAAATCATTCGCTTTTAAGCGAACGTTCGATTCGGTATTCAAAATGAGGGCCTATGACTTCCTTTTCGCCAAGTCGAATTCAAATGTGAGTATGTGCAATTACCGTTTGCGACTCGCCTGTAAATTAAATTCGCCCTAAGTGACTAAAATTTGGAAAACTTGAATATCACTCAATAATACCTCAGGCAAACATTAGCCTATATATTTGATGTCGAACTGTAATTCTTCGTGATTTTGAACAAAAGTCGAACGTTCGAGTAGAGTCGAATGTAGACTCGGCGAATCGTAAGTCATAACAGGGTCCTTAATTCAGAATAGAGCTCGGAACAGAGTCCGAGCATATCGAGCATGTTCTGAACTTCCTCTGAACCAAGCGTGCTCTGAGCGCTCTGAATTATTTTTGAAACATCTCTGAACAGCTGTCAAAATTCTTGTGTTTAGCATTTAACTGCTTCGGGTGACAGAAGGCGTTTTCTTTTTTATTTCGGAGTAGAGCCCGAACTGTCAAACAAAAAATTGTGTTGCTTTTTTAGCTCTGAGCGTTCAGAGCTAAAAATTCGTGTTTCTTTTTTCGTTCTGAATTTGTTCAGAGCGCGCTCTATGAGCTCAGAAAATAACTGTGTTCTTTTCAGGTGTGTTTCCAAAATAATTCAGAGCGCTCAGAGCACGCTTGGTTCAGACCAGAGGATGTTCAGAACATGCTCAACATGCTCGGACTCTGTTCACAGCTCTGAATTAAAAAAAACGCCTTGAGAAACATTTTCAAAAATACTCTGTTCTAATAGAGCTCTTTAACAAATATGTAGCAGTATATCAATCTCTCGTTCATTTACAAACGTCCAAATCAGCACTGTGGCGAAGTTTCATTCATCATTCATCGAAATTTGCTGTGGAAATGTTTTTTTTTTCACTTTGCACCTTGGAATTTGTAAGCTTCAACCATAAATTGTCTATCCTGTTTATGTTGGCGCCGTTGTATAGAGCCAGGTTGGAATAATAGTGTTTGTACTCCGACTCTGGTGTTCTGTGCAATCCAAGGCAGCGTCGAAGACACTACCTCTCAAACACTCGAATCTTTTCCATTTGAGATGGGGCAACGTTGAACCAAAGCGGGCATCCGTAGGCAATCATCGGCTGGATAATTGCCATGTAGCAAATCACCTTCACCCTGCTGTCAAGCCGGCTGCTATAAGACAACCGTTTCGTCAGCGCAAAAGCTCCCCTAGCCCTGACCAGAGCATCATTTATATGTCTGTGGAAATACAGATGCAAAGGTACTTTACTACACTTACTAAAAAAAAAGTTTGTGATTTATGCCTTCTGAACCGTCAAAAGATAAGAGTTTCCGAGTTATAAGTTTACTGATTCGGCGACATCCTCGGGAAATTTTTCTACACGGTTCAACTGTTGAAGAGATTTGATCTTTTTGGGGGAAGATTTTAACTTTTTCCATTTTTCATGTTTTATTTAAAAAAAAAGATTAGATCTGACATCTGAAGACCAAAGATGCGATCTTTGTTGTTTGAGTTTTGAGAGATTTGATCTGCATTCACCCATACATGCAAACATTCTCTTGTCAAATGACAAATCGAAATAGGGACATTTGTTTGTTTTGTTCTATTTGTGCTGACGCCATACGCCATTTGTATGTGTTTGCGTGTGTGTAAACTGAATCTACTCAAAACTGTGCTAGATGTTTCATATCATTCAAGACAGCGATTCTTGATTTTAAAATCAAATGTGTCAGATATCAATGAAAAACTACATAAGAACTTTTCCCGATTGAGTGATTTTTAAGGACATGTTTTTACCTCGTGGCATAATGGTAAGTGCGTTGAACTGTCATGCCGAAGGTCTGGGTTCGTTTCCCAGCCGCTGCCGCCTAAAAACAAAAATAATTTTCCCAGGCACTGCCTCTAGCGATGCACTGAAATCCTCCAAGAGTATATACATACATATATATGTATGTACTTGTCATGAATAAGTTCTTCTAATTTAGCAGTTCGGAATCGCCAAAAAATTGTAGATTCCCTCCATTCCTGCCAAAAGCACGCACACAGGAATGGTTGAGAGTTGTAAGTCACTAGTTTGAACTTAAAGTTAAATATCTCAGCGGTATTTAGTGCGTGTAAGCTTGGGTAATTGCCATTTTAGGCTAGAAATTCTTACTTTTCTGTCTCCTTTTCTTGGAAACAGTGTTTATCTATCTAAATGTTCGTTATTCATATTTAGAATACCCCGTAAAGGCGTAAAGTGCTTCCTAGTTCTCACAGAAAATCATTAGTCTGTCGAATCATCATAACGAGTTTCTCTAGTTGTAATGCCAACAAGCTTTAAAAAATTGATTCAAAACTTGTTTGGAAGTAATTTTCAATTTGATTATCCGAAAGCAAAGCCATTTTGGTCTTAAAACCAAGCATCTAAGAAATAAAGCACACGTAAATAGCAAAGGGTAATCACACAATAATATTAATTGTTTAATAAAGCCAAAACAACAAATTACCTCGGCTTGTTAATACAAGCCGAATACTAACTTTCATTTTTCATTAAAACTTATTTTATGTAAATAAATAATAATTTGTATGTTCCTATTCAGGTCAATTAAGAGAATAATATAATAAGGAACATTTTATTTAAAAAAATAAATTGAAAAGGGTGAAAACTGCAAAACCTTTTAATATTTTCGGCCACTGGCAACGCTACCCAATAATATAGGTAAATAAAAATCTCAAAAAATTAGGCAATTTCTGTATATCTTCATTTGGGCTGACCCATCAAAATATTAAAACTTGAAAAAACTTATATTACGACCACCCTAATTTAAGTCATCTTTGAATCCGATTATTATGTTTAAATAGTGACACTCCACGTAGAGTGATATCTTGTTAAGTCGGCCTTATCTAGTAGTCAGCCACCTCTTTATTAAAGACAGCATAGTAAGTCTTGTCTAACTTTCGAAAAAAATTATTTTTTAAAAGCTTTACTATTCTTCTAGACATATGTGTGCAAAATTCTGGTTTAATGCGGCTGATGGTTTTCTGTTTAAGAATTGAAGTTTACTACAAGTTTACAAAATTTTTTAATGTGACGTTTTTACAAAAAAAACAAGTTAGTGGAAATGCCTATTGTAAAGGTCTCCAACAACTAAAATACTAAAGAGAAGTCTGTTCTGTCTTTGTTTTTGTGTTAGTTACTTGTTTTTTTCAAAAAAATAATTTTGTTCAATAAATAATGATTTTAAAGGGGGGCTGGCTGACCTTAGGAGACAAATTTTATTCAATTCTTTTAAGTAACACCCCACACCACCCCCACCCCCCCCCACCCAATAAATCTAACTTAATGAAGACTACACTTTTTTATATTTGTATTTACCTGAGTATGGATATAGAATTTCTGAAGCCCATTTTAACACCAAAATAAAGTTAAAGATCTGACTACTAGATACATCACCCTAGTAGTGTGTATGCTTGGGGAAAACGAATTTTCATATTCTGTTGGAATTAAAGCGAAGTACCTACCCTTCCGAAGATATTTCCCAAATACAACAAAAAATACAAGTTTCAGTTTATATATATTTTTTATTTATGAAGAAGGTACAAACAAAAATAACTTAGGTAACAGTTACACAGTAACATTACAATAAAAACGATTGTTTTCGAAAGAAACTAAGATAAATAAATGCGCTGAAACTATCTTTTAAGAATGCTCCATTTTATCAGTCTTCTTGTCTTTATGATTATTTTGTGCTCGGTTTGAGTCTTCTTCTTCATTTCCCTTCACGCTCAAATGCGCTGGGCCGGTCTGTTGAATCTCAACTATTCTTTCGTTGTTCTTTAATGCCTTTGGTGGTGGTGGAGCTTTTACTGTCAGGATACCGTCTGTCGAAACTGTTGAGATGACGTCTTTCGCATCATACCCCTTTGGCAGCTGGTATTTACGTACAAATTGACGACTTATGAAGCCATGATCATCTTCACGTTCTTCGTGTTTACCTTCGACTACAATGCTGTTGCCAATAGTTTTTACCGTTAGTTCATTTGGCTTGAAATGGCCGACATCCATGCACACTTGAAATCCGTCCTTTCCAACCGTGTAGTTTTCTTTGGAACGACCCTTGTCACCTTTTCGTCGAATCGTTTGAAGTGACCTTTGGTATGGTGAAAATCGCCGAATAGGACTTAATTGCAAAGAAGTCACTCTTGGGCGATATATTTCGCATGGGTACAATCCGAATCCGAAGCCATCATCCAAATCGGGGTATCCACGATAGCCGTCGATTTCTTTAGCAATATCAGCCAACAATGGAATAAGTGACATTTCTATTCTTTCTTGTAAACTTTTAATTTGCAAACACTTAATTCGACTTCAGGAGATTCTCTTATTTACAAAAACAAAAGTGAATTGATTTCAATTTTTAAACATAAATCACAAACTCCGCGCAATTTAACAGATTTTTCAATACTGAAGAAAACCACCACCTCTTCCACTCTTATATTTATTTTTTGATAACTAAATGGAAAGAGTGGGATTTTTCTAGAAAGCACGGGAAGGAGAATTTTGTAGTTATTTACTTCTCTCAATTTTTAAAGAGAAACTGGGAGGTAACTAATGAGGGGAAATATTTAAGTAGATGGTTATAAAGCGCTGAATTAGAAAAATAAAGAGAAATCATATGTTGTGTCTTGTGTGTCTCAGATGTCATTCTCATTACTCATTCAGAGAACAGCATATTAAAGAGATTTCTTTCGAGATAAGCCTAGAATTTTCTCGTCACACGCAAAATTTGTATAAAAGTGCTTGTGCAGACGGAGGAATAAACAGTTTATTCAAAGCAATTTTGCGTAAAGCAAGCATAAGAAAAATTAAGTACTCGCGAGAAAAGTTTAACACCGTTAAAAACTTAAAACAAAGTTCCAAATATTTTTCAATAATTTTAGTAATTTAAACAACCAAAGCAAAATGTCCTCACTTCAACTTCTTTTGGATTTGGCTGAAAACTTGGACAGCATGTCATCGCCATACTACGGAAGCGATTTTGGACTAGGTCTCAATCCACACATCATTCACCGCAGTCATCGTCCAAGTGTTTTCCGTTTACCGCTGGCTTTGGCAAACCGCATGGAAGATTGTCCTGCTATGATGCTCCGCTCAAAAGGTGCTAACCAAAACACAGCAGTCTCCAATGTTGGCAAGGATGGATTCCAGGTCTGCATGGATGTGCAGCAATTCAAGCCGAGTGAACTTTCTGTGAAAGTGGTAGACAATGCTGTGGTGGTCGAAGGCAAACACGAAGAACGAGAAGACGACCATGGGCGACACACTTCCAAAGAACTACGACTCAGATAAAGTTGTCTCAACTCTGTCATCGGATGGTGTTTTGACTGTGAGCATTCCGAAACCTGCCATCGAGGACAAGTCAAATGAGAAAATCATCCAAATTCAACAAACGGGACCGGCTCACTTAAACGTGAAGGATAACAAGCTCGATGATAAAACAAAGTCTGCCGATGCTGAAAAGGCGCAGAATGGAGGAGCTAAAGCATAAAATTCCAAAACACCGAGAAAATCATTTTAGACTGATATAAATTCCTATTTTTATTATTTTGTTTGTAGTTATGTCCTCGTTTCGTAAAAATAAAATATCGTACGTTAAATAAATTTCAAGTTTTTTTTGTAGAACCTTATTTCAAAATATTGTTGGCATTTTTGTTCGGATTCAGCGTGACCTAGCGTGGTCTCTGTAGCTATGGGTTGGTAGTATAGACATTTGGCTTATAGTTTTGGTTTTAATGTTTAAGCAATTTCCTAGACAAAAAAAGAATTCAATTTGGCCCAGGCTCTCACATAAAATGAGTTTTATTATTCCAAGACCTTTAGGCTAAAAATTTGAATGAAGTTTAAATCTTTCCTCCAATCAAAATAATAAAAGATTTTTTGATTTCTAAACGTTTAAAATTGAGGAAAAAAATTTTCAATGATAGCGCCTAATTTGGGCCAGATGACAAACTTGAGGGAGGGTGAAAGGAGGTAAAATTCCTACAAGATACAAATTATGGGGCCCCTGTTATTGGAATTCGCCGCGTCTAACGTTCGACTCAACTCGAACTTTCGACTTTCAAAATTACCAAGATAAACGACATCGACGATATAGACGAATGTTTGCCTAAGGTATTGAGTGACATTCAAGTTTTCCAAATTTAGCCAGTTAGGGCGAACTTAATTCAGGCAAGTCGCAAACGGTAATTCCACATAGTCAATTTGAAGGTTCGACTTGACGAATCGCAAGTCTTTATAGGCGCTTATGTATATAATTCTGCACAAAAGAGATTAACAGAGACACCTACCTACTTTTTTCATAATAATCAATACAAAAACATGCAAGAAATTTAATGGTGTAGCAAATGTTTAGTTAAATTAAATACACGACTAGATCGCACGTACTTGCTTGTTATGTTCAAGTTGCTTGGAATTAATAACTTTTGAAATATGAAAGTAATTATAAAAAAAATATAGAAATATATAAAAGCATTAAAATCGGGTTTTTAATTGTATTAAACAACTATATTATTATATATTAGTTAAAAAACTTAGAGCTCAAAAACAAGTATGTCATTTGATTACTTGAAAAAATATGAATTTACGCAAACAAATTTAAATCGGTTTTGGCATGCCAATTTTGAGTATGTATAAAATACATTTTTTAACCGTTCAATAAACAATCATCAGCTCGTTTTCAAAAAAAAAAAAAAAAAAATTGTAGTATTTTTTTAACAACACAAATTTTTTTTCAAAATTTTGATATGCAATATTATTAACATTTTTAAAGAGCTTTTGCATAAAAATTTTGACTGAAATTTTCGTTATTGATGAGAACATCGAAATCGGTAAATTTCTTTCCTATCAAAAAGTACATCAACAATAATACACAGATTTTTTTATCAAAATCGTTAGAGCCGTTTTTGAAATAAATAAGCTTTTAATTTACGGTTGTAGGGCAAGTACCGTTATTTTTGGTGCTAAAAAAAAATCAATTTCCCCTCTGGCGAGTTACAAAAGAACCTTAAGTTTAAAAATTGAAGAAAATTGCTTCAGTGGCTAAGGCTGTAAGTCGATATACGGACAGACAGATAGAATTGTGCCAACCACTTTTTTCGTGTTCTCATCATCATCATCATCATCGTAATGTCATGTTTGATTTTTATCTCGAATTTTTTTTTTTTTGCATGAATCTAAAACTCGCCCTATAGTAACTATATCGCAAGTAAAAATTATTAAAATTGCATTAAATTATCGGAAACATTGCTTGTACGATTTTTTCCACGATAGTCGTTGTACTAAAACGGCTCGAAAGCAAAAAATCTCGAACGTACTATACTATAATGCTTGATTTGATTTTTAAAAAATATTTAATTACATACTCTAGATGAGACTATAGAGCTTAATTTTACTTAAAATGTTGAGATTATGAACTTCAAATTTTATAATATCACGGCTAATTTTTGAGTCAGTAAATGTTTGTTATAAGTATCTAATTATTTTGATATAAGTAGAATTATGGAATAAATTCATTGACACAATGAAAGATTTGTTGTTTAAAAAATAGCTTCAGTTACGTCATGGCACTCATCCAACGAAATCCCATCATCAGATGAATTCAAATTTACGTAGGGTTTGGTTCTGTGTAAGCAAACATATTTCAAATATCAAACATTTAAATACTTAGCTATTAATATTTGAACCAATTATTTAGTTTTGAGTTAAAAGCACGTATTTCTGAATAAAATAAATATTTATATAACTTTGTCAATAGTTTTATTTTCAGTTATTGATAAAAAATGTTTTGCAAGGGAAAATAGGTACACATAATATGGATTTTGAAATCTGTTTCTTCAGCTTCCATACGATTTAGCGTTATGAAATTTGAAATCAAATTTGAGATTATGACAACACTGATTATGGCCCTAATTATGAATAGCGAATCAAACGTTCGCTTAAAAGCGAATGATTTAGCGAGCTCCTCTAATCACGATATAATATCGAAAGCGAGATTCCACATTCGTTTCAAAAAACAATGCTGTTAAAAATATTGCGAAAATAACTCATAAACACATTTTAAACGTCAAACAATGGCTAATTGGGAATTCGCAAAATCATTCGCTTTCAAGCGAACGTTCGATTCGGTATTCAAAATGAGGGCCTATGACTTCCTTTTCGCCAAGTCGAATTCAAATGTGAGTATGTGCAATTACCGTTTGCGACTCGCCTGTAAATTAAATTCGCCCTAAGTGACTAAAATTTGGAAAACTTGAATATCACTCAATAATACCTCAGGCAAACATTAGCCTATATATTTGATGTCGAACTGTAATTCTTCGTGATTTTGAACAAAAGTCGAACGTTCGAGTAGAGTCGAATGTAGACTCGGCGAATCGTAAGTCATAACAGGGTCCTTAATTCAGAATAGAGCTCGGAACAGAGTCCGAGCATATCGAGCATGTTCTGAACTTCCTCTGAACCAAGCGTGCTCTGAGCGCTCTGAATTATTTTTGAAACATCTCTGAACAGCTGTCAAAATTCTTGTGTTTAGCATTTAACTGCTTCGGGTGACAGAAGGCGTTTTCTTTTTTATTTCGGAGTAGAGCCCGAACTGTCAAACAAAAAATTGTGTTGCTTTTTTAGCTCTGAGCGTTCAGAGCTAAAAATTCGTGTTTCTTTTTTCGTTCTGAATTTGTTCAGAGCGCGCTCTATGAGCTCAGAAAATAACTGTGTTCTTTTCAGGTGTGTTTCCAAAATAATTCAGAGCGCTCAGAGCACGCTTGGTTCAGACCAGAGGATGTTCAGAACATGCTCAACATGCTCGGACTCTGTTCACAGCTCTGAATTAAAAAAAACGCCTTGAGAAACATTTTCAAAAATACTCTGTTCTAATAGAGCTCTTTAACAAATATGTAGCAGTATATCAATCTCTCGTTCATTTACAAACGTGTAAACGACACGGCTCGAGGAGCGACAATTGGTGTTTGTATGGAACTAAAAGTTAAGCGATCTCTCGAAAGCAAAAAATCTCGAACGTAAAATCTTTTTTGTTTAGCATTCTATACTCTAGATCACACTATAGAGCTTAATTTTACTTAAAATGTTGAGCTTATGAACTTCAAATTTTATAGTATCACGGCTAATTTTTGTGTCAGTAAATGTTTGTTATAAGTCTAATTATTCCGATTTCAGTTAAATGAAGGTTTGTTCGTAGTTCTCCTTCAATTGTTCTTCATTCTCATTTTTAATTATCATACCAGATTTTGCTATTTTTTTTTTCAGTTGTAAGATATAAACTTAAATATCATATCTCTGTGCAAGCTGTGTATTCACTTAAATTATATAAATTGTAATGCTTTATTCTACGCAAATAAATATACATACTACTAATACTAATTATTCTGATATAAGTTAATACGAAATCCCATCATCAGATGAATTCAAATTTACGTAGGGTTTGGTTCTGTGTAAGCAAACATACTTCAAATATCAAACATTTAAATACTTAGCTATTAATATTTGAACCAATTATTTAGTTTTGAGTTAAAAGCACGTATTCTGAATAAAATAAATATTTATATAACTTTGTCAATAGTTTTATTTTCAGTTATTGATAAAAAATGTTTTGCAAGGGAAAATAGGTACACATAATATGGATTTTGAAATCTGTTTCTTGAGCTTCCATACGATTTAGCGTTATGAAATTTGAAATCAAATTTGAGATTATGACAACACTGATTATGGCCCTAATTATGAATAGCGAATCGAACGTTCGCTTAAGAGCGAATGATTTAGCGAGTTCCTCTAATCACGATATAATATCGAAAGCGAGCTTCCACATTCGTTTCAAAAATCAATGCTGTTAAAAATATTGCGAAAATAACTCATAAACACATTTTAAACGTCAAACAATGGCTAATTGGGAATCTTTTGTTCAAAATCACCAAGAATTACAGTTT